>OZ010585.1:102262870-102707870 GCA_963932145.1 Acanthosepion lycidas
AAAAAAAAAAAGATTGGAATTTATGACTGCATAATATTCTGTTATATCATTTCTCATTAAAAATATCTTGTTTGTCGTATATTCCTTGTTCACCTAATTTTAGTTCTGCTATTTATAAACAAACAAATATCAGTTGGATTAAGCAACTGAAGTTGCTATACAAATAAAGGAAATTCCTGAAATATTTGGCTTGAGGATGAAATAGAAACTTTTGGTAATTTCGTTTTCATTTGTTTATTTTTTCCACATATAAACTCTATAGTATTTCATTTTTTGTAATAAATTATTTCTAAATATTTTTTTTTTTTTTTTTATACAGTTCTTAATGGTTCATTGGTATTTTATATTGGGGGAAAAATAATATGACCTAGAAGTTTTATTTTAATTTTATTTTGAATGATTAAAATGGCAACTCTTTTTAACCTCTCTGTTGTTTTGGTAAAATTAAAGTCAGGAAAAAAAGTTATAAAGTAAAAGATAAAGATTGGGTGGCGAGGTTTCAAAAGGTCTTTGCACAAAGGAAATATATTGTATTTTAGACTAATATTATTCAGTAACATTAAATATAACATGATTGAAATAGAATTACTTGGATAAAAGTCATATTTCCACTTTGTATAGAATATGTCAAAGGCAAACGATGAAGTTTAAAGCTGCAATCAGATCAGCCCATCCTGAAGTAGACAATGTCTTTTCTGCTTTGGAAAGTATTCAGAATATATTTTTGCTTATCATGCAAAACTCCGACTGAAGCTGACAGTTCCATGTGGTACTTTCCTGTAAAAAGAAAGTTAACTACATAGTTTACATGCATACATAACTCTTTTTTTTTTTTTTTTTTTTTTTTTTTTTTTTTTTTTTGGCCAAGGCTGGATTGGGATTAATCTAGCACAAAGCAAGGTGGGTCCTGCCTGACAAAGGATTTGTCATAATGATTTTAAGCAAAGTTTTACAAGGCTGGATGCTCTTCCTGATGCCCAACTCTGACACTCAAAGTATCCCAAGTACACAGTGTTTTTATTAAGACACAATCTCTAGGAAGGTTGCCATTCCCGACTTGAGACCTAATTCTAGCCTCATATACATAGTATAGAAAATCACCCTTAGTTTCAACTATATATCTATATATATATCTAATATATATATATATGTATATATAAAATGTTGCAGTATATATAGTATTATAAATAAGTCATCATACAAAGAATTTATCAGTAAAGTTAATGTAATTAATGGCAAAATCACTTTGCTAACAGATTTAATAAAGCATTAACTTACTAACCACTCACTGAATGACACAACCCTTATGGTTAAAATTCTAAGATGGATTAGATGTTCCGTAGCTGCTAGTACTTTCAAAAATCATCCCATTTTCATTACCATGTGTTAATATTTTTTTTAATTTCAGATAACTTCCATGACAAAAATAAATGTATCGCAGGCTGAAAGATGTCTTTTTAAGAGTGTTTATAACAGTTATATAATTTTGGAAAGTGCAGTGTTGCAACACTAGAGTTGTATTTTTAATATTTCAAGTGAGAACATTTTTTTAATATAGTACTGTGGAAAATCCATCAATTTTTTTGTTTTAAGTGCTTTTCAGTTAATGTGACATACCACATAACTATATTAAAAAAAATGTTCTCACTTGAAATATTTAAAATACAACTCTAGTGTTGAGACACTGCACGTTCCAAAATTATATAACTGTTAATAAAAAGCACACTCTTAAAAAAAGCATCTTTTGGCTTTCAATATATTTGTTTTCATCTTGGAAGTTACCTGAAATGAAAAAGTATTAACACCTAATGATGAAAATGTGATGATTTTCGAAAGTACTAACAGCTACGAAACATCTAATCCATCTTATAATTTTAAACATAAGGATTGTGTCATTCAACTGGTGGTTAATAAGTTAATGCTTTATTAAATCTGTTAGCGAAGTGATTTCACCATTAATTGCATTAACCTTACTGATTAATTCTTTGTGAGATTATTTCTTTATAATATATATATAAATATATATATATATATATATAGAGAGAGAGAGAGAGAGAGATAATATGGATTGGAATCAAACAGAATGATAGGATAAGGAACAAATAGGAAATCTTAATAAATGTTTTCTGAACTCAATAAAAGTGAAACCTGTTAAATTTATGAATGTTTTCTATTTATTCCTTATCATGTATGTATATATATATATATATATATATATATATATATATATATATATATATATATACACACACACACACACAGGATGGCTGTTAGCTCCTATTAGAAGTTCATCCACCCTTTGACAGGTTTTCTTTTTCATCCAGTCAGGTAATATACCACTCTCCTCACTGGCAGAAAAACTAGTGGAAGAGCCAGTCACCCATCCATCTGCCAGGTTGTACTGGGTTACATGTTAACTGTAGAAAGCCTAAGTAAGGCCTGTCCTGTAACACAAAAATGTAAAATTCCTAAAGATTTTAATTTCTTTTTATGTTGTCTGAAATTATTTATTATTTTCAGATTTAATGTCTTCAAACTTTCTTATTTTTAAGAAAATAACAAATTCTGATTAAATAGTTATTTTCTTTTCTTGGTCTCTAAATATGCTATTTTGTTCTTTATAGTAGAGGGTTAGCTAATGTCAAATTACTTAGGATTTGTGGAATCATTCAAAAGTTCTTTGATCATAACATTTGAAATTTTGCCTTCCAAGATTTTAGTTCTAACCTGGTGATTTGTGAAAAGAAGAATGTAATTTTTTTTTATCTAAAATTTAAAAAAATATTCATCACAAAAAAAAAAAAAAAAATTTGGAATAATTTGAAACAGATGATAACCTCCTCATTTTAAATGGTTTTGAAAAATAAACTATATCAACTGAAATATTCACTTTGTGATAGAAACTTTGCTAAAATAACTCAGTTTATCTTGAATTGTTTTATTTCCTAAGATATTTTGGATTTGGATTTACAAAAGAAAAGAAAAAAAACTTTCATTACAATGATCTTTTCTATTTTGCCTGCCTGCATTGCTTTTTCTTAAAAGGTGTCAAATGACGTATCTTATGTATTGTCAATGCCTCAATTCCATTAAAGTCCAAAATGGCTGCTGTTACTATGGCAGTAGCAATGGTAGTGTGAATTGTTAAGGTTTTGAGTTCCTGTTACCTTTAACTAATCACTTCATCACTGCTTAATCACTGGTGGTTGTCTTGAAAGCCTCGGGATTTAGTTGTGGCTGTAATCAGAAACGATGTTCACTTTTCTCAGATAACTGAGAATGAAATCAATCTCATTTGAGCTGAAGGCTAATGTGAGAAATCAATATGCATTGCTTTTGGATTGCAGACAGTTTTCAACAGATTGACAGGGGTTGTTGAAGCATGTATTGGTTTTCTAAGATTCCATTGGTCAATTCTTTAAACGGTGAACAAATGACGAGATTTTTCAGTAAGAGTAAGAGGGACTCTTTTTGATTCTTAGTGTTTTTGTATATTTAAGGATTGATGCAAATTTTTCCCTCCCATTTTAAAAACTTCTTTTTTTTTCAAATCATTTCACCCCAAGCAAGGTGCTGAAGCAACTAAGACACAAAGGGTTACTGGGAGTGGATGAATGTGAGAAAAACGTTGAGGTGAGAGAACTATGAAAGAGACAAAGGATGATGATTGATGTTACATTTAAATTTTTGAAGACTCTAATTGACAGAGAAAAGCAAGAAGCCAGAAGAGAGTTCATCTATTAAACAGAAAGTTTAAAAAAACATCTAAATAATGAGCTGGAAATAGTTTGTTTGATGAGGCATGCAAGAAGATCTTTGCTGGGTCTGCGGATGGATTCATTCGTTTGGGGAAAGAGAGCCCTACTCTACAGACATTTAATGAAAAAAAAAAGATTTTTATTATTTAGGGTTTTACTTATTTATATGAAATGAAAAAAGGAAAAATTTTTTTAGAGAATTACATGATATTTTAATCTTTTGTAATATATGGGTTCAGTGCATCAGTCGTGATATTAAATAATAAATTTTAAAGAAATGAAATAAGCTGCACAAGACACTTTTAGGATTTGAAACCACAGTTAACTAAATCAGCAGAATCAAGTATTCTAAGCCAGAAGAATCGCTTCTAGAGAATCTTGTCCAGCTGATAGATGAGGTTTTTAAAGTTATATTTACTTATCTCCTCTCAGATTGAAAAAAAAAGCCAATTTGGGTGAAATTACTTTTTCAAGAAATGGATATAGTCAACAAATAACTGAAAAGTTATGGTGTTTGGCAAAGTTTTTTTCTTTTTTCAGCTTGAAATATGAACATATTTTTTTTTTTTTTTTAACTATATCATCCCTGTAAAGCATTAAAGCCACTAAAACACAAGGGGTTACTGATTGTGTAAGAACAAGAAAAGAAGAGAAACATTATGGAGTGAGAAGAATAGAAGAGTAATTAAGACAGTAGATAATGATTGCATTTAAATTTTTGAAGATTAAAGTTGGATGGGAAAAGATGAAGCCAGAAAAGAGTTCCACAAATGATAAGTGCAAGAAAAGAAACTGTTAGCATAGAACTTACATTTACATCTAGTCAATTCAACTTTGAATTGATGAGACTTTGCTGCCAATCTAGTACTGCACTTAAATTTATAAAGTCTAGGTACCATAGAGAAGAGTTCATCTGAACAATTACCATGAAAGAATTTATAGAAAAGACACAGGGAAGTTACATTATGGTGGTGGTAGTGAGTGAGTGGCTGAAACTGAGATGCCTGGTCAGGACCAATGACATTGTAGATTCTTCTTTGGATTTTATCAGTATTTTATCTATCCCTGCAATACTATGTGTACATAAGTGACTGGTTTGAGTTTTAGTATTCTGGCCTTCAAAACAAGTATGGATGTCAAGATGGTTAGTTTGTTAAGGTGATGACTTCTTGATAACATCAGCCTGTGAAGATGTTTCTAACATGTGACACTGGGGAAAACCACACTAGCAGTTAAGCCTTTTGAGTGAACTTGAGTAAAGCTGTTCAGAAGTTCTGATTATGCCAGATTATGCACTCTCTTCCAGGAACTGTAACAGCATAATTGCAATATAAACCATAAAGTGGCTTTGTAGGTGTCAAAGAAATGCAAATGTACCTGAGCAGGCTAAGGGATTAGCTAAACACCCTAGCAGATGGGCATATTTTGAAATGAATGGTTTTCCATTACCTCGATGTTTAAATAAGATCTTGTTTTTTGGGAGGTGGGAAAAGTGTAAGGTGAAGATTAATGGCCAAAAACAAATGATTCATCAGTTTGTCTCATGCCAAGTTTCTTTTAATATGGCCGCATCACGTTGAAACACTAGTTCCTGATATGGTCACCAAAGTTAAGCAACATCAAGCCTGGTCGATACTATGATAGGGGACTGCTTGAATGTGCATGTGGTGTAAACTTGGATGTGCAGGTGGTGTCATGGATAATAATTTGGAATTGATAATCGGAAAGCTGAGTTCCAATTCCAGTTGGGTTTGTTTATTCACTTACACGTAAATACCGTTGGGATAGGTATGAATCCACCTCTTCTCTCTCCAACTATGGGTTAATTAGTAAGACTAGTATCACAAAACAGTTAAAAAAAAAAAAAAAAAAAAAATCTTACAATCTAAAAATATTTTCTGGTTTCAAATAACTGGCAACAGTTTGATAAGCTGTAGAAATTGAATCAATCCAGTTTCCTTGATTAGGGAAATTCTAGATACCATAGAATGGTTAATCACTCTAATCCTAAGGAAATTCAAAGAGATTCAGCAAAGATAGATTATTGTTCCTATTTTTTAGTTGAGATGCACTCTAATACTGAAGCTTATCTTTTGTACCATGCTTGCTGATGAGAAATCAGAGAACTGAGTTCAATTCCAGTCAGTTTCATTATATTCACTTATGTACAAATATCCTTGGGAAATGTATGATTTCAACTCCTCCCCCTCATCTAGCAGGACCTGTATCTGGAAAAATAATTATTCTAAAAAGTTGTTAATGCAATATTCACTTAGGGGGGGGGGAGAAAAAGAATTATTCTTAAAATCCAAAATGTGTTTTGGGTTTAAATGACCCACAAAATGCTGATTAGCTGTTAAAAATCAAAATGAATCAATCAATGCTTGCTGATACAAAACAACACTTTCTCAACTTCATTGTTCAGATAAATGTTTTGGTGTCTTGTCAAGTAAAAATGTCTTCTTTGTGATTAGTGTCTGGCTTTCTTTCAAGCAGACTTCTAAAGTTCCAGCATTATGTTTTTGAACTGACAGCTTCTAAAATCTGATTTTTGGCAACAAATAATCTCTTGTAAAACCTTAATGCTCAATGAGGTATCAAGGTAGGCAGCTATAGCATATGTAAGCTAATTCTCTACAATCATAACAGTCTTATAAAATAGCTGTATGCCATCCATTGGTGAGGTAGACCATAAAAGATGGAAACATATGAGAGAAATAAGGAGAAAAGAATAAAAAAATCTGTAAGGAAGAAAAAAAAGTTTCATAATTATGAAAGAAAGAAAAAAAAAATTTGTCAGTTTGAAGACAAAGGTTGTCATTTTATTAATGGCGGATAATCTTTCTTTCTCTTTTGTCAAAGGCAGTATTTTTAAGGAGTAAAATTTTCCATGGGGATTATTTTCTTTGCTTTTTTTTCTTCTGCAGAATGCAGGGTCATTACTGAAAAGGTTATTTGCCTGAAGTGCTAGCCTTTTCCTGTGTATTCGGTGCACTTCACTCCTGGGGCATTGCACTAAAAAAAATATTGATGTATGCAGGCTTATTTAATAAAATAGACTTGCAATAAATTTATTTTCTTGTCAATTGACTGCTTCTTTAGAACATTTATCTTTTTTTTTTGTGTGTGTAAATGGGAAGAAAATCATGTGACTGTGAAATGTCTCATTCCAGAATATTCAGTAGCAAAGACTATTGTGAATTTATTCCTCACCAGGTACCCAGGCACAGACCTTTATACCTATTCATACAAAAGTTTTGGAAATAATCATCTACATGAAGAAAGAATTCTGATTTTGAGGAAGTGAGAAATAGATTTCAATAAGCAGATTTTTTTTTATTTGTTTTTTTATTTTTTATGACCTTTCAGAAATTTAAAGACTTGAATTATCAAAGAGTCCAGTAGAGGTGATAATAATTAAAAGAATGCTAGTTATTTTGAGTAATTTCACTTGTTAATTATGCTGACTCTTGTAGTTCTGTCTAGGATTGAACTCACTCTCCTTGGTTTATAAATTTCTGAAGATATTTGACTCTGTTCCTCAGTTTAATGGATGAGTTCTAAGTAGTGGCAGTAGCTTGTCTCCCTTCCTGCCAAAATGGATTTGACCATTAGGCATAATTTAAGTTTACTGAAATTTCTCCTCAGAGAATATTTTTCTAGTTGTTTGTTAAAGTTCTTTCAATGAGTTTATTAAGCAAGATGATGTCTTAACATCACTAATTACCTCAATACAATTTGATATACATTCAGCCTTTCCTTAATTTTGTATATAATATATATCCTCTTTAAAGAATATCAATGTTCATACAGTTTGTTTCTAATAGATCCTGCCTTTCTTTAATGTTGTTTATATTTTATATAAATCCTCATGAAGAAATGACTTTATTTGTTGGTAATTTGTATTCATAAATACAGGGTGCAGCAGAAATACCTCCCACATAATGGTAAGACATTAGCTCAATGAAGACACCATTGCCAGTAATGTTCTACCATTGTGGCGGTGGGGGGGGGGTATTTCTGCCATACCCTGTATATAAAGATGACCTGTCCTACAGGTTGTGATTTGATTATTACTTAGAATAGATAAATCATATTTCTGTGTGTATTTATTTTTTAATCATTTCTTGAGATGTTTATCTCACAGAGAAAACTTATTTAAAGATTTTCAAACTCTTATACCATATCTTATTTGAAATAGAAGTATGTCCATGTTTATTTCAACAGGACTAATTTTAGATTTCTTCTCTGTATTTTTTCTCTGTATTTTTTTTCTGTAAGAAATAAAAAGACTATCTTGTCCACCATGAGTACATCCTTGTGCTATATAGTCCATCCAGATATTTGTATGTAAGAATTAACATTCAATAGATATAGTTTTATTTGAGTAGACAAAACATGAAAAAAAAAAATTGTTCTGATTAAATCCAGTGTGTGTGGGTGGGGTTCTGATCTGAAAGTAATGCCTCCTATTTGTTTCCATGGAAACTAACATATACAGTTTTAAAATTTATTTCAATTGCCTGATAAATCATGAGTGCTTATTTGTTCCTTTTGTAAGCAATTCATTTTCACAATTCATTTTATGCCGGCAGTATAACTGGTCTTTGACTGGGTCTTTCATTACTGGGAATTTTTGGCATTCAATTGGAGCAGTTTAAGTTTAAAGTCAGCCCACCCAAAAATCAATATTAGTAACAACATTTGGGTGCAACTGAGACTGAATGGGACCGGGGGAGGGGTCGTCCTGAAAAAGGAACTGTAATAAATATTATTATTGTAATAAATTAAACTATTTTTATTAAAGTTTTTATGAAAGATATATCTCCAAGAACAGATAGTAAATAGTAAAACATTGCTGAGAGCTATAATGGACAGGAAGTAGTGGAGAGTCATTGTCGCCAATAATTTGGACTCAAAACCAGCACTGAAGAATTATCTATTAAACAAAAAAAAAAAAATTTAATCAAAATCGGATGAAAACTGTGGAAATGCATAAACAGCATCTGATCTCACACATGCACACACACATTTTGAGAATTATAGATAGTAGAAATTCTATTCTGAGTGTTTGGTTTTTATATCCTTGTCAAATAGAAATTTAAAACAAAGATATAGGCTTCATTATTGGTGCCATTGTTTTCTGCAGCATTTGTTGTAATTTTGAATTTTGGTTTTTAAAAAAACAAACAAAAAAAATAACAAAAAACATAAACCTCCTCTTAGACTTATATTTTCCATGTTTATCATTTATGGAACTCTTTTCATGCTTGTCTTGTTCCATTATTTTTGATAGAACAACTTAATAAGAGACAATGATCGAGCTCAAATGATTTCATATTGAAATTTAAACCCCAGATCAGAAGTTCTGTTCTTCTTCTCTTAGAGTTTATGTACTATAAATCAAGAACTGAATTTTCTGCTTGGATTAGCTGCATACCATGAAGAGCCTCTCCCTACTCCTATTCATCTTCCATCCAAGTTGTTATAATTGAGTGCCCTATTGTGTCCATTCAGACATGTAGAGTTCACTTTGGAATAACGTCCATTCATACACACATTGTTCAGCAAGTCCATCTCTATGATTTATCATTAGTTGAATTGCACAATTTGACTGTCCAATTGAATTTTCCAATTCTTTATGTATGGCACCAGAGTTGAGGGCAGGTTAGAAAGTAAGACAGCTTATCTCTAGATAAATGAATTCTTGGATTAAGGTTTGTTACTGCACAAATTGCCAGTTTTTAAATTTATATTAAGAAAAAATTTTCACAATTATTAGTTGGAGAGGTTCTTCTGACTGAGAAAACAAAGAAAAAAAGACTAGATCTGTTTGCTTAGATTTAAAAAAAATATTTTTTTTTAAATAGTTTGGAATTATCTCTCATAAAAGAAAGTTAAACATTAACTTTCTTCAAGTTGGATTAAAAAGTTTAATAATTAGACTAAATATGATTATTTTTTAATTTGGTGATATTTTTTTTGTTTTTCCATTTTTTCTTTAGATTTTGTTTGATACTTTTTTATTTTTTTACTCTTTTCATTTTTGTTTATTGTTTTGTTTTTTCTTTGTCATTTTTCTTCTGCCTTTTCATCTTTTTTCACTTTCTCTTCTTTTTCTTTTTCACTTTCTCTTGTTTTTCTTTTTCACTTTTGTTTTACTTTTTATTGTTTTTTTTTTTTCTTTTTTCACTTTTTCATGTTCTTTTTTTTTAACTTTTCTTTTCATTTTTCACTTTACTTTTCTTTTTTTTTAACTTTTTCTTAATTTTTTTTCATTTTATTCTTGTTTTTCAGGTTTAGTTTCACTTTTTTCTTGCGTTTTTTTAACTGTTTTTTTTTTTTTCCTTTTTTCACTTTTTGTGTTTTATTTTTTTCTTATTTTTCATTTTTTCTTTGATTTGTGTGTCGATGTTTTCCATTTTTTCTCTCATCTGTTTTTTTTTGGTTTTCTATTTTTTTCTTGTCTGTTTTTTCTGTTTTAACCCAGGTTTTTGCTTTCTTTTTTTCTTTTTCTTTCTTTTCCTTTCTTTTTTTCTTTTTCTTTCTTTTCCTTTCTTTTTTTCTTTTCCTTTCTTTTTTTCTTTTTCTTTCTTTTCCTTTCTTTCTTTCTTTTCCTTTCTTTCTTTCTTTTCCTTTCTTTCTTTTCCTTTCTTTCTTTCTTTTCCTTTCTTTCTTTCTTTTCCTTTCTTTCTTTCTTTTCCTTTCTTTCTTTCTTTCTTTTCCTTTCTTTCTTTCTTTTCCTTTCTTTCTTTCTTTTCCTTTCTTTCTTTCTTTTCCTTTCTTTCTTTCTTTTCCTTTCTTTCTTTCTTTTCCTTTCTTTCTTTCTTTTCCTTTCTTTCTTTCTTTTCCTTTCTTTCTTCCTTTCTTTCTTTCTTTTCCTTTCTTTTCCTTTCTTTTTTCTCGTTCTTTCTTTTTTCCTTCTTTTTTCTTTCTTTTTTTTCTCTTTCTTTTTCTTTTTTCTTTCTTTTTTCTTTCTTTTTTCTTTTTCTTTCTTTTCTCTTTTTTCTGTCTTTCTCTTTTTTCTGTCTTTCTCTTTTTTCTGTCTTTCTCTTTTTTCTGTCTTTCTCTTTTTTCTGTTCTTTCTTTTTTCTGTTCTTTCTTTTTTCTGTTCTTTCTTTTTTCTTTTCTTTCTTTTTTCTTTTCTTTCTTTTTTCTTTTCTTTCTTTTTTCTTTTCTTTCTTTTTTCTTTTCTTTCTTTTTTCTTTTCTTTCTTTTTTCTTTTCTTTCTTTTTTCTTTTCTTTCTTTTTTCTTTTCTTTCTTTTTTCTTTTCTTTCTTTTTTCTTTTCTTTCTTTTTTCTTTTCTTTCTTTTTTTTGCTTTGTTGTGTTGGGAAGGCAGAAGCAAATTTTTTTACCATTTTTTGTTCTCTTCTGTTTTTACTTTCTGTTTATTTTTTGTCTTTCATTTTTATTTTTCTATTTTTGGTTTGCTTTTACATTTTCTTTGGTTTTCTAATTTTTTTTTTCTATTTTCTGATTTTTTGTTGTTTTCACATCCTGCTTCTTTATGCTTATTTCTTTCTTACCTGTTTTCTGTTTCTCATACATTTTTGTGTTTTTTCAATGTTTTCTTCCGCTTTTTAACCTTTTTTTTTTTAATTTTTATCATTTTTTCCCCCTTTTTTGGGGTGGGTGAGTGTTCCATTTTTGCAGTTTTGTTGGTATTCTTCTCTTCTTTCCCTGCTTAAGATGCCCTATTGATGCTGGCAACCCTGGCCCACCAGCCATATATCTGTCAGAGGCCTACTAGCATCTACCTACTAAAATCAATAAACATTTTCCAAATGCATCACTGCAATAGTCTTCAAGGGTTATATATATATATATATATATATATATATATATGGTTAAATTACTTGTGTATTGTCCCACAAAGCATAGACTTTAAATTCTCTCTCATTATGGATGATGCTTTTCTGTGGATCAAATTTTTTTCTTTTTCAAATATAAACCTATTCCTTGGAGTATAGTTGTCTGCAATTCACCATTTACTTCCTTGTAATATAAGCAAACTCTCTACATGATAAATAAATTGGCAGTCTGTGTCCCTGTCAACTTCATAACTTATTTTCTGCCTTGCAGCCCTTTTTCCCACTGATGCAAAATCACAAAATTGTCATTGTTTCTATGGAAAATGCTCAAACTCCATTTTTTAATTTTTGCCAATTCAAACCTTTACATCTAAGACCATACCATGCTGCATCCATGGAGCTGAACCACCCTCATTCTCTACGTATTACAATTGTATGGTGGAAGTTCCATTCGGAACAGTTTTTTCCCCCCAAGAACTGCTGCTTTGTGGAACAACCTACTACTTGGATGTTTCCCAAACATTACAATCCTAATGTTTTCCAGTCAAGGTCAGTTGTTATCTATCCTTCATATCCACCTAATCTTCATTTTCTACTTCCTACTTTTACATTTGTATCACACCTCATTCAGTAACAGTGTACCTTGAGTGGCTCTTGAGCCTTGTATTGAGTAGATATTAGCAAAACAAAACAAAAAAAAAATACACAAATACAACTGCCAGTTGACTATTTGTACAGAATTCTATTCATAATAAATGACTAATCCTGAATAGAAGACCAAATTCATTAATTGTATTCTGCTACATAATATTACTAAAAAAAAAAAAAAGGCCTACCTTAGGCAATGATCCTTAGTCTGCGTCAAAATATTCCCACTTGATTTTTCACTCTTTTATCCCAGTATCCTTTCCACTTTTCCAGACATTCTTGTAAATCCTCTTTTAGGATTGACATTGGCTGTCGTATATTCTTAACTTTACTTACAGCAGTGATTTCAGTTTGGGTAAAAAAAACAAAAAACAGAAGGTATAGAGAGACAAATCTGAACTTGGTATATAGACTGACAGACTTGGATGATGGGTTGTTTTACAAGAAAAGTTTCCATAAGACATGAAGAATCTGCTTGCTTGTTCATTGTGGATACAACAGTAACACAGTATATTTGCTTAATCAATGGAGTCTCATTGTTGACTGAATAAATCCATGGAAGAGTTTCTGTTTATGCATGTGTAGTTAGGTCCCCTCAATTGTTTGCCAGGTTACATCTTGTGTGTGCTACTAGCTCTTAATATGTTCAAAATTGGTGGTGTCATTCTGGACAGGCCTCATCCAACTGGTATGATCAATACCTTGCACCTTGTTTTTTAGTAGGTACATACAGGATTAAGATAATTTAATACCCCACTTACCTTCTCATCATGTTTACCATATGTTTTATTTTACAGTTACCTGCACACACATGTAACTATGTTTTTTGTAGACAGAAATCTATATAGTTAGAGGAAAAATAGGCTGACAGCTGTTAAATAATAATCTAGCAGACAATTATATTTTAGAGAACTCTATTTCTCCTCTGACTTCCTTATTTTGATCTTTGAGGTCAGATACAAGAAAACAAAGGAACTTGTTTTTGATTGGCTAAAACTAGTGTTGGAATGTCATGTTGAACAATGTAGACATGTTATATTGTGTCTGGAAATTGTTTGCTCCCCAGTGGGGTGAGATATCAATCCCACTGGCTAGTTAGAAATATACATATCGACATGGTTAATAAACTAGTAGGATTTAAAATCCCTTTGGTTGATTTCTCTTCTTTTATCTCTGAACTGAAAACCAATTAGTGATCAGCTGGATGAGATAAGAGAGGAAGAAATCTTTATTATGGAATTAACCTCGCCACCAAGAGGACCCCCCTCCCCCAGCATGAAGGTGCAATACAACAACAATGTTACTGAGTAGACTGGTAGACCTGTCACAGATATTGACACACTACTAAGAAATATGGAGGGAATTGTACAGGAGCCCTGAGACATGCATCTTGTCATAAGGTTGTTGTTGTTGCTGTTGATGATGATGATGAAGAAGAATTATTATTATTATTATTTTTTTTATCAATAATGACAAGTCATTCCAAAAAATGATTCTACTAAAAATACTGCAAAATCAAATTTGAGAAATTGACTCAATATCATTTCTGGTCAGCATTCAAACATTTTGGCACCTTCTTGGCTGACAGTTTCTGCATGCCCAACTGCTCATGTATTATAAACTCAATATATTCTCTGGATTTTTTTTGTGTCTTGGTAATTCTTTTGGCTGAGATTTTGTCAACCAGCCAAAATTAGGTGAGGAACATGATCACCAATTTTAGGAGTTGGCAAATTTTGTAGTGTTGCATCTTGGATCACAAAACCTCCAGGCTGGAAGTTTGTATCCCATTTCTTAACAGTGCAGAATCCACTCATGAATTTCTTTTCAAGTTTTCTTCTACATGAAGATGAGCTTCATAACAACCTGGAAAATTCCAGTTTCTGTTGATATATTCAGAAAGAAATTAAAAATTAAATGGAAGTACCTTTCAAATTAGGACTTTACAAGAACTCTTTTTTCCACTTACAATGACAAAATAATGTTCAAATTTTGGAAAGTTGGCTAGGATGAGAACTTTTCAGCACTTTGTGTGTGTGTGTAATATATATATATATATATATATATATATATATATATATATTATGAAATGGACTCAGTCCAACAATTATTTTTAATATATTATATTTAATTTATTTAATATATTTATATTTTTATAGATACAAATATTTAAGTAAATGTTCTGTTTATAATAACAGTATTAACAACATTTACCAGCCTGAATGTCCAAGAAATTTCATAGAAAATATGTGTCTTCTGACAGTAATTGAAACTGTATCCTACATGGAACTGTCATATAGCCTGATGTGCTATACCATTTATCTCCAGAGGAAGCATCTGGTTAGCAAGGCTGAATGAAATTTCTTGGACATTCAGGCTGGTTAATGTTGTTAATACTGTTTATTATAAACAGATCATTTACTTAAATATTTATATCTATAAAAATAATCTACAAATAGAAAATACATTCATATATATATATATATATATATATATATATATATAAAATTATAACAAAAACATGTTTATAAACTGCTACACAAATGCAAACATGTTTCATGTGGAATTAACCTACCTTACACTTATATATATATATATATATATATATATATATATATTATAAATTAACTGATTTAAAATATGGTTTTTTCACTACACAGTTCTAACCATGTTTCAAAAATGGAAGCTGAAAGCTCCGAATTTAATTTTGTAATTAAATTAAAGACGTTAGTTCCATTTCATCTTCAAGCGAATTTTGGAGTAACTTTTATAATTACTTACACTTATGTCTGTATTTTGATGTATTAGTTATTAGTTATGTTTTGGTAGGGGTAGGGAGTATTTTTCAATGAAATCTGATATCCATTAAATGCACGTCTGGATTTTTAAAAATTTTATTGTTAACGGCAAAAATTCTTATGGCATTTTTTTCTATTTGTATATTTAAAGATTTTTGGGGGATGTTTAGGTTAGAATACGTTTTATTTAACTATGATTTGAAAAATATTTTCACTTTAATTTTTAATATATTATATTTCTTTTAAGAGCAAGTAAACGTATTAGAATCCCTTACAGTATGTACAATTATTTTCACATCAAGTATAAGTATGTATATTATTAGGTAACAATTTTTTTTATATTTAAATATTATTTAAGTAAAATTTATGTCAATAACGGCAAAAATAGCTAATTAATTTCACTGATTTAGTAAACTTTTATATAAACCTAGTAATATATTGTTTCTCATGTAAGTACAAAGGACATGGGTCATTCAATGGCTTACATCTTCTAGCTTTTCATATTAATTTCATTTTACTGTAGATGTTTTATTGGATTCTTTTAAGTGCTTGTAGTACTTAGAGGGAGGTCTTTAGGTTACAATACGTTTTATTTAATTACAATTTTAAAAGATGTTTAGGTTAGAATTCGTTTTTTTCTTTTTATTTATATATATATATATATATATATATTAGGTGTGTTATAGATAAGCGTATGGTTGCAAGAAAGAAATACGACAACAGCGGAAATAGATTTACGTGGTTTATTTCAACAGGAAAGTGAGGGTTTGGGACAGCTCCCTTGTGGTAAAGTTCATAAGCCGGCTTCGGATCTAGGTCGATCTCTCATAGTAGTTCACACATGTTGACGCTGGCACTCCCCTGCTGTGAACAGGTCTCTTCGTGGTCACCTGTTGACTGCTCATTGAACTTCCGTGTGACCCCTTTTATAGCATTTTTTATGGCTTAACAGGCTCGAAAAACAAGCGAGTATAATTAGGAGGGAAGCATTTTTACTGGACGAAAAATAGAGCACTTTAAATATATAACGAAATAGAGACATTAATTGGGTAAAATATAAAGAATTTTGTTTTATTTATTAGATTATGTATGGAAGCACATGCATTCAAATACTCAAGCTGTAATCAAGTTTGTACTTTTATGTTTCCCTGGTATAATTTAATTAAATAATTTATATGTGAAAGTTGATTTTATTGTAATTTTTTTTTTCTCCTCCTTAAAGTTTTGTTAAACAGTCATTTTTATTATAGTTTTATTTTGATATTTTCACTATATAGTAAAATAGATCAATAAATTTGTAGGATATTCTTTTCAATCAATCATGACATTTTATTTTTTACTGTTAAGAATGTCATTTGATCTTATTGGTGCTTTATTGGCATAATGATGGAAACTAAACTTCTTTCATCTGCAAAGTCATTTCATCTGTCAGCCCTCATTACCATCAGTAGGTTTGTTTTCCATTGTTGGGAAAGATGTGGTAAAATAATCAAATCAAAATAATTTCAGCCATTCTATGTCTGCTTCTAAAATGAGAAATAATTTTTGTGGATTTGTGATGACCAGATTAGTCAGCCATTTCACTTTACGCTTAGTAACAGTTAAACATTATTGTCTTGAGCTTGCAGGAAATGTAGACGTCATAATAAAGAATTGTAAGCATATGTACTGTTTCCAGATCAGAAGGCTTATGGCTGTATCATGTTGAAATGCCAGTTCTTGTACAATCAATGAAGCTCAGCAACATTTAGCCTGGTCAGTACCTTACTGAGTGACCATTTAGTGCTGTAAGCTTGGATGTGTGGAGAGCAGAGTTGCAATTCCAGTTGGGTTTGTTATAGTCACCTACATGCAAGTACCCTTGAAAAAGCATGAATCCACCTCTTCTTCCCTTAGTTTTGGGTTAATTAATATGACTTGTATCAGTAAATCATTATTATCTGAAAAAATTTTTACAACCTAGAAATAATTTCTGGCTTTAAATAACCAGCAGAAGTTTGATAAGTCATAAAAAAGAAATCTGTTCTCAAAATAGAAGAACTGACACCAGAGATTCTCTATCCGCCCTCTTTGCTTTCTTTTGAAAGCATATTCTGTAGATATGCAATAAAATGGATTGTAAACACATTTATCATCATCAGTCCCATAACAAGGTGTGGTTATAGGGTTGCTGTGCCACTGTGTATCCGACCATTTCCCTACTTGTATCTGGGTTTCAAACCCAGAAAGGTATTCATTCATGTTTGCCTATCTTGGGTAAGTAAAGCTGATGGGACCCATCTTTCTTCAGTTCAAACCACAGCTGATGTTTTCCACTTTGAAGGGTCACCTTGGTCATGAACATATGGCCATTGATTTTATTGAAGCAGCCTCCTACCCTGGTTGTTGTTGATTGTAGCCTAGGAAGTCCGCCACCCAGTAATGCCATAGCATCATTGCACTGGCTGAATGTATAGCTATGGAGCCCAGTTTAGCTCATTGTGCTAGATAGTTATTGACCTTACAAGAAGATTCATTCACTTTTTCTGTAACAGGTCTTGTTTTTAATCTTGTTGGGTGTCTAGCTACTCACCTCAGTAGAAAAGTCTGGTGGGAGAATTGGTTTATTTGCTGATGACCTGATCATCAACCTGGCTGAGCTTATTTTGATGTGATAAACAAATAATTTTGGTATGAAAATCTATCCAGTTTATAAGATGAATGACAAACTGAAAAAGTCTGTTTATATCTCTGTGACGAAAGAGAAAAGCACCTACCTTAAAAAAAAAAGAGCCTGTGTTTTGTGTGTGGTCTGCTGAAGGAAAACTAAAGAAAATAGTTAGCAAAAACAACAGCTATTTTAAGTATCAGAGAAACTATGCTAATATTATTTCCTCTCTGAATGACAGGACCAATGAGAAAAATTGTTTGGTGAGTAAAGGTTGTTGCTTTTGCTTACTGAGGGGGGATTATTTTTGAGCTTGGTGAGCATAAGTGTGTTTCTGCTGTTGCAAAGGGGCAGTTGGATTTCTGACCCTATTTTTCATTGCCTGCTGGACTGTTTGCAATGGATTCACAGATGAACTTAATGTTGGCACACAGATTTTGTTTTTGTTTTTGTTTCTACTGACCCCATTGGTTGATACCCACACAATTAACTCATGGGGAGTGAATCCATCATGACTGATCTATGGTTGATAAGGAAATTTTAACTTGAAGTCTATTTAGCCTTTTCCTTTGTGGTCATCATTCAACAGTTTATGCAACTAACCATTAATTTTCAATTCAAAAAATATATTTTAGATATACATATTTATTGACTAGTACAATTTTGTACCTGTAATATTGGTCCTTTCAACAGAATACCCCTTTGACTATTCATAGAATGTAATTTTTTTCACCCATAAAATTTAACCTCATTCACACAGAAATTAAAGTGATTATATTTTCCAGGATACTTGGTGTTGATAGCAACATTTCTCAAACATCTTTAATTTGGTTTTCTTTTTGTTTTGTTTTACTGCATATCAACCTCAATGGTTTTTATGTTAAAAAAAGGGCCATGTAACTCTCCAGATTATAGTACAACCTATCTACTAGTATATATGGTGATTTTTTTTTTTTTTTTTTTTTTTAATCATGTCACCCCAACCGAGGTAATAAGGTCACTAAGAGACAAGAGTGTGAGAGAATATGAAAATAAAAAAAATAAAAAACATTCAGGAAAGAGAACAATAAAAGAACAGGAATTAAGAAGATAGACGATAATGATTGACATTGCTTTTAAATTGAAGATCAAAATTGACTGGGAAGCAAAAAGCCAGAAGCGAGTTCCATATACAAGAAGTGTGAGATCTATTTGCATAAACCTTGCCACATATTTGAGAAACGCAGGTTCATAGAACAAGAGCTTGCAAACTTTTTGTTTTTGTGAATTGGGTTATGTGTTAATGAATCAAGAGATAAATGAGATAAATAGGTTTTGATATGTGAATTATCAATTTAATTATATTTCTCCTAAAATCAATAAAAAAAAATAATTGTATTCTTGAATTTTCTTGTGGTTCATGGGTTGAATCTATTCATGGCCAGAGGTTACCTATTAATGTTATAGTCTTCAAATATCTTGGAGGAAAAGTTCTTTCTAAATAACAAAGCAGGAAAATTTTACTTGCAACCATATATACACCATACCATATGAAAGTAGTATTCTTTAAAGAAATGAAATCTTTATGATCATCTGTCCATTTACTTAACCATTGGGATACATCTTGTGTAACAGACAAACAATTGTTAAAAATAAATATTCAGTCCCAAATACAATCTATCCTGATTTAAGTGAACAAATGTCCGAACATGGTCTAGGCATGTTTTTATTTATTTATTTTTGTGTGAAGATTTGTACCATTGATGCAAACTATCGAACAGCTAACGTCTGTACATTGCTACTCAGAGGGAATCATTTCTAATAGAGGAAGTTGTCAGCCAACAGATGCACTGAAATGAAACCTGCATTCTGTATTCTTGTCTTGAAGAGAACAGAAACCGTGAGCGATAAAAGCTCCATTTCCAGCCATTGTTAAATGCTGTCAAGTGGAAAGAACCAACGCAATTTAGTCCATGTTGTCTGGAAAAATGAATCTTTTACAGAGATGTGCTCCTGCTGCGTTTCTTGCTCGACGTTCCATGTATTTGCTACGGGCAAATGTGTTTACTTGTGCAATGCTTCACTCACCTTGAACATGATCACAGGAGAAAAAATTTATCTGCTCTGAAATCTTCACACTGCTATGCTTACGGAAATGTAGTCTTCTACTTTATTGGCCTCGCAACCCAAGTTTTCACTCTTTTCTCTCTTTCTCTCCCTGATGAAGAATTGGTTGCTTAAATATATTTATTTGTTTTTTAATAACATATTGGTTGTTTTGTGAAAGGTTAAATTGAGGTGAATATTTTTCAATACCTAAAGCATGTTTATTTATTTTCTTTTACTTTCATTTCCCTATTTGTAATAATGAGGTAAAAAATATAAAAAATCAGTATATTTAATTCTATCAGTATTTTATGCTCTCTCAAAGTACAGTTTCTTTGCTACCCACAGATCTCATAATGATTTTTTTATTACTTTCTTTATATAAAGTTCTTAAATTAAGAGTATTTTATTTAAACAACAAGTGTGTATATAGATAGAGGCCATGATTTAAAAAAAAATAGAATTAGTATATTAGGTTGAATCATAAATAATTTCTATATGATTAGTATGATACATTTGTCATTAAAATTGGTTCCCCAAACCAGAAATTATTTATGACTCAACCTTACACTCAATTTGGAATATAACTCTAGATTTGTGTCTTGTTCAGTTTTTGTAGATGAAGATGGTTAAGAACCGCCATACGATGCACATTGTAGTAAACCAACCTCGTTCCCTTTGTATTCCATTGGCATGATGTAAGTTCCACTTGAGCAGCTTCTTCCCATTATCCAGTGCATTGTGAAACCAACCTCTTTCTCGATTGCTATAATATTAATCTGTAGCGTAAACTGTTATCTCCTCCACATATCCCCATAAACAATACCTCTTACTCTGTAAACCTCTACCTTGATTGACTTTTGGGCCTTGTGCAAAGGGAACATTATTATTGAAAAAAAATGTTATGGCATTGTTTATGAAAACTAAAATGTGATTCAAGTTCAAGTCGCATTGGAGGTTACATCTTTGCTTTTGCATCAGTGGTTGAAGCGTATTTAACTGAGAAACCAGTAATAGGATGAAGATAAGCCTGATTAAAAATTGATAATAAAAAATACTTAATAAAGTTAAAATAATTTTTCTTTTTTTTTTTTAATTTTGGAAAATGTTAGGTTAGAATAAAAATTTGCAGTGTTTTTTTTTGTTTTTTTTTTAAGTGAATTTCAAAGACTGTATTTAGATATTTGTGTATGGATTTACTCAACCACATGTACCAATTTTGTTCACCATCTTTGAGGCAGCTTCATGATTCCATCCTCTAATATTTTTCTGGGTGATGAACTGGTTTAAATGACTTTTACAGACTTCCAAAGAATCTAAGTTCTTCCTATTAAGACATATTTGTAGAGTGAGGTAATTATTTACATTATTTGGACTGTTGTTCTCATCTTTATTGCCATATTCACAACGTTTCGCCTGTTGTAGGCTCCGGCCTTCTTCAGGTGATTGGTCAAGTAGATGAAAGTGTTGGTTGGATCCAGTGACTTGACCCAAGGAGTTGTGAGTTCAATACCTGGCTGCTGCAGTGGTAAACAAAAAAAACTATTTTGAGAGTTGCGTTAAATGGAGATAACTGAGACACATGGAAGAGGCATGGCATGGCATGGGGAACTAGAACAATCTACCCCCTGGTGGATGAAATAAAGGGTTCAGTTTGAAATTCCAATCACCTGAAGAAGGCTGGAGCATACAATGGCTGAATGTTGTGAATATGGCAATAAAAATGAGGACAACAGTCCGAACAATGTAAATAATGTAAATATTTGTAGGGATCAAAATAAATGCTAATTTAAAAGTACAAGGGTCAGGTGAGTATGTCAGGTGTAGTAGGGCATAGTTCTGCTGAATCTGCAAAGAGATGTAATGTCAGGCATTGTCCTATTGGAAGATGACACTTTCTTTGATTGTACATTATTCTGGCTGCCTTTCATTGATTGCTGCCTTTAATTTATCCAATTAAGAATGGTACTTGTCTGGATTCAATGTCTTATTTTTCAGGAGCTCATAATATACAATGTTCTTCCAATCCTACCACATATACAGCATCACCTTCAGATGCTTACTACTGCTTTTTCATTTTCTCCACCTTTTTCTCCCATTACATTTTTGTAAACAGTCCATTTTTCATTGCCTGTAATGGTTCATTGTTTTTTTCGTTTTTTTTTTCTTTAAATGGGTCATTTTTTTTTTTAATGTTTCAGCAGAGAATCATGACTGGAAAGATTGTCCATTAAAATGCAATGAATCTTTGTTCCAACCCAATATCTATATCTATAATTCTCAAAATATATGTGTGTGTGTGTGTGTGGGGGGGGGTTGACCAGATGTTGTTTATGCATTGCCAGTTTTCATCTGATCTCAATGAAATTTTTTTTGTTTGATAAATAATTATTTGGTGCTGGTTTTGAGTCCAAATTGGCTGGAAAAATTTACAACCTGGAAGGTGGAGAATTGGAAAAACTGATTTTTTACACTTTGTGCAAAAATCAAAGGCAAAATTTAATGTCTGTAAAAAAACAGTGTACAATCAGGTTAGAGAGCTGAAATCTAACACAAAAGATTATTAGAATTATAAAAAAAAAATTATATTATAAATAAAAAATTATCGTATATTATTATGACGGCCCATGGAAGAGGTTCCTTCCTTGCAAGATTGAGAATTCAAAAACGGCTCTTTTCAGGGCAACCCCCCATTCAAATTGTAACCCCCCCCAATTTGGGGATGTGCCTCAGTTGCACCCAATTGTTGTTACTAATATTGATTTTCAGTGGGGGGGATGACTTTAAACTTAAACTGCTCCAACTGAATGGCAAAAATTCCCAGAAATGAAACATCTGGTCAAAGATGGGATATACTGCTAGTAAAAGGGATGTCAGAAATACCTCCCACATAATAGTAATATATTAGATAAATGACGACACTATTGCCACTAATATCTTACCATTATGTGGGAGGTATTTCTGCCATGCCCAGTATAAGACGATTTGGAAAATGTCTATTTTGACATCTTTCACCCATGAATCAGTGTCAATAGAAAAGAATTTTATTTTCAACAAAATCTACTTTGATCACAAAATGTAATTCTCATTAAGCAGCTGAACACTTGATTTTTACTTTAACTGTATCATTATAGAAATTAATTAATTTAAATATAACCTGAATGAATGCCTAAAGAAACTGTTTTTTGTATCCTGTATTGTTTCAGTGCTAAGTTAGCAAGAATAGCTGGCTTGTATATTAATTGTAGAGAATTAGATCATCGTACTTTTAATGTATCCTCAGCTGAGTAAATAATATTTGTTGTTATTAAAATAGCCTTTTCCAGGTCAAAATTGCAATCACAAAGGTTCCAGTGGCATATGTATATTGATTTTGTTATTTAATTTTAAGTCCCTTTTGTGATCATACATTCTTTTGTTTAAATTTTGGGATATTTCATTGTTGTATTTTCAAGAGAATTTTTTACATTCTATTTGGCTGACTTGTGCTTCTGATGTTAAATTAGTTCTCTGTTTTATATTGATTAAATTTTTGAAATGTTTGTGATAATTTTTATATTGAGATTAACTGAATTTCTTTCAAGTTCATTCATTATAGAATATAATGTGCTAGTTTTGGTTTTTAAACTTTCTTTGTTATTAGATTATATAAATTATGTCTTTCTCTTCCTAGAATGCAAGGATAAACTTTTTTATGGGGTCTCATTGTATATTAATAAGATATCATCATAGATCATAGATTCACAGAGTATTGCTGGAGTGCTAAAGATTAAATTATTAGTGAAGTTCTTTTGTGAGAGCCTACACAAGGAAGAGCTAGCAGAGGACAACAAGCCAACACCTATTTTGGGTAGATTTGTGACAATATAAACAACAATCTGTCTGACCTGTTGGATATAATAAACAAGAGAATTAGATGATGACAGTGTCACAGGAATCTATACAAGCAATCTATGTGGATGATGAATGATTTTTTTTATTAATAAGTTAATTAATAAAGAAAATAATTTAAGAAAAAAGTTACAGAGTTTCCTGTCAGTTGCCAAGTTAAATTAATTACTACAAATGAAAGTAAGATAAAAATCTCATGTTAAACCCTATATATACTGTTTATATTTATACTCCCCACCCCAACTGAATAACAACCAACACAGTTTCAGTCTATTAGTATCAGTGAAACTGATTTCATTTTAGTGGATGGTTCATTTTGTGGTTGAGTCATGATATAAAGGGAGAGTAATCAGTTGAGCAAGCAATGTCTTTAATGTCTGATGCTCAGCTCCATGAGATGGAACAAATACATTGAGTTAATAGCTTCATCCACTGCTAAGAAAGTTGGCTCCCTGTGCCGCGCCAGGAAATTTTTCTCACTGGTGCCGGTCCTTCAGATATACAAATCAACCATTCGCCCTTGCATGGAGTATTGCTGCCATATATGGTCTGGAGCCCCTTCTATTTGTCTCAAGGTCCGTGATAAAATCCAGAGATGGATATGCAATGTAATAGGCCCTGATCTGACATCTTGTCTGCAGACGCTCTCTCACAGATATGCCGTTGCCTCCCTCTATCTTTTTTACAAATACTTTCACGGGAACTGCTTTGATGAGCTACTTTCCCAGACTCCATGAATTCAAGTGTTCAACTAGGTTGGCATCTCGCTCTCACCCTTTCACTGTCAAAACTGTTAAATGTAGCCATCTCTTCTACTCCAATAGCTTCATGTCTCGCACTTCTCGCCTGTGGAACACCCGCCCCATTTCTTGTTTTCCTGGTAATGATAATCTCCAACTATTCAAATGTAACATCAATCAATGTCTCCAGATGCCAGGATCTGTCCCCTAACCTTCTCTTCATCCTCTCCTCTATCACTACTCTTTGTTCTCACTCCAACTCTCTGTAACCCCTTAAGTGCTAGTGGCTTCCCACCTTGTTTGGGTTTGAAAAAAAAAA
Source organism: Acanthosepion lycidas (assembly GCA_963932145.1). NCBI lineage: Eukaryota > Metazoa > Mollusca > Cephalopoda > Sepiida > Sepiidae > Acanthosepion > Acanthosepion lycidas. The sequence goes on from OZ010585.1 coordinate 102,287,570, forward strand.
AATATATATATATATCTGGCTATGACTGGACGAGTATGAGGAAAGTTGGTTTGAGCATATTGCACTGCCAGTTGGCAAACGAGGAAGAACTCTCTTGAACACTCACACCGTTTTGCGTTCATGTGAAGAATGAAGCATGCAATAAAAGATGTTGAAAAATGATCCTTTAATGTCTACCAGAGATAAATGGAATTGATATGTGTGTAGCATAGTGGTTATATGTGCAGATAGTGGGAATGTCATGCCAAGTTCAAATTCCAGCTGAGGCTCTTGCATTTGATTTTGCACCAGTTCTACTGGAAAAGTATGAATCCATCTCTTTTTCTTCCCTTCTCCATCAGCTAGAGGTTAGTAGAAGAGCAATCTCTAGATTTTGTTGGCAACCAATCTTGGAGAAGGAAAACTCTTAACACATTGACTTCCAACCACAAGACATAAGTTCTCATTTTTGTGGTTTTGCCATCAAGGTTACAACCATGCGTTGTTTTATTTTAAATTGTTTTAGGTATAAAAAAAATCATAGTGGTAACTAAAACACTTTTTATGGGAAAAATATTAAAAATATAACATATGATGCACTTGAAAAATGTTTTATTTCCTAAGTTGGCTATTTGGCATTTGAATCTAGATTTCATAATTGACCTGACAGTCAACATGTTAATCTGCGTCCAATTAGGCAGGGGTGTAGCAGCTCTACTCTGTAAAAACTTATTTGTTACAAAGAAACCACAGCAACAACACCTCACATAGTGAGGCTGTATGCCTATACTCCACAGGCAAGTCTACAGGATTAATATACAATGTACATTGATAGATTGAAATAAGAATAGATATGTTATCTTCTGTGTAATGAACTGCTGTTTCAGCTCTCTGGGTAATCACAATAGATAAACAAGATATGATTTACATAGGAAGCATTGTTATGATCTAGGACACATACTCTGATTTGTACAACATTATACTAAAGGAAGACTGGAGCATTCCCTGATGCCTGCATTTTGGTTTTCCTTTTAGGAAAATCCCTTAAGAAAATGACCCTTGCATGAAGTAGAGAAATTAGTTAAATTATTTTCCCATAAAAAGAGGGAATGTCAATTCAAATATCTTGAGATATCTGTTTGGCTAACTTTATGTATGATCAAACAACTTGATTGTCTGTTTTGATTGTGCTGGCCAGTGTATTGAGCCATGATAGAACTAAAGGCTTTGGAGCTTTGAGCAGACCTAATAATATCAGTTCCCTGAATCAGTAAGAAGCTTTTCTAATCATAATTTCAACAACCCCTGTTTTTTATTTGAAGTCATTAATACATTCCTCCTACTGGAAATTCTATTTCATTTATTTCAAATAATACAGTTTCATCCAATGATGATCAGATCAATTCAGCAATGGATTATTTATTGGAATTTGAGAAACGCATATGAGAAAATCTGTGTCAATTAAATGGTTTGTATACGCATCTGTTTCAATGCATTTTTCAGTGTTTCTTGATGGGATATTTTCTTTCAAAATCCTAGTAAATGCTAAGTCTTTAACCTTCAATCAGATTTCAGGTGACAAACTGATTATATTACCTCAAAGATTAGTGTTCATCATTGAAAACAGGTATTTTGACCCTGAGCCAAAGTCAGGGACATATTGCAAAGAAAAATATTGTTAAGAATTTGAATGCTATAATGTTTGAATTAGGGAACACTGTATGATGATGGCTGTCAAATGTTGAATGACCAATTCATAAAATCTGTTGATCTTGGGAAGTCAATATTTGGCTATTAGGACTGATTAGTTCTATACAGTTGCACATTTTATATTGAGCTGTTGAATATATTGGAGAAGATTTAAAAAAGAAAAAAAAAGAGGAATGAACAAAAAGAATAAATATAAGGGATTTTTGATATTGAGAACTCAGATTGAGGCATTTAGTCTGGAAAACTCTATTTTGGACTAATTTTATTCTCTGATTCCAATTCCTGTATGGCATATGCAAGGCCAAGTACGGCATATGAATTTCTATAGCAGATGCAAGGCCAAGTACGGCATATGGATTTCTATAGCAGATGCAAGGCCAAGTACGGCATATGGATTTCTATAGCAGATGCAAGGCCAAGTACGGCATATGGATTTCTATAGCAGATGCAAGGCCAAGTACGGCATATGAATTTCTATAGCAGATGCAAGGCCAAGTATGGCATATTTTCTTCTTTTATCTTCCATGTCCCTGAAACGCATGAATGATCATGCCTTTCCACAACTTCCTATCTTTTGTTGTTTCAAATAGCTTTTGACCTTTTATCATCCATCTTTAAGTTCTACCATCCATTCACATGAACTCGTTAAATAGCTATGTTTCCCCCTGTTTCTCTTGCCTTCATTGTGTCTTATGAGTGTTAAATTCTCCAGTCTCCTTTTCTCATTATGAATCCTAGTAAAGTATAAATTTCCTTGTAGTTCCTATTTTCCTTAAAACTTCCTTTTTGCTCACATTTTCTGATAATAGTATTATTAGCATTTATCAGTAGCATTACATATCCATTACTTCAAGATTGTCCAACATTCATTGCCATATAGATTATATTATATTATATAGCAGTTCAGCATTCTTTTTCTTGGTTCTAACAATATTTTCTTATGTTTTAATAATTTGTTTACTTTCTAGAAGGCATCTTTCAATAGTCCAATGCACCATTGGATTTCTGCGTCATATTTTGCATCATTTGTTATGAAACCAGTTAAGTTTATGTACCTGTATTCCACCAATACCTACTTACCTCATACCTTCAGCTGTATCTTTTATTGACAACCATGTATGATTTTCTTAGTCCTTTCTTCTTGCTTCTCTTTACAAATCTTGGTGAAGAGTTCTTTTCTCATCAACACAGTGACATGTGCATATTCTATATTGTCAAGGTTATGTCTGCCAATATTAAATCCTGGTAGGTCTTCTAGTTCTCCTAAGTTGATCTCACTGGACATAGAGATTTTTGTTTCATACTTAGGAATGAAATACAAAGATGTGTCCTCACACTGGATTTATTCAGTCTATAAAGTGTAGCAACTCTAAGAGAATTAGAAGTTCTACCAGGATCACAATCTTAATATAAGATATGTAGATGGCATAATGTTTATAGCAAATATAGAAAGGAAACTACAAGAACTCTGACAGAAGTTAGTGAAGGAAAGTGAGAAGAAAGGACTAAATATCAATTAAAAGAAATTAGAATGCATGGTTGTCAGCAAAAGGAGAAGCTCAAGATACAAATTGGAGGTACTAAATTCAAACAAGTACAGCAATTTAAATATCTGGGAAATGTTTTAACAAAGGATGGAAAATGCAACATTGAAATCTGAAAGCAGATGGGATAGGAAAAGATGCCTTCCAAAAGCTGAACAAAGTATTAAATAGAAAAATTTTGTTAGAAACAAAGAAAAGATTACTGAGCTATGATTTACTATCAGCCCTCCTATATGACAGTGAATAATGGACAATCTCCTCAAAGATAAACAAGAGACTTGCAGTAACAGAAAAATGTGCTTTTACAGAAGAATGCTAAGACTGAACAATGACAGTTTCAGAAAAAATGAAAATAAACGGACACTTAAACTCAGAAAGACATAGTTGGAATTTCTAGAGCACATAAGGGAAAGAGGGCTTGAAAAATTTGATACTAACTCAAAAATTTGTTATTGCAAACAAGAGTGATATTAGGTTGGTGCAAAAATAATGTCGTTTTCTCACATAGTAACGTATGTGAGAAAACGACATTATTTTTGCACCAACCTAATAGAAAAAACAGCGCATAACTTATTTAATGAGCTTGTGTCAATGGATGGCAGAACAAGGTTTAGGAGAGATGATAATTTATCCAAGAAATACAAAGGACAGTAAATTTTATGGAAACATGATCACCAACATCCTGAAGGGACACAGCACTCAGAAAAAGAATTCTGATCAAACTTCATGTTAAAGATTGTGCAAAACATTATGATAAAATTAAATAAAAGTTGTTTTAGCCAAGTTCAAATTATAATAATTTGTTTATTTTAAATATAAAAAAATTATTCACTAAAAGATGATTTAGTTTAAAGAAATATTTTAAGAGGAATTATCTCCTTTCTTGTGCAAGTATTATCTTTTTTGTCGTATTGTTGTTCAACAGGTCATAAATTGTAGCGAATATTTTTTTTTTGTTCTGTCAAAAAAACAAAACCCATACTTAATGTTTTTATCATCTGTCTATATTTCTGAGATGAGGTATTGTAACTATTTACATTATTTAAACTGTTGTCCTTATCCTTATCATATTCACAATGTTTCAGCCATTGTATGCTCTGGTCTTCTTCAGGTGATATACATTGGCATTTTGAATGTATTGAGTTCAATACCTGGCCACAGGAGAAGTGAACAAAAAAACTTAGAGAGTTGAGTTAGTAAAGGGAAATAACTGAAACTGATATATCCAGAAAAGGCATATCATGTGGAACTAGAACAATCTATCCCATGGAATAAATAAAGGGTGCAGTTTGAAATTCCAATGTATATCACCTGAAGAAGGCTGAAGCATACAATGTCATGAATATGACAATAAAGATGAGGACAACAGTCTGAACAATGTAAATAGTGTAAATATGCATTTTTTTTTTTTATCTCAATGGCAATAAATAAATAAGCTTGTTTGTGTTTGCATTTCAGCTTAAGCTAATCATTTTTTTTGTTCTGTGCTTTTATATATATTTCCTTTAATTTGTATCCTACATAATTCAAATAACTTTTTTTTTGTTTCTTATAAGTACTTCATGTTTTTACTTAGTGCAATTTTTAAGTTTTTTCTTTGGTTTTACTTTTGTTTTTATTTATTTTGCCTATTTTTTTATTTTCTGTTGTTTTTTTTTTCCTTTTGCATTTTCTATTGCTTCATTTTCATTTGCTGATTTTTCCTATTTTTCCTGCGACATTAGCCGATTAGTAGATGAGGCTGAAGCAGAAAAGAAAAAAAATTGATTTTTTTTTTTTTTTTTTTTTTATTTTATTTATTTTTTTTTTTTTTGAGTTTTTATTGATTTCTCTGATATGATTTTAGAATGAATCTTATTTCCTTTTGTTGCTTGCCTTTTACTTTCTTCATTGCTTCATATTTCTACTTTAAACTTACAGTAAGTGCTATTGGCAGATCAGTCAGTCACAGTTAATGTCTACTTTTTGACAACCTTAATTTCAAGGTTCTTCTCCATTTGGCTGATGAAATGAAAAGGAAGCTTCTTGCAGTATATAGTCCAGATTTGGGGTTATGAAATATAATAACTGTTGCAAAGAAATTTTTATCTAAAGTTAAACTTCTTATCCTGAAAAAGCTTGACATAATATTCAATATTAATGACTTGTAACAATATCTACTTTTTTTTATCAATTCACCCCAAGCAAAGCAATGAAGCCACTAAGCTGCAATGAGTTACAGAGTGTGAAAGAATACAAAAAAGGCTAAAAAAAAAAAATTATTAGGAAGCAAGGACAATAAAAGAATAGGAACTAAGAAGCCAGAAGATAATGACCAACACAGCATTTAAATTTTTGAACATTAAATTTGACTAGAAAGCAAGAAACCAGAAGAGAGTTTTGCAAGCAAGAAGTGCTAGAAAAGAAGCTGTTCACATAGAACTTACAGTTAAATACTTACAGTATATTGTAAGTTGACAAATACTCTTGGGGATCTGAAATATGATAAACATGGCAAAGAGCTTTTTTTTCTTTTTTTTTTTTTAACTAAAGTTAAACTTTTTATGCTAAAGAAGTTTTGGTGTATTCAGTATTAATGATTAGCAAAAATATCATCTGATTTTTCTTAGGATTTCTGGTTGCATATTAGACAAATGGATGCATAAGTAGTGTAACGGTTATCATCACTGAAAATAGAATCAGGGAGATGCAATAAAACTCTGGCCTAGTCTGTTGTGTTCACTTTTGTGCAAATACTTTTGACAAAGGCATGATATCTCTCAGCTAGATTAAATAGCAGACTAAGCACTTTAGCCAGTGTAAGAAAAATGCAATTTTGAATTGAAAGCACGAGAAGATGACATAAAAAAAACATTGCACTCTCTCTCCCAAGAAGGCATGGCAGATAATAAATGAAAGGAATCTGTGGAGAGTCATGATCACCTCCACCCTTAATAGCATTTTAAAGAAAAATTAGAAAAAATACCTTCCCATCTATTGTTCACTGGCACAGGATTTTCCTGTTATCTGCCAAAATATAGTGTCTTGTGCTGGGCTACCTATTCTCTAAAGTCAGAATATTCCCTGATGCCTGTGGCTAACCAAATGTATGGCTGAAGGAACTAGACAACTTTTTTCATATTTGTATTTGGTTAACATATTAAAATTAAAAAGGCCTTCTACTTCAGTAGGAGATTATATAATTACTTCTGGTCTGTTTAATGTTCATATAAGTGGATAGTAATTTTCTCAATCAAGTTTTAATGAAGGACAATAATGCCTCATAAACCTGCCTGAAGATCCAAAAGGTGAAACTGCAGTCGTGTAGTGAGATAATTATATCTTTTTAAGATAACTTTCTTGATATTGCTCTCCAGATTAAGGATTGAGCATTTTTTGAAATCTACTAGGACTAATCAATTTCAGGCTAAATTTTCTTCTGTAAATGATTTAAATGAATTAAGTTTATATATAAGATTTAGAAACAGTTTCAAAAATTCATATGCCAAAAATAAATATGATTTTAAAATTTAAAATACTATTATGGATTACTTGTAATTGCATGCATGAGTCCCAGTATATATAGTTATAAATAATTATTGACCAATTTTATCATTGTGATATTTTTGCATTATATCAAGTATTAAGAATATAGTAACCAGGGTTTGCAAATTTGAGGAGAGAGTTATCAATGATAATGTTCTGACTTTGAATCTGTGGTTATCTCCCTTTAACCCTCTTTCTGTTTTTGTGGTGAATGTGCATCAGTACAAACATAAAAGAGGCCTCAGATCACATGTGGACATGTTTGTCAACACCAGTTACATCCGTGTTTTTGCCATTAGCAGCAAGACAATTTGGTATGTCTAGCTAGATACAGGCATCTTTTCAACTGGTCAAGATCCAGGTCTTTGTAAGATGCCTCATGCCAACAAAAAAATGGCGGCAAACAGCAGTCAACAGTTGGTAAGACACAGTATCTTGTAAAGTTGGTCCCATGGGCAAGCTTCTGTGGTTTCTGAGGCAATGTTTTTTTTATTTTTTTTTTTATTACCTCCTGTCTCTTTCTCCTCTCTCCCACTTATCCTCGCTGTTGTTGGGAGAGCAATTGGTTAAGTGCCCCCCCCTCTAAACAGAGTTTTTGCTTATATTACAAAAGTTTTTTTATTTTTAAATGTACTTTTTATCATATAAAATTTGGTGAGGCACAGGTAAATTTTCATTGCAAAAATGTGACCCAGAGGAAAAAAAGGTTTGGGGATCACTGGATGTAATATATTTAAGTATTTGAAAGTTTCCCAACAGATGAACCAGACTTGTAGAGTTACTTTGTATCTTTCTTAAAGATCTTGGCTGATTTGAGTTTCCCCATGATGGCAGGCAAAGAGGCACTGAGCTTGAAGGTGGGTCTTAAAATGCATCCATGGATACACCTTCATTTGATTAGCGTGATGTCAAAGAGGATTCTGCTGTAATGGTGCCATTTTCAGAAATATTTTTCAGGGACACTCATCAAAATGTATGGGATTTTTGGTACCACATGGAATGTGATGAAAATAGTAAAAGCTGAAGTAAATAATTATCTTTCTTGGTTTTCTGATACTTTCAAATTCTTAAATTAGTGAATTTGGGAAGCCTTATTTGAATTAAAAGTGATAAATTTTGCAAAACTGAGTTTAAATGTTTTTCACAAAGGTGTGTATGTAAATACCTTGCTTCACACACATACACTTCACCTGAAGTTATGCAAAACAACATAAACCACAATAATTTGAATTTGCTTTGAAAAATCTTTTTTAAATTTGAAACAATTAATTTAGATGCCGAAACAAAGCTTCTGTTAAATTTCTAGGTAGTTTCAATGTGTTTTATTAAAGTTATTGTATAAAAATTTCAGTTTCAAGACATGCAAATCAAGGACAATTTTCTTTTAATAGCAAGATAATAAAATTGTCAACAATTGATCAACACCTATAATAGAACAAATAGCATGCATATAAGTCTTTGAAACATTTACATCTTAATATAGGGACCCTTCTCAATAACTGCCAGGAATCTATTATCCATTGATTTTGTTTAATTTTTTTTACTTCAGCAGGTTTGATTTCCAACATGGTGATTTTAATTGCATTCTGCGGTTCTACTTTGCTCTCATATTGTTTGCCACCTTCATATAATTTCATTTTCACAATTTAGCATAGGTTTTCAGATTGGAACTTGATGGTGGCCATTCCATTATCTTCTCTCTCATAAACCTTTTATGCTAACCTTAGATACATGAGAAGGAGCATTATCATGCATAAATACACACTTCCCTTTGAAACTGCAATGCTTGTACCATTGAAAGTATTGTTTATGAAATTGCAATAGTTAGCACTGTTCTGTTTAATTACTTCATCAACTGAATGGTCCAATAATGATTTGATTGACAATTACAACCCATATCATCACACTGCCACCTCTTTGCTGCATTCTTTTAGCCACAGGCATAGCTGCATCAGATAAAATCTAACCTTTAGGATATCCTTCAGGTCCATCGAGTATTACCTAAGATTTGTCCATGAAAATTACTATAGAAAAGTTAAATTTCATGTATTTCTTGGCCTAATTTTGATGTTTTAAAATATTTGTTTTTCTGAGAAAAGTTTGCTGAAGAGATTTCTTGACAGGTCCCAATCTGCAAAGTATTTTAAACCTTTTCTTGACTCACACAATTCCAACCTGTTTAAGGATCTGAGCACTGGTCAAAAGTGGTTGTTTAGCTATAACTCAGTTCAGTTTATGTCATAAACAATAACAAAATTGATAAAAATAGATGAATTTAAAAACTTAAAAATTAAATGTATATGAAAGCTGAAAAACAACTCTTTGAACTGAAATTAACTGTGTTAAGGTATCCAACTAGGTGAAGAAAAACTGATGCAGTTTGACAGCCTCAAATGATGTTGACTGGGTCGTCTTTTTGGGTACATGCTGTTCTTGTTCAGGAAGTGGGATTGACCTAGTGCAATGTCTTTCTCCACTTTACTAATTTTAGATGCAGACATTGCTTGATAGCGTAAATCACAATAGACTTTTGCAATGATATCTTGTGATGGTCATTCTCGACAACGAGGTGGCAGCCATTTAACCGCTAATGTATATCCTTGCCTAAAAGAATCATTTAAGATGAAAGAATTTTAAAATGTTATTGCCCCTGGAGATAGGCTCAGTGTAGAACACAGAAGTAATTTCTTGTGATGCATTCAATTGATAATGCCTAAACCATTTGTATCAATTTGAACCAGTCAGAGAAAAACAGTGCATAACCTACCTAATGTGCTTATGTAAAATCGATGCCAGAACAGGGTTAGACAAAATTTACTAACAGCTATAAAGAACAGGAAATTGTGGAGAGCTATGATCACTAGCATCCTGAAAGGACATGGCACAGGAGATTTACTTTCATATTAATCTTTTCTAACAACTTGTGATCGACTGCATGATTAAAGTAGTGATAAAAAGTAAGTTAAAAAAAAAAGCTTGAATCTTTATCTAACAAACATAAAACAGGCTGAGATTTATCTCTACCTTATTATATTAGATTTTTATTAATAAATAAATACTTTGTCACTTTTGCAATGTTAATGTGAAATAATTTGTATAATGGCCAGCTACTTGTTTCTGAGCACACCTGTTTGTTGTGGCAATTAGCAAATCCCTGTTGTATATACCTGTACAGGGACATTTGCTTTTCTTCTACATCTAGAGAGCTCCTCTATGGTTTATACTGCAACTTTGCAGATCAGGCTTTAGATAAAGTTTGTGGGAGAGATTACGTAATGTGACATTATCAACAGTTTGAAGAAGGCAAGTACACTCAAACCATTGGTCATGATGACTTGTAATTTTGTGCTAGCATGACCATTGACAACCTCCAAACAGTTCTGTCTACTCAGTTACATTCCCAAAATGGTTTGGTTTCCAGACAATTTCCAGTTGTGCCAAATACAGGTATCACCTCCTCAGGTTGATAACATCAAGACAAATCTGCCATGATTATTGATTGATCTATTTTTTCACCACTTATCAACCCATTGTAGGTTATTTAAAGCCAGAAAATAATTTTTAGATTATAAGAATTTTTTGGTAGGGTAGTGGAGAAAATGGTTTAGTGATACAAGTTTTACTAATTAACCCATAGTTGTGGGGAGAAGAGGTGGATTCCTACTTTTTCCAAAGGTAATATAAATAAATATAACGAACTTAATGGGAATTGGAACGATTTACCAATTAACAGTTCCAAGCCATTAACCATTACACTACCTGCATATCTAACCTTACAGTACCTAATAGTCTCAAGTGGTCACCAATCTAGGCACTTGCCATGCCCAATGTTGCTTAACTTTGGTGATTGTATAGGAACCAATGTTTCTACATGATGTGGCTGTGAGCCTTGACCATGAAAAATTTTGAACTCAAGTCTAACGGTTAGAAAGCAAACATCCTAATGAATCATATATTCTTATAATAGTTACTTATAGTCTTACTCAAGATATCAGTGTGACATATTGTTCATTTCACTTTAATCAGAATATCTCAGCAAATATCTTTTTAAATTGCTGGATGTATAAAACTTCATAAAATCTCTTTATTTGGGAATGCAACCAAAATAATTTCAGAAAATCTTTGTATAGAAGTTGAGTCCTCTAGCCCTTTCGGGTCATAGGGGCACCACACATACTTCAGCCCTTGCAGCAAGTGTGTCTACAGCAAGATAACCTGATGGAGCCAATCCCTGTTCAGGTTGGTTTTGAATTATGTTTTCCTCTTTATATACTGGTTGCCACCTCAAGCAATAAAGTTTAGTCAGCTTTGTTATTTAACCCATAGCTGGAGGGAGAAAAGATGGATTCCTATCTTTTTCAAGGTGATTTATACAGAAGTGGACATAACAAACTCTGCTAAAATTCAAACTCACTAATTTTTATTGGCACTAACACTGAATCCAGCATAAATATTCAGTATGTGGATTTAGTAAATGCCAATCACTTAAAATACCTACAAATTTAGTATAGGAGATAAGGAAATTAAATATAGAATGAGCTGTAGTTTCATCCAAACCACATATTGATACAAAACCAAACATGAAAGCTCAAGTCAGGTTATTAAATAGCCTCATCAGATTGTGACTTTCAAGCGGATGTCATGCATGATATAAAACATGTTCAGAAATATCTAAACTGTCAGCTGTATGCAACTGCTTTCTAAGAGATCAATTGTTAAAAATGGATTTCGGCAAGTCAAGCCTATTGGTCTTCTTGAAGACCACACTGCTTCAAAACTTGTGGAATGGCACTACAGAATCACAAACACCAAATAGCAGAGACCACATCGCATGAAGACTTTCAGTAGCAGCAACAACTAAAATGGATATCTTGAATAGAAACTAATGATCTTATCAAGATGTTGACATTCCACACTACCTCAAACAAAATGTCAGGGAGGAATCCCCCATTAATACTGGAAAGAGTGATAACAGCTACTGGACTTGAGAAACCTATTTTTATGAAAAATTGTTTTAAGAGAAAGAAAGATTTTATAAATTTCAACTAAAAGTTGTACTGGTTGATTGATCATTAAATGCTGAATGTTTCCTCATAAGGAAACTGCTAATATTACCATTAACATGTATTTTCCGATATCTGAGCCAATTTCCATTGTCTCTTACTACACTACTCAGTTTAATTTCTGTACCTGCTTGATTTTGATGTCCCCAATATGTAGTTCACACCTTGCGTTGTCTCTTTTGCTGATAACCATGCATTCTATCTTACAGTTAATTCTTTTTACTTTTCTTTCAATATTACCATCAACACAGTATCGGTCACATAGTCTATGTTAAGATTATAACTGCTGATTATAAATCCAAATAGGTTTTCGATTTTTCTGAGGATCAATGTATTGTGTTGCTTGAATAAATCTCGTGAGAAATTTCTTCCTTTTTGTTTTTGTGTTCATTAAGCTTTTCCTCTGTCTGTATGCAGGTTACTTGTTTCCAATAAATGTTATTGGTTACTCTAATATTTTTTCCATATAAATCAAGTTTTCCTTGTAGTTCAAATAGGCCTTTGTGTCATATTTTATCAAATGCTTTTATGTAATGTATGAAATGTAGGTATAGGTGTTTCTGCATGATCAGTTAATAAAAAAAAAAAATCAATCAAATATAGATGTAAGTTTTGGATGTTGTTACCTTCATTGTAAGGAATTCTTGTTCTTAGGACAATAGAATCATGTTTACATTTTCTGTAAGTTGAAAATTAATAAATTCTAGTTTATTATCAAGGGAATGGGACAGGAAAGAGTTTTTTTAGTTTCTGTTCACGAAATGAAGTCACAATTAAATTGATAAAAATAAAACTGAGATCAAAGTGCATTTGTTTATGCCTTAGATTCCAAACCTTTAAATAAATAAACATGACAAAATAAAATGATTTTTGTTTTTCTCTCATCCCAATTAAACGTTTCTGAAAAAAAAAAACTTTTCTTTGAAGAGGTAAGTTTACATTATGAAGAAATGGAATCAGAAAATGAAACCCAATATTCATGAAAATCCATCCTAAGATGAAATATCATAATTCTTCTTCTTCCTTAGTTTATTAGTATGGGCATTCATGCTGTCAATACCTCAAAATGAACTATTCCATTTTGTTTTGATTTCAGTGAGAAAAAGAAAGAAAAATAGAGGGGAAGTAATAACATTCTCATGTGCTTAATGTCTGCATCAATGAAATGGAAATTCTTATCAAGTTTTATTTTTCATTTGTACCCACTTACTTCTTTAAATAATGACTTGCATTTATACTTATGATCGTTATTGCAATATTTTGTTAAAGTTGTTAAACTCAAAATTGGAATTTCCATGAGTATTTTATGCTCGGGCAATTTGCAAGGAACTTATTCAGTCCTTAATATAAAAATTAAGATTCATCAGAAAATCCAAATATGAAAATTTTAATTTTCAGAGGTCCTGCTAGTTTTTTTTTTTTTTTTTTTTTTTTCATTTTAATAAATTTATGCTTAAAATTTTTTTTTCTGAATTTAAAAAGAAATTATTTCAGCCAAGTTTCATTCAGAAAAAAAAAAAAAAAATTTATATTAAAAACAATCATTGCAATATAGTTGAAATCACTTCATATATCTTGTTTGTTGTGAAAAATGTATACTTTTGTCCCAAAATGCATTCATTTTTGTGTTTTGGAAATTAAAATTCTATAATTCTGTTTTGGAAAGCATAATAAAAATAAAGAAATAAAAAAAAAAAAAAAAAATCTGAAAAGAAAAAATGTTTGAAAAATGTCAATGTAATTTCAGACTCTACTTGTCTGAAAAAGAATTCCTGGTTAATGAAATTACAAGTGTTAAGTATTGTTTTCTTCTGATAGAAACCATGTGTCTTATTTTATAGATGTAGGCTTATTACTTAGAATAACAAAAATTGAAATTTGATTAAGTACCTAAAATGTGGTCATTAAAAGCAAGTAATTATCTGTAGCAAGCATCTTCAAAATTTATATACATCATCTCTTCACAGTTTGCAAGAGAGCCTTCAGTGGTTCAAACCAGAGACTAAAAAGAAGTTCTAATTCAATTTGTCTGTTAATTTGAGGAGACCTTTTTTGATCTCTTATAACTATTTTTTAATTGAGTCATTTTTTTCCCTTCTAAAATAATTTTGATCATCATTTTCTACCATAAAATTCATATCAATTTTAATCTACAGGCTTGTAATTATGATTTTTAAGAATTTCTTATTTTGAAACTAAATCTTCTATTCTCAATTCTCTGCCAACCCAGAATGGACATTTGTATATGACTTTTGATTATTAGCATTTCTTCAGTTAAAGTTTAGTGACATATTCTGATAAAAATATTGATTTATTTACCTGTTTATGAATAATATTCTTTTGTTTGAGGAAAGTGTATTCCTAAAAGATATAGGATATTATTATTGATATGATTGTTTTTTGTAGTATGCTCTTTGTTATTCCAAACTAAATAATCAATATTCGAAAATCAAGGTAAACTATGGAAGATGCTAAGTGATGTAATTTAATGCCTATAAATAAAAGAGAGTAAATGTTGTTGAATTTTTTCTTTTTGTTTATATATATATAAATGAATGAAGAGGAAAACTATACTTAGTTTTTAGCAGATGCATTTCGTCATCTTATGGACTTTATCAAAGCAAATGTGATGGTTTTATTTTGCAACAAGTACATATTTGACAGTTACTCAAAATTTTTAAATTTAAAGATGCTCATAAATATTCAACAGGCTAACTGAAATGTCTAGACATTTAGACCTTAGATTATATCATTTAATATACTCAAAAAAGAATTTTTATTATGCATCTTTAAAAGTTGAAATGATGGATGCAGCTGTTTTCTTTTGATTTGTCTACATTTTTTTGTGTAGGTTGTAGTAATTCCTTCAGGAAAGGTGAGATTGGGAAAAGACCTGTATGTATATTGATATTTTGATAATATTTGATGGCAGCACTCTTGAGGATTTTCCTTCTGAGTAAATTTCTTTCTCTTTTGATGACTGTGGCATTTTTTAGATCAAAATTGGAGTCAAATTTATTTCTGTTTATGACTAGTGCATTTGTTAAATTATTATTTATAAGTTCTCTTTTGTGTTCATAGACACATTTTTTAGATTTCTGTATGTTTCTGTCCCCAATGTATTCTGAAGAACAGTCTAGGCAACTTATTTTATATATGAGTGCTTCTGAACTATTATTGATATGGGCGTTTTTAGATCTAATTATATCCATCATGGTTTTGGAAGTGGTTTTGACTATTTGGATGATGTTTAGATGAGATAAAGTATTTTTGATAGTAGGTTGCCATTTCTTTCTGCGGTAGACTAGTTGCCATCCAAGGCTATAGAACCCAGTCTGTCCTGCTATTTATCCATAGCTAGGGGAAGAAGAGGAGGAGTCATATCTTTCCCAAGGGTATTAGCATGTAAGTGAACGTAATGGATTCGGCTGGAATTTGAACTCCGCTCTCTGATTTCTCAATCCGAGCTGCTATCCATTATTCCAACAAAGAGGAAATATGTATCAATCTAACATGTTTCACTTTTATTAAAGCTTCATCAGATTTTCTTCCAATTTCTGCCAAAGCTTCAATAAAAGTGAGAGATGTTAGATTGATAAACATTTCCTATTTGTTTTTTATCTTCTTCTCCTCTGTGTGTCTGTCTGTGTGTATATATATATATATATATATATATATATATATATATATATCTTTTTATGTGCTGTGTATTTTCAAGATGTAGACGATCATGGCTCTCCAATTCCCTCTATCTCTTGTAGCTCTCAATAAGTTTTATGCCTCTGCCACCTCCCCCAGACCACGTTCTGTCATCCACTTGCCTAAGCCTGTCAGGCATGTCATATGTTGCTTTCCCTTGTCTCTTTTTCCCTCTATTCGAACTGTGAGTATCAGATTCTCCAGGCCCTCCTTTCTCATTATGTGTCCCAGAAACTTCATCTGCCTCTTCCTTATGTTAAGTATAAGCTTTCTCCTTATTTGCATCCTCTCCAAGACCTCATCATTGCTCACACACTTGGTCCATGATATCCTCAGCATCCTTCTGTAGAACCACATCTTTGCTACCTTAAGTCTCTTCATCTTTGAGGAGACTGTCCAACATTCGTTGCCGTATAGGAGGACAGGTGTCACATAGCAGCTCAGTATTTTCTTTGTCACCAAAGGAATCCTCCTGTCTCACAGTACTCTGCCCAGCTTTTGGAATGCGTCCTTGGCCATTCCAAACCATCTTTGGATCTCAGCATAGCACCTACTGTCCTCCATCAAAACACTTCCCAGATATTTAAACTTCTGCACATGCTTGATTTTAGTGTCCCCAACCTGCAAATCGCATTTTAGGCTCATCCTTTTACTGAAGACCATGCATTCCGTCTTTTTGTAGTTTATCGTTAGTCCCTTATTCTTTCTCTCCCTCTCTACCTTCTGTAGGAGGTTTTGTAATTTCTTTTTCATGTCTGCTATCAGTACTGTGTTGTTTGCATATCTTGTGTTGGTAAGATTGTGACCGCCAATGTTAAATCCCAGTAGGATCTCCAATTCTCTTAGAATTGTCTCACTGTATGTTATGGTGACCTATCTACATTAGAATGAACTCTTCCTCTTTCATAAATACTAACCTACGAGACTTTTTAAAGAGGCATTCAGGACACAGTGTAACCTGACATTTCGGATGGTCACTTCTATCTGCTGACTAATAACACTCTTATTTTGTATATATTTTCTGTTATTTCAATACACTTGTTCAACCTACCTTTTTCTTTCCGTGTCTTTCTTTCTGGCCCCTAACAGTATAGTTTGAATAAGTCCAGTGAGAAGACACATCCTTGCCATACACCCCTTTTTATTTTAGTATATCTGCTGAACTCATTCTCTATGTGCATATGCATGCTATTTGCTGCCAGTATAGTTTCTTTATTTTTCTAATATCTTTCCTGAAATTTATCAAAGTTGCTGAGCAGTTCCAGCAGATCCTTGTGGCGTACTTTGTTGAACGCCTTTGCATAGTTTATAAAACATAAATACATGTCCTTCTGCATTTGTATTGCTCTTTCTGATAACATTCTAAGCATGAATATCATGTTTCTTGTTCTGGTGTCTTTAACGAATATGCACTGTTGTTGTCCAATCTCTGGCCCAATTCTGCTGTGGTAATTTTTTTTTTTCTGTGGACTTAGTGGTATGTTTTGATTTTATCATTTTAAATACATGTTTAGGTTTTGAAATAAAGCTGAAAATTGCTATAAATTTGTGATACAATAATTGGCCTCCTAACTCTGTGTTTTCATTCATTTTTATTAGAAGATAATGGAAGCATCTGTCTTTTCCAAACATAATATTAATTACTAAAATGCTTAAAGCAATCTTACCTTGAAGCTACATAAATGGTAATTTTTAAATTGAGTCAAAATTGTATAATGATAGTTTATACCAGTGGGAACCAGAATGAAGATAAAATTCCATACATTATTTGAACCATATTGTGTCAAATTCCACAAAGACTTACAAGCAGGAAAACATAATCTTGCAATGCTACTCCTTCACAAAGGAGAGCATTTTCATCTCAATATTGAGTTCATTCTTTCTGTTCAATTTAGACAGAATCACATTTTCTTTGGTGCATCTGTTTCTTTCTATTTTCATATTACTTTTCATTGTTAAATAAAAAAAAAAATCGTTAAGAAGAAGCTAGATTTTGAGTAGAAACATAAAATATTTCATTGCTTTTATTATGTTTAAATTCTTGAATAATTTATTCTTTCTATTACAATTTAAAGTGAATAAAAATAGTTGTTTAAAATGTCATCTTTATGTTGACTTAAATACTGATTTTCTTCATCTGACCTCCCAACTAAGGGAGGATATAACACTAGGTTGCTCTTTTTTTTTTTTTTTTTTTCTTATATGGGATGCTTATACGTGAACATATGAGCCAAGGATAAAAATTGCCCAGTCTCTTCGACCGCTATATTACTAGTATTGATATTACAATCTGTCTCTTATTGTAATGAGGAAGGTGTTGATGCAGGGTTGGAATCTCCAGGACCAAGGCAACTTCTCCTATCTAAAAGATCTTGATTCTGGCCCAAAGCGACTTTGTTTTGATGTCTTGACATAGCTTTCTGTTACAGCATAGATAATTTCACTTTCAAGTTTATTTATATATTAAATAGAATTTGTGCATCAGTTTCAGGCCTAAAGAATGAAATTATACATACACATACACACACATTTCATTGAATATGACAGAAAAGGAAAATTTAAATTTTTTATTTAGTTTTTCTTACATTTTTCTGTTTTGTGGGGATAAGGAAGAGTAAAAATTGTCCATAGTGTCTATTATCCTAAGGGTTTTCACTCACTGTTTTAGCCATTTTCAAAGTTTTTTTTTTTGTTAAGTGTTGTTAATTTCTTTTCATGCTTGTCTGTTTAAGATGTAGTTTTTATGATGCCTAAATTGCAGCAGAGTTTATTCTAAGCCTCACAAATTGCTTATGGCTGGAATTCAAATTGCCATATATCTATTTTAAAAAAAAACCTTTAACACACCATTTCTACTGCTGAATAAGATGAGATTTATACAGGATGCCAGATGTTTTATCTATATGACTTCTCTCACATTGAGATGCTTTTGGTTATGCTAGTTATGTAGGATTCTAATGTTATCAACCAGAATCTTAGTTGTTGTAAATTGTGGGTGGCTAATTGCCTTTTTTTATGGTATTTTGGCCCAGTAAGTAACATGCGAGACATTTGCTCAAGGAGTTGGTGGCATGACCAATATAGCTAATTGATTTATGACAAAAAATACAGTTTTGGACTGGTTAGTGAAATTGATATATTATATTTGTCATTGCTAGTTTACATTTACATAGACGCACTCTATGGCCAAGAGGTCTAAACCATGTCAGATTTAATAACATTTTCCCTAGGTGAATGCAGGTTTGAATACTGCTGGAGAGTGCATATTGCTTTTTACTTTTTAGCCATTGCTATTTCATTGGCTTATAGCCTTACATTTGAAAGCAAAATTTATTTGCATGACCTTACACAATTACCAAATCCATTTTGCATATGCTTTCATTGAGACTTGAGAATTACAACTGCTGAAAGTAAAAACTGACAAGTTGTAAGAGATTTCCAAATAAAATGACTTAACAACATTTTTAATTCTGCAAGGCGCTTTTGTATTAAAAAAAGGAATCTTCCCTTAGCCATATTAATGAATTCCTTGATGTAAATAAATAGCTTATGTATACAATTTTATTCATGCAATAAAAGTTTTGACTTATTTAAGTAATTTTTCAATTGTAATATACTTATGAAATGTCCAAAATCTTGTCACTCTGAATTTTTTAATTGGAACTAATTTTTAATGTGCCTTCTTTTATGTGCCATGTCCCTTCAGGATATAGGTGATCATGGCTCTCCATAATTTCCTGTCTTTTGTAGCTCTTGGTAAATTTTGTCTTTTTGTTATTGCTCCTAAACCTTGTTCTGCTATCCATTTACAGAAGATTTTTAGGCAGGTTATGCATAGTTTTCCTCTTTTCCTCATTATGTCCAGTGAGCTCAAATTTTCCTGACCTACTTCTCTCATATTAAAACCTATTTTGCTCTTAATGTTTATTATCACTGTTCTCATTTGATCACCAAAATTAAGCAGTGTCAAGCCCCATCAGCACTTAGTTGGTGTGAAAACGAGGTACAAAACCAGTTGGGCATGGGGCTAGCAAATTCATTCTGTAAAAGCTTAATTGTTATAGAAACAACAGCAGTGACATCCTTGTTTTGTTGAGAGCTGTGACTCCATATTTCTCAATGGAGTCTACAGTATGAAAGGAGGAGGAGGAGAGCCAATCACAATTTAAAAGTTCCTTCAACAATATTTCTCATAAACATGTGGCATTTATACTCCATCATTTGAAGAATCAACTTATACAGAGATAAAAAAAAATTGCCCATCTCTGTATTTAACCATTCTGGTGATATATATATATATATATATATATATATATATATATATATATATATATATATAAAAAGCTGATACACGTATACACACACGCTGCTTTTTACATATGTAAACAATGTTTAAACTGTACAGTTTTATTTTAACAGATAAATATACCATAGACTTTAAAAACTAAAAAAATTGCAGTTACATTAATTCTATATGGAATTTTGTTGGCCACAGTCCAGGGAAGTGTTCCTCTGCTCAAAACCAGCATTTTTATTTTGATGTGACTCATTTTGATTAATGCTCTTTCTTTTAAGTTTGGCAAGAACATATTTCCAAGAACAATAAGGCATTGAATATAAAATTCATTTTGCATTTATATGCAAACATAACAAAAGATTGTAGCTAAGCTAGAAATGTGACTGTTTTGAACTGGTTGCATGAAGAAAAGGTCTTTGCTGGTTGAAAAATTAGTTATTTTTAAGAAAAAAAAAACAAAAAAAAAAAAATAAATACACACTAATAAAGTGTCTGGTTTGAAACCACTTTCTCCCTCTCTGTTTGTATCCAAACTCTCACTTATTGTAATAATCTTCTGATAATTGAAACTCAGTTTAATGCTAATAGGTCAATGTCTCTTGATTTATTCCTTGTTGTTGTTACAATTTTGTCTTGGCTTAGTTTCTCATTTTAGGTTTCTTTCTTTTTATTAGGTAGGTTCCTCTTTTTCACTTTTTGTATAGGTAAGGTTTGTTTTTGTATTTTCCCTTCACCTGTTAATTTGTTCTGATATATAACAGCATAGACATAGAAATCAATACTGAATGGTGACAGTTCCTCACCTTAAGTAATCATCAGATAATGTGTTAGTTCTCTGTGTTTAGGCTCTAAACTGACAAGCATCATGAAGTGTTTCTATGTTCACATTGTTTATATCTACAAATGCTGTATCCTTGATATTAAATACTCTTCTTTTATAAATATAATAAATTTTAAATACATATATATATATATATATATATATATATATATATATATATATAGTTTCCCTCTGTAAAAGGACTCCTTATGCTTTTATCTATTTTAATTTATAATTTAATCTATAATTAATCTAATCTATATATCTTTAAATTTAATCCTAATTTTAATCTTTGTTTTACTTTTTATTAATTTATTTAAAATTTTTTACCTTATATTGTAAAATTTTCTTTTGACCTGTTATCTATCTATTTTAATTCTTCCTTCATTTTATTATTTTTAATATTCAGATTTTTCTTGTTTATATACTAATAATGTCTAAATTTTTTATAATATTAAAATTAAATAATGGTTTTAATATTAAATTCTAAATTTTCTTTTATGTACAATCTTTAAATCTCTTCCTTTTCTTAGCTTTAATAATTGTATTTCCTTATGAAATTTTTCCTATTTGAACAAGAGTTAACATTTTAAATATAGGTCATTGTTAATCTTCAACCGTTTTTAACTTCTGTCTAGATTTGTATATGTTCTGTCTTCCTGTTCCCCACCACTCACTACTTTGGTGTTTCTTTTCCCTTTCTTTTTTTCTCTCTATCTCCCACTTAAGTGCCTTTTCTGTTATTTGTGGTTTGTTCCATTTTTTCTTTTCTTTCTGTCTTTTTTAATTTTCAACTTTTAAAAAAAAAAAAAAAAATGTTACAATTCATTTTTTTGTCAAACGTTTTAGTAAATGAGGAGCAAAATGGCCATATAAATGGGGTACAATTGAGTTTCATTTTTATGGAATTTATATATATATATATAATTTTTTTTTTAAATATGATTCCATCACTACATAAGAGTTCTTTATGTTTCAAAATCAGAAGCTAAAAACTTCCAATTCAACTGTAGAAATTAAATTAAATTAAAGTACCTAGTTCTGATTCATCCTCAAGTGAATTTTGGAATAACTGATTTTGAAATTTACAGAGCTTATAAGCATATACATTTGTAATATTAATTTCTTTGGATATGGAGAAAACCAATCATTTTAATAAGGGGAGGTAGGGTATTCATTTTCACTGACAACTATTGTATCAACATATTAGTTACTTTGGAAAAGAGGTTAAGTCAAGATAGGGTTGGAGTGCCTTTTTTCAAATGAATCATGACATCTGTTCAATGCATATTGTCTGGTCTATTTCAACGACAAAGTTTTTGGCACTTTTGTTACGTCGTTAAATTTGTATTTGTATACATAAAGACTTTTTTTCTAAAAGGGTTGTTTGTATATGGATATGTTGTATTGGATTAGTTTTTTAGCTTATGATTGGGTTAAGTTTTTAAACCTATTGCTTTAATTGAAATTGTTTATAGACTTTGAAATTTAAAACTTTTTTAAGCTGATTATTTAAGGCAAATATTTGTTGGTGTCGGCAAAAAACCGTTATCTCATGTCTTTGATTTAATAAATTTTTATTTCTTAGAAACTTAATGATATGTAGTTTTTCATGTAGGCATAAAGGGCATAGGTCATGAAAAACTATACATTATTAAGTTTCTAAAAAATGAAAATTTACTAAATAAAGGCACCCCGACCATACCTTAACTTAACCTCTTTTCAAAAGTAATTAATATGTTGATACAATAGTTCTCAGTGGAAATGAATACTTTGCTGCCCCTTATTAAAATGATTGGTTTTCTCCATATCCATAGAAATTAATATTACAAATGTATATGCTTATAAAACTCCGTAAATTTAAAAATTAGTTATTCCAAAATTTGCTTGAGGATGAAACAGAACTAGGTACTTTAATTTAATTTCTATAATTGAATTGGAAGTTTTTAGCTTCTGTTTTTGAAACATGAGAGCTCTTATGTAGCGATGGAATCGTATTTTTAGAAAAATAATTATAATATCGGCTCTACCTGTGTATCGAGCACTGTTTTTTTAAAAATAAAAAAGAAATAGTAAAGAACTTCAGATTATTAACCTAACAGTTCTTTCCTATTTTCTATATATTTGCACACACACACACACACACATATATATATATATATATATATATATATATATATATATATACATACACACACACACACACACACACAGATGGTGCAATGGTTAATGGCTTAGTGATTCTTTCTTACATGTAAGAAGGTGGACATATTTAACATAACTTTTGTTATTAAATATCTCACATTTTAATAATAGATCTGCCAAGATGACACCTTGTAAGAATCTGGATGCAAATTTTCTTTGTATGATTTAGTAATTAAAGCACTTTCCAGACATTTTTTTGCTTTAGTAAACTGTTTTCTTTTTTAATTTGAGTAGGATTTTTTAAATCAAAATTTTGCTCTGTCTCAGTTCAGTAAGAAACTAATGCATTTGATGTGTTGTTTTGTAAAAAAAATATCCGTTTTGTGTTCATATTTATCTAAATTTAAAATAAAATGTATCACAACTATGTCTAAAACAACAAAAGACTTAATTAATACAAAACAAAATAATAAGCTAAAACTTGAAAGAGAAATTTACACTATCTCTTGTAATAATTGACACAAAGAATATATCAAAGAAGCCTCAAGGAATCTAAATAAAAGATTATATGAGCACCAAAGGGATCCCAAATCTACCCCCCCACCTTTTTTTTCTCTCTCTCTCTCTCTGTATTTAGGCAGCAATCCTTCTTTCATGCACGTTTTGCTGAATATGACAAACAAAGTGATTTGATTTCATTTTTTTTATACAATTTCTCATGTGATCTTATAATTTTTTTTCTTTTTACCCGGAAAGAAAGAACAATTGGACAGTTTTTATATAATTTATCTATTGAAAAAAAAATTAAATAAATAAAAGATCACATGAAAAATTGTATAAAAAAATAAATCAAATCACCTTGTCTGTCATATTCAATGAAATGTGCACACACATACATACATATATACACACACATATATATATATATATATATATATATATATATATATATATATATATATGCCTTTATACACAAGTTCATATGTATATATATTAATGTACATATACCTATATACGTGCATGTATTAGGTTGGTGCAAAAATAATGTCCGTTTTTGACGTATTTTAGCGTCAAAAACCGACATTATTTTTGCACCAACCTAATATAAGCTTACAAATACAGACATATGCATATAAATCCAATCAATGATAAATAAAACTTTAGTTATAAATCTAAGCTCCTACAATTAATAATGTTACCACGAAACAAAAAAAACAACAAAAAACAAAATAGCCGAGTGAAGATATATATATATATATATATATATATATATGTATGTGTGTGTATATGGTATTTATTATATATGCATTAATATCAATTATATAGGTAAAAAAAAAAAATACAACACTCCACCCCCCCCCCCCCAAAAAAAAATAGAATGCTCCAAAATTAAAATTGGTGGCATCTGTGGAGATTGCAACAACTCGCCATATATGTCACCTGTTGAAAGAAAAGATGAAAAGGAGAAAAAATGAGTAAAAACTAAACACCAAATGTAAAGTGAAAAAAAAAAAAAAAAACAATGAAAAAAAGGACAAATGATCATGACACTCTACATGTACACACATCCATGCATCAGAATGCACACAAAAAACATAGCAAAAACTTACACCAGTGATAAGTGTATAAAAAATAAATCAAAAAATCAAAGTTACATAAAGAGTAAGAGTTCTCCTGAAGAGTGGGTGGATAGGTCTGCCTAGAAAATTCTGGAGTTGGGATGCTGAAAGTAACATCAATCTGTTAAGGAGCTAACTTTTACTCATATTAATCTTCTCTCTCTCTCTAACCTTATATATAATCTTTCTGAGGTGAAGTATTGTAACTATTTGCACAATTTGGATGGTTATCCTCATTTTTATTGCCATATTCACAATGTTTCAGCCATTGTATGCTCTGGCCTTCTTCAAGTGATATACATTGAAATTTCAAACCAAATTCTTTATTTAGTACTAGATTGTTCCAGTTCCACATGCCATGTCTTTTTTGGGATATCTGTTTCAGTTAATTCCCTTTCGTAACTCATCTCTTTAAGTTTTTTGTTCACCTCTCCAATGGTCAGATATTGAACTCACAACACTTTGGGTCAAGTCACTGGATTACTAATGCTTTATTTCACTGGGCCATGTGTTATGAACTGATATATCCCAAAAAAGGCATGGTATATGGAATTAGAACAATCTACCTCCATGGTTTCGGTTTAAAATTAGAACAATCTAATCTATTCAGGTGATATACATTGGAATTAGAACAATCTACCTCTAAGGGATCAGTTTAAAATTCCAATGTATATCACCTGAATACGTACAATGGCTGAAATGTCATGAATATGGCAATACAAATGAGGGCAACAGTCTGAACAATGTAAATAGTGTGTGTGTGTATGTGTATATATATATATATATATATATATATATATATATATATATAATGTGTGTATGTAGTCCACGTACAAGCCTGTTTTGCTGTATCACAGCTCATCAGTGTGGCTAGATATCCGATTGCTTCAAGCTGGGATTGAAACTCGACTAATTTGGCATCAGTCAGAGACTCTACCCCTAAGCTATTGGCTCATGGCAGAGAAAGGGAATCTTTTAATGTATTATATATGTGATGTATATAAATGCCAAATCAGCAGCCAGAGCGCTCAATTCATAGCAATGTGTTAATAGCAGGAGCAGCTACTGTTAAAAATTCCCATTATCCATAGTTCTCAATCAGTGAATGAGAGCATATATATATATATATATATATATATATATATATATATATATATAGAAGTTGCAACTTAAAAAAATAATATTTTTTTATGAAAGTATTTATTTATTTATTCATTTATTTATATATATATTTGATATTTCAGATTGGCCTCAATCTTTCTGAAGAAAGATTGAGGCCAATCTAAAATATCAAATATATATATAAATAAATGAATAAATAAATACTTTCATAAAAAACATTATTTTTTAAATTTTTTTACATATTAAGTATATGTGGCTTCTCATTATGCTATATATATATATATATATATATATATATATATATATAGCTATTGATATGGTACAATGATAAAGAATTTATGTCCTTCTGCTTTTCCATTGAGCTTAACTCATATGAATAATCCTAACATTATTGTATTTTCATAATTGACAAATGTATTGCCTGTTGGGTTTTGATCATGAAAATATTGCCTAAAATTTTGACATATACTCTTCAGCTTTTATTTGAACTTTTCTCCTCTTTTATTAAAGATAAATAAACACTTTTTTTTATTAAAAGCCTTCTCAATGATATTTCATAATTTGAATAAAGACATTATCTGGACCCTTATCCAACTTCATATTTTCATTAACATCTGCCAATAATATTTCTTCAGTGAAAATGTTTTCCATCAAAGAGTCCCAACAACAACCTGAAGGAATTTTTTTTTAAAGTAGTTTACTTTTGTGGACTTTATTGAAAGTTTATGAGGTATTTCATAGAATGCCATCATTGGTTATTTATGAACTGATATATCATTGGTTAATGGGCATAATGTTTCTCTTCTTTTTTTTGCTAAAAGCTTCACCTTAATCAGGCTCCTGTCACCTTCTTTAAATTGTTGTCTTATCTTCTGTTTGTTTTCAATTTTCTCTGACTGATAATCTCTGCTCAAGAGGCTATTATCCTGGCTGCTTCTTGTTGTCTAACCTCTCAGATGATGCAAGATAATTATATGAAAAATAAGCAAGCAGCTGTCTATCAGATTCACTTCTGTTCAGAATGTAATGCACCTTTCTTTTTTTTTTTTGTATCCAATTCCAGCAAATCGGTCATTGCTTCTTTCATATTTCATTGCACTTATTGTCTTTTGTGCTTTTTTTTTAGTTTATACTAATCAGTTTATCTTCATTGCTAGAGCTTGGACAATTTTTGCCTTTAATTTTGAATCACCATATTTTCTTACATATAATACAACTTGTGTATAATACAAACTCATGTTTCTGAAGCTAAAAACAGGGAATAAATTACACCCTTGAGTATAATACTGTACCCTGTAGTACAGCCATCGCTATGTAAATTTGTCTTGGAAAAGTTGTTCCATTTTATCCTTTAAAGTCTCAATGTTGTACATATATTTTTCTGGAATATTAACTTTTCACAATCAGATATTTAGTCATTGTGTTTCTTCACCTAATTTCTTTTGTAAAACTTATTTTTGAGGAAAGGTGCTAACTAGACATACCTGATAATGCATTTCTAATGTGTTAATTAATTTACTTTTCTGTTTGATATGACTTTATTATATTTCTATATATTAATAAACTATGAAAATAAAAAGAAATATTGTCTTCCATAAAGAATGAAGACAGAAAACTTTATAAATAAAACAATAAAATCAAAATATAAACTAACATTATCCTGTGAGCAAAACTGAGTATATCTGCAGTCTTGCTGTTTCAATTAAGAGGTTTTTTTGAGGCTGAGTAAATATTTCAGAAAATGTGTACTTGTGTATAATACACACCCCTTTTTTGCCTTTAATTTTTGTTCAAAATTTCTCATATTATACACAAGAAAATATAATATATAGGTTTTAGCGGATACTGCATTGGAAAAGAAGACCATTTTTATAGCTTTTTCTGAATATTTTAAAACTGTCTTTTTTTCAAAAATTAACTTTAAAAGATTTACACTATTTACATTATTCAGACTATTGTCCTCATCTTTGTCACCATATTTATTACAATGCTTCAGCCATTGTACACTCCGGCCTTCTTCAGGTGGTTGGAATGTTGAACTGAACCCTTTATTTCACTCACTGGGGTAGACTGTTCTAGTTCCATGTGCCATGTTTAATGGATGTCAGTTATCAGTTATCTCTTGTTAATTTCCATCTGAAAGTTCTGCACTGCCTTAACCGGGTAGTGAACTCACACTCTTTGGGTCCTGTCACTGGATCTAACCAATGCTTTTATCCACTGTGCCATGTGTCCTTGAGGACACAGGGCACATTAGATAAAGGTATTAATATGGTGACAAAGATGAGGACAATAGTCTGAATAATGTAAATAGTGTACATAATACCTCATCTCAGAAATATAGACAGATTCAAAAGATTTATTAAAGTTCAGTTTTGCCTTAACCTTTTTTTTTTTAACCACATTCTCACAGCCAGGATTTCTTGCTCCAAGAATGTATATGTAATTCTACTGAACTCTATACAGTTCCTTCAGGATGTGGCTGATTATGGCTCTCCCCAACTTCCTATCCTTTATAGCACTTAGTAATGTTTGTCCTTTTGCCATCGCTCTCACCATTCATTCTTCCACACATTTACACAAGTTGGTCAGTTAGGTGGCCTGCTGCTTCCTACTGTCCTTTTTGCCTTAATTATGTCCTGTGAGTATCAAATTCTCCAATCCTGACTTCCTTGTTACATGAAATTTCAGCTCTCTCTTTCTGACTCTGAATATATGTCCTTTTTGTTTTCATTTTCCTTAAGACTTCATCATTTTCTACACATACCCACCATGCTATTCTCTTTTCTTTTATTCATAGTTTTTTAGCATTTTATTTGCTTTAATAAGAATTAATATTTATACTTCAAAGTTGTCTAGGAAGTGAATTTTGCAAAAAATTGGGAAAAATATCTTTCTCATTTGTAATAAAAATTATAAAAGATCTTAAATTCTTCTCTAAATTATTGTCAAAAACTTATGAAAATTTTACCAGTATTAATGTTGTGAAGCAAATAATGACATTTCCTGGTTTAAAAGAAAATAGTGGATATCTTAACCAATAATGGAGGCTTCTGCTTGAGTGTCTGTGGAATGATCATGCTCACAAGAAATTTTAGATTTGTGAAGTTGGACTAGGAAGTCATTTGAGGTCACCAAAGATCCAAACTTCTTGTCAAATGAAGTAATTTCTTGCAAAAAGAAGTTGGATGGAGTTTAGTATGAAGTAAAAAAAAAAATTGGTGTGTGTGTGTAGGCGGGGGGCTTAGAAATCATAGAATGTATAAGGTCAGATTTGACCTATTAGAGGTTAAAATTTTTTTGTAGCCTTTATGATCTGTATTGAAGTCAAACAATTACATTCTTTGAAGTAAATTGGTATGTGTCCAATAACCTAGGCATAAGATGATAGGATAGGTTAAACTGACCTCCAAAATTATTGTAGGTCAACAGAGGCCAATAACATTTTTTATTAGCCAAACAAAAAAAAAAATTATTTTCTGTTTTGGTTTGAAAATTTTATGCAATTTTGAAAGACATTTGCAGAAAAAACTGTCTTTGATATTCAGTTAAAATTTTCAGTTAAATTATTTGCTTATTTTTTAAAATTTATTTTTTTTACTTGTTTTGAATATAGAATATAGTTTTAAATATGATGAGATTGGCTGTTGTTCTGTGGGTTAAGCATTGTTGCTCTAAAGAATAATGTGGTAAAATAAATAAACTTTTAATTGTTACAACAGATTCCTTGGAGTTGAAATATCAGCTGATAGTGTTTCAAGTACTTTGGGATTTGTTCTGAACCCCCATTGAATTCATCAACTCTTTTAAACTTCCTGATAATGGGCTTCAACTAAAAGTTAGAATGGCCAACATGCATCTAAGAAATCTCAAATTTCCAAATATATGGAGTGAAAATTACTTGGATAACAAGCAACTTATTCCATCTGGCATCAAGGCAGATATCCTATTTGAGATTTTAAAAAAATAATGTCTGTTCATTCTCAAGTTCTCTATAATCTACCTCTTTGAATTCTGGAGATTTCAATTCTATTAGAAACATCTTTGCTATGGCTATTGACATGGTGCAAGGATACTCTCTAAAGGTCACTTTTTTCAACCTGACCTCTCTGTTTTTTCCCATGACCAACATTGTTGGTTCTTCTCAGGTTGGATCTCTAAACCTTTTATAGTGACACCCACTGGATGAAGCACTGATGTTGTGTACCCTAGAGCATTTATCAAACTCAAACTACATACTTTATTTTTGTTCTCTACATGATATTTATTTTCAGTAGTAGATTATTTTAAGTGTAAATAATGTAACTCTTTTATTTGTTGTAAAAAAGAAAGATATTCAAGGATATATCTTTTCTTTTGTTTTATTTATAGGTAATGCTGTATATCCCTGCTAGTCTGAAATAATGTACACAGAAAAATTATCATTATTTTTAGTATTTCACAATTCTTCAAAATTTGATGTGAAATTCTTCTTTTAGTCCAGCCATCTCACTATCTGATATGAAAATATAGTTTCTGGCTTTTCTTTTTCTGTAGACAGTGCAAATTTGATTGCAGTGTACTTTGTATGGTGCTTTTTCTATAAAGCTTAGGTATGAGTCAACAATATAGTTTTTCTAACCATTAGTTTCCTTTTAATGTAGCCTTGTCATTATCATTTTTGTTGGGTAAGGGGAGAAAATATTAAAAACAAGGAATATTAAATTTGATATGTCTAATTTCCAATACAATTTTAGCCAACAAACTTACAATTGGCTGGAAATTTTTTTATTTTACTAAAATCTTTTTTGCTTTCTCATGATAATTATGAATATTTTCTTTTCTGTGGTGATTCTGGGATGAGGAGTTATTTACATTTAGACTAATGTCCTCATTTTCATAATTATGACAATGTTTTGGCTGTTGTGTTCTCTGACCCTTTTCTGTTGTGTTCTCTGACCCTTTTCTGTTGTTCCACAGGAAAATAACCTTGTGGATTAAAGTGTTGGTTTGTGATTTTGGTTACGTAATAATATTGAGTTCAATCCCTGGGCTGGGTAGGAAAGACTTGGCCTAAGTGGAAACAGGACAAGCAATAACTGAGCTGTATGAAAGAAGTGTTAGATGAAATATCTCTGGACATAGCAGAACAAGAATAATCTAATTTCTGTCTGAATTTCTGAGATGAGGAGTCATTATCTTTTACACTATTTACATTCAGACTATTGTCCTCATCTTTGTTGTTGTTATCATAACATTTAGGCCATTGTGCTCTCTGGCCTTCATCAGGTATATATATCAATCTGGGTAACATAAGTATGAGGACAATATGTAAATAGTGAGAATAATCACCCCCACCCCTGTAGATTAAGTAACAAATTCAGTTCAAAATTACCTGCAGCTTACCTGGGTCAACAGACACCTAAAGAAGGCTGGAGGCAGCAATGGCAGAAATGTGATAACAATGACAAAGATGAAGACATTAATCCTAATCTAAACAATGTTTTTATTTTCTGCTTTTTTCTAAATCTGTAAACCTTTCTCTAGATAAGTAAATCCCTGTGTTATTTGTCTAGCTCAGGGATATGATCAATGGATTACATGAATTGTAAAAAAGAAAAATTTGAATTAAATTTGAATTAATTTTGGCTGCAGAATATTGTTGTAAGAACTGTCCATCATTTAGATTTCTGCTTCAAAAGATTTTTTGCAAGATTAGATCAGAGCTGAGTAATGATAAAATTCTTTTGGTCATTTAAAAAAAAAAAAAAACGTTTTTCACCATTTGTGCAGCATAGAAAAAAGTTTCTGAAAAAAAGGTTAATTTGATTTCAGCCTAAGAAAGAAAGAAAAAAAATAACTTAGGATTTTCTTTGAGATCAACAAAAATATCTCTTTGGTAATTTCACAAGGGATTTTAGTTTTGTATATATAAAAATAGAGGAGGAACTGCAATGTTGTGTGACCACTTTGTTTTGAAAGACATTTTCTGAGGCCTTTTTGGCAGTATTCTTAAATTTTTCTTTTTTCTTTTATTTAAATTTTATCTTGTACATTTTGATTTTCCAAGGAGAGTTGATGCTTTCAATATCATGTAAAGAAATCATGTATGCAAGCTGAGCAACACATTGATTTGGTTGTGCATGTCTATATATAAGAGAACTTTTGAAACTGTCACTTTAGTATCATACAGAACATGGTCTATCATTTGAATTGTTGGTGAAGCTCTTATAATTCTCTTGAAGTCATGAGTTCAATCTCTGGATTAGGTCATAGAAAAATATACATGTTCTGTGGAGAAGCAGAGCCGTATACTAAGGATAATGAATTGTTTTGAAATTCCCTATGTATAGGAAAGAGAACCTGTATCAAATGAAGGCTCTCAAAATTTGGTTGACTAAATTTGACAAACATGAAAAGTATCTGAGGTCCATTGGTTGAAACAAAGACAAAAAACTGATTCAAAAGAACATATTACAGAAATGCAACCTTGTCTTAGTAATTTGGATAAAAACAATTTCCAAATTAGATTTTTTTTTTAATTATTTCACTCCAGGCAAGACAATAAAGCCACTAAGATGCTAGAGGTTATGGAGTGTGAGAGAATATGCAATAAAGAAAACATTAAGTAAAGAGAACAATAAATGAACAAGAATTAAGAAGCCAGAAAAAAAATTGACATGCATTTAAATTTTTGAACTGGGCTTTTGATGAAAGCAAAGAGCCAGAAGAGAGTTCCACAAAGCAAGAAGTGTGAGAGAAGCTGTTATCATAGAATTTACATATGAATGGAAAATGTTAACCTGAGAAGGAGCAATGAATCATTCTCCTGGAGGTTAGCATCAGCCATGCTGATGGGAGGTAAAAAAGATTCTGTCAGAAGTGATTAAATTTTGAAATATTTAGTTTTATATTGTGATATTTGGGTACCATCATGGTTATCTGTGCAGACTTAAACTTTTTCGATTAGTGTGACCAGGTCAAATACAATGACCTGAGTATGTGATTGTATAGAACAAGATTAATTTTGAAAGAAACTTTCCCTGCTTCCTTTCTGTCAATGTTATTGGAATTAAATCACTTTTTACGATGAAAATTTCAATTTAAGAAACTCTTAAATTACCATTTGACTCTCTTTGCTTTGTGCATTTCTTTACATACTATAGTTCACTGAATACAAGGCGTGAGAGCCACTCATGGCAAAGGATTAACCTTTATCTCTGTTTGTAACATCATTTGCTGTGAAAAAAAGTTTATCCTGCCACTGAAGTTGACACTGATCCTTGAATTTTAATTGGTTTGAATTTCATTGTTGTGTTGTCATATCCTGCTATGGCAATAGAAAACACCTTTGAGTGAAGTTAACTTTAAGGCTACTGTGTTTGAGAGGCCTTGTAATACAATGCAGTGGAAAGGGAATTAGTATTAATAATGCAGAATGAAATGTGACATGAGCCATAAAGGTGGTGATAGGAAGTGAAAATTATGAGGATAAGGTGGATAGATAACAATTAAAATTGTAATGTTCACGAAAGCACCTTCATGGGTGTGTCTTTCACAAAGTGACAGTTTCTAGGGGAAAAAGGAATCACAGTAAAATTTTCTCCTTATATTTGGTATACGGAGAAAATGAGGTTGATTTGACTCTGTGGAAGTAATATGGCGTGCCTCAGCAGTAAATGTTGGAACAAAAGAATGAGCTCATGAATATTTGCCATGGAAACAGTGAGAAAGTAGCAACAGGTTTGTGACTGGAGAAAGAAGCTTTAGACAAGAGAATAAGTATTCCTCTACAAGACTGTAAAAGACTTTGAATGCTGTCAAAGATGTAAAGTGAAGATTGAGTAGCTTCAGCTCATATATTTCAGCAATATTCTATTTTTGTTGTAATCTGACATGCATATCGGTGTGTGTTTGTGCATGCATGTGTATGTGCACATACACAAAAAGCAAGAAGGAATTGGTTATTCTGTCTTGGTTGGCATTTAGGTTTTTGAGTTAGGATGAAATGTTTGTGTTGTAAAAGAAATCAAAGATTAATGGTTCCTCAGACTTGGTAATAAGATTTTATCAACTAATGTAAGTAAATGTGTTAACTTCTTTTTTTTTTTTTTCTTCTGAAACGTAATTTTCACTCGCTTTAAATCGATTCTACTCAATGTACTTAAAATCACTCTAAGCCGAACCACTTAGTGGAAAAATTATGGATTTATATTATTCAACTTGGGATAGTGTTGACTTGGTAGTTGTATGCTAAAGACAGATTCCATTGTTTGTTTTGGTCTCTAACAAAGCACAAAAAAAAAAAAAAAAAAAAAAATATATATTTAGAAGCCTTTTGTTATTTGATGCATATGAAATTTGAATGTGGGGAGACTTTTGGTAACATTTTAAAATAATTAATTGCAAATCTCACTCTTATCTTTAACCACAACTGCAAAAAAAATTCTTTTTGATTTCATTTTCCTCTCTCTCTCTCTCTCTCTCTCTCTCTCTATATATATATATATATATATATATATATATATATATATATATATATATATATATTTCCAATTTTCAAACAGATAATTTTACATTTCTTAAATTAAATTTCTGAGTACAATAAAATAAATAATCAAGATTATTTTAGTCAAATCTTCTTAATTATTAATTGTATGTTTGGTAATCAATAACTCATAGAGCTTATGGCTACGTTGAAACACTGGGTCTCTTGCTGAGACATTCTCATCAAAGTGAAATGAACAATTCAGTTTTCTGAAAAAGAAAAGCATTTCAAAGAATAAACAAAACAAAACACAGAGTCACGTGAAAGATGTCACAATGATATCATGATTAAGACTATAAGCAACTATTATATGAATATGTGCACATGACTGAGTGATTAAGATGTTTACTTTCTGACCATAAAGACACTCCAGTTCAAAATTGATCATTGTCAAAACTTACAGCCACATCACATTGAAACGTTAGTGTTCCCATACAATCACCAAAGTTAAGTAGCATCAAAAATGATCAGAACCTAGACTGGTTACTGCTTGGAAATACCAAGTACTGTTGGATATATGAGTGATGTAACAGATAATGGCTCACAATTGTTAATTGGAGAGTTGAGTTCCAATTCCTGTTGGGTTTATTATATTCACTTACACAAAATTACCCTTAGGAAAAGGTATGGATCCACCTCTTCTTCCCCCAGTTATGGATTAATTAGTAAGACCTGTATTATTAAACCATTATTATCTCAAAAAAATGAAAAGTTTCTTCAAATCTAAAAATATTTTCTGGCTTTAAATAAACTGCAAAAGGTTGATGTGCCAAAAAAGATCAATCAATCAATCAATGACTCACTGTGTATCTTTTTAATAAGTCAGATTTCAAGTGTCTACAGACTGCTAGTAAATCCAGTAAATGCACCCAAATTTTTAAAGACTAAGAACAAAGGATAACTTGAGTCATTACTCAGGTTTCATGCTCTTGTGATCTTTAGATGACTAGAATGTTTTTTGTTCCGCCGTAGGTGTTTCCCTTTTGTTTTGTTTTTTTTCTTGTCTAAGATATTAGGTCTTCTGGCTAGTTGTCTGTTGATTGCACCCACATAGTTGGTTTTTCTTTAGAAGTGTGTGTTTATATATATATATATATATATAATCAGCAAAATATTCTGGGAACTTAAATCAGAAATAGTTCAGATAATGTTTTTCAAAGTGACAATATATAGCTACTGGCTTTGCAAGAAAGTTTATGAATATTTATTCAGTCAACAAAATTTTATTTCAGAAAATAAAACAGTAATAATTATTCTGTATAGTCACTATTGTTATTTATATGTTTTTATCAGTGTGAAGACAGAGTTTGTGATGGAGCACAAAGGGGTCAATATCAATCCCTGGTGGGTCAATAAAAGTGGACTGATAAATAAATCATAGAACAGATGACTAAATCTCATTAATTTCCACCCAAATATCAATCCTCTTGCTATTTAATAAAAAGGGAGATTAATTCATTTTAATGTGTTGTAAACTATAATTAGTTAAAGTATTCACTGTTTCTACTGTTTCTCTAGTAGTTTTGTCTTAAAGGTTAGGAATATTTTAGACTCCAGCTGTATCAATTGCTATTTATATGGTGGACATTTTCATATGAATATAACAGTATTTATTATTACTTATACTATTTGTTAAGTATTTACCATTATTTTTTTTTTCTCCTTCTGTACATTTTTTTGTTTTAAAACAGATCTTGCATTATAGGTGTTTACCATCATGTCCTCAAATAGATAGCAGCTTTTGCAGAATATTTGCCATGTGAAATAATGCAGACTTCTGAAGTGAATGGATAATAGGTTTTATTCTGAATTTCTTAATGTAATTTTTTAAATTTGGTGGTTTAGACCCCAATGAAAATTGGAAAAATAGTGGCATGAATATCCCAAATTCTGGCAACCTCAATCTTGAATTTGGTGTACTTTTTTTTAACAGCTGCATCAATGAGGGGACTTTATTTATTTATTTTTTTTTTCTAATGAGGTCTGGTTTAGTGATCTCAAAACTGCAGTCTGTTTGGATGTTGAAATTCTACAATATCTTGACTTGGTGGTTTCCAATCATTTTCTCTACCTGGTGGCGCTACCATTTCTTATCAAATTCAAGTTCATATTTCCTACATAAGCATCAATGCAGATCGAATGACATTTTGACTCCACAGGATTGCATTCTTTCTGTACAAGCATTCTAAAAGCACTAATGGTGTAGGTGAAATTTTCCACCCCCATGTCACATATCATTATTATCATCAACATTATTATTATTATTATTATTCAAAGAAACATGTTTATTGAAAGTAGAGAACTAAAAATTGAAAAAAAGAATAACAAAACTAAAATGAATCTTACTGAGAAGCTATAATAAAGGAAAAGGTTAAATAGATTTCTAGCCTCAAAAGAAAAAAAAAAATATTGTTGACACACATTTGATGTCAATGAGGGGATGAAGGATTCTATGAAGGTGTCAATGATTTAAAAATTTTAAGGTCCCTCCTGTTATAGATGGCCTTTAGTTTCATGTCCAAGAAGGCTTACAGTACCATTTTTTCCACTGTCTTCATTTTGAAAATCCTCATTTAGAAAGTTCTTCAGTGTGGTAAAAGGTATCAATTCTCATGATTAATGTATGTTTGTAATAAAACTTCCCACTCTGACTTGCAACAGGTTTTACAAATCTTCTTATCCAATGTCTAGTCATGCAATTGATACATTTTGTGCAATTGTAGGTATTATTCAACTGTTACATTATTGGAATTTTGCAAATGCATGTAGAGTACCTTGACTGATAGTCTTGTTTGATTTGAGCATCTCCCTGTAAACAATGCCTTGCATGTTCCACTAAGAGCAAAGCATAACCTTTTATCATACTTCTATTTCATATAGCTATAGCAGTGGCATTTTTGTTAGTCCTGGCTTTTTTGTGTTGTATTGACATATGGACACAGCTTCTTATTACTTGTGATGGTATCTTCTATACTCATAAATTATATATACATTCATAACAAATGGTGAATTCAGTTGTCCTCACATCTGTAAGTGCAGCACTTGTCTCCCAACTTGATCAGTTCTCGATAACGTCCATAATTTGGCACAATTTTTCTTTATTCACTTTCAATGGTTGCATATTTCAAGACTTGTCTTGAATTTTCTCTACTAGAACTTGTGTATTTAATGACTTGTAAGCTGCTGATAGTTTCTTTATATTTCTGGTTCATTTGATACATCAGTTTGACAGAAATTAGGTCTGTTTTGAAATTAGGCAGTCAAATTTTCCACTGTTCACAAAAAATCATTTTTATTTTCTTTTATTGACATTGTGAATGCTTTGATGAAAGTCAAACTAATAATATTGATAAATATCATGCACTACTCTCTCTCCCTCTCTCTCTGTATTCTGAAGAGAAAAGTCTGTGAACAGTTTGAGCTTGGAATTTCCAAAATTTTAATGTTCAGGTAGTCAACATACAATGTGACCCCTGCCAATCTTTCCACTCCCTGGCCAATGATTACTCCACTTGCATTTTGATTCTCAATAGTGTCAGTGGGCATCAAAGGCTGGGTAAGGGCCTGCTGCATGCTCACAAGATAACAAAATGAAAGACAAATGCCATGTTCATAAACTGAAACCTGTTTCTCATATAACCAAGAGTATTTTGTGGATAGACAATATTGGGTATTTTAGGGTAGTATTCAGTTAATCTTGACCATGGCTTGCCCTCATTATAAACTTTCTAATCACTTTATTGAATTTTTGTATTTTCCAAAATTATCTTCCAAATGTCTTAGTTATTTCCCTTTAACTTAACTCTCCAATAACATATGTGGATAAAGACTAGATCCAATCACTAGACCCAAAGAGTTGTGAGTTCAGTACGATACTACAGCAGTGGTGAACCCCAAAACTTGGAGAGTTGAATTAAAGGGAAATAACTGAGAAGAAGCATGGCATGTGGAACTAGAACAATCTATCTGGGTGGACAAAATAAAGGGTTCAATTTGAAATTTGAATCACTTGAAGAAGGCTGGAGCATACAACAGCTGAAACATTGTGAATATGGCAATGAAGATGAGGATAACAGGCCAAATAATATAAATAATCATAATACCTCATCTCAGAGATATAGACAGAGACAGCTTGCATTTTGATAGAAAATGAGTTTGATGGCTTTCCTTTTTTTTGGTTGGTTATCTGCAACTTTGGAGAGACAGAAAAACTAGCAGCACTGGAACCAAATCCGAAAGACATGAATACAGGATTAAGACAGACAGGGCATAAACAGGACTTCCACACAGGAACACCACATGTAAGGGATGAATGTACCCAAGGCACTAGAAACACTAGAAAAGGGTGAATGAATTTCAGGTGGTGTTGGGTAACATCCTTACTTTAACTCAAACAGAAATCCTCAGTATTGCATGGCAATCCTGTCATCTACCCAGCATGGCCCACCTTCCACTATTCTCAGAAAATGTGCCTGCTTTTATGGAGCCCAAAACATTAGCGGTTGGATAGCAAAAGGACACATGGTACAGTGGATAAAGGTAATAGTTAGATCCATTGACAGGACCCAAAGAGTGTGAGTTCAATACCTGGTTAAGGAAGTGGAGAACTTTCAGAGGGAAATAAACAGGTGTGACATAGCCACGATTTCATTAACCATATAGGCGTAAGGCTAAAAAGCACCCCAAAGTAAAATCTCAAATTCTAGTCGAAAATTAGTTAGATATAAAAGAAAAATAAATAAATAAATAAAAATAGATAAAATCCAATGCAAGCGAATACGTTCGATGATCAGCCATACCCTCCTCTTCTCTTCATAAATTCTTTCCTTCTCTACCTACTCTCCCACCCACAAGCCAAAGGCCCATGAACTTTGAAGTGACCCGACGTGAGAATGACCTGGTTCCAAAATTTCGCAGCTATCAGGCAGTTGACCATAAGTGAATTCCAGGCACCATCAAGGTCTCCTGCTGCGATTCACGTGATCAGACCCTACTAAGCATGGATTGAAATTTTGGCTATCACACAAACACGAGTGATTTGCATCTTTGGGGACAGCAAAAATCAAAAGAAGGATTTTCAGTTTCCCTCTGACCAGTGGCAGATGAACGTCGCTGGGCAAAATCGTCCCGATTCCAAATAGACTGCCCACTGAGATGAAGAAGACAGCAAAGTCTGTTGACTAGGGGTGAAAGGACTGCTATGAAACGGAATCGACCCAACGAAATGCCTGTATGAGATGCTGTGGACCCAAAACACTTCCAAAAGAAAAGGAACTCAGGAAAATTGCCGGCCAACCAAAATATTGTTGTAGCATAAGAACTCTCGCTTTGGCGAATCAGAATTTTGTGTGGAAATATCAACTTGGCTGACAGATAAGTTGATTCTCTTGGCTTGATCTTTTTTTTTTTTTTTTTTTTTTATATATGTATGTTCTTCGCTGACTCCCTTGTGTCGCTTCCATTTCTGAGTAAAGACCAAGAAAGGATCCCACGTTTTCCTTTTTTTTTAAACCCGTGGTTCATCTATATGCTACAAGTTCATAACACAGGAGATAAATGATAACTGACATCCATTAAACATGGCACGTGGAACTAGAACAGTCTACCCCAGTGAGTGAAATAAAGGGTTCAGTTCGACATTCCAACCACCTGAAGAAGGCTGGAGCGTATAACGGCTGAAGCATTGTAATAAATATGGCAAGAAAGATGAGGACAATAGTTCGAATAATGTAAATAATGTATCATTTGCATAACTAACACTGCTCAGTTGTAAGGGAGCTGGTAGGTATCTTATTTCTTCATACCCAGATGTCCCAGGGTTCACTCCAGCTCTGTTCTGGCTGGGCAGATATCTGCTTTCTTTTTACAGAGACAGCATACTAGATGTTGTCTCTTTGACAACAGGGACAGGTACCATTATCAGTAGGTGTCAACAGCTCAGTCTGCATTTTATTTCTGTTGCAGAGTTAAAATATACAAACATTGGGTGAAGAATACAGCAAGGTTGTGTTTTCTTACTCATTTTATTTAACCTGAACAGCAAAATGATTTTAAGAGGACTAAAAGACATTCCAGAAATCATTATTGGCAAATGTCATGTTAACAAACTACATTGTGCAGATGACTCTGTATCGATGGCAAATTTAGAAAAACTGAAAGACCCATTAGACAATATTGAGAAAAGCAAGAAGAAAGAATTGATTATTAAGACAACAGAATGCATGATTGTTGGCAAAGAGGGGCAGCAACACAAGATGTGAGCTTTGTATTAGGGACAGAAGACAGAAAAGTGTTACGCAGAAATTTGATGTTGTACAGGAATAGCAAAAGGTGATTTACAGACATTTAGCTGGTATGAAGGGATCCCCAAAATGTCTTAAGAAAGCAATGGGAAACCACTATCTTTGCCAAGAAGTCATGGCAATTCGTAGATAATAAAGAAAAGGAATCTGTGGAGAGCCCTGATCACCTATGTCCTGAAGGGACATGTGATAAAAAAAATGAGATTCTAGAATTTGATATAATGTGATTTGGATAAAGGATATGTGAATATACATGATCAATGAAGAAGATAATTCATATCTCTAGTTAATTCCTTTGAGCTTTCAAAGGCAGGCTTTGTGCAGAAATTTTTTTTTGCCACTGAGGATTAAGAGATGAATCATGTCTTGGGGAAAATACGTTTTGTCGAAGGATATTACATACAATTGGATTATTGTGCCTTAGAGAGGAAAAGTATTTGCACATCTCTGAATATTTTGGAAACTGACTGTTTTATGTTTTATTATTTGGGTAGAAATTTGAAAAAAAAATTATGTGTATCGAGTCTCTGTTCAAACTGACAAGGTTCCTCTAGGCAACTAACAACTACATCTGAGAAGAAATTGAAAGAGCCTATATTGAGCTCCATGGCTGGGTCTGTTTCAAATGACAGATGTGACAAGCCTCCTACTGCTAATTAGAAATTGAATTGTGGCTGGGAACAACCAATGTCTACAAGAATTAGCTAACTTTCTCTTTTATAACATATAGGTATGTAACTCTATCATATATATATATATATAATATTTAGGCAGCATATTTTCATTCAAGCATGTTTGGTTAATAATTTAGACATAGTATGTCTCTTTATTTTAGTTTTAATCCTTTCAAATCCACAAATTAATTTCTTGGTGGCTGTAGAAAATTGTTCAAGAAGAATACCAAAATTTTCTTTGAACTAATTTTTATTTCTCAAGTACTTCCAATCTCATCTGAGACCATCTTCAGGAGTCGCATGTCTATGGATGTGTTATGTTTTAACACCATAAATTCAGAATATGTTTTGACCACTATGCAAGGGAGGTAACTTATGTAATTTTTTTAAAAAGATTTTTGAATTGCAGTATTTTAATTTAATATTTTTTTATATAACACTTTGTCTAAGAACTTTGTTGCTATACTTATAGTTGATTTTATTTATTTTGGGCTGCAATTCTCTTATATAAAGGGCTTATTATGGAAGCTTCTTGAGGAAGTACTAATGTATTTTCATATTTTCTGTTAATATCTATCTAAACTGTGAATGTGGATGAGTGTTCCTTTAAATGCTCTGAGATTGAACTATGATTGTTCAAGTGAAACGTAAACCTTCTTGACATTGTTGTTTATTTAACCAAACACACACGCACATGTGTGTGTGTCACACTTAGTGATCTAACATTTACTGACATGATATATACCTGAGGTATTTAATGCTGATTTGATTTGTCTCTGCCAGGCACACAGGAGGTTTTATGAGCCAATTTTGTGTTAATGGAGTTTAGGGATATTCTTCAGATTGCAAGGATGCTATACTGATATACTTGATGAGTTTTAATTCCTTGTATTTTGTGCCTTCAAATTTTCTTTCCTTACATTTTGAACACCTGCTTTCTTTCTATTTTAGAAAATGTTAAAAGCTATGAATTCTCCACATCTACTTGGTATCTGTACATCTGTTAATATGCATTGAATATACAAACCAGACAAACAATGGTCTGTGTTTCTGTCATTATTGTTGCTGG
The DNA here is from genome assembly GCA_963932145.1 of Acanthosepion lycidas. NCBI lineage: Eukaryota > Metazoa > Mollusca > Cephalopoda > Sepiida > Sepiidae > Acanthosepion > Acanthosepion lycidas. The sequence continues at coordinate 102,329,665 of OZ010585.1, forward strand.
ATATACTAAAGTGATGGTAATTATAAGCTGTAGTAAATTAAGATTGTAAGATTTTATTGTGTGTGCAAAGAGAAATTGATTAATTCATTCATTCATTTTCTACGGTTTATCACCCCATTGCAGGTTATTTAAAGGCAGAAAATATTTTTATTTAGATTGTAATTTTTTTTTGTAATAATAATGGTTTAGTGACACAAGTTTCACTAATTAACCCATAGTGGGGGAAAAGGTGGATTTATATTTAATCAGAATTTGACAAACAAGAAATTAGAATGTGGATATGAAGTAGGGAATCAATTCTATGTTAAAATCGGTATATAAACTGATCCCTCACTTTGTGGGTATGGTTGTTTATATACATTTATATTCCAGTGAATGTAAATAAATCTAAAAGCAATGCCTATGTAGCTAATCAGTATTCCATTGATTGATTCATTTTCTATGGCTTATCAACTCTTTGCAGGCTATTTAAAGCCAGAAAAATTTTTTGTTTAGATGTAATAACTTTATTTTTTTAAAAATAATAATGGTTTAGTGACACAAGTGTCACAAATTAATCCATAGATGGGGGGAGAAGAGGTATATTCATGCCCTTTCCCAAGTGTATTTGCATATAAGTCAGTATAACAAACCCAAAGGTTAATGTGAACTCGGTTCTCTGATTATCCATTATACCACCTATGCAATCTAGCTTACATCACCTGGTATTCTCAAGTGGTCATTGATCTAGATACTGACCAGGTTTGACATTGCTTAACCAATGATCATATGGGGAAACAGGATTTCAGCATGATGTGGGCATAAGCCTGTGGGAAGAGAGGTTGGATGTTTGGCAAGAATGTCGATTTATTTATTTTTATTTTTTTATGTTTTTTTATTTTTTTAATCCGTTCACCTCAAGAAAGGCCATGATGCCACTAAGATGCAAGGGACTACTGGGAGTGAAAAGAGAGTAAAAAGATTTTAGAAGTAACCAGAAGCCCAATTGTAAACAGGGAACAAGTGATAAACCTCTACTTTTCTTCAAATGACTGGGAAGGAGTATTAATGTGCTCATTTGAAATGTACACGTGCATCAAACTCTTTTTTTTATTTTATCTTTATTGCAAAAAGGATCTGAGTAAAAAGAAATCAAAATGGTGAATTAATATGAAACCAAGTTTCTATATAGTTTATACATTACAGTAAAATATAAACTGCATGTCTATAAAATGTCTTTGAAGCTTTTCCTATTGAATATGGCTAAAAGAAAGAAGGAAAACAAGAACTAAATTTCTTTTATGCTTCCCAGAATGGGAATACCAGTTCTCTGTATAATGGATGCATCTGTCTTGAGGTAATTGAGCAATCCTTTTTTTTTTTTTGTTTTTTTTTTTTCGTTTTTTGGGGAATTTTCCCAAACATTTTTTGTACTCCTTTCAAACAATCTGATTGTGTCATTGATCTTTGTTAGCATCTTGTCTTTCCGTCAAGTGCATAAGGGCTTTGCATGTCTTTTTTGCTGCTTCCAACATGATGAGGCATTTCCAATGATAGCATCTCAAAGACCTTGTGTTATTTTGAAGAGACACCAATCTACACTACAGGCCAATTAAATATCCACAAATGGAATTGGTAGAAGATAGTTTTTCAGATTAGCAAAGATGTGTATCTACCACAAGTCCTAGAAAATGTGATTAACTACTTCTATAGGCACAATGACTCTATTATTAAATTGATGTTCTCTGAATAAGATAAAAATAGCTGAATCTTTTGTGACTGGGAAGAAGTGATCTCAGAAAAGTTGAACCTCATTCATCTTATCTCATGACAGGTAAATGAAACAGATCTGTACCCCACTGTGGCCTCTTCATTACACATCAGTAAGATATGAAAATGCCATGACCCTTCAAGATATAGGTAGTTATGGTTCTCAAACAAATTCCTTTCCTTTATTATCTCTGTAAATTGCCATGTCATAGAAAAGTGTTACTCAAAGTGGAAAATATATTAAATGTTATTAAAACTTTGATTTACACTTGAAGAGTCGAAAAAAAAAGAAGAAATTATAGGAAATTTTATTTTTATGATGTGTAACAGATTTGTATTTTTAATAGGGAGGATATTAACACAAACTGTAATGACTCAAAAATGATTGAATTGATAGGAGGAGGAGGAGAAAATGATTTATTTTTGGTTATATTGTGGATAGGTGGTAAGATTTTTTTTTTTACTGGAAACTTTGGAATAAAATGAACTGACTCAAAGATATAGAATGAATAATGTATATATTTTTTCTTTTTTAGCATGAGTCCTTTGGTATTCAGTGTAGCAAAATGTTTGTTTGTAAGGTGGATATTGTTAGCAGTCTGGAGAATGTCCAGTAGTGTAGTTTTAGAACATGTTTTTCTGAGACCTAAGCAGGGTAGAAATATACCAAGAATCAGATGACCTCTTAATTACTTCATATGTCATGCATGACTGGTTCTCTAGTGGTCGCACCTCTAGTTGTCACTCTCACCATCCTTTCTTCTAGCTCAATGGTGTCAATTTATCTCCTTTTGACCAGGCTCTGAGATTCTGGTAGAAACTTCTGTTTCGGCCATTTTCAAAAGTCTCTTTGGGTTAATTGGCTAAAATTATTTTATTTTCCGATGTTCCTTTCTTCTTATGACAGAAGTTATGCATGGAGCCTCCTTGATTCTTGGTATTTTTCAGTCACAAGTAAGTTGGAATTGATCCTGCAAACTTTGGGTATTTTTCTTCCTCTATTTGAGGGTTGCCTTCTTGTTAATTGAGTGACGTATAGAAAGAGAAGTTCAGCGAAAGAAAGAGATAAAGGTTTTAAAGGAATGTGCAAATGCCTTATTTTAATTTGAATTCTTGAAATGAAATACGTCATCTTGTCAAAAAATATTTGTATTCATTTATTTACCAAGAAATGACTAAATCAGAAATTGATAATAAAACAAACTGAATATTGTTGCTTTTTGGAAAAATTTAATTTACTGAAGAGTTTTTTTTGTTTTTTTTTTACATCTCCCAAATTGAATAAGTATAAACATCCATATTTTTTATAATTTTCTCATTGCCATCAAAGAACAGCAATTTCTATGATCCAGGCAGGAAAAATTAGTTTTTAAATTTTTATTTCAAATTTGTTCTCTTGTAATTTTAAAAGATTTGGCATCATGATGTTTCATATTTGGATGTAATTTCCTGTTCAATGTGTAGGTCTCAATATTTTCCTCAAGAAGTTGGAATTCTCTGTGAACTCTTAAAGGTTACTGATGTTTTTTGTTGAAATTCTTTTTGAAAGAATTGAATTAGATGAGGTTTTGATAGTTTAATGAAAAATTGTTAGCACCTCTTTGACAAATTTAGATCATCAAAATTCTTATGGATATTAACACTTCCACATAATTAGGTCTTTACAGAATCTACATTGCCTGATTTCAAGACACCATGAAATGTTGGAACTTAGCATTTGTGTTATAAACTAACACTCGGTGTTATTTGCAAACCAGCATAGGTATATAGTAGCATACAATACAACCTGTTTCGTGATGTAGTCGTCTTATATTGTATGTTACAGATGTCATTTAACTTGCTCAATATTGCACAGTATCTGATCAAAACTGAAATCACAGTGACCATGAGAAATTGCTCTCAAGGTCTTTATAGTCATTTATTTCTAGTAAATGACAATTTTTTGATTTTTCCCAAATGGGCCAGCACAGCCATACAGAAATGCTTTTAAAAAGCAGCAGTGAAAGTTATTATTTGTGAAATAACATGTCAGTCTATATATGTATAATAATAATCTTTAATCTATTGTATATTTTTGTGTAGAGTGTGATGAGTAAATTGTCACCATTTTATATTTTTAATTTTGCACACTGTTTTTGATTTTGTTGACTGCACAGCATAGTAGGGTCAGTTGGGCACTGTCTGAGAAAAAGAGCACCATGACGCAATTCACTCTGCCAGAAATTTGGAAGCTGTATGCTATACTGCTTGGCATTCACACTGGGAGCTCCAATATCAACAATTCAGAGTGTTTGGGTATCAATCTGAGGTCAGTGCAGAGGATTCGGAAATTGTTGGATACTCTCTACCCAGTCAATATGATCATTAGTGATGGTGACATTATGCATCCATTTATCTTCTCATAGGTCATCAGACTCAACAGGGAGACCTATGCCAAGTGCTTTGAGGGGATAGTGCTGTCCTGGGTCAAGAGGGTGGCTACTGGAAAGACCCTATGTCTGGCAACAGGACTCTGCACCATACCACACAGCAGAGGAATCCAGGCATGCTTGTCAGACAATTTCTGTGACCACATCACCCCTTACATCTGGCCACCTAACTCCCCAGACTCCAACAATCTTAATTATTATGTGTGGTATGCAGTTGAATGGGAGATCAACAAAACTCCTTGTAAAACTCTGAAGGCAAGTATTATGGTAGCATTCACCAATTTGAGTGAGGAGATTGTGCAGGAATATTGGAGGCTGTGGTTGAAGCCAATGTCAATTTTATTGAATAAATTTACTCTTTAGTATTTCAAGATATTTTTGTGTAATTTTGGTAAACATATCTGTTAAAATGAGATGTCAGTTATTTTCATTTTTGCTTAATTTAGATGACAATTTATCCTTCGCACCCAGTATGTGTTAGATCTCTTTAGACCTTACTAGTATGTACAAATCTATTTAAACCTTACTAGTCTGTACAATTTTCTGTTGACCCTGCTAGTAAGCAAGTACAGATGTCCCTCGACCCTACTAGTAAGCAAGTACAGATGTCCCTCGACCCTGCTAGTAAGCAAGTACAGATGTCCCTCGACCCTACTAGTAAGCAAGTACAGATGTCCCTCGACCCTACTAGTAAGCAAGTACAGATGTCCCTCGACCCTACTAGTAAGCAAGTACAGATGTCCCTCGACCCTACTAGTAAGCAAGTACAGATGTCCCTCGACCCTACTAGTAAGCAAGTACAGATGTCCCTCGACCCTGCTAGTAAGCAAGTACAGATGTCCCTCGACCCTGCTAGTAAGCAAGTACAGATGTCCCTCGACCCTACTAGTAAGCAAGTACAGATGTCCCTCGACCCTACTAGTAAGCAACATCAAGACCCATCTGTATCTAGATTTGTGACCCACTTCAGAATACCAGGTGCAAGTGGTGTAATGGATAATGGCTCAGGATTGGAAATTGGGGAGCTAAGTTTCAATTCCCATCAGGTTCATGATATTCACTTATGTAAACATACCTGTTGAAAATGTATGAATCTTCCTCTTTTTACCTCATTTATAGGGTTAGTTAAGATTTGTATCAGTAAATCATTATCTCTAAAAAAAAAAAAAAATTCTTAAAATCTAAAAATAGTTACTGGCTTTAAATAACCTGCAAAAGATTGATAAGCCATAAAAACAAATCAGTCATTCAATCAAAATAAGTACTTGAGATTAGCTGTGTGTCCAAATTTTTTAGGAACAAATTGATTTGAAGCTATATGAGGTTACAAGAAAAGAAAATTGGGCACTAGTAACTTAAATTTATCATATTTCTCATCAAAAATTATTGGAAATGCTAAGAAAATCAGCTATCTACATACTGTGTACTTGCAACCTGAGTGTATAGTCAATTGGTTATAATGTTATTGTTCCAACCAGAGGTTAAATTTTAAATCTTACCATTTTCAATTTGTTAAAAGGTGAGTTCTTCATAATATTAATCTGGGGAGATGATCCCATTGTGTGGCACCAATGACAAGTGCCTGAAAACTATATCACAAGTTGTCTCAAGCCTTGTGAGCGAAATTTCTATCTGCCCATTAATTTTGCCTAATGGGCAGATAAAAATTCTTTAGTCTAAGTTGGCAATCTATCTAGAGATGGTGTCTCAATAAAAGTACCCATCCTCCAGCAGACTGGCCATTCACAGGAATGTATTGGTATAAAAAGTACATAGAGACTGAAAAAATGAGAATTAAGTTACAGAAATGTAACATTATGATGATCTTATGGATGCTATAATTGACTTAAGTTTTAATACAATCAAAAATGGCTCATAGCTCAGATGAGCCTTCGACATTTACACTGATGAAAATTGATTATCATAAAACTATTAACTGCCTATATTTTCACAAAAAACTCACCTTATTTTGACAAACATCTAGTTTCTTTAAATTCCCTTAAAAAGAAAATATTTTGTTTGAAATCATAATTTAAGCACAGTTATCAATTCTTTACATTCAGATTGACACCTTTTGATATATTTAGCTTTTTGATACTCTTGACAAGGTTAATTTTTTTTCTGTTTTGACTATTATAAGTTTAATTGACTGAACAACTGAAATAAGAAAGAGTGCAAAGAAAAACAAAAAAATGTTTAAGAATCAAATCTTTTTTTTTTTTTCTTAATGCTAATGGAGTTTTTTTTTTCTTTTTTACAAATGTCCCAAGTTTTTAAAGCAGAGCAAAAATAGTTCTAACATGGTTCTTGAAAATGAAAGAATCTCTTACACAAAAAGTGATCATAAGTAAAATAACTGAACAAATCAACCAACTGCTGCTGTCTTTCATCCTAAGTTTACTTCCATTAATATAAATGTATGCTGACTTGGAAATTTTCCTGTGGATCTCTCTCTGTGAAATTAAGAAACTTTCAACCTGATCAGTTTGATTCACTATCCTCCCACCCACCAAAAAAAATATTCCAGTGATAAGCATCAATTTTGTCGGTTATTTATCTAAATGTTTTTCCTGACATTTGGTCCAAGCAACAATTTTTTCTGCTTATCCACTTTATCTGGCAAATCCCTTAAATCCCACACTCACGTGAATTTTTTTGAATTGCATATTATGTCAAACATTGAGGCAAAAATACAGTCAGTTTTCATAATATTCTGAATTGTTGTTTAAGACATGCCACAGACATTAATTGTCCCTTGAATTTCATTCGCAAATTTGCAGTAAACAAATTATATTAGTTGTTTTTTTTATAAACTCTTTTGAAAAATATTAATATGGACTAAAATGAGGATAAATATAGGTTAAGATTAATGTTATCTTTTTTATTATTTATTTTTATTGTTTTAGTAAAACATATCTATTATATTTATTTTAAAAACCAAAATAAACTCTTAAACAAGAAAACTGAAATAAATGTAGGCATAAATACTTATTTTTTTATATAGGCACTAATTAAAAATGAATAAATGAAATAAATATAATTTAAATTTAAAAAAAATATTAATAGCTAAATAAACAAATACTAAACATACACGTCTATGCATGTGAGTGTATGTATGTATATACATGCACACAACTACAAATGAACAAACCTAACTTCCTTTAATTAATAACTCATTAACACCAAGGCTAAAAATAAACTACTAACAATTTAATAAAAATGCAACATATAATATATGATATAAGCAAATATTCAGTTTAATGTATATGCACTAAAATTACATACAGGGTGCGATGGGTAAATTGTCATTTTATATTTTTAATTTTGTGCATGCATGTTGTCTGTTTTTGATTTTGTCAACTGCACAGTATATTAGGGTCAGTTTGGCACCATCTGTGAGTAAAAGAGCATCATGATGCAATTCACCCTGCCAGAAATTTGAAAACAGCATGCTGTACTGCTTGGCATTCGTACCGGGAGCTCCAATACAAATATTTCAGAGTGTTTTGGTGTCGATCTGAGGACAGTGCAGAATATTCAGAAAGAGTTGAATGCTATACCCAGTTAACATCATGGTGTTTTTAGTGATCACTAGTGATGGTGACATTACGCCTCCATTTATCTTTTCATAGGGCCTCAGACTCAACATAGAGGCCTACATGAAATGCCTTGAGAAGGCAGAACTTCCCTGTGCCAAGAGAGTCGCTGCTGGAAGACTCTGTCAGGCAACAGGACTCTGCACCATGCCACACAAGCAGGAGAACCCAGTCATGGCTGTCAGAGACAGTTCCTGCAACCATATCATCTGTTACATCTGGCCACCTAACAAACTGAAATCAAGGAATATGGAAACATTCATCATCTTAAACAAGACCATCCAGGAGAGTTGCAGGAGATTCCAAAGTCATCTGGAGACTGTGGTTGAAGTCAGTGGTGATTTTATTGAATAAATTTACTCTTTAGTATTTTAAGATATTTTTGTTTAATTTTGGTAAATATATCTGTTAAAATGAGATGTCAGTGTTATTTTCATTTTTGTGTTATTTAGATGACAATTTATCCACCACACCTTGTATATGTGTGTGTCTTGGTGTATATACTGTATACACTATATACATATATTCAAACAGCAAAAAAAAAAAAAAAAAAGAACCCCAAACCAACCATAATTAATATCCTGAAAATAGAAAAAAAATAACTTTACCATTTAAGCACTAGTTTATTAATTACAACACAGACAAGTGTACATGTGCTTGTGTATGCATGTTTGTATGTGTATATATGTAAAAAATAAAATCCATTAATTCTATAGAAATTTCTTTGTTTATGTTTCGGATATGAAACTGAGCAAACATGTGTTTCGGGAGACTCTGAACAAGTCAGTGTGCTTTAAAGGCAAAATAGAATCTTGCTTTATTGTGTTGCTTTTCATAGCTGAACGATAAAAGCAAGCCAGATCAGTTAGCTGGGTACAGATTTGAATCATGTTGGAGAGCACATTTTCTTTAAGTTTTTTTGAGTACATTGGCTGTCAGACAAAATATATACTGTTTAAAATAAACAGAACATCTATTCAAATATGGATATCCACTAAAAATAACATTTGAATTAACAGAAGTAGCTTTTGTAATTCTTAATGGAAATCATTACACTGTGGATCTCTTTCACTCATCTGAGTTTAAATAGGCCCAAATCCTTTCCTATAGAGCTGAAATTTTGGATGCATACTTGATGAAAGAAAGAGTCTAATGATTTTTTTCTTTTTTCCTCTTTCTCTTTTTCTTTCCTCCTCTTTCTCTTTTTCTTTCCTCTTTTCTCCTAATATGGGAAGTGAATGTTTCCTTTCTTTCTGTTATATAAATTATTTTTTGTAACAGTTACTACTTGTTACCATTTGCTGCAAGATTATAATTTCTATTTTCTTGTTAATGTCCAGACAAGAAATATTTTTTGTGCATTTAAAAAGAAGTTTCATAGAACAATTTTACCCCTAATATAAACTTTCTACTTTTCATAGTAAACTTACCTGAAACATTTGAAATCTTCTACTAGCTGTTACTACAGATGACGCCAATGAATCTCAATACACATAAATAATAGCAATAACAGGTTTTTAATTGATGACTGTATAGATTGTCAAGTGCATATTTCTTAAATATTTTAGTTATCTTCTCCTAAGAAATTCTGTTTTGAATTGAAAACATAAAATTAGGCTTTCCTTGTACTAATATTAATAATTTAAACTGTTCCAAATAACACAGCTGAAAACAAAACTGAGTCCCCTTAATAATAAGGAATCATTTTATTGTCATTGTGACCAACTGCTAGCAAAATGTTGATCTCTTACCTGTTTAGATGGGTATCTTAGCTAGTATTTTATATATATATATATATATATATATATATAAACAGTTTATTGTTATATGTTATTTATATATACACACAAATATTTAAGTAAATGCTCTGTTTATAATAAACAGTATTAACAACATTTACTGACCTGAAAGTCTGGGAAATCTCATAGAAAATATGTGTCCTCTGACAGGAATTGAACCTGTATCCTACATAGAACCATCATATTTATACCAGTTTAGCTATGAAGTAGCATCTGTTTAGCAAGGTTGATTTTACTGATTTTGAACTATAAACTTCTCTAAACTGTAGTTTGAAAGCAGTAAAATCAATCTTGCTAACCAGACGCTCCTTTGTAGCTAAACTCGCATAGCACGTCAGGCTATATGACAGATCCATGTAGGATACACGTTTGATTCCCGTTGGAGGGTGCATATTTTTTATGAAATTTGTCAGATGTTTAGGATGGTAAATATTGTTAATACAGTTTATTATAAACAGAGCATTCACGTAAATATTTATGTATATATAAATAACGTATAACAATAAAATGTATTAAATTGTCAAACTTATTCCATTTTGTAGTGTGCATATATATATATATATATATATATATATATATATATATATATATATATTTTAATACATGTTTCATTAAATAATATAGACAAGTTTTGTCTATTTATTTTAAGCAAATTCCGTTCATATCGTCTGATAAGCTTAATAACATTATCATTGAAAGATGAAAGAAAATCACCATATTGATACATGTTTTTTAATCCTATCTAAATTTCGGCTTACATAAGCTATCATCAAAGATGACAATTACATTACAATAAATTACACTAAACACGGATATAGCAAAAATGACAGTCTGTTTTGTTTGCATGGAAGATTTCCAAGCAATGACAAACTCATGCATATGAGACACTGGAAGTGAAAATCGCACTGCGGCCCATGACATCACACATGATCACGTGAGAGTGAAAACAAGGAGTGTTAAGTATGGTATAAACCAATGGCTTCTATTATCAATTATAGGCATTTAAGTATATTTGTGGAGTTTTCGTATTTTATTTTGTTCAGGTTAGCTTTCAACTGTTTTATTTATATAACTTCAAGAATTTTTAGTTTTTATTTATTGTTTTGATGTTTAAGTATAGTTGTGTTTTTAACAAGGATTTTCCAGAATTGTGTATGCAGCCAGGCATGTTGTTTTAAATGCCTAAAAATGTTAGAATTATCATTCAAATGTCAGTTGTCCTGAAAGCAAGTTTGTGGTGTGACCAACATAAATATTATTTAATCCATTGGAGATACAATCTCCCAGAGGGCACTTGAATTTGTAAACTATGTTGGTTTTTTGCAAATTGCTAACGTTGGGGGAAGAATCATTGCAAATAATTGAGTTGGATATACTAGATAATGTTATTAAGCTTATCAGATGATATGAAAGGAATTTGCTTAAAATCAATAGACAAAACTTGTCTATATTATTTAATGAAAAAATGCTACCTAAATACACACAAAATATATAGGCATCCACAGACAGACTGTTTTACTGTATCATAGCTCTTCAGTGTGGCTAGATGTAAGATTACTTCAAGCTGTGATTGAAACTCAACTGATTTGGTATCATTCAGAGATCCTACTCCTAGACTATTGTCACACGGCTGAGAGGGAAATTTTAACATTTTCTATACGAAATACACCACTGGCCCAGTGAGCTCCTCAATTCAGTTGAAGAGCAATGCATTAATAGTAGTAGGAACCACTGTTTTTAAATATTATATATATATATATATATATATATATATAATGTGTGTGTGTGATAAAATATAGTTTTAAGGTATATTATATTTATACAGTAAAAGTGCTCAAAATTCAGGATAGAGCATGTTTAAATAGAAGAAGTTTGGACACTGTTGGCAATGCTGAGTGGCGACAGTCTGTTTCATGCTTGAATGCAATGTTCGGACAAGGAGATTGAGTTCAAGCATGAAACAGACTCTTGGTGTCAACATCATTGTCCAAATGTTTACAGTGTTCACTTTCTAACCATGAGACCCAGGTTTGAATCTTACCATGGTTGATTCCTCAGGAAGGTGACTTCTTGATATAAGTTTGGGGGAAGTGATCCCAGTGTACAGCATCTTTGGAAAGTGCCTGAAAACCATATCATGGGTCGACCCAAGCCTTGTGAATAAAAATGGGTTGATGGAACTGTTTTGAAGTTTGCGCATGGTTGTATTAACACAAATTTCAAACTGCTGATCATGTCAGATTATATAATCTCCCCCAGAAACTGTAATTAAAGTTCACTCAACATATTTGCAGTATGAATCACAGTTGGGCTCTGTGGGTGTTGAATAAACTGTGAAAACTTAATGATAATGACTTAATGAAAGATCAATTTCATATATGCTGTCATTTTTTACAAAAATTGTATGCTAAAATGAAAAGTTTATTAATTATAGATGTATATCTACTAATTAATAAAAATACTGTATGAAATGAGGCTATGTATTTAATGGGGCATTCTTGTGACATAGTCAATTAAAACATCTTTCTAATTTTGTTAATTCAAAATAATGAATATAGATTGGTGTTTGTGTTTTTATACACACACACACACACATATATATATATACACACACACATATATATATATATACACACACACATATATACATGTATAAGTGAACGTTGAACTCAGCACTTAGAGGCGACAGGCTGTTTCATGCTAGACGCAATTGGGTTGCCTGACGATTGCGTCTAGCATGAAACAGCCTGTCGCCTCTAAGTGTTGACTTCAATGTTCACTTATATTTACACATGCTCTATCTCTGATATTGAGCACTTTATCCCATAAATATAGCACACCTTAAGAGTATATTTCTTCATTCATATATATATATATATATATATATATATATATATAAAATGTGTGTATATTCTTCACTACCCACATCATTTCATCCTAGAATATGAGCTTAAAAAATCCACAATCCCAAAAACTAGACCCCATTAATAGAACTTCTAAAAACAACACAAAATTCAAAATCCTACTCTCTAATACTGTTTCTACAAAACTTGTAAATAGATGAGTTATTCCTAATACTAGGATCTTTAACATCATGTCGAAGACAATTGGAGATATAATTAGGAAGAAAAATAAATCCAAACCCATTCAGATGCCAATATTTTATCAAATAAATTGCTTACAATGTAAAAATTTATGTTGGAGAGACATCATGAAATCTAAAAGCCCATACCTATGAACATAAAAGAGATTTATGTTTAGACAATCATTCAGACTTGCTCATAATACACAGAAACAAAACTGACCATAATTTTTAATTTTACAAATGCCATGCTAAGTAAAAAAGAACATAATTCTTTATGTAGAAAGTACTTCAAGGGATTACGAGTAAAAATATTACCAACTATAAACCAAAAACTTTTATTGAAACTATTTTTAAAGAATCTAATGTGTGTTTGTATATATATATATATAATCTAAAACAAACAGTATGTCCATAAAACATTCCCAAATCAACATGTGAAGAACCAACAAACATAATGTCTACTAGACACAGACACACACACACACTTATGAATATACATTATCATTTGAATCTTATATAGATAGACGAGAATTATTATACATTTACATACATAATATAATATTTATGGTTTTTCAGTTTGGCCTGGAATCCATTAATTTCTTGAAACTTCAAATGGATGTATCATCTCTCCTTGAATTATACTAATGTTGGTTCAACAAGTTGAATGCACGTGAAACATGATTAACCGAAGAAAATCAAACAAGAATTCTTTCTTCTTTTTCTGCATATCGCAATCACTGATGAAGTTTTAATAAGTGTGAAACATGTTCGATTGATAAATGTTTCCTATTTGTTTTTATCTTATCATATATGTGTGTGCACACACACACACACACACACACATTCAAATTTCCAAATGAGATGTTGTATATAAGGGTTAGAATTATGAATAAGCTGTTCAAAGTTTGTGTGTGTGTATATAGATATTTTAAGTACCTTTTTCATGATGACTTTGTAATCATTCAGTTTAACAAATGATTTTCTTGTTGGTTCAACATTAGCATGTTAAATGATTGCATGCATTTCTAGTAAGCCTTTTTATTTTTCTTGCATGAATACCAATTTTCTGACTGTGACGTTGAGAAGTAAGATATAAATCTAATACCTGGGGAAATCAGTCATATTTGAGAGAATCAACATCCAGGATTACTCACGCAAAAAGTTACTTGATTTATATCTTATTTTGCACGAATGTTTGCAATCTCAAAACCGTTGCTATTATTACTACTACTACTACTACTTTTGCCATCATGGTGAGTGCTTTAGAAGGTTTGTTGGCTTATTTTCTAGATAAGGTTTCATAAAGATAAAATCACTTTTTTTTATGGAGATAAGATTGTCTACTTTTCTGCTAATGGAGCATGTTTATATTCTTTTTAATTCTAACACTTAAATTGCTTATTTTGTTCTTGTTCACCTACAGCACATGAGAAATATACAATATTTGTAAATAGAAAAAAAAAAAAAAAAGAAAGAAAAGAAGATGGTAATAAAGATGAGTTATGAAGAAATTTTTAACAACCTCACCATTTTGAGAGGCTGAAAGAAAAGTGTAAACTTTTTCAATACAAAAGAAACCAGATTAGCCAAATGGTTTCTTTAAGTAGAAAGAGTTGATGTCTTACTTGAATGGGTGTAAATTGATTATATTGTCAATATTGGTTATCCTGAGGAGCTTTTTTTTTATGCCAGTATGGAGAATTGTGATACTGTTAGAAGACAATGTATAGGAAATATGAGATTGGACAAAGTGAACAAGAAAGGATAGGAAGGACATTTGCCTTCACTTTGGCTTGAAACCTGAAGTTAACAATAAAACCTATTTTACCTTTTTCTTTTTTTTTCTTTAAAGGTATTCTGACCCATAAATCTAAAAGCATTAAGAATTTTTATTTAGTTATTTTTTAGGGATTTCTATTAAAACAATGGTGCTTTCTTTTTTCATTTTATCATTAAAAAAAAAAAAAAAAAAAAAAAATCATCTTGAGATGCTGCTGTATTTTTAAGAAAGTGTGAGTTTGGCTTTACCAGATTTATCAAGATGCCACTAGGTGGCGACTATAAAAATAGGACACTCCTTGTTTCTTTCTCTTTTCTCATGAGCTTTCAGTAGAAGTAACACTGACATGGGACTTGTTCCCAGCATGGGGATATCTTTGCCCTGGGTAATTGAACTCTCACTCACTCACAAAATTCCTAATTTCTAAATTTTAATTTCTACTTTCTTTTCAACTATATTTACATCCATACTAATGTATTTTTTTCTACTTTGTTAATCAGTCAATTGTTATATAAAAACCCATGAAAGTGTTGCTATGTTGAAATTTATTCTATTTCCTTTCACCTCTACCTACAGTGACAACCTGTCATTTACATGTGTAGATTTTGTTTGCCACTGCTTTTAGTCCAAGTAGAAGTAGTACCATAACAGGTAACAGTATTTTTGATTTGGCAAAATGAATTTCTTGAAATCAAATTCAGTTTAGCACACTGCACATATAAGTATTTGGTACACAGATGTATTTACATAGTCTATCATATTTCTCTAATAATCTGATTTGTAGCACCTTTTTGTAAAGATGGTGTATAAATCATCAATAACAAATGTCAGATATCAGAATTAAATATTAAACTAATGTTTATTTATATTTTTAATGATTTTCACCAATTTATGACCTGTTAAATAGAAAATTAATGTGAATATTACATGAAGACATTTGCATTTAATTCATGTTTTTTTTTTTATTTTAAAATATTTCAGTTCCTTTAAGCTGATTATTCAAAGTTTGCTACATTTTTTTCTTGTAAATTATTTGACTCAAAAATGTTATAATTTAATACTCATAGTAGTTTGAGAGAGAATTGTCTTGATGAGGAAGTATCATTATTATATACTTTTCGAATAAGCTTTTTTCCCAGTCTCGGTAAAATAGATACCAAGGCTATTTTGCTGGTAAATATAAATAGTGTTTTAGAACTAAGAATATATTATATTTGAGACCACCAGCACTGTGCTTGTTTGTGCTGTGCAGACAGGACTTGAACAATATGGATTCTGTGGTCTGTGAATGTTGTCTTCAGTGGGTACACCTGAAGTGTATTGGTAAGAGAACCATGCCCAAGGGCAAGTTTTTGATTCGCAGAGACTGATATGCCTAAAGTACTTAAAATATTCAAAGACTTCTCTATTTCTTTTAATAATTAATGATGAATAAATGATTTTAATTTATGTTTTAACAATTGATGGTGAAAATAAATAAACTTCTGTGTTAAATCTGTGCCTTGTTATTATTTTTAACATTACCTGCCTTCATAATAAAAAAAAATATTTACTGGCAAAATAGCTGGGGTGTCTATTTTACTGAAACCAGTAGAATAAGCTTAGAAGCTTTTACCAGTGCCAGTAAAATAGCCTCTTCCTTTATTTTTTGTATTGAAATATTTCAATATTCACATTTATTTGCATTTCAGCCATTTTTTTTCCCTTCGGCCTTTATCATGTATTTTTGTTACTTGAACATATTCTTAGATTTTTTTTTTTTTAACCAAACCCTTTATTTTGATGAAGGCAGAAAGAAATAAAACTTAAAAATGCTATCCAAGCACAGATATTTAAGTCTGCAAAATGACACCACTTAATTATATAGCCTTGTGAATAAAAACAGTTAAAGCATATCTGGTCTTGTGACAGCCATGAGTTCAATCCCTGTGTTGGGCAGTACAGAAAAGCCATATAAACAAAGGCAAATAGGATAGAGACAATTGATTGCTATGAGATATCCCTTCAGCATTGAAAACTGAATGAGAAAACTATCCTCATGGCTTAAATAAAAAGTTGTGTTAAAGATTCAGTGATAGTTAATGTGCATGACAAAAATCTGAAGAAGACCTGAAGATACAACTGTTGAAACGTGAATATAACACCCACAATGTGCATACCAGTCTGAAGGGAATGGTATCCAGTTGACTAACAATTTAATTTCTTATGTTAATGCTTTTTTCGTTATAGAAAGGACAGATATTTCAGCCATGTCACATTTTTAGTGTTAAAATAACAATATAATTGGTGTGATGTAAACAATACTTTCAGATACACACAAGCACACAGATTTGTATTGATTGTGTTTATTATACGATTGTTTATCATGAATAATTATAAAAAAATCTATATATTAAAATTTGATAAAATAAATTTTATACTCTTAAATTATAACACATTGTTAAAACATTTAAGCTGGCCAACTTCAAGAAATATAAAACCTATTTTTTTTATTATTATTAATGAAACATGAGATTTCAACTAAAAAGAAACAAAGTAGAATTTATTCAGCTTTTAATTTACACAAAAAAGATAAAATTTACATATCATTTTAAACTTATATCAAATTATGTTGCAAAGTTTCATCTTTCTAATGCCTGTTATCATAATAATAAAGTTATTTAAATTTTAATACCTTTCAACTATCACACTTAGAAATTTAAATTATTTTTATGTACCAAGGCTGGTATTTACAACTACCTACTTTATCGACCGCGGTGGAGATCATAGTCATTATGAAGTCCTCTTCTTAGCTGTATAGTATGCTTTTACAGCCTTTATAGTTTGAATTCAGAGTTGTTCTTCTAGACAGGTTACCAACCATGGCTGTCTACTTTACTATTTAGTGATAGGAGATGGATTTATACTTCCTAAGGGTATTTGTGTAAAAGTGAATATAAGGAACTCAACCAGAATTCAAACTTGACTTGCTAGTTTCTTGTTCTGAGCCAACAACTATTATGCTCCCTGTACATTTGCAGCTATGGCAGCACAGAAAATACGACATATAAAGTGTAAGTAAAAAACAGAAAAATGAGATTTATTTTCAGTTTTTCAAGACATTCCCTACTGCATATCCATACAAATAACATCAACAAATTTTTAGTTATCCTCCAAAAAGATAACTTTTCTTTGCTGCTCAGTCACATTTTATTCTTTCACCTTCACAAAAAATTGTTTTTTCTTTTTTAAAAAAAGCAATTATGCACACACATATATATTTTAAGAAAAGAAAAACTTTAAAACTTTGTTGTAAAACTTTTGGCTAAAAAAAAAAAGAATTACATTTTTTACAAAACCTTTTTGTTCATTCATCGCTTTTCAATAAATTTGTGAAAGTTTAAACAAAGCCACTTAAAAATAAAACCCTCCACATATATTTTATTGGAGAGGAATTGTTTAGCTGAGCTGATAAATTTATTGCTTGTGCTATTTTATTTTACTTTCTCTCAACCAAACTGTAGATTTTGTTTTGAGGAGTTAATCTAAAATTTGTCTATTTGCTCCTATCATCAAAGATGACTAAATTGGTTAAAAAAAAAAAAATCTTTATCAGCATGAATTTGTCCAGCAAAAAAAAAAAAAAAAAAAAATTGTTTTGATATAATCTTAGTTTCGATAAAAGTGTTAAAAATATCGTTCTTGTTTTTCAGACATTATCATTTCAACAGACATATGAAAATGTGTGATCTTCATTTATTGGTTTATTTGCTTTGTTCAAAAATCAGACGTGGTTGTCAGTATGTCTGTCCTTGATTATAACCTATAGAGAAAAAGATGTCAGTATAGATCCTTGAGATAGTGTCAGTATTTCCATATTATTGCTAAAGGCAGTCGGATAGCAAGTGTTCTAAACTAAAAAATTCTAAATTATTTGCATTTCATCCTCATGGGACAAGAATTCTTACGCGGTACACTCCTGAAAATGTATAACTACACAGCTGTCTTACTGTTTATATTTATTTCACAATTGACTTAAAAGTTTGATCATCTAAAAATCTATAGACTATCATTACTTATTTTATGATTATTGGCCACTGACAATTGAAAGTGTTCAGAATAGAACATCAATAATATACTTGAGAATAGAATTACTTTTATCATGCGTCATTACTAGCAATATCTGTTAAAAATTTCATCGTTTTTCTATATTTTAAATTTTCTCATGAGTTATAATTCTTAAGTTAATGAGTGAATAAATTTGTAAATCCTATGGCTATGAAATACCTTTAAAAATTTCCCTATAATATTGTTAAATATTTGAGATTAAAAACTTCAACAAAATATTGCATTAAGAATCATAAATATGAATGCTGGTCATTATTTAAAAATGTAAGCGGATAGAGATAAAAAGATTCAAAATTGACATGGTTTTCCATTTCACTGAAGCAGACATTAAATACATGAGAGCATTATCATTTCCTCTTTCTTTGCTTTTTCTTTCTTTTTCTAAAGCTGAAAAGTGACTCTGGTATATCTTTTTTTTTCTGTCTTTCTTCACAAACAAAATGGAAGGGTTCATTATTTGAGATAACCAGACATAACAGATGTGCTAACTTACTAATAGAGGAACATGAAGAATTATGACCAAGGCTTCAATTCAGGATTAAATATTTAACAATTTTCCTCCAACACAAGTTGCAGGAGACAATTAAATATCCCTTAGGCTTGCAGATGAATTTTTTTTAAAGGTGGAAAGCAGTATGCGCATTACTGACTCTATCCTTTAAACCAAGAGTCCACATGTCACGTAGGACATCAATAGTAATGTTTTGTGGTGGTGAATTTGTTTTTTTTTTTTCTTGTTGAAGCTTCCTTTGCCTAGACAAAAAGCAGTAGTAGTGATCATAAAAGTTAAATAAAACAAATCTGTAAATATTGGAAATGGTAGCTTTTACATTGATAGCTAAATTTCCCAGCTTATCCTAGATGTCCATTTGGCATAATGATCATCAACAAGCTTTCAAAATTGTGTGTCTCTCAAGAGTTTTACTCGAAGCTAATTGTTCATGGTTTGCTGAGACTAATTTTAAAATTTTGCTCAATCTACCATGGGAGAAAAGTGATAATTAGAATTCAGAAATATTTTTTTTTAAAGTAATGCTTGAGAAAAGCTGAACAAAATAATTTCTTCAATTCTAAAAAGTTATATATAAGTTATAACAAGGTTAATTGTTAAATTTACAAGAGGATAACATGGTTATGGTCAGCATATAATGTAAATGCTCTCTCTCTCTCTCTCTCATACATATATATATAATGTGTGTGTGTGTGTGTGTAAACAAAGCAACCCACACTCAACAAAATTATATTTCAAACCAATCACAACATATTACAGTGCATTTAAACACATGGTTCTGATGATAATATTTCTTTCTCTCATGAGGTCATGTGCAACATCATAGAACTGCATTACGAATTTACAACCTGTGTCTGCTATTCTGGATCGAGGACTAGCATAATAAAAAATATCCAAATGTTGGACAGTTTTTGTCTTTATTTTCTCCTGAAACTGAAGCCATTATACGAAGCTTAGAATGGATCATGATGAAACATAACAGACATTTGTGTCAGTTATATTTAACAATATGTTTGAAAAAAAAAAAAAAATATTGTAGAAGTCGAGCACTTGCAAGCTAACCAATATTCTATATATATATATATATATATATATATATATATAGATAATATTAGTGGTAAATATACATATATATATGCAAAATCCACAGGTGCATATATACACATGTATATTTAGAATAAAAAATTCCGAGAGGATAAAATCCAGGTAGAACTCAATGTCCAGGACAGAGTAAGGATATAATAAAAAGGCTTAAACACTAATATTCCATGGTCATAATTTATTCCATTGGATTTATGGTAAGGAGCAATTTACGATTCCAATGGAATAAATTATGACCATGGAATATTAGTGTTTAAGCCTTTTTATTATATATATATATATATATATATATATATATATATGTCTGTCTATATTTCTGAGATGAGCTATTGTAACTATTTATACTATTTACATTGTTCAGACTGTTGAACTCATCTTTGTTATCATATTCACATGTTTCAGCTGTTGTACGCTCTTACCTTCTTCAGGTGATTGGATTTTTGAGCCAAATCCTTTATTTTGTTCACCGGCATAAATTGTTATTGTTCATGCCTTTTCTGGATATCTCAGTTTAAGTTATTTCTCTTTAGTAACTCAACTTTCCAAGTTTTTGTCCACCTCTGCTGTGGCCAGGTATTGAACTTACAACTCTTTGGGTTAAGTCAATGGATTACTTGAACCAATGCTTTTATCCACTGGGCTATGTTTCCCAAATCATTGAACTTTTTATGTCTTTCTCTTTCTTTTTCTCTCTCTCTCTCCCTATAAATATATATATTTAATTAAATTATATACACACACAGACATTTTTATTCTGTACAACCTAACCATGCACCGTGAATTAGATATTAAGGACATCGGGCTGTACAAAGATGATGGACTCATGGTAGTGAGGAGTTCCACTAATTTTAAAATAGAGAAAATTAGAAAGATTATATATAGTGAATTTAGAAAACTCAATTTAAATACTACAGTCTGTACAAAATTAGAAAGGGTAAACTTCCTTGACGTAACTCTGGATTTAATGAACAACATATACCTACCTTATAGAAAACCTAACACTAACCCCTTGTATATACACCCTAAATCAAACCACCCACCATCCATAATTAAGCATATACCCTCATCAATAGAGAAAAGAATCAGCATTAACTCCGCTAATAAAGAAATATTCCAACAATACAGTAATTTTTATAACGCAGCTCTAAAAAATAGCGGATACAAAAATGCTAACATCCATTATAGAAACAATTGTACTAACCAGAAGAAAAACAGGAATAGAAAAATCATTTGGTATACCCCTCCATTTAACCAAATGTTTAGTATTAAGCTAGGACATAAATTCCTCGCCTTAATTGAAAAACACTTTCCTACAAATAGCAGACTTAGTAGAATCTTTAATAAAAGCACCCTAAAATTAAGATACAGTTGCACTGAAAATCTAGAAAGTATAATAAAAAAACACAATAATAAAATCCAGAATAAACGCCCATGCCAAAATAGTATTAATAAAAACCCTACACTTAAATTAGAAAAAAATAGTGAAAAATTATGTGATTGCAGAAACCCTGAAGACTGCCCACTGGAAAATATATGCTGCGGAAAATCTGTGGTATATATATATATATATATATATATATATATATTTTTAATTAAATTATATATATATATATATATTTTCTTTCTTTTAATCTTTTAAATTTCATATATATATATATATATATATATATATATATATATATATTTTCTTTCTTTTAATCTTTTAAATTTCATATATATATATATATATATATATATATATAAAAAAAATGTAAGGTAGCACAGCAGAGTAATGGGTAACGGTCCAGATTGAAGAATCAGAGAGCTGAGTTTGAATTTCAGTCAAATCCATTATATCCACTTGCACTGGGAAAGGTATGAATCCTCTTCTTCTCCCCCAGCTATGGGTAAATAGCAGGACAGTCTGGGTTCAATAGCCTTGGATGGCAACTGGTCTAGGAGAAGGACAACTCTGAATTCAAAACTTGCAGTGGGTCATTTGAGGACCTCGTAGCATGTAGTGCACCAGGTCTCTGTATTTGGCCCTTCAAAAAGTGTGGTTGGTTTTGCACAAAACCTTCACACTATAATCAAATTATATGTGCTGTTGGTTCCTAGGAACTGAGTTGCTTGGCTCTCATACGTCAATAAATGATGGGAGAGTCCACACACACACACACAGATATATATCTCAACATGTGTCATAAGATGCCACAGAAATTTTTATTTTGATAATCTTTTTGGTGATACTTCTTATTTGTTTGATGATCTTTTGTTGGTCAGGGTCCAATTGGTGTTAAAGAGGATCCCTAAATTCAGTTTCCAAATGCTTTCTGTCCTTATTTATTGTCACCAGGGAAGATATTTTCTTTGCAGATGGTCCATAGTTTAGAAACCCAAATTTTTGTATGCTTCTTTGTTTATATGTGAACATGCACCAACACACAACATTTTAATACTATAGATTCATCATTTCTTTTATGTCCTGTGTTCATGAGTGAGGATGGCTCTCCACAACTTCCTATCCTTTGTAGCTTTTAACAATGTTTATCTTTTTACTGTCCATTACTCTTGCTATTCTCCTAACCAATTACACATGCTCATTAGGTAGGTTACTTGTTTTCCTTTTTTCCTCATATCCTGTGAGTGTCAAATTCTTAAAGCCTTCTTTCCTCATTGTGTGTTCCAGAAATTTCAACTCTTTCTTTGTGATGGTAAATATAAGTGTCCTTTTCTTTAAAACTTCTTCATTACTTATATTTTCAGTTCTTGATATTCTCAGAATCCTTCTGTTGAACCATGTTTCTGATACCTCAAGTCCCCTCTTTATCTGTGAAAAAATTGTCCAGAATTCATTGCCATATAGGAGGATTGATATTACAGAGCAGTTCAATCCTTTTTTTTTTTGTTTTTCTAATGAAATTTTTCAGTTTCTTAATACTTTGTTTACCTAATCAAATTGACTTTGACTTGACAAATGTGAGTCCATCTGATAGTAATATTTTTAATTTGTATGGCATAACTCCCCACCCGCCAATTTTAAATAGATATATGAAGGTTATCTTCATATATCTATTTAAAATTGCTACATAAAATAAAATTTTGTGGACATAACATTTTTTTCCTATGAAATAAAAATGACTTTTTTGTTAACATTTTGCTAAGTCAACAGTCAAGAAAAAAATGACATATCTTATATTTTTTATTTTTTATTTTTTTTTAGTTATATATTTTTAAAACCTTTTTTTAGTTGATAACATAGAATTACAAATCACGAAGACTGAAGAAAGTAAAAGAAATATCTGTAGGATAAAAAGCAAGGTCAGTGTGGAGGTGGGAAACATTAATTTCTCCAATATTGAAACTCTGGCAGACCCGGGCCTTCCACTGTTTGCTGATAGAATTTTGGCTGCATATTAATTCTTGGTCCTGACTCATTGCTGCTTCTCAGTCCGACCGACCTGGCATAGAGGCAATGACGACAACGACGACATATGCCACTTTAGTAGCCTTAAGGAGATGAAACGCACCAACAATAGAGCGGATATTTAATTTTCCCTATTACTTGCTTTAATAAAAAGGAAACGACTTGTAGCTTAGGTTGTTGGTTGCTACAGAGCAGACTCTTATATTCTCTGAGTTTGATATAAAAAGACAGTTGCAGAAGAAGCAGCACTGTACCCATTCTCAGGTGGTGGGGATGATGATATAGTGTGTAGCCGTGATATGGTATAAATAAATAAATAGTTGGGTATAGACAAGGAAGGGAGATGCATCAGCAAAGATAGATTCGGTTTAGGACTCTACTGAAAATGCACATAAGATGTTCAAACCAAATAAGAATTATTCTGGTGTCCTTTGAGTGGGTAAGTTTGTTTGTTTTTTTTTGTTTTTTTTTCTCCCCCACATTTTTTTTTTGTCTCAAGCTTGTTATTTTTTATGTCGGAATATTTATTTAATAAAGAGAAAGAAGGTACATTTGATATGTCACACAATATTTTTTTTAACTATTGGTTGTTAGAAATGTATTATTGTCTGTTTTTTTTTTTTTTTTTTTTTTTTAAATTATTTATTTTTTATTCATTGAGTTGTGCTTCCTATCAGGTGTTTCTCGCTGGGAATCAAGTGTCTGCAATCTCCTCCCTGCTCCCATTTTCAGCTTTTCTTCTTTCTTAGAAATTTAATAAATAAAATAATTTATCATAAACTCTTTTCTTTTCCTTTAAAGCAGCCTGTCTTAACCGGTGTGCGCCCGAACTCACTAATGCACCTTGATAGGTAGCCAGGTGCGCCCCAAGTTAACTAACAGAAAAAGTAATTTATATGAATTATTTAAAATATATAAAACTAGAGATACCAAACCAAGTAATATTGTAAAAAAAAAAAAAATTAAATAAAAAAAAAATGCTTATTTCAGGAGACTTTTTCAAATTTCATGACTAATTTTTCCTTATTAAAATAAGTGCGCCCCAAGAGTTACGCCCTGAAGTAAAGTATACTTTTTTTTTTTTTTTTTTTTTTTTTTTTTTTTTTTTTTTTAGGAAGTACACTTTTTTTCACTTTGGACTAATTAAATAACAAGATAAAATAACAACTCATTTCCCCGACCAGTTAAAAATTAGAGACTTTTAAAAAGTAAAAAAAAAAATAAAATAAAATAAATTCAATGCTACTTTTTGGTTTTTTCGCTAAAAAAACAGCAGGATGATGAAAAAAGACCTTCAAACTTGATAAAAACAAAGTTTTATCGTCAAAATCTTTATGCTAGGAAAGACCAAAAAAAGTATTTTTAAAATTTTTTTACTCCTTTCTAAAACGTTGGAAATTGTTTTTTATGCGTTTTAACAGTGGAACAAAGTTGACTATGGAAATTTTAGCGCTTTTTTCCCCAGTAAAATAACACATTGATTTGGAAATTATTAGAATTAGGTTTATATTGATTTTTAAGCCGAAACCATATCTGGTTTTGCTTGTAAAATCCTCGACACCACGTGGGCAAGGAAGACACCAGGAAAACTAGTAGTTAAATAAAATTAAAAAAAAAAAATCTATTGTTTTGTTATTGTGTGCGCGTTGAGAACATAACATGCACTTTGACTTGTAAAATCTACAGTATCCTCTAAGCAATAAATCAACAACAGTGTAAGTGTGTATTCTAGCTGAACTACTGTTAGTAACAACAACTACTACTACTACTATTTATTATTTTATTACCAATTCCCCAGTCAATGCTGCTATTTCTTTTCCTTGGATGGTGCTTGCAGCGCTGGAAATTCCCGGATTCCGTATTGCTATTTTCCCCCCCTATTGTTGCTGCTTATGGACCGCAAATTAATGCTCAAGCCATAAGTATATATCTATAATTTATTTATCTTTTCATTTTGTTGTTCCCGCTCAATTTGCTTCTTTTTTTCTTTCTCCCCTATTGCTTCACTCGTGTGATGTTCCATCCGCTTCCAGATTTATTTCTTCTTACTCCAGGAAAGTTTTTACTGTACAAATATATTTTTATTATTTATTTTTATTCCTAACATTTTTTTGTATTGTGCAACTTTAGGACGAAACTGAGCTGGATGGAGAATTAAAAAAAATGTTATATAGCCCTTTTTTTAAAAAAAAAATAAATATTCACGTTAATAAATTAGAGTAGACTAGAGGAACGATTCCGTGAAACTATTTTTAAGGCACTTCACTAAAATATAATATTGTCAGTATTTTCTAAAAGGGAAAAAAAACTACTTAGTTGTGTGTTTTTGTTTAGAGATGTTTACTGTTTGTTATTAATATTATTCACACGTCACACATGGAGAATTTTTATTATTATAAATAAATCAGTCTACAATTCACTATGTCTATGACTTAATTTTTACTTCTTAAAACCAGTGAAATTGAACACCTTTTCAAATAGTTTTGTTTCTTGATTTTTTTACTATTTTACTTAAATAAACCAAAGACAGTTTTGTTTGCTGATTATTTGTGCAAAATAAAAGCATCTGTTTGTACACACGTACGTGTTACATTTAAAACTTAAAAAAACCTTTTTCTTTCTTAATAATTTTCTTTTTATTTAATTTACTGTCTTTCATTATGAACTAAAAATAAAATCTTTTATTTTTTACCATAGAAAATTAAAAAGTTCAATTCTACATATATTGTTTGTAGAAATAACACACGTTGCGTATCTTCTTACTTAAAAAAAAAAAAAAAAAGAATAAAAAGATAATCTATTTCTTGATTGAAAGTTTGATCAAGTTTGATGAAAAAGTAAATTATGAGTGACGTGGACAGTGACTAAATAATTTACATGAGTAAAAGAAGCAAAAATTAAGTGACACTTTTCAATACATTCGGAAGTCAGTTTTAAAAAAACTAATTTTATTTTATTATCCGATTTTCATTAACACACGATATTTCTGAAAGAGAAGTATCAAGGTTAGGGTTTTAGGCTTTTTAAAAATTTTATTTTTATTTATCTAGATACAACACAGGTCACCAGTATGCGGAACATGGGCTCGAACACATGACACAACCTGCAAAACAACAGAAAATCAACGTCACATTTTATTTTCCTGTTTAAAACTACATTTCTTAAAAAATAGCATAAAATTAAAAATAATGGGACAATGGAATACAATGAAAGTTTTTTTTCTATGTTAAGTAAGTTTTTTAAAGGATGGATTTTTTTTATTTTGTCAACGTCGCTACCGAATGTGATACCAGGTCGAAGTTTAAAGTAGATTTAAAACGACAATACCGTGCAAAACTTGCTCAAGAAGCCTCTTCGGCACTTTCACGGAGCGGGTTGGGGTTTTCCCCTCCCAAAGAAAAGGTTGGGTGCTAATATTATTTTAAAAATACTCCAGCTGAATCCGGGGAAGTAAAGAATTATACTTGGCATTCCAATTTTATCAACTTTTTGTTAATTTCGCCTCAAAAGGAAATCTGCCTTAGATTCTTTTTTTGACAGTACCGATCGAATTTGATGTGATTTTAAATTGGTCAAAAAAAAAAGGGTATGCGAAAAATAAAAATACATGCGAACGAACTGCTTAGTTTCGGAATATAGACATTTATTTTCAAACTATTCTGGCGAAATTGAAGATTGTGTAATTATATTTGATATGTGTATGTGTTTTTAGTCAATTGATAAAAATAAAATAAATAAATAAATGGTTGGACTCACTATGGAGAGTAATTTTAACACTGATATTTGTTATATCTGCTAAAAAGTCCTTCCAATTTTCTTGTCTGATCGTATTTATTTTGAAAATTGAAACCCTTTTTTAAAAAAATCAATTGGAATATCACTGTTCCAGTCATTCGAAAATGTACCATTTTTTTTTCTAACATTTGCTACTTTATTCTAAATTAATCATGCACTTGTTGACATAATTTGTATTTGATCCTTAAGCAAATCTCGTTTAATTTTTTTGTTGTACATCAGCATTGTAGAAAAAATAAAAAATAAAAAACAGACAACAAAAAATCAAATAAATATAGTAATTAATTTTGTACTGTAGTGTAAATTAAACCAAAAAAATATTTTCACTGATAAATCACTTGTACATTTCAACTTAGGGAAATCATATTTTGCTTTTCATATTGAAGATGATTTTATTTTTTGTCTTTTTAACTCTTCTCCACATATCCTCATCATAAAACTGTGCCTCTTACTCTATATAACCCTCTGCCTCGAGTAGCTGTTGGGCCTTGTACAGAGTGAACATCACTGTAAAAATAATAATTTATTTGAATTCTAACAAAACGGTTGAAATCATACTGACAAATTTTGAATATAAAATTAATAATTTGCTCATTATTTAAATTTTTATTTTTTGTTTTTGCATTTCCTCTGTATTCCATTTGCAAAGAGGAAGTTTCACTAAAACAGCTTCCCCCTCCCCGATTTCTGCTACTTTATAGAACACACTCCCACGTGGATGCTTTCTTGAACATTACCATGTTAAACTTTTCAAATCAAGGGTTAATATCTATTTATTTTCATAATCTTTACTTCCTTTTTTTATCTAATCTTATATTCATATCATGCACCTCATTCAGTAACCCTCTACTACAAGAGGCTCTTGAGCCTTGTATTGGGTGAACTTTAGTTGTAAAAAAAAAAAAAAAATTCTAATTCAATACAAGTTAGTTGGGTACCAACTTATTTGCATTAACAGATAATATAAACAAACTATTCATTACATTGTATGTTTGTAAAGTATTTTAAATGTTTATCCTGAACTTAAAATAAAGACTTCTTATTTTGGTAGATTTTCAAAGAAAATGGTAATATTATTTGTTTCCTTATGAGGAAGCATTTGTCATTCACTGACTGAGCAGCCAGTGCCACTCTGAATTGAAATTTATAATGTCAACATCTTGATTATGTCATTATTTTCTCTTTGAGTTACATGTGCTATTCATTTCAACTTTCACTCTTGTTGAAAGTCCTCTAGTGATGTGGTTTCTGTTATTTAGTAAAGTTCTTTGTGGTTTTGTAGTGCCAGTCCATGAAGTCAAAGGAAGATCATCCTTATTGGTATCATTCACTCAAAGCTACCTTTTAACTATTGATCTAAGAAAGTGGTTGTATACAGCTGAAAGTTTAGGTATTCCTGAACAAAGTTGATGCAATGTGTGGCATCCATTTGAATGTCTCAATCTGATGAGGTTATTAAAGAACATGATTCCAGTTTTGGAGGTCTGGAATCAAAAGTGCATCTAATGTGTGAAACTATTACTATAGCTTATTTGATGTTTAATTATCTTCTCTCCTATACTCAATTTGTTATAACAGATGCATACACTGAAGTACCTGAAGTGTTTAGTATTTACTAATGCCACATTCTGAAGTTTTATCATGGATTCAAAGTAGGTATTATTGCTGCTTTCATTCCAATTCCAAATCAAAGATTTTTGGAAAGGTTTATCTTGAGTCCTGTTTTTGGAACCCTTGGTAGAAGATGTTGATTTTTTTTTAAGATCATTCTTATCTCTACTATGCATACCTATATCATTGGCAGAGTTCTGCTCATCATCAGTACATTAATCTTGGGTAGGAAAGCTTCTTCTTTCTTCTTTTATGTGTTGTGTCTCTTCAGGACGTAGATGATCATGGCCTTCCACATCTTCCTGTCTTTTGTAGCTCTTAAGTTAAGTCTTTTCGTTATTGGGAAGCATGGTGGAGTAATGGATAGTGGCTTGGATTGAGGAATCGGAGAGCCCGAATCCATTACATTCATATATGTGCTAGTACCCTTGGGGGAAAATATGAATCGTCTTTTTCTCTCTCCCCCCAGCTATGGCTAAATAGCAGGACAGACCAGGTTCTGTAGCCTTGGATGGCAACTGGTCTACCGCAGAAAGAAATGACAACCTACTGTGGGGGGGAAAAAAATCTACCTCATCAATCATATATTGAACATGACACATAACTGACTAATTTCTCCCAATCACTGTTCTACCATCCATTTACTCAAGCTCATCAAATATGTTATGCACTGCTTTCCTCTGTCCCTCAATCTGTCCTGTGAGTATCAGGTTTTCCAAGCAACCCTTCCTCATAACATACCCCAGAAATTTCAACAGCCTCTTCCTGATGTTAAGTATAAGTTTCCTCTTTGTTTCCATTTTTTTTCCAAAACTTCATTGTTTGCTCACATGTTCGGTCCATGGTATCCTCAGCATTTTTCTGTAGAACCACATTTCTGTTGATTCAAGTCTCTTTGAGGAGATTGTCCAGCATTCACTGTCATATAGGAGGACAGATATCATGTAACAGTCCAATACTCTTTTCTTTCTTTCTTTCTTACTAAATTTTTCTGTCTCTTAATATTTTGTTTAGCTTTTGGAATGCATCTTTGGCCATCCAAATACACCTTTGGATCTCAATGTTGCACTTTTTGTCGTCTGTTAGAACACTTTCCAGATATTTAAATTAGTAAGTCTGTTTAGGATGTGCTATGGAATGCTTTAATTATCAGTGCCCATCTCTTTGCATCTGTGCTTGTATATTCACAGAGCATAGTCTAGAGAGAGGTTAAATAGATTAGGGCTCTCATTTCCTCCTTGTACTCCTGATGAGGTTTCAAATGTTTCAGTATTGGGATCTTCACCAGACATGTACAACATTGTGTACCTATATAGTTCCTCTATCAAATCTAGACAGTTTGTGGAATTGGAGCTATAGATAGTTTCTAATAGAGGAAGTCTCTATTGATGTGTTCATATGCTGCTGTGAGGTCAACATAACAGGTTTATAGTTTTCTATTGGAGAGTTATGTAATCTCCTGGAGTTGTTTGATGATGTATATGCCATCATTACAGCCCTTACCTGAATGAAAGTAAAATTGGGCTGTGAGGAAGTTGACTTTCATAGACTGGTGAGAACCTATTTAATACAATGTTCATTAGTACTTTCATCATAACAGATCCAATTGAGAAACCTCTGTACATGTGAGGGGTCTTCAGGACTACTTTTTTTTATATACCTTGCTACTTTGAGATACACTTCTGATTTGAGACCTCCTTCATGAAACTGAGAAATTTGTATTTAAATTTGAGGAGAGGGTACACTGTTTTCAAAAGTTTAGTCTTAATGTCAGGTAATGCTTTATTATTGTTTAGTCTTTTTTTTTTTTTTTTTAGCTTTCTTCACTTTCTCATCACTAAGTTTATTGCTATTTACTTTTAAGGCAGACTGTAATGCTTGGATGTATTCTAGTGTGTATTTTATTTCAGTTCATTTTCAGCTCAGAGCGGTCAAGGAGATATTTGACTGGTTGTGTCTCAAACATTTCCAATCTTCTGTTTTGGTTTCGATTCTATTATAGTTTTTCACCTTTCTCCACATTTCAACAATCTATGATGTTTGGCTTCATTAATTTAGTTTCCAATTTGCTGAAGATACTGGTTTCTCAGAGCATCAACTAGTTTATTTTTATTTTATTCTTAGTATTCCCTTTTCCATTTTCTTTTTTCTGTTCTGTTTGTTGCTTTCTTCTACCATTCATTTCAAATAAGGATTGTCGTCTCATGGAAGAATCTTTTTCTGTCTAGATGTTCTTGGAATGGTTTCCCCGTTCTTTGCCTATGGAGGATATGATTACATTATTTGATTCCTCTATGTTGCTTTGGTCAAGATTTAGAGACATCAATGAAAACTTTAGTTTATCACAGTTTATCTTACATTGCCATTTTTAAGGGTTTGGACGTTATACCAAGGTAAGGTGTCCATCATGGTTTATGTGAGTGGAAACAAGACATTCTCTTGGCTGGTCTACTTTTTATCTTTTTATTGTTTCTGCATAATAAAAAATCAAATAGGTGAATTTTTTTTTTTTTTTTTCTTTTTTTAAAGAAAAAAATCAAAGAAGTTGATTACTAATTGAAATTGAAAACTTGTAATTCCGTCTTCTAATATTGTATTTTGACATTATATCTCAGAATATCTTTGTACCAAGATGAATTTTGCTTGCTTTACATTTTATTGAATCATCATTCGAAGATTTTCAAATATCAATTTTAAGTTGGAAGAGGATTTGAATTTAAAAAGAAAATATTTAGTTGAACCATTTCCATGATTTGTAATTTGAAGGCAGTTTTTATTTATTTATTTAACAGGTGGAATAAGTTTCTTGATTTCAGAAGTACTGAATGAACAAAACTTTGATTGGTTGACTTAGATTAGTGTTTCCCAACCATTTTTACTTGAGGCTGCACTTGTAGAATAACTAACTCTAGGGTGCCTTAAAACTCTAAGGAAAAATTAGTCATGAAATTTGAAAACCTGAAATTTTGGTTCTCAAAGAAGATTAGCAGTGCAGTTTTCATTTAAAGGCATTTATGAAGAACCTGCCCTTTCTTTTTTTTTTCAAGAGAGGCTGATAATAACTGATTTATATCCCTGCCTCAGGAAGTCAAAAGAGAAAGGATTATCCACACCTTAAATATTAAGGAATTTAACATCCAGTTTAAAATATTAAATGCCAAAGGCTTGATTTAGATATGGAAGCCATGTGCTTAGTGTCACAACTTTTGAAAAATAATTTTTTTTTTTTTTTTTTTTTTTTTTTATAAAAATAATAAATTACTCTTCTGTTGACTTGTGGCACACATGGCCATCATTTTGGGTGCTCCAACTGAGAAACACTAACTTAGTGTTCAATTGAGATTTGCTTTTGCGCATGATGATCTCTGTCAGTGGGGTTCTCTTTGTAAGGTCAATTCTGATTAATTTTAAGTTTTTCTATTCTGTTCTGATTTCACTATTATATGTATTTTCATGTAAAGTGGGAAATTGCTCTTGAAACTAAGGGATGTGGGGAAAGGGTTGAGTTTATTTAACCTTTAAACTTAACCAAACTGTTCTTTCCACGTGATAAACTTTGGTTGAAACCACTTTACTGGTCTCTAATCTGGTTATTGTTTTTAACGGTCCAATTGCTACCTACAGATTTACCTGGAATTAATCTTGCACTTTGCGATATTTGTTGAATACGTAAACTGATCGGCAAGAAGCAATACCAATAGTTTTGCTTGGTAAATGTTTGCCAAGTCTGTTGATTTACTGAGTGAAAGTTTTCAATTGAAAGTGATTCTTTTCAAATACTGGCAAACGGTGAATAGCCAGTGAAATTATATTGAACAAAGATGCTCTTGTGGTGTAAAAGTTTTAAAACCATTACCTTGCATGAGAACATTGAAACTCAGCAGTTGAATTGTAAAAGCAAGAAAATCTGATGTAAGAATGTTTAGACAGCTATACAGCAAGATCACTTCTCAGTCAAATAATGAGATATTCAAATAAATGTCTCTCTGCTCCTGGTTTGTGACCAGTTAGAAGAGCATTTCTTTTTGATATTTTTGATGAACTGTCAAGAAAGCACAATAGAAAATGAAGTTCACCATCACATATGTTAAATGCCTGTAGACCTCATCAAAGCAGCCAAATGGACAGCCAGACAATGTTTGTCTATAACGTAATGTTGGAAAGCGTACTCAAGCGATCTAATATATTTGAAAGTTGACTTTTCCACTTGACTTCAGGGTCATTCTGCATTCTGAATGGTTAGATGCCATTGATGTGCAAAAGAAAAGCAAGAACTCATCTGGTGCCCTTATTCCCAAAAACAAAACCAAAAAAAAAAAATAAAATAAAATCTACTTTCTTATTTTCTCTCTCTCTCTCTCTCTCTCCAACCAGCCTGACCTCTTTCCCTTTCCAAGTGATCTCTGTTTATGGCACCAAAACAAATGGATCTTACATAATTGTCATTTAAATTTGATGCCACTTTTTTCTCTTTCATATCTATCTATTGATTTTGTTCTTTTTTTTTCTCTCATATGATCCTGTATTTCTATGAGTTTCTACATTGTTCTAAGACTTAGCTGTAAAAATTACAGCTCTGAATTGAATTCATAAAATTAGTAAAGAAAAATTACCTGTCATTCTTTATTAATATATTATTTCTACTCGAGGTAACTCATTGTGTGATGTGCTTGTAGTGTTGGGGTTATCATTGTGAAAGTGGGATTGAGGTGTCAAGTTGAAATACCAGCAGATGTTGTTGCATTTGTTTTCAGCAAAATATCCTTAGTAAAGTTACAAGTTCATTTCTTCTTTTCTAGGTCTGTGTTAATAGCTGGACAGACTGGGCTCTGTAGCCTTGGTTACCGATCAGTCTAGGAGAATAACAACTCTGAATTCAAAATTGGTTGGGTGTGGGCATCACAACTCCACCCCAATAAAAATGAACTTGTTGCATAATCTATAGCAGAAACATGTTGTATGATGAAGGTATGGGTCCTATACTGCACTGGTGGTCTACAGGGTGAACATACATAAAATGCATATCTTACAGTCATTTATCATTATTATTATTGAGGAAGAGATATTACTATGCTAACAAAGTGAAGCTGGAGTACTGATATACAAAGCCCAATATGCCAATCCCAACATTTAGTCTGAATGTCTTACAGTTAAATATATGCAATATGGTGACAAGTTTTTATAAAAGCAGCTCATAACCTTGTAGATCCAGTTAGAAACAGCTTCAGCATAGATAACTTGGTCTGCTCAGATAATCTCTGATTGAGGGTATTTCCAAGTCACCTTGGCTGCCTCATACTTTAAACTTAAAAAATACAAAACTCTCTTGAGACCAGTCTGTGATTCTATCCCACTCATGAACAGAGATGTACAGTTATTATCATTACTAGTGTACCTGTGCTGTCAAAAATGACGGCAATTGTTAGTATGTTTGTTAAAACTTACTAAGAATTGCCATCATGATGCAATGAAACAAAAGTCTTGAAATAATGTATTGAGATTTATTAAAGAATTCACAACTAAAATAGCAGCCAATGAACTGTTAATAAATTCATTTCCTTTATATTTTCTAAATGTTCAGTAGTATTTATGATTAATTGATTACTCCTTTTTGCTCAATATCTTTTCATGTTAAAGATTTTATTTGTTTAATATAACAGTAAAATCAAAATATCTCTTGGAAGAAAAAGATTAGCAACAGAACAACAAAGATGGCAATGACAAAGCCTATTTCATGACCAAGTTTAAGTAAAATGATCACTTAATAGACAAAGGTATCCGAGTGCCTCACATGAAAGGCTTGAACAAATAAGACTGCAATCTAAGAAATGTAGGAATTAATGAACTGATTAATTAAATGGTTCATTTTGCTTGGTAATTTATTTTGTCTAAATGCAGATAAATATTTTATTTGTATAGATTAAAACAACTAAGGGATGTAATCACTTATAAAATTACTAACTTAATTTGATTTACATCCCTTTCCACTGAAGATGACACAGGAAATATATAAATACATATTGATAATTATTATATGGTTTGGTTTAATTTGTTTTACGGCATATCAACCTCAATGGGTTATTTAATGCCAACAACATTTTTAGGATAGATTCGTATGAATAGAATATGTATTCTTTGATTTAGATTGGTCTGGTTTATTTTGTTTTACTACATATCAACCTCAATAGGTTATTTAATGCTGACAACATTTTTTATTGCTGGTAATATTTTGTTTTGTCAAAAATCTGTTTCTGGTAATATTTTGTTTTGTCAAAAATCTGTTTTTGGTAATATTTTTCCTTCAAAACTGTATTGCTGGTAATAATTTTTTTCAAAAAAGTATTGCTGGTAATAGTTAACTATTTGCCCATAGCTGAGACCCTAACATGTGCTACCACCCCGGGTCAGGGTGGACCTGGGAACATCAGCAATTAAGAGGCGGTTTCACGCTCCTCAAAACCTTCTGATCAAAGGCCTTGCTGCTGGATGTAGTTTATCGTCTTACCCAGGACACGGATGTAGTTTAACATCTTACCCAGGACGATATTATATGGTTTGATGATGATTATTATCATCATCAAGATTTTAATTTATTTTAAGAAATGTATTTGCTTGAGATGGTATATTGTTATCTAACAATACAATGTATATTGAAGATTTTTTTTTCTTTTCATTCAGCTGAAGTGTTAAAAATAGATAATTCCAACATTTATTGATTGTATTTAATATTATGTTTCAGTCATTAAATTATTATCTAGTGACAGTCTTTCACATCATTTCTACTAAATGTTTCTTGTAGTGTGGAAGGGAGCATAGAATAACGTTTGTCTGTATGCAAAGTTGGATTGGCACGTTTGTTTTAAATTCTGACCAAGGTCATTGCATTCACTTTTACGCAAATACCTTCAGGAAGGTATCATCTGCCTCTTCTACACCAGGTATGTGCTAATATCAGGACAGACTGAACTCTCTGGCTTTGATTGGCAAATACTATCAGAGAAAGACATCTCTGAATTCAAAATTGTTTGGATACAAGACAAATAGCTTCACCTTCTAAAAGCCTACTTTGCACAAAAGCTGCAACAGTGTCAATGTCTAGCATGATGAAGCTGTGACCTTATATTCTACTGACAGTTTGTAGGGTTAATATTTTATTCATCATTGTCATTATAATTATTAGTAGGGCCTGTGAAAATTTATCAGTTTTCCAATTTTTGATTTTCATAATATTTAATAAATAATTATGAGTTCTACAGCTACAAAATACCTGTGAAAATTCCCCTAATTGCATCATTAAATATTTGAGCTTAATGGATTTAACAAAATATTTCAATAACAATCATAAGTATGAATGCAGGTCATTATTTAAGGAAGTAAGAGGGTACAAATGAAAAGATTGAAAATTGATTGGTTTTTCCATTTCACTGAAGCATACGTTATACACATGAAAGCATTATCCCCTCATTCTTTCCAATCCTGGGTATGATGATAAAATACATCTGGTAGCAAGACCTCTGATCTAGAGATTGGAGCATTTGAGGAACATGGAACCACTTCTTAGTCTTAATTGCTGTTGTTTTTGGGTCCATCCTGAACACCTAAACAAAAACAAAACACTATGAAAGTATAAAAATACATATAGTAAACATATTAGCAGCAATACCTTTTTAAAGTAAAAATTGCCAACAATGCATTTTGTAGCAAAATGAGCAACAATACAATTTGTATGTAGTTGAAGGCATACAGTTGCATTCAAAATATTTAGATTTCTGCATTTAAATAACCCATAGAGATATAACCCATATGACGCTAAGTGAAATCAACCACCAAAACCACTTTCTTTTTCTTGCTGAAATCAAAGAGCATCTTTGACATGCCTTTATTGTCTTTCCTCACAAAACGGAATAGCTCATTATTTATGAGGTATTTGCAAGTGTAATGTATGTGCTAACTAACGAGCAAGTAGAATTATAATATTATTATTAAGACCTTTGCATTTTTTTTTTAAGTATTTGCTTGACATGGTCTCATATAGTTATCTAACAATATAGTGAATATTAAAGTTTTTTTTTTCTTTTTATTCATCAGAATTGTAAAAAAAAAAGGTAATTCTGACATTTATTGATTGTATTTAATTAATTTGATAATAGAACACGATAATATTATCTTATTGCCATCTGTTAACATGATGTAGATAAATTCCATCTGACCTAATACTGTATACACCAAAAGAAAGCATCATTAATGCTACTTATTAACAGCTTTTTTTTTTTTTTTTTTTTTTAAATCTTTAATTAATACTTCTTTCTCTAATGCAAATGTCTGCTTGTAAGAATCATACTTCCAAGTGATTCAGTAAACACAGTGTCAGGCTGATAGGAGTATCAGGTTAATTTTTTCTTCTTCTTTTACTGTAGAAGGTTGAGGGGTGGTCTCTTATCACTTTTTAATGATTTAGAGAAACCCAATTCAAGTTGATTCAAATTTTTGATTGACAACCTATGATTTACACTACTTACCTTGTTTGGACTGTTGTCCTCATTTTTATTGTCATATTCAAGCTCCAGCCTTCTTCAGGTGATATATATGTTGGAATTTCAAACTGACCCTTTATTTCTTCCATTGAGGTAAACTGTTCTAGTTCCACATGCCATGCCTTTTCTGGATCTCTCAGTTTCAGTTATTTCCCTATAGTAAATCAACTCTTCAAGTTTTTGTTCACCTCCTCTGTGACCAGGTATTGAACTGTTTGGGTCAAGTCAATGGATTACTTTAACCAATGTTTTTATCCACTGGGCCATATGTCCTTGGCAATATGAATATGGCAATAAAGATGAGGACAACAGTCTGAACAATGTAAATAGTGTAAATAGTAACAATACCTTATCTCTGAAATATTGACAACCTATGATGTTTGAGCTTATAATAAACAGTGGTAAACATTCTTAACAAAAAAAAAAGAAAAAGAAAGAAAAAGTGGTTTTCAACTATGTTCTAGTCCCTAATTTTCAATAAACAGAATTGGTAATATTTACAATACCCGCTTATTGTCAAATCATGCTAAAAATAATTGTTCTCATTCAATCACTGAAGTTAAGCACTTGATCCTGGTCAGTATTTAGATGAGGGACCATTTCGGAACACCAAATAGCCAAAGCTACATGTTTGTTTTAAATAACCCACAAAATGGTTGATAAGCCATAAAAACATATCTATCTCAATACCTAACAGATTGATAATATTTATACAGCAGAGATATTGAATAAATATTATCAGCAATATTATTGGTCCTGATCTGGCAGCTCGGCTCCAGTCACTTTCCCATTGCTGTAAGGTTGCCTCTTTGTGTCTTTTTCTATAAATACTTGCCTGATACTTGTTCAGATGGGCTCTTCACTATGGTACCTAGACTTTTGTAATTTTAGCGCAGTACTATACTGTTATTGAGATCTCATCAATTTACAGTTCAGCTGACTAGATGTTATCGTAAATTCTATGCTAACAGTTTCTTTTCTTGCACTTCTCACTTGTGGGGAACTCCCTTCCAGTTCCATGCTTTCCAGTCAACTTTAATCTGCAAAAATTTAAATGCAATGTCAATTGCTATCTACTGTCTTCCTGATTACACTTTACTCTTACTGCTCATTATTAATGTTTCTGTACTTAATTCTTCCACACCTTGTAACCCCTTGTGTCTTTGTGGCTATACTATCTTGAATGAGGTGATATAGATTAAAAAAAAAACCTTTTTCCGAGATGTGTTCTTTCTAACTGGTTTGGAAAGAGTATGTTTGTTGGATTAATCTAAAACAGTCCTATTTGTTCATCCTTTATAAAGGAACTCTTAAATTTTTTTTCATCATAAAATCATTGATATAAACTCTAAACCAAGCAAGCAAATTGTAGTGAAAATGCTTAATCTTTGCTTGTTGTGGTGAGTTATAGTAGTGAACAGATAATCAAGACATTGAGGTGAGTGTGTATGTAAAGTTAAAACCTTTCTTATTAGTCATCAATATAGCCACTTCCAAATGAATCCTTTTAACCTCACACTTCATTCTCATGACCTACATTTACCCTTGTTCTGTTTAAAATTAAACAATTCTCTTGAGATCAACATTCATCAAGGATTATCTTTTCTCTGCTGACAAATATAGTTGTCTCTTTACTTTGTTCTGATTGACTTTGATGAACATGTAATTTATCTTCTAATTAACATATCAATCACTGCCAGTGGCAATCAATTATTTTCCCCATATAACAAGTATAAGCACTTGGATTATTTTCTAATTAGTGATATAACTTCTTGGGATTGCCATTTATAAAGAATGGTAGACAGACATATTTAATTTTTTTCCTCTTCCTAAATGTTTCCATGTTCTATTTATAAAACTGCTAGCAAGCATACCTGATATTACATGGGCCAAGTTTAGTTACTTTGATGTGCTATGCAGTCATTTCTTGGAGACCTTTATATGCTGTAAAATGACATCGGTACAATTGTTGTAATTAAGTTAGATTGGTTTAAATATGCTGTAGTCATTTATATGTCATGTTATAATATTATAATTTGTCAGTTTTTGAAAATATACTATAAAAAAATTTATTGCTTTCTTACTTTCACTTTAAAGCTGTGATCTAACTGCTTAGGTGATTACAGTTTTCAGGGAAGAAAATTCATTTATTTAAATAATTAAGCAATTCAGTTCTAAAAACCATCAACAAAATGGCCACTTATTTATAAAAAACACAAAAATGAATGAATATGAAAAATTGTTAGCAGTTAAAACTGGATCATAATTTTGTCTTTCTTGACTAAGGCTTTTACAATGGTTTTATTGTTATCTTTGATATTCCGTGTCTCTTCAGTATGTGGGTTATCGTGGTTCTCCACAACTTCCTATTTTTTCTAGCCTTTAGTAATGTTTACCTTTTTACTTTAACCTCCCAATCCCTGTTCTGACATCCATTCACACAACTCATCAGGGAAGTGGACCGCTGCTTTTCCTACCCCACTTTTGCTTTTTAGATGTCTTGTTAGTGTTAAATTTTCCAAACCCTCTTTCCTCATTATGGGCTGTTACTTTCTGATTCCAAGTATATGTTTTCTTTTTCCATTTTCCTTAAGATTTTTGTTGCTTGCATGCCCCATCCATGATATTCTCAGCATCCTTTTGTAGAACCACTGTACTGTTACCTCATGTCTTGTCTTCATCTGTGGTAAAATTGTCCAGAATTCACTGCCATATAGGAGGATTGATATTATGTAGCAGTTTAAAACTTTTCATTG
Source organism: Acanthosepion lycidas (assembly GCA_963932145.1). Classification (NCBI taxonomy): domain Eukaryota; kingdom Metazoa; phylum Mollusca; class Cephalopoda; order Sepiida; family Sepiidae; genus Acanthosepion; species Acanthosepion lycidas. Next base: position 102,369,924 of record OZ010585.1, read on the forward strand.
TTTCTAATGAACTTTTTCTTTCTCTTAATACTTTGCTTAGTTTTTGGAAGGCATCTTTTTCTGTTAGTGTTAAATTTTCCACGCTCACTTTTCTCGTACACTGTCTCTTTCTGATTTTAAGTATATATCCCTTTATTTCCATTTTCCTCACAATTGTTGCATGCATAGTATTCTAAGCATTCTTCTGCAGAACCACATTTCTGTTGTCTGAAATCGTCTCTTCATCTTTGAGGAAATTGTCTAACATTTTTGCCACGCAGGAGAATTTATATCACATAGCAGTTCAGTACTCTTTTCTTGCTTTCTAATGAATTTTTCCTGTTTCTTAATACTTTGCTTAGCTTTTGAAGTGTATGTTTTGAACCTTTGGTTTTGGGTGTCATATTTTCCATAACATTTAAATTTTGAAATTTGTAAAGATTATATGAAATTCTTGTGTGTGGATGATTCAGAAAAAAAAAAGTGACATCTACTCAAACACTTAAAAAAAATAATATCAGATTATAAATAAAATCCATTAATCCCTTACAAATTACTTTGTTTACATTTTCAGATTCGCACATAAAGTTATCACATCTGGGTTTAGAAATGTCCCACGAGATGTGCTTTTCTTAAAATGGGTAAATTGATCCTTTGTCTTTCATAGTTGAGCAGTTTAAAGTACATCTTGCTTAAAGGTAGCTTCCACAGAATAAGGGGGATTTTTTAACACTGCTTAAAGACACACTTTCTTTAAGACTTTCAAATGTCCACACCAGTAGATGTTAATTACACTTTAAAAACAAACAAAAAAAAAAAAACTAGGGATATTTATACAGCTTGTGTATTCAGTAAATGTTTATCATCATCATAATAATAAAAGAATTAGTACTGTATTCTTTGCAGAACATCAGTTGTAAGAATCTTTGCAGAGATTAATGAAAATATCTTGAAATGCTGAATGCCTTTTGCTTTTCCTTGATTGAAATAGAAATGTTAATCTTAGCCATTTCCTTATAGGAAACATTCGGCATTCATCAATCAATCAGTTAGCACAACTTGAATTTATATTGATATTAGCCTTTTAATTTGATTTTTCAGAATTAAAACTTTTGTTTTTTTTATATTTATTGTAAAAAAACATTGTAGGCAAAATATAGTAAGAAAATTAACCTTTATCACTGTATGTGACATTATTTGTTTTACAAAAAGTTTATTTTACCACTGAAGGTGATTGATCTCTGAACCATAGTGTGTTTGCATTTCATAGTTGTTGTCATATCCTACTTTGGCAACAGGAAACAACTTTATGCAAAATCTATAATAATAATAAAGTGCAGTGTATGTGTGTCTGTCTAGCCGTTGATCTTGGTGAATCGTAAACAATCTGAAGTAACAGGTCGTAACTACTCTAATTACATGTGATTAAAAGTTAAATAAATAACTCATTTAAAGTTAAATTTAAATATCGAACAGAATGAAAAGCTTAAAAGATAAATCTTAATTAAAGGTTTAACTTTAATTTTGCTTTTCATCACAATTACAATTGATGTTGTCTAATTAAAACTTAAGCAGGGCATGGTACATTGCTCATATGTTTTTTTTTCTTTTTCTAACACATATTTTGTGATGTATTCGAAATATTACATAGTTTGAGTTCTTTAATGTCTTTTAAGAGCAGCTTTATGTGAAGTGATCATAAAAGAAAGGTTATTTTTCAAAGAAAATAAAACTTTCATGCAAAATAAATGTAAACAAACTGCAGAGATTGGTTGTATAGAAATAAAATTATTTTATTATTTCTTATAACATTTACATACATTGAAGGTAAAAGGCTGAAGTTCCAAAAGTCCTCTACAAGAGCCTAGCCTAAAGTCTACGTGAATTATTGTTATATCCCCTTTGTATTCTGTTGGTGAGAAGTAAGTTCTACTCGAGCAGCTTCTTCCCACAAATAGCTGGACTGCAGAATTGATTTCCAAGAGAATGCTTCCCTGATCACTACAATCTTAACCTGTTCAAATCTACATTTAATTTTCTTGAATATGCAGTCCACTAAAATAGTTTTGTAAAATAATGTTGGATTATATCTAATGATACAACAAATTCTTAATAGGAAGGAAGCAGATACCAATATTTCTATAGAACTGTGGTTCTTAACTTTCTTTTTTGCTTCCCCCCCCACCTAAGCATCTCTAAAATTCTGATGTCCACCCACTCCTAACATAATTCTTATTATTCAAAAAGGGAACTCCTATGGAAGAAGCCTAAAAGTGTGTTAAATTAACTTTCCTTAAGAATTTGGGGCTGCCTATATGCAATAGTGTTATCATTTAAATTTAGAATTTTGCAATATTTCTAAAAAAATATTGTGTTACTAATATATATATATATATATATATATATATATATATATAAATATAAATATAGTATTGGGATTGTGTTAGTCATTGCATATTCTGCCGCTGTGGTCTTTGGGGGCTGATTGTGTTCAGTTTGGTCTCTCTTCCTTGACCATACTGCCATGGCTGGCTCTACAGGAGATTAAACTTCAGGCGGCTTCGCTTTTGGGACCACTAAGGTAGACCTTGACAGATCAAGCATCCAATGGCCTGATGCAACCAAATTTGCCAGATCTCGCCTTTCTCAATCCCCATTCAGCTGTGAGTGATCGCACTTCTGGCCAAGTGTGTGAAATTCTGTTGCACCAAAATCAAATTCATAGGAATCACCTTGTCAAACTGTCTTTGCTTTCTATCATCCTTCAGCAAGTCCAGGGACTTGTGTGTGTATATATATATATATATATATATATATATATATATATATATATATATATATAAATAAATAAATAAATGTGTGTGTGTGTGCATGCATCTAATTACACATGTACATACATACATACACAAAGATATTTTTTGTGTATGTACAGTATGTATTAACTCGCACACTCATACAGACTATCTAGAAAAAAAAAATCACTGTTAATAACTAATTCTCGAATCCCCTCCACCTTAAAAATCAAGTTTGAACAATGTAAATAGTTACAATACCTAATCTCAAAAATGTATACAGACCCTTTAGAATGCAGGAGCGCACAATGGCCGAAACGTCAATATGACAATAAAGATGAGGACAACAGTCCGAACAATGTAAATAGTGTTAATAGTTACAATACTCATCTCAGAATTATAGAGAGATATTGTTTTATTTCTATGTTGTCTTGAAAGCTTATTATACTGATTGCAAAAAATATCCAAATAATTTTTATTTGTTCAATTTCTTTCTAAATTTCTTGGATGAGTAATTATTGTTATTTACATTTAGATTAATGCCTGAATCTTTGTTGTCATTTTAGTGGAGTTTAAAAGTATTTTCAATATATTTCTCTTCATCATGTAAATATTGAAGACTACAAATTCTAAGTGCTCTTAAATAGAAGCTGATAATTATTCCAGATTTTATTTTGTTGAGCAAAAGTTTGAGATCATTTTTTATTGGTGGATTTTTAATGAACACTTAATTTTAGAACGTTATCAGTATCAGTGGAAAATGATTTCAATGAATGGTAATGCATTGTTTGTTTGTTTTATAAGTAAATTTAATTTTACATTTGATGTTATTTAGTTTATTTACAAGATAAGTTAATGTTGTTTAGTATTAATATATTAATAAAACATTGTCAGTATATCAGAAATGTATTGAATACGAGGGTCATTCAATAAATAAGGTGAATTTTTCGGTATAAGGACTTCTAATACAGATAGAAGCTTACTTTTTTTTCTTTTTTTTTTTCAACGTAGTCTCCCAGCACTGTCACACACTTTTCCCATCTGTGCACAAGCTTCCATATTCCCTCAGCGTAAAAATCTTTGGACTGATGTCTCAGCCAGTCGCTCACAACACTTTTGACTTCATCGTCACTTTTAAACTTCATGCCTCTCATGAACGCTTTCAAGGGACCAAACAGGTGAAAGTCTGAAGGGGCAAGGTCTGGGCTGTAAGGGGGATGAGGGAGCAGTTCCCAGCCCAGCTCATTGATGGTCTGCACCTTTTGGACTTCTGTGTGAGACCTTGCGTTGTCATGATGCAAGATGACTCCTTCTGACTGATGACCCCTGCGTTTGTTCTTTATGTCTTTCTTGACCTGCCTAAGCAGTTCACAGTAGTTCTTCTGTCAGAGTGAATGAGGTCATTGACTGATTCGATCAACTCAGGAGACCTTACTTCTGTAGGCCTCCCAGGCCTGTCTTCATCCTCGACACTGCTCTGTCCTTCTTTAAACAATTTAGCCCACTTGTAGACATTTTTTTGGCTGAAACATGTGGCACCATACACAGTTGACATTCTCCTATGAATTTCAACTGGTTTGTACCCTTCAGCAACCAAAAACTTGATAACTGACCGCTGTTCAATCCTGGAGTATGCTTCTTGGTCAGCCATCTTTGTTAATCACCAAAACTCTCAAAGATTTTTTTTAATCTGCAAAAGAATTTAAATCCATGTGAAAAGAAAGTAAAACAAAAAAAAATTTAAAAAAAAGTAAGCTTCTATCTGTTTTAGAAGTCCTTATACCGAAAAATTCACCTTATTTATTGAATGTCCCTCGTATTTAGAAAAGAAACAACCTCTGGAAATTCTCAGAACAGATGAGCTGAACACAATTAAGAATTAATTCTATTGTTAATCTGAATTTTTGCTTATAAGAATCATTGCCAAAAAAGAAATAACATTGATTTATGATGATTTGGCAAACTTTTTTATAAACTAGAATTTTTTTGGCAACATTCTTTTATGTGTTGAAATCCTCACAGTATTTAGTATTGTTGAAGTTAATGCTGACATTTTTTGTTGAGATTTACAAATTCTCCATTTCGTTCAATTTCACAAACCAATCAATGAAACTAAAAACTTAAAAGATTTTCAAAAAACAATATTGTATTTGTTAAATTGTTATTTAAATAGTGGGAGTATTTTGTATGTTAAATAAAACTAAATTTTTCCCCCAAAATTAATGAAAATTTATTGTACTAAGCTACGCTCCCTAGCAAAACCAACTGCACTTTGTATCTCCTTACCTGTTTGCACTTCTCCCCAAAATTTGGTCTTGATTGGTCAATTTATGGCTATTTTAGAGGGTGTAATAGATAGACAGACTAATGAAAGGGAATGTTAAATTTTTTTTTTGTGTGTGTGTGTATATATATATATATATATATATATATATATATATATAAAAAAAAGGCAGTATGTGTGTATGTAACAAATGCACGGCCGCAATTTTCGATTTGCACCAAAATTTACATGCACATGCTCCAAGTTAGTGGGAAGGCCAAGATTGACTTTGCATTTCCCAACTCCCATTGATAGTGGAAATAATCAATTTTTTCATGCTTCTACGGCAGTTTTCATGTAGTTTGTGGCCATTTTGTACTGGCCAGAGTGAGAGCCTATAGCTGGTTGCCACGAATAGGCAGGAAGATTCTATTGGCCAGTGTGAGAACCAACAGCTGATTGACAAATGTTAACTAGCATGCAAGCATGCAAAAAAAATCGATAGCTGCATTCGTCACAAGTGGGAAAATTTAAATCTGTATGGCACTTTACTCCAATTGGCTCATTCGCTTGCTTAAACTCAACGTTGATTCTGATTTCGCAGAACTGAGTTGGGTGTGAAAAAGTATTTGTTGTTAACATTCTTTTTTCATTCGGTTTTTCTAGTTACGAGTTTAAAGCTGATCGTTTTATGTTCATTTTGCTTAGTTCTTTTTTCGTAACAGATTTAATGTTTAGCATAGAGCTTCGAAAAATTTCACAGTATGAGATAGGCAAGAAGTAAGGCATGTAGCAACATTAGCACGGCAAAAGGCACTTCTTTAAAAGCAAGGAAGGGCAAAAATATTTTAAGTCAAGTGATAGCGATTGCTGTATGAGTCGTACGATTTTTGGATCAAGCACAATGCCGGGCCATGCTGCTAGTATATATATATATATATATATATATATATATATATAACCCCAAAATTTTGTTTGAAAAGAGCCATGGTAGGTTTGTTTAATTCCTTTTTTTTTTTTTCATTTTTACAATTTTCAGAAAAGATTGATTTCTGTGATTAAAATTGTGAATAAATTGTCAGATGTTTGTTGTGTTGTTTTGTTCAAGTTCTTTAAACATCTCAGTCATTTGCAAGGACTAATGTTTTGTCTGTGTGGTGGGTAGACTTCCTTTGTCTACATCCTTGTATTCTTTGGAAAGCTGAAAGTTTGAAATTATTTACAATAATATTATGTCTATTGCAAACTTTCAGCTTTTCAAAGAATATGTTATATATGTGTGTGTGTGCGTGTGTGTGTATAAGAAAAAAACAGCAAGTGAACTGATTTGAAATGTTCAATAGTCAACCTTAGACCGACCTCATACACACACATGGGAATCAGTAGTAAAATATGATGTGATATACAAAGTAATAAGGAAGAAAACGGATTTATTTAGAGTGGGCTAGAGCTGCCCAATCTTCACATTTTAGCTATAACAGAGTTCAAAAGTGTTTGTATAGCCTTGTGTTCTCACCCTCCCAAAGACAAAACATTACTAGCCTCTCACTAATCTACCACTATTTTCATGGCAGATGTTCGGTTGAACTAGTTTCCTTGGTTCTACACCACCAGAATTTCCCAGCTAGGACCCACTGTGCTGCATACAACTCATCCTCATTTCCTTCATGTTCAATTGGTGAGGGGAGAAGTTCCATTCCGACAGCTCTTTCCTAGTATTGTTGCAATGGGGAACAGACTCCTGTAAGGATGCTTCTCTGATCACTATAATCTTAACCTTCTCAACTTTTATCTATCCTATATATATATCCTCGTAATATGCAGCCCTTTCTTCTTCCCTGTGTGCCATTATAACATCCTCATTAGTAACCATCTACCTTGAGTGGCTTTTAGGCCTTGTATTAAGTGAACAGTAGTATAAGAAAAGTGAAATGTGTTGTCCAAATAGTTTTCCATTTTGTCTCATTATCTCCAATTTTGTTCAGATATTACTTTACATCCTACAAATACACACACGCGTGTGTGTTTGTGTTACTGTTATCTGTAGGACTGTATGTTATGTATGACAAGGCTGTTTTACAATGATTAACTAGTTTCAGTTTTAAACATTTTTAGCTAACTACAGGTTATAATGAAGAGTAAATTGGCTCTAATAGGAAAGGAATTGCTTTCTTAATTTCTGGTTAAAATGTCTTAGAAATTCAAATTTCTGTAGACTTTTCCAAAAGATTTTATCAAAATAAATAAAGACAGAAATATAATATATTGTGAGATCTTGTCAGCTCAGCCTGTTTCAAGTTCAATTGAACATACCATGTTCTTTGGAAAACATCAGTCGGTACAGTTGTAAAAAAAAAAAAAAAATGAAAAGATGAAAAAATATCCAGAAAAGCTGAATATTTTTTCCTTCTTGATTGAAATGGGTGAATTATTAGTTTTTCTTTGACAAGTCCACAGTTGCACTATTAAGCATAAAGTTTTATGGATTCAGATAAAGCATGTACAGTCAAGGAAACATTGTCAGTTTTTTAAGTGGAAACATCAAGCTCGTTTCAGTTCGTATATAAACACAATAGAAGATATTGCTTCATAGCCTAAATAGTCATTAGTGTGACGAAAAAGTTTTATTTATTTATATAATCTTTATACATATGCATACAAATGCTAGAGTGTTGTTGAGTCAGTGCATTGTGCTGATTTTTACGATCTAGCATTAGGCTTTTACATTCCATCCCATATATTTGATCATTTAGTATATCGCCTTTCATTGACTGCTTTGAAGTAGTTGTCCTCCCATTATTTTTTTTTATATCTAGAAATGTTTTTAACAATAATAAAAAAAAAAATAGTTTTATATTTATATATTATAGATAAGTATAAAATTTTTTTAAAAATATAAATTTTATATCATTTGGCAAACAAAAATGACTGTTCTGTTTTATTGTATGCATCTGGTTTGAGTTTAACTGCAAAGCATAAATATTCAGTGCCACCATTTTCTATGCATGTGTCTGTGTGGTGCTATCCCATAATTTGGAGAACTTGACCATGAAACCCAAAAATCTACCCTAACACCGATTATCTGCCGTTTCCTTTGAAGTCTTACCTGTTGTTTGTATATTGACTCACAAACTGAATGTAGTATGTACTTTTGCCACTACTGTTAGTGAGAAGCAAACAAGGAAAGAGTTGTTGGATTGGTTGATTTTATATATGAACATGTTTTGGATTATTTATGCCAAAATGAGTTTCTTATATATGGGTCTATAAGCATTTATTTAGTTAGGGGTAGGAAAATATTGGATATTTATAGTTGAAGCTGTAAGTGCCACCTTTTGGATGGAGATCCTACCCTTCTGCATGGGATGAAGTTAGCATATTCTAGGCTCAGTTGACAAGGCAATACTTTGTTCAGAATTTACTTGATTTTGAAATAGGTAAATATTGGTTGTTTATAGTGAAGTTTGTAAGCATTTACTTGGTTTGGGGATAGGTAAATAATGGTAATTTATAGTTGAGTCTGTAAGAATTTACTTCATAGGTATACTCTATTTGATTTTGAGGATATCTTCTCTCTTTGCAGGGGATGCAGTTGGCATATTCTTGGCCTTGCTGACAGGGTAGAGAGTTTTGGGGTGAAGTGAACTTTCTTTGAAAGCTTATCAAATTGTTTTATAATTTATAAAGTTACATAAACGAGATAACTGATCAAAAATTTTAATATCTGTTTTTTAACCCAACTGCAAAATGTTTATCCAATTTTTTCTTTTTTGGGGGAAATTCATAATCTGGAGTGCTTTTATAAATATATTATCAGTTAAGCATTCCAGATTGTCATATATCAATTAAAAAAAATTGTATAAATTTCATGAAATCCTGTGGTATAAGCATATTTTATTTTGGCTTCCATATGGGGGAATCAATTAACAACGAATTTACATGGGAAATGGGATCTCACTGTTAACTTTTAAATTTTCTAAAATTTTATCAATAATAAAAAAAATGAGGCAAAAAAATTTCTAGTCATAGTATGTATTGTACAACTCTACCAAAATACTCTTCAGAAGTCTGGTGCTATCTCATATTGGTTCAGAAAGTAACAAAACTGCTAACTTCACATCCATTTATAAAATACGTGCTTTAAAAATCCAAGAACTGTGATAATGAGATCATTGTGTATCAGCTTGTGAATCTCTTTTTGTAATTGATGATTTTCTACGAGAGAATGTCATGAAGCATCACCTGTACGAACTGTTAGACTCACCATTTCCAGTCTGCTACTCTGATTAGAGAAAGTAATCTCAAGAATCTTTTGTGAAGATTTTGGACATGTCTGATGGCGCTGAGTAAATTATTCCAAATGGCTGGAGGTTACAATATCTTTAATCTGAAGAAACTATTTACTGTATGATAGGATGTGACAGCTTCACTAGCACGAATACATTCTAAGGCTCTCAGATGCTGCAATATCTCTGATTGCACTAAATCTTGTGGGGATTGTTAGTCAAAAGATCACAAGTTTAAGATATTGCCTTTTCTTTTTCATCACACTTTTATTGTCCCACCACCTCCTAACATAATATCCAGTTTTTGTATTATCTCGTAGAAATGTTTTGTCTTTGACTTTTTTTTTTTTTTTTTTTTTTTTTATGTGCATCAAGTAAAGGAATTAAATGAGTCAACAATGAAACCTAAAATTTTGATATATGGGCAGGAGCTAAGTCTCCCCTTTCCAGTTTTGATAGTCTAAAAGTATCTTTGCATCCTTGTGGGTGACAAATTATTTCCCACCTTAGAATCCCTTTCTCACAGATGTAGCATTGCAAGTCTTTCACACCTCTATCATTCTTTCAATGGAAAGTTCTCAGACAAACTACATTCCTTAGTTCCACCAGTTCTAACCTTCACAGCTAAGACCTGCCATGCCATGCTCATATTGTAGTGAACCACCCTCAATCTCTTTGTGTTCTAGTAGTGAAATGTAAGTTCCACTTGAGAAGCTTCTTCCCACAAACCATTGCTTTGTGGGACCAACTCCTAAGAGGATGTTTTCTTGATTACTACAATCTTAACCTGCATATATATGTTGGACATATCTGGCAATTGTATTAGGTTGGTGCAAAAATAATGTCGTTTTCTCACATAGTAACATATGTGAGAAAACAACATTATTTTTACACCAGCCTAATACTAGTCAGGGTTGTTTTCAAACACCTTGCACCTTGTTGATTACTGCAGGCATTATCCTACTGGAAATTCACATTGTATTTTTGTAGTAGGAATGGTAGCAGACCAGATTGTACAATGTTCTGGACATAGACTGCACTGTTCCAAATTCCCTATATAATCACCAAAGTTAAGAGTTGTAACTTATGGCACTTCATACCATGATGTAATGTGTAGGATATGTGTTGCTGTGGGAGATGTTGCACCCCAGTTTCACTTGGAATCAAGAGAGCCATCAGAATATTACATAGCACCATTTATTCTCCCAGGTGAGCATTTGGTAACACCACTGGAAATGTTGGAATGTTTATTAGACTACTGTTGACAATATTGTCCATGTCATATATTAGTATTGACTGATATAAGACTAACATGCATGATAATTCTCTGAAATGCCTACAATCAGACCTTTCTAAAATGGTTATAATTGCACAAAAGTATCACTTCCATGCAACATTGCTTACTTTGAATTCTTTCCCCAGATTCAACCCTTATTGCAGTATGCATCATTGTCTAAAGCTCAGGCACAGACAGTGCACTGGTATGAGTTTTACTACCTCACAAAAAGTCCAAAGAGTGAAAATTTTATCAGAAGATCTACTACCTGAAAAAGGTTGGACAGTTCAACAGTTGAAACATTGTGACTATAACAACCAAGATGACAACACTAGTCAAAGTAAATCATTGTATAATAGTGACTGTTATATTTAGTTTTAAAATATTAACCACTTTCAATATTTTTCTGCCACTTAACATGTTCACTGCCAAAGGACATTAAATATGCAACATCCCCTTTTTTCAAATTTGCAATTTGTCTTCATTTTGTCCTCTACACAGTTGTCAATAATACCTAATTTCCAATGATGCTGTTTAGTTGGTTGTGTGGTGGGGGTGAATCTGCAATTTTCTGTTCTTTTCAGCAACAAGAGAATATTGGCACTGGAGGTGTTAACGATTAACGTTTTTCTTTTTGTGAGATAAGGTTCCAACAAAAACAGTTTTTTTAATTTACAGTCTACCGTCATATTTTACCTTCTAAATAACTTTCTCCACACCTGATAAAAAATATAGGAAACTTTGTATTTTGTGAAAATATATTATTACAAAATAAGTGAATCATTCTTCATCAAATTATCTAATGATTATCAGCTTTTGATAATCTTGGTTTTAAAATGTCATTAAAAATTAAGAGCTTTGCCAAATAACAAAAACTACATTATTTAAATACTTCCAACAGCAGCAACAAAATCTGTAACACATGTAAGTAGGAGGAAAAATAATGATATAGTTAGGGTACTAATTTTCCATGCTACATTAAAGAAAAGCTTTGGAAAGAAACTATCATCAATACTAGAAAATGTTGTAAAAGTAGACTTGAGAAATTTAATTTCATGAAAAACTGTTTTAAAGAAAACATTTTGGAAATGTTCAGTCAATTATAGCTCATCTTACCCTGCACTTCTGATAAATCTTGTACCATTTCGTCGATCTGTTGTGCTCTGTCTCAGCATTACCAAAATTGTATTGGTGGTGTCATCATTTAGCAGTGTTTTTGATCGTCATGACTATTGCATATTGACATCAGCGCTGCAAGCTGGGATGTAACCAGATTCTAGAGTGATTTTTTTTTTGCCCAGTGGTTGTTGGGATTCTGTGGAGATTTAAGGTGTAAAATCCTCACAACAACTTCTTTGCTGAAAACCAATTTCACAGCACAAGCCAACAAATATGTTGATAAATAACAAATGAGTTTAAAGGAAACAAAATGAAGAATGTAAAAGTATTAAGGAGTACAGAATTATTAATATTTTTATGGAGTCTAGTTGAAAAATCTTTTGATGAGAAAACTATTCAAGCAGTAATTTGTCTTGGCATCTTGTGTGTGAATTTGTTGGTAGCAGTCGCATCAGAGGATTGTTACCTATTGATCCATTTTCGACAGGCTTTATCAACCGTTTACAGGTTTTTTAAAACCAGAAATTATTTTTAGATTGTGTAGTGATACAAGATTTATTAATTAACCCATAGCTGGGGAAGAATAGGTGGATTCATAGCTTTATTTGTGAGTAAGTGAATATAATGAACCCAATTGGAACTTGGATCTCTGATTAACAATTCCAAGCCATTATCAACACATGCATATCCAAACTTACAGCACCTGGTATTCCCAAGTGGTCACCCATCAAGGTAATAAGGCTTGATGCTTAACTTTGATAATCATAAGGGAAACAGACTTATCGCCACATCATGTTGAAACACTATCTAAAAATAGATGGCCTTTTGTGGAATGAGTTAATTCAAAAGCTCTTAATATTGGATGTACTAAGATATAAATGTTTGTGGGATTGAATAGTATTTTAGATAAGCATAACGAGAATTCTTATTTGGATTTTGGGAAATTTTAGAAGACCATAAATCTTATCCTACTGATCCAGAGCCAACTGGGTAGGTTGGGAAAGATCTACTCTTACTAAATCTTAATGAATTCTATTTGGTTTATTTCAGGTTTAAATCTTCCTAGACTCTTCTCCAAACTCATAGCTTCTAATCATTATTTTTAATTTGTTCTTTCTTTTCTTCCTCAATGCTTAATTTCCCAAATTCTTCACAGTTTAATGCGTTTAAATCATCATTAGGAATCCTCATGCAGTAAAACTTTGAACCGGAGTTAACTCCCTGTTAGACAATGACTATTGAATGTTTCCTTTAGAGAAACTGCTAAGTTCACTTTTTATTGCTTACTTTAGTTTTATTAAATTGTCATTTCCTATGAAGACATTTCTCTGGCACTTTATTGTAACTTGTAAATTTAAACTAGTTCAATTATAAAGAATTTTCTTTAAGAAATATATTTCCAAGTGTAGTTCTTGCTGAAATTCTCTTTTTGATTTAATTCCATGACCATTCTACTAACATGTCCTGTTTTAAGAGGACTTATTTTTAAACAGTTACTTTGTATTTGAATTTCAACTCATCTGCCTCATGCTTGATATTAGCATTTCAAATTAAAAATGGAAATGTCCACTATTGGCTTTTTCTCAAGTTCATTATGATTGGATTAAATTAAAAGAATTTGAATGTCGGTTTTGGTTAATCAGTAATTATGCAGTTTTATATTAAAATACAAAATAGTATTTTTTTTCTCTAACAAAATTAATTGTATAATAAAATAAAAAAAAGGATCCAAATGAAATTCTATTCATTAAAAGTTAAACCTGAATTTGTTGGAAAGCAAAAAATAAAGATTTAAGAAAAGGATAAAATATTTTCAAAATAACGATTTATTTTTTCGATCTTTGGCATATTAAAAAGTTATTTAACTTTTCGGACTAATCTTTCTTCTTGAATGTCGTGAATTCAATAAACATTTGAAATTAGATTTAATTAAAAATGAAATAAAACTTAATTTTAAAATATGACTATTTGGTTCACTCTGTATTTTAAAATATTATATGGGTAAGTTTTATTTAAACTGTTATTAATTTTCAAAGCCATTATTAGCTGGTTGCGTTTACCTTGAGAGAGAGCCATTATTAGCTGGTTGCGTTTACCTTGAGAGAGAGCCATTATTAGCTGGTTGCGTTTACCTTGAGAGAGAGCCATTATTAGCTGGCTACGTTTACCTTGAGAGCCATTATTAGCTGGCTGCGTTTACCTTGAGAGCCATTATTAGCTGGCTACGTTTACCTTGAGAGCCATTATTAGCTGGCTGCGTTTACCTTGATAAACATTATTAGCTGGCTACGTTTGCCTTGAGAGCCATTATTAGATGGCTACTTTTACTTTGAAAGCCGTTATTAGCTGGTTATTTATTTGTAAATAAAAAATGTATTCAAAATTCTTATCAGCTTGATCCATTTCCAAAATTAATTCTTTTTTAAAGATCATTTTGGTTTGGCTGAGAACCTTTCAGCATATATAATTGTGTCATGTGCAGGTAGCTGTCATTTTTGTTGTCATTGCTGATATTCCGTTGCTTACAAATAAAATGATAAAATCTTACTTATTGTAAAATGCAGATTGTGTGTGTGTGTGTGTCTGTAACGTTTATATAATGGATCGGATTTCTTACATTTTTCAACCGATTTCAACAAAACTTCACAGGACTACATAAAATTACCTTGCGGTGGTTCTAACAGCGTCAAAAATTGAAAAAACACAATTGTTTTTGCACAAAATCAATTTGAAAGCACAGTTAAGTGTATTGCATCCGGTCGGAAGTTACTGACGGCTACTCAAACGTCCAAATGCCGTTAACTTCCAGTGACTCAGCATTTATTTTCAGAGAACGATACACAAAAAGTAAACAAATGAAATCTAAACATACACAAGTCCTCCTAACTAAAAATAATAACCGGAAACTACTTTAAATACACATGGTGTATATATATATATATATATATATATTTATAAATTTCAAACATTATCTTTAGTGGATACCCATAATTGAGTAGACACCCTCTTTTTTTAAACAATGTGTGTTATGTTTGCTAGCCTGTACCATCAAGAAAATTTAAAAAAGAAAATGTGCCCTCCACCAGGGTTCAGACCTGCATCCCTCTTTATAGGAGAAACCATCATCTGATCCAGTGTGCTTTAGGCAGGTCACTCATCGAGAGCATGACAGCCCAACAAGGTTCTATTTACTCTTTTAAGGAATGCACATCTCCTCATTCAGATTTTCTTGAAAGCCCATATCTACTCAGTCTTGTATCTGAAATGTAAACAAAGCAATTTCTAAACAATTAATGGATTTATTTTTAATCTAACATTTTTGTTACTTCATCCTTTATTTTTAGTGGATATCCATATTTGAGTAGACACCCTGTTACTTTGTTTATCTAAAAAATAGTTTTCATATCCTAACTAAGGAGTCAATTCAACCAAAGAGCATAGGAAACTTATGAATTATTAAATCCAAAGTGTGTTTCCAGGCTTTTGACCTATAATAGTTCCATTATTTGCATGTATTTCATACATTTTGGCTCCATGCTTTCTGGTCAACATTCATCTTCAAAAATTTAAATGCAATGTCAGTTGCTATCTAATATCTTCCTGATTACTCTTTTATTGTTCTCATTCCTTAGTAATTTTCTGTTTGCTAGTTCTTCCACATCCAGTAACTCCTTGTGTCTTAGTAGCTTTACTACCTTGCTCAGAGTGAACTTGGTTTAAAAAAAAAAAATTAGAAAAATGCATAATATTTACACTATATGTGAAAGATGTTGAGCACAGTTTTAAAAAAAATCAGTGTTAGCTTGCATTTGGCCGAATTATATTTCAATTGAGTGATATAATAATTTGTTTTTTATATATATATATATATAACATATATACTGTCATCCACAGACAGACTGTTTCACTGTATCACAGCTCATCAGTGTGGCTAAACATCCGATTGTCTCAAGCCATGATCGAAACCTGACTGATTTGGCATAAGTCGGATATTTTCCCCCTAAACTAGCAACTCCCGACAGAGAGGAAGGTGAATTTTGATGTATTTATTTTTTAACAAACACACCATTGAGTGCTCTCGATTCATAGAAGAACTTTGCATTATCAGCAGTAGCAGTCACTGTTTACAAATCTGTTTTTTGGGGTGTATATATTGTCATCCACAGACAAACTGTTTTGCTGTATCACAGCTCATCAGTGTGGTTAGACATTTGACTGCCTCAAGCCAGAATTGAAACCCGACTGATTTAGCATCAGACGGAGTCTTTTCCCCCTAAGCTATCAGCTCCCAGCAGAAAATATACTTTATTTCCTTTTAATATTTTTTCTAAGAAACTTTAAGCATCTTTTATTTATAAAATCCAGCATTGATATTTCTGCTTAATTCATTGTGAATGATATCTAATCTTTGTTTCTCCTTGCCATTCATATCAAGTGCATTATCAAATCTTATTCTCATTTCAGGGGCATTATTATGTTTTGATAGAATTATTATCATCAGCCACCAATATTGTTTGTCTTTGTTTTTCTTCTTTATGCAAAATGATTATAAGCTCTATGAAAGCAACCATTCACTTGTATCATACATAGAGTATAAATAGCCAGAATGTGAAGCCTAAAACAGGATTAAAACCAGCAGATCTCTTATGTTCTTGAAGTAGTCCTTTATACTGAATGTTGTCAAAATAATCTCAGGGGAAATAGTTTGGCTTCTTTTACAATCTCTTTATTACCCATGTTTGTGTATAACGTATGCATACATAGTTGCACACATTCACATTATCTTATCTTTCTCGTTTGCTTACTTCCGACCTCAGCAAATCTGCTTTCCATCTGAAATCTTTTTTCCATTTGACAACTAATAATGAATCTATTGTCCTGCTTTACCTTGTTCTTTCCACCACAGAATATGTCCTGCTTTTACAATTGACTGTAAAGATGAATTTCTTTCAGTCATAAAATCTTGCCACCTGACACACCTTGAGAGTCAAAACCACTTTAAATCATTCTATTGGTTCAAGGTTGATATAACTGCTTAAGTTTAGTGTCTTATGTTGCAATCAAGATGTTCAGTGATTGAACTGCAGACTACCTAAATGCATATTAGCTATCAAAACAAGAGTGGTTCAACATATTTAACAGATTTCCAAGTTCTTTTTAGTTTTGAGTGTTCAGGGAAAGCTGTTTTATCATGGTTACTAAAGTTTTATCCACATTGAAAAGATATGTAAATAAATCTGAATTAGGAACAAACGATGTGTATTCAAATAATCAATGAATTGAATACACTGACATACAAAAAGAGTGTAACAAAGATATATTTTCTTAATGAATTTATTTAACCTGTACAGCAAAATGATTTTGATGGAGTTAGATGACCTACCAAGAATTGGTGTACATAATCTTAACAACATATACAATACTGATGATGCTGTGTTGATGGCAGTTTTGGAAAGAAAAAAGAAAAAAAAAACTATTAGTAAAGGTAGCTGATGAAAGAAAGGACTGACCATTAGTTTTAATATGACAGAATGCTTGTTAGTAAGCAAAAGGGGCAAACCAAGATGTGAATTACACATTGGGGATGACAAATTAAACAAATATCAAAATTCAAATATCTTGCCAGTGTAATAACAGATGACACAAATTCGAAGCACATTGAAATTGTGAGTTATTTTTTAGAAATTGAAATAAAGGAAAAAGTGCTGGGTTGCAAAAAAATGCCTTTACTCTTATGTGGCAGTAAAAGCTGAACAATTTCATAACAGATGAAAAATAATGACTTGCAGCAGTGGAGATGTAGTTCTAATGACATGTTGAGAATAGCATGGACAAATTATGGGACAAATAAGAAAGTTCTAAGGATACAAGAAACTACAAAGAAACTTGTTAACAATAAAAGAGATTGCTGAAATTTTTTAGACTGATAATGAGGAAAGAAAAGAGAATTTAACACTTTGGGGTACATTGTAGGCAAGAGGAATGGAGAAAAGTACGAGGTAAACTACTTGAAATGTTTGAGCAAAAGAATAGAAGAACAAATACCACAAAAAGGAAACCGTACAGATGAGAGGAATAAAATATGGGATGCTGTGAAGAGTCATGATTGTCCATATCTTGAAGAGACCTGACACAGTTGAGAGAAATTGTTTCATCAGATAGTATGTTCATTTATATTTATTTTTCAAATTGTTCCATTTGATTGAGAATGACAATTTTAGTTTTGTTTATCATTGTCTCTTTTCATGGATATTTTTTTTTTAAAAATTATTTGGATGATTGTAAAGTATTTTTAACATATTTTGATAAAGTTTGTTTCCTGGCATCAAAACTCTATAACTGTTCCATTTTTAAATTGTCTTTTAATGTGCATATTGTAAAATGTCACATCTTAAACTTTGGTCAAGAATATTTTTTTCAAGTTTGTCAATTTATCCATTATTTTTTATATCATGAAGAAAAGATGTAAATTTGTTTAAAATTTAATATTTAAATTTATTTAAGTTTGTTATTAAAAAAAATGAACGAAGGGAACTTTGAAAATTTTTGTGTATTGGTTTTTTTTGGTTTTTTTGTGCACTTCCTTTTTTTTGTTATTTGTACACTTCCCTTTTTTGTTATTTGCGTACTTCTTTCTTGGTTATTTGCATACTTCTTTTTTTTTTCTGGTTATTTGCGTACTTCTTTTTTTTTCTGGTTATTTGCATACTTCTTTTTTCTGGTTATTTACGTACTTTTTTTTTCTGGCTATTTGTGAATTTTTTTTTCTTTTTTTTTTCTGGTTATTTGCATACTTTTTTTTCTGGTTATTTGCGTACTTTTTTTTTCTGGTTATTTGCGTACTTTTTTTTTCTGGTTATTTGCATACTTCTTTTTTTCTGGTTATTTGCGTACTTCTTTTTTTCTGGTTATTTGCGTACTTCTTTTTTTCTGGGGGGTTATTTGCGTACTTCTTTTTTTTCTGGGGGGTTATTTGCGTACTTCTTTTTTGTTTTTCATCTACATTTTTGTATTTTGTGTGTTTCTATTTTTTCTAAAGAACAAATATCTTTTTCACTACCTTTTATCTCTTTTCATGCCTTCTGTGCCTATCTTTCTCATGCCTTCCTTGAATTTTTTTTGTTTGTGCATCTAATAAAGTTGTCTCCTTTTTATTTTTCTTCAAAAATCTTCTGAGAAAAATAATTTTTTCATGAGGAGGAAAACATTTTTTGTGTTCAAGCCAAAAATAATGTGTGATTGGTGATGTGTAATAGCCGTGTAAACATCTTTTCATTTTTTTTATTGGCCATAAATTGCAATTTAAGGGCTGTTCACAACAGTGAAGAAAATTTTTTTATGTCTTTGCATGAGAAGGGCAAGAATGAATTAAAAGGTTCGTACCATTGGATAAGTCTACATTGTTGTAAGTAAAATTACTTGTTCTACCATTATACAATGACATCTGAAATATTAAAAGAAAAAAATAGATCTATGTAAACATTATGAAAACACTAATTTGAATATTAAATATAATGAAATGTAGATATTTTTGTTTTCTCTGAAGATAATTTTCTTCTAAAACAGTTCATTTTTTCCAGTTCATCTCTTCTATTTCATCAGAATTTACCTTTTGTCTATATTTTGATATTCTATTTCATTCTTTTCAGTAGAAATCATAAACACGTTTCTTTCTCACTCAGTATTATGTTTTGAAGTGAAAATTTAGATACTAAATATGACAAGTTTTTTTCTGTGGATATTATTTGATTGTTATAAACTTATTAACATAACTTTTTTTTTTTTAAAAGGCATTTTTGTGGTTGTTTTTTTTACATATATTTTTATTTTTGTGATTTTTGGGACATATATTTTATTTTTACAATTTTGGGTGGCATATCTTTATTTTCAGAATTTTTTTTTTTTTTACAGATATAATTTTAATTTCAGCAATATTTTGGGCATATTATTTTTTGAATACATTTTTTTGCGATTGGGAGGTGGTGGGATTTTTAGGAAATATACTTTCTGTCTCTCTCCCCTCTTTTACCCTCAAAAGTAGTATTCTATATGCTTTCAATTCAAGAGTAACATTTTTGTCTACAAGTAAATATTATTTGCAAGTTCAGTGTTTATAGCTTGAAAGATCAATTACCAAAGAATTTTATTTTTGTGAAAATAATATAAATCTATGAAGCTATTTTGAATTGATAAGATAGAATTAGTTGAAATTTAAACTATAAAACTACCATCTACAATGAGCACATAAAATTTTCTACTGGATTATCTTGTAGGTGGAGATGAAAAATTTGATACTGGTTGAAAAAAAATAAATATCCTTTATATTTCATTAGGGTGCAATAATTTAATGTGCTTTAAAATTATTTTTTTTTTAATTTTTTGGTCATCTTGTTTTCCTGTGTTTTGATATTTGTTGCTTTTTCATTTCTTTTTATAGGAAATAAAGGATCATATGGCCAGTCCGGCCACCAAGTCAAAAGAACAGGCAAAAGTAAGACAGGTTTGTGCCTTTTAAACACTTTCCCCTTTCATTTTTCATTTATCCTTTTTTTGTGGCTTGTCTGTTTTTAATTTTTTCCACTTTAGCTTTTTATATCCACAGCAAGATGTTTCGTGTTTTTTCTCTCCATTTTTAACCTTTTCTTCTCTCTCTTTCTTTTTTCCTTTCCTTCTCTTTCCATTTTACCCTTTTCTTTTCATTCCGTTTTTCCCTTTTCATTCCGTTTTTCCCTTTTCTTTCCATTTTTCCCTTTTCTTTCCATTTTTCCCTTTTCTTTCCATTTTTCCCTTTTCATTCCGTTTTTCCCTTTTCTTTCCATTTTTCCCTTTTCTTTCCATTTTTCCCTTTTCTTTCCATTTTTCCCTTTTCTTTCCGTTTTTTCCCCTTTTCTTTTCTTTCCGTTTTTCCCTTTTCTTTCCATTTTTTCCCTTTTCTTTTCTTTCCATTTTTTTCCCTTTTCTTTTCTTTCCGTTTTTCCCTTTTCTTTCCGTTTTTCCCTTTTCTTTTCTTTCCATTTTCTTTTCTTTCCGTTTTTTTTCCTTTTTCTTTCCGTTTTTTCCCTTTTCTTTCCGTTTTTCTCCTTTCTTTTCTTTCCATTTTTCCCTTTTCTTTTCTTTTCATTTTTTCCCTTTTCTTTTCTTTTCCTTTTTTCCCTTTCCATTTCTTTCCCTTTTCTTTTCTTTCCCTTTTCTTTTCTTTCCCTTTTCTTTTCTTTCCCTTTTCTTTTCTTTCCTTTTTCTTTTCTTTCCCTTTTCTTTTTTTTCCCTTTTCTTTTCTTTCCATTTTTTCCCCTTTTCTTTTCTTTCCGTTTTTTCCCTTTTCTTTCCGTTTTTCCCTTTTCTTTCCGTTTTTCCCTTTTCTTTCCGTTTTTCCCTTTTCTTTCCGTTTTTTTCCCTTTTCTTTCCATTTTTTTCCCTTTTCTTTTCTTATCGTTTTTCCCTTTTCTTTCCATTTTTTCCCTTTTCTTTTCTTTCCATTTTTTCCCTTTTCTTTTCTTTCCGTTTTTCCCTTTTCTTTCCATTTTTTCCCTTTTCTTTTCTTTCCGTTTTTTTCCCTTTTCTTTTCTTTCCGTTTTTTTCCCTTTTCTTTTCTTTCCGTTTTTTTCCCTTTTCTTTTCTTTCCGTTTTTTTCCCTTTTCTTTTCTTTCCGTTTTTTCCCTTTTCTTTCCGTTTTTCCCCCTTTTCTTTCCGTTTTTCCCCCTTTTCTTTTCTTTCCGTTTTTCCCTTTTCTTTCCATTTTTCCCCTTTTCTTTTCTTTCCGTTTTTTCCCTTTTCTTTCCGTTTTTCCCTTTTCTTTCCGTTTTTCCCTTTTCTTTCCGTTTTTCCCTTTTCTTTCCGTTTTTTTCCCTTTTCTTTCCATTTTTTTCCCTTTTCTTTTCTTATCGTTTTTCCCTTTTCTTTCCATTTTTTCCCTTTTCTTTTCTTTCCATTTTTTCCCTTTTCTTTTCTTTCCGTTTTTCCCTTTTCTTTCCATTTTTTCCCTTTTCTTTTCTTTCCGTTTTTTTCCCTTTTCTTTTCTTTCCGTTTTTTTCCCTTTTCTTTTCTTTCCGTTTTTTCCCTTTTCTTTCCGTTTTTCCCCCTTTTCTTTTCTTTCCGTTTTTCCCTTTTCTTTCCATTTTTTCCCTTTTCTTTTCTTTCCATTTTTTTCCTTTTTCTTTTCTTTTCTTTCCGTTTTTCCCTTTTCTTTCCGTTTTTCCCTTTTCTTTTCTTTCCATTTTCTTTTCTTTCCGTTTTTTTTCCTTTTTCTTTCCGTTTTTTCCCTTTTCTTTCCGTTTTTCTTCTTTCTTTTCTTTCCGTTTTTTCCCTTTTCTTTCCGTTTTTCTCCTTTCTTTTCTTTCCATTTTCTCCTTTCTTTTCTTTCCATTTTTCCCTTTTCTTTTCTTTTCATTTTTTCCCTTTTCTTTTCTTTTCCTTTTTTCCCTTTCCATTTCTTTCCCTTTTCTTTTCTTTCCCTTTTCTTTTCTTTCCATTTTCTTTTCTTTCCATTTTCTTTTCTTTCCATTTTCTTTTCTTTCCATTTTTTTACCTTTTCTTTTCTTTCCGTTTTTTCCCTTTTCTTTCCGTTTTTCCCTTTTCTTTCCGTTTTTCCCTTTTCTTTCCGTTTTTTTCCCTTTTCTTTCCATTTTTTCCCTTTTCTTTTCTTTCCGTTTTTTCCCTTTTCTTTCCGTTTTTCCCTTTTCTTTCCGTTTTTCCCTTTTCTTTCCGTTTTTCCCTTTTCTTTCCGTTTTTCCCTTTTCTTTCCGTTTTTCCCTTTTCTTTCCGTTTTTCCCTTTTCTTTCCGTTTTTTCCCCTTTTCTTTTCTTTCCATTTTCTTTTCTTTCCGTTTTTTTTCCTTTTCTTTCCGTTTTTTCCCTTTTCTTAACGTTTTTTCCCCTTTTCTTTTCTTTCCGTTTTTCCCTTTTCTTTCCATTTTTTCCCTTTTCTTTTCTTTCCATTTTTTTCCCTTTTCTTTTCTTTTCTTTCCGTTTTTCCCTTTTCTTTCCGTTTTTCCCTTTTCTTTTCTTTCCATTTTCTTTTCTTTCCGTTTTTTTTCCTTTTTCTTTCCGTTTTTTCCCTTTTCTTTCCGTTTTTTCCCTTTTCTTTCCGTTTTTTCCCTTTTCTTTCCGTTTTTCTCCTTTCTTTTCTTTCCATTTTTCCCTTTTCTTTTCTTTTCATTTTTTCCCTTTTCTTTTCTTTTCCTTTTTTCCCTTTCCATTTCTTTCTCTTTTCTTTTCTTTCCCTTTTCTTTTCTTTCCCTTTTCTTTTCTTTCCCTTTTCTTTTCTTTCCATTTTCTTTTCTTTCCATTTTCTTTTCTTTCCATTTTCTTTTCTTTCCGTTTTTTCCCTTTTCTTTTCTTTCCGTTTTTTCCTTTTTCTTTTCTTTCCGTTTTTCCCTTTTCTTTCCATTTTTCCCTTTTCTTTCCATTTTTCCCTTTTCTTTCCATTTTTCCCTTTTCTTTCCGTTTTTCCCTTTTCTTTCCGTTTTTCCCTTTTCTTTCCGTTTTTCCCTTTTCTTTCCGTTTTTTTCCCTTTTCTTTCCATTTTTTCCCTTTTCTTTTCTTTCCATTTTTTTCCCTTTTCTTTTCTTTTCTTTCCGTTTTTCCCTTTTCTTTTCTTTCCATTTTCTTTTCTTTCCGTTTTTTTTCCTTTTTCTTTCCGTTTTTTTTCTTTTCTTTCCATTTTTCCCTTTTCTTTTCTTTTCATTTTTTCCCTTTTCTTTTCTTTTCATTTTTTCCCTTTTCTTTTCTTTTCATTTTTTCCCTTTCCATTTCTTTCCCTTTCCATTTCTTTCCCTTTTCTTTTCTTTCCCTTTTCTTTTTTTTCCCTTTTCTTTTCTTTCCCTTTTCTTTTCTTTCCCTTTTCTTTTCTTTCCCTTTTCTTTTCTTTCCCTTTTCTTTTCTTTCCCTTTTCTTTTCTTTCCCTTTTCTTTTCTTTCCCTTTTCTTTTCTTTCCGTTTTTTCCTTTTTCTTTTCTTTCCATTTTTCCCTTTTCTTTCCATTTTTCCCTTTTCTTTCCATTTTTCCCTTTTCTTTCCGTTTTTCCCTTTTCTTTCCATTTTTTTCCCTTTTCTTTTCTTTCCGTTTTTTCCCTTTTCTTTTCTTTCCATTTTTTCCCTTTTCTTTTCTTTCCCTTTTCTTTTCTTTCCGTTTTTCCCTTTTCTTTCCGTTTTTCCCTTTTCTTTCCGTTTTTTCCCCTTTTCTTTTCTTTCCGTTTTTTTTCCTTTTCTTTCCGTTTTTTCCCTTTTCTTAACGTTTTTCTCCTTTCTTTTCTTTCCATTTTTCCCTTTTCTTTTCTTTCCATTTTTCCCTTTTCTTTTCTTTTCATTTTTTCCCTTTTCTTTTCTTTCCGTTTTCTTTTCTTTCCGTTTTCTTTTCTTTCCGTTTTCTTTTTCCGTTTTCTTTTCTTTCCGTTTTCTTTTCTTTCCGTTTTCTCCTTTTTCTTTTCTTTCCGTTTTTTCCCTTTTCTTTTCTTTCCGTTTTTTCCCTTTTCTTTTCTTTCCGTTTTTTCCCTTTTCTTTTCTTTCCGTTTTTTCCCTTTTCTTTTCTTTCCGTTTTTTCCCTTTTCTTTTCCACTGTTTTTCTTTTTCTTTTCTCCTACATTTTTTAACTCTTCTTTTCCCTTTCATATTTTCTTTTTCTTTTCCTCTCTGTTTTTTCTCCCCACTTTGTTTTATCTCCACCCCTCCATACCCCCCCGTTTTCTCCCCCATTATCCATTTTTCTTTTTTCTCCCCAACCCAGTATATTTTTACTCCCCAAATCCACATATTTTTCTTTTCTTCTGCCTGCATTTTTCTTTTTCTTTGTTTACCTTTTCTTTGTTTACCTTTTCATTTTGTTTTTTCTCTTTTTTCTTTTCTATTTTCTCCTTTTTATTTTTCTTTTACTTTCTCTAGTGTTTATTTTTGTTTTCTTTTTTCCTTGTTTCTTTCCCCATTATTTTTTCACTCCCTTCCTTTTTTTTCTATTTCTGCCTTCCTTTTGTTAAAATTTAAACTCCTGCTCTTCTCTGTCTGTATTGCTCTCCCCCACCTGCTTTTGCTAAAGTCTTAGATTGTTTTCTTTTAATCATAACCATGTTAAATGTCTTTTGTTTTTTATTTGCAACTTTGAGAATTCAAAGAAAAAAATAAATGTGTTTTCTATGATTTTTGTAGATCTGAGTGAGTTTTTGCTTGTCAAAAATGATTTCTGAAAAATCATCAATTTGTCATACAGTTTTGTTTATTTCATAGAAAGTTTTGGTTTTTGTTCAACTGTGATTGAAGAAATTTTAGAAATAAACAAAATATTCCAGGAAATATATTTTTTAAGCTTTTATTTAAAGATTGTGATTTATTTTGGTGTTTGTCATTTTCACTTTATTTTCAAAATTTCAATAATTTTCAAAATTGTTCCTCTGTACATATAAAAGCTCAAATCAACTGTTTTTTAAATGAAGACTATATTAAAAATATTTGATCTGAAGTGTCAAGAAATGAAAATAGTTAAGTAATTTTAGTGTTTTTTTTTTAATATAAGTAATCTGTGACTTTTATCTGACCATTTATCTCTATTGATACATGTAAGAAGGAATTCTACTTTTTAAATTATTAAAAAATACAAAGAAAGCAAACACAAAATAAAAAATTAAACAATGTATTAGCAGCCTGATTTCTCCTATTTAATAATGAGATGTTCCATGTTATTAAAAAAAGACATGTTTGCTTACTGGCACAAAGTAATACTTCATAACTACAAAATGTCTCATAGGGGAGATCAGACTGCATGACTGGTTAATATATAAAGTCACACTTTCTTTTTTTATGTTATAGAATAATGAATTACAAGTTTATTATACATGACACACAGGATTTAAAAATTAAATAGATTAATAGTTGGTGCCTCTTAGGCAAAATAATCACCATGTTTAACCATTGGGATGTATATATGAACTGTCTTTGCAATTTTATGAGAAGTGGCAAAAAAAAATGAATGGATTTAGTAAATAACCATGCAAGCTGAATACTTTCACATTTACACAGTTGTTGCTTACATTTGAGGAAAGTGAAGCACTTGCAAGTTTTGTTCATAGATTATTTGAATTCAGAAGCTTAACACATTAATACCCCCCCACCATAAGAGACAGACTTAATTAAAAAAAATAAAAATCTAGTATTATGTATAAATGTTTGTAAATAAAATCTGGTGTTAATTATAAGTGGAAAAAAAAACTGGTATTATACCTTTAAAAAGTGTCTTGTATCATAGGTTTCTCTTTATAATACTTTTTTGGGGTGGTGGATATTATTGAGTTAAATATCTGGGTTGAAAGTTGAGGATGTTGATGGTCTTTCATTAAAGATTGTTTATTGAAAATATTTCAAAATCTTGTAAATATTGTTTTTATTTTTCAGAGAAAACATACTTATGTTAACATTGCATGAACAATTATAAACAAATTTCACTGACAAAGTACTCAGAAAAGAGAATGTTTACCTCTTATGATTTGTTATTAAACATGTCTTGTGTGGATTTTATAAATTCATAGTCAATTGTTGAGTTTCTATTCAGTGTTTTCATTTATTGGCTTTTTTTTATGAGTTTCATCTGTGCAAATTGATTCTTCAGTCTTGATGGCTTCATTGCTTGATTGCTCAACTGTTGATCTATTTGTAGTTTGGTAGTTTGGTAGGTAATAACAGTTGCTTATATGTCATAGAAGAATATACCTCCTTAAAACTGATCACCATATTAGATCCTCCCTTTCATTATTCCATTTTGCTGCCCTAAGGGTTGTGATATATAGCAAGGAAATCTGGTAGTGGAAGAGGAAGTTAGCCAATGAAACAGGAAAATTTCTTTCTCTCAAGTGAAATCTCACTGTGTATATCAATTTAGTCTTATATGGCTTCTAGCATTTTCAAATGTTAAGAATTCCAGACACTTGCTTACTATTCATCAGAAATATTCACTATTTGATTAAAATCTGGACAAGCAAATTAAAATTTGATTATCCATTAGCTATAACTTCAATTTGTTTAATGCCACAAGATATATCTGCTGGACTTTATTTATTGAATCATTCATGAGAGTTGGCTGTCTTCCTTCTTGTCTGTCATAAAACTCTAAATTGAAGTTTGAGGATGTAGATTTCTGTTTAGTTTTTCTCTTCTGAAAGGTTTTATTTGACTAGGTGTTTAGTTTACACCTCAAAAACTATTGGTTTTGGTAGTGATCTTTTCTTGTACTCTTATTTTAATGGAGTTTGATTGGCTTGGCACAGAAGAATATGATAATACAGCATATGGTAAAAAATGCCAAAATATTATAGGCAGTAGGTGATGGGGATGCATTTAGCTTTACATCAAATATGTCATCTGGCTAAATAAGAGTTAGTGTAGCTGTGTGGACCATGGAACACAGACAGGATTTAACCCTATTTCAGGTAGGTTATTTTGGAGTTGAGGAGGCGGGGTAATTTTAAAATAGCATAGAGATCCAAATAATAGATAAATTGTTTTAAACTTTACAGGATTATTCTATTACATTTTAAATTTTCATTTTAACATTTTATTTGCATAAATACTAACACTTCCATCACAGACCCTAGTAAAAAAAAAAAAAAAAAAAAAAAATAATTATATACTACACTAAGTTTAGTATATCTATTAGGACCTTGAATAAGTTCTCCATGTTTTCCAACAGATGGTGTTCTTAGAACTATGTGTGCATAGTTTCAGATGATAATGTATCTATAAGGAAGTACTCTAAGCAAGTTTGAAATTTAGTGTATGTTATTTCGCTGAAGTGTAAACAACTTTGTTTTTCATAGCATTAAACATGTTGGATTTCATGCCAAAGAAAGTTTATTTGCAGGAAATTTTATTGCACTATTTTATTCAAAAGAAATCTGTAGCAGAAGCACACAGAATTCTTGTTGAGACTTATGGCGACCATGCTCTGTCAGAAACAACATGCAGAAATTGGTTTAGATGCTTCAAAAATAAAGATTTTTATGTTGAAGATAAAGAACACTCTGGCGCACCAAAAAAGTTTGAAGATGAAGAATTGGAGGCATTACTTCATAAAGACTCATGTCAGGTGCAAGCAGAACTTGCAGAATCATTAGGAGTTGATCACACAACAGTTTTGAAATGTTTGAAAGCATTAGGAATGATTCAAAAGTAAGTACATTGGGTGCCGTGTGAGTTGAAGCCAAGAGATGTTGAACAGTGTCTTGTCATGTGTGAAAAGGAAAGGTTTTTTTACATTGTATTGTGACTGTAATAAAATTAATTATGAATACTGAACAAATGTTTTAAAATGTTTACAGCAGATAGTTTAAAATATCAAAGTTCATACTAATAGTTTTAATACTTATTTCTTAAAAACTCTTGACAACACCATACTTAGTTACCTTCCCTGAAGTGTTAGTCAAGCCATTCACAGTACTCACTCAACATTCTTCAATTTATGAATTGTAAAAAAAATTTAACTTTCAGATGAACACAGCAATTTTGTCTTTGAAAATGATAAACACTACAATATTTGTCTTGAAATAAACAACACTCTGATGAGTACTATGTCAAAAGTACTCTGAATAAAATAATATGTATCAACATGGTAATTTTCTCTCTTCCTTTAATAAAGATACTAAGAAGCTTGTCCATGAATAAGAAAGGATCCATATGAAAATAAGTAGAAAAAACTTGTCTAAATTATTCAATGAAACATGTTTTAACAAAAGTATGTTGCCAAAATATATGCAATATATATATATATATATATATATATATATACATACATAAGAACCTATACAAAGGTGTGTGTGTGTATATATATATATATATATATAGGAACTTACATGGATATGTGTGTGTGTGTATATATATATATATATATATATATATATATATATATATATATTTCTAAACTATACAACTACTGCCTCAAGGAATCTTGTTTTCCTGGCTGCTGGAAGTCCTCTTTGATTGTTCCTGTCTTCAAGAACTCCGGCGACCCCTCTGACCCTTCCAACTACCGTCCTATCAGTCTCCTTCCCCTCTTTGGCAAAGTCTTTGAAGCCCTAATCAATATCAAGGTGGTAAACCACCTCACATCCCATAATCTGCTCTGACAAGCAATATGGTTTCCACTTTGCCTGATCTACAGCTGATGTTCTTACGGCCATCACTGAAACTGTCTACCGAGTTCTTCAAAATAACGGGAAAGCCTGTGCCGTGGCACTAGACATCTCCAAAGCATTTGATAGGGTTTGGCATGCCGGCCTTCTTCGCAAGCTCCAGTGTTATGGCATTACGGGTCGATTATATAACCTAATACAATCATTCCTGTCAAACCGTGAATTGAAGGTCGTTCTCAACGGATTCTCATCCAGTTCCTATCCTACAAACGCAGATGTTCCTCAAGGCTCCATCCTAGGCCCCACTCTATTCCTTATCTACATAAATGACCTTCCTGACACCATAACTTCCCAAGTTGGCATCTACGCGGATGACACCACAATTTATTCCTGCCTCAAAAACAAATCTAGTCTCGCTGACAAAACTCACCTGGCCATGCATCTCGAAAAGGACCTCCAATCGATTGTGAACTGGGGCATGAATTGGCTGGTCAACTTCAGTGCTTCTAAGACAAAACTGCTCTCTATTAACCACCACAGAGATCCTTCCCTTCCCTCCATTAGAATGTCTGACGCTCAACTTCTTAAGAGCACCTCTCTGCGGCTTCTCGGTCTCACGTTGACTGCTGACCTGACCTGAGATGGAATAAATACATTGAGTCAATTGCTTTGTCCACCGCAAGGAAAATTGGCTCCCTGAGCCGCGCCAGGAAGTTTTTCTCCCCGAAGTCGATCCTCCAGATCTACAAATCAACAATTCGCCCTTGCATGGAGTATTGCTGCCATATATGGTCTGGTGCCCCTTCTGTTTGCCTTGGGGTTCTTGATAGGATCCAGAGGCGGATATGCAATGTAGTTGGCCCTGTTCTGTCATCTCGTCTACAGTCACTTTCTCACAGATGCACCGTCGCCTCCCTCTGTCTGTTCTACAAATACTTCCATGGAAATTGCTCCGAGGAGCTGCATTCGCTGGTTCCCAGACGTCATGAGTTCAAGCGCCATATGAGGCTGGCATCCCGCTCTCACTCCTTCACTGTCGAAACTCCCAAATGTAGCCGTCTCTTCTACTCCAATAGCTTCATGTCTTTCACCTATGGCCTGTGGAACTCCCTTCCCTATTCTTGTTTACCTGTGAGCTATAATCTCCAGCTATTCAAGTGTAATGTCAATCAACATCTCCAGTTGCTTTGATCTATCCACTACCCTCATCCTTTCTTCTATCACTCCTATCTGATCTTGCTCTAAATTTTCTGTAACCCTTTGCGTCCTAGTGGCTCCCGCCTTGCTTGGGGTGAAATGCTTAAAATATATATATATATATATATATAAATTCATCCTAACTGAGGAAACACAGGATTTTGGGAAGTTGATCAGGCTGAGAACTTTTCAGCACCTGTCATATATGAATCTGAATTAGAATCACAAAAGTGTCATATGCTTAATTTATTTTTGCTTCGATTGATTTTTTGGGTCCTGGCAAGGTCGTCAAACATTGGAACTGCTTCACAAGATGAAAGTCAAAATCCATCACAATTTCTTTCTTATTTTCATTCTTTGCAACAAAGTGAACATTGAAAAATGGTTTCTTTGTGACTGCCCACTCCATTTACATATTACTTTACATTAGCCAATATGGAGCACTATATTATTACTACTATAGATTTACCAATTCCATCAAACATGACTGTAGTGACACCAGTTCTAAGCTTCACAGCTAAGACCCACCATGCCACGCCCATTGTAGTGAACCACCCTCATTACATTTGTATTCCATTGGTGAGATGTTTCACTCGAGCAGCTTCTTCTCCTGAATTGCTGCTTTGTGAAATGGGATCCCAAGAATTTTAACCTGTTCAAGTCTAGGGTCAACCTCTTACTTATTACTCTATTACTCTCTATCTTGTCTCTTGTGCCTTATACAAAGTGAACATTATTTAAAAACAAAATTTTGTTCAGCTCTTATGCTGTTTAGAAACCTTTTTCAGTTTTGTTTTTCTTCAATTAATATTGTTATATTGGTTGGTCAGGCCGAGAACTGTTCAAATCTTTTGTTAACCACTATCTTACTCAAATTGCCCCATAAATTGTGCATCTACCTTTGCTCTTGGTCCTTGAACAAAGTGAACATTATTTAAAAAAAAAAAAAAAAAAAAAAAAAAAAAAATCTTGTTCAGCTCTTATGCTGTTTAGAAATTTTTTTATTTTTTTTCCCCCTTCAATTAATATTGTTATATACTGCTATTTTTACCTGTTGGTTTTGTAAAAATCTTGGAACAGGCCACCATAATAAAGTACTGGCATTGGCAATGTCAGCAAAAAAAAGTTAGACGTATTACAAGCAAAACCTACAAATAGACTTTGGATATTATACAGATGATTAATCAGCAAATTCTTCCGATTCATATCTAAAGCCTTTATTCATTTGTTCTAGTGGACATTTAAAAAATATGTAAAATGTAAGCCATTGTATTAAATATAAGCCATTCTGATTTACAGGAAGATGTTTTTTAAAAATATGTAGCAGATGTGATCTTTGAGAAAAAACTTAGTTATTGATTTTGTGTGAAGAGATCTTGATATTGATTACGACAATCTATAAAAATGAAATGTACCTGCCAGAGAAAAAAAATTAGAATAATATGAGGGAGTGCTGCTGAAAAGTTCTCAGTCTGACCGACTTCCCTAAATATGACCAACCATCAGATTTATTCATTTTTTTTTTTTTTTTAATTTCAATTTACTCTTGGCTAAGAACTTTTCAAGATTTATCTCATAGTTAAACTTTTTGCAATTTTCTAGATTTTTAATGATTGATATTTCTTCCTCTTCCTATTGGTGGTAGTGAGGTTTTAGAGAAAATGGAACAAAAAAGGACACTTATACTTTGATTCAGAAAGAGACAGTTGAAATTACTCACACATAATGAGGAAAAAGAGCTTGGAGAATTTGACACTCACAGGACTTTAAAAGCAAGAGGGACAGAGGAAAGCAGAAAATAACCTACCTAATAAGCTTGTGTAAATGAATAGCAGAATAGGGATTAGAAGAGATAGCAAAAGGACAAGCCGTACTGAGAGCTAAAAAGGACAGGAAGTTGTGGAGAGCCATGATAGTTTAGGTTCTGAAGGTATATGGCACATAGAAGAAATGTTTAATAAATTATTTGAATGAGTGTCTTTGTTACCTTAACACAAATGGGTAGCACCCCACTTCACCTTAATAACAGTGGCTATCCAACATGACATCTAGCTGAGTCCATTTTTACAAACCAGGGGAGGGACAGACTAACAAATTTGAGAAAGCAATATACAGGTTGGTTTCATTTGAAAATTCTTGGCCTGACCTACTTCTCAAAATCTGGCCAAGCATCAGTTTCTTGGTTAGACTGGGACCTTTTAATACCCTTCTCTCTGTCTCTCATATATATATATAGTATCCAGTAATTTATGTTATTGAATAGTAATAGGTTTTCATTTCTGTATTTCAAACAACATTTGCAAGCCTTGATAACATTAAGTAAAGATCTTTCAACTCCTGATTCAATAACTAGTGGATTAACTTTATAGATGCTGCAACATTGAATGATTATAAAGTTTCTGTTTTTTCTTTTCTTTCTTTTTTATCTTACAATTCTATTATGTGAAAATCTTACAATATTTGGGAAAAGAGGAGAGTTGATTGGAACTTCTGTACATTTTTTTTTAAATTAAAAGACATTAATGAATTTGAATCTCATCAATGTGGACTTGATATTCCCATCTTGGATCAATAAAATAAATACCAGTTATATATTGAAAGAAACTGATAAAAGCAATGAGAGGAAGAGAAATGTTCACCACCGACACCCTAATACTTACCTGGAAGTTGATATCAGTGAAGGAGAGTGCTTGGTCATCTGTAGGACTGTTGCAAAATCAATTGTCTGGACACAAGACTTAGGAGCTAAACACCAAATTTGAGTTTGATCAAAGTTGACTTATTCCTTCATTTTTCAAGTAGAAAGGATTTTCTGGTAGGAGTTAGTGATTTGAGTTAAAATTCCTCAGAATAAAGACCTTTTTTTTTCATTATTCTTCAGGACGTTGGTGATCATGGTTCTCCACAACTTCCTATCCTTAGTAACTCTCAATAAATTTTGTCTTTTCACCTTCTCTCCCAAACGCTGCACTGCCATCCATCAACTCGAGTGCACCTGGTAGGTTATGCATTGTTTTACTTTGTCTTTCTTACCTTCAACCTGTCTAGGGAGTATCAAATTTTCCAAGCCCTCTTTCCTCATTATGTGCCCTAGAAATTTCAACTGTCTCTTTCTGATTTTAAGTATAAGGTTCCTTTTGTTTCCATTGTCGATAGAACTTAGTCATTGCTCACATGTTTGGTCCATGGGATTCTCAGTATACTTCTGTAGAACTACATTTCTGTTGCTTTACATCTCTTCTTTATCTGTAAGGAACATGGCTCTCTACAACTTCCTATTCTTAGCTCTCAATAAATTTTGTCTTTTTTTGCCATCTCTCCCAAACCCTACCTGCCAGCTATTCACTCAAGCGACCTGTCTCTCTTACTGTCAACTTGTCTAGGGAGTATCAAATTTTCCAATCCCTCTTTCCTTATGATGTGCTCTAGAAATTTCAACTGCCATATAAGAGAACTGATATTACAAAACAGTTCAGTACTTTTTCTTTGTTTCTAACATTTTTTCTGTTTTGTAATACTTTGAAAAACTATTCCTGAAATTGTTTGTTAAATGCCATGAATGAATAGAGTACACAGTAGAATCAGAAAAAAGGACAAGAACAGTGCAGGTTCGTTAAAAATACTGATACAAGCAATGCAGTATTTATGTTCAGAATGATATCAGAAAGAGCAATACAAAGGCAGAAGTGTGTGTACCAGTTCTTTATAGATCGTGCAAAGACATTTGATAAAGTATGTCACAAAGAACTGTTGGAACTGCTTAATAACCAATGACGTATTTGGGAAAGATATTAGAATAATCAAGAACCTATCATGGCAGCAAAACATTTGTATATAGATAGAAAATGAGTTCAGTAGAAATAGAAACTGGTGTCTTTTCATTGAACTTATTCAACCTTTACAGTGAGGCAATTCTAAGAGAATTAGAAGTCCTACCAGGATTCATTATTGGCAGCCACAATCTTAACAACATAAGATATGCAGATGGCACAGTGTTGATAGATATGAAAAAAAAACCTACAAGAACTCCTACATAAAGTAATGAAGGAAAGCAAGAATAAAGGACTAAACATTAACTGTAAGAAGACAGAATACATGATTGTTAGGAAATGTATGAGACCAAAAAGCAAATTACATATTGGAGATACCAAAATCAATCAAGCACAAAAATTTAAATATCTGAAAATGTTTTAACAGAGGACAGAAAGTGCAACACTGAAATTCAAAGGTGCATTGGGATAGCCAAAGATGCCTTCCAAAAGCCAAGCAGAATATTAAGAAACAGAAAAAATTTGTTAGAAACAAAGAAAAGATTGCTGAATTGTCATGTGGTATCTGTCCTACATGGCTGTGAATGCTGGACAAACTCCTCAAAGATGAAGAAGAGACTTGAAGCAACAAAACATTCTACAGAAGGATGCTGAGGATACCATGGACTGAACATGTGTGCAATGACAAAAAGTTTTAGAAAAAATGGAAACTCATACTTAGCACTAGGTAGAGATAGTTGAAATTTCTAGAGCACATCATGAGGGAAGAGTGCTTGGAAAATCTTATATTAGGTTGGTGCAAAAATAATGACGTAATAATGTTGTTTTTTGACGTTAAAAAATACATCAAAAAAACGACATTATTACGTCATTATTTTTGCACCGACCTAATACTTACTAAGGCAAAAAGAACAGAGAAAAACAATGCATAACTTACTTAGCAAGCTTGAGTTAATGAATGACAGAACAAGGTTTAAGAGAAATAACAAAAAGAAAAGTTATTAAGTGCTACAAAAGGCAGGAAATTGGGGAGAGCCATTATTGCCTATGTCTTGAAGAGACACAGCACATACATAGCTACTTAAAAGTTCTCAGTTAGTCTAACCCACTTCCCAAAATATGACCAAACATTAGATTTTTTTTTTTTTTTTTTTATCTACTAATTGACTGGAGAATTTTTCTGGAGAATGGTTTTGTTAATTATTGTGAATATATTTACCATGTTTTATTTTACCAAAATTTCTTTGGAGTTTTTGTTGAATTCTTATATAAGAATTCAAAAAACCCAAAAGAATTTTTTTTTCTTTTTTAACTAAGTGTCAGGAATAATTTATTCTTGTTGGGATACTATTGATGTTACCTGAAAAATGTATTCTGACTTGGCTTTTAAGTTATTTTTGTCTATGTTTATCTTTGAAAAAGACTAATTTTTCATGAATTTTTTTTTTTTTTTTTTTTTTTTTTTTTTTTTAAGGGAGTACTAAACATTTTATGATCAGTCTGAAAAATAAGATAAAAATTATAGTTTTTAGGGCATTGTTTAAAAGGTCATTCACATCCTAAGTCACCGACTGTAATTTTTACTAACAAATTAGTTACTTTCAAATAGATTCTATTTACCTTTTAGTCATTATGATTTTAAAAAATCATTTTGAACTCTTTTGGTGCAATTTTTCTGAGAATCTGTTTCTGGGATAGTTTTAGTGAAATAATAAAGTCAGTGTTTTTTTTTTTTTTTTGTTTTTCATAAAGTAATTTATTTTTCTTTTTTGGTTTAAAATGGGAAACATAAATAGTGAGAAACTTTTCTTTATCATATGCCTACTTCTAACACTGCAACCACTTTCTCACTGATGTAAAATTGCCAGCTCTATTGCGATTTCCATGACAAATGTTCAGATGAGCTCTCCATTCTTTAGTTCTACTGATTCAAGAAGAAACTTACTCATATAGCCCCCCCTCCTGAGAACTATTACTTTGTAGTTGTTTCCTTGAACACTTAATCCCTTCAAGTCTAAGGTCAATCATTATCTTTCCTCTTTAATAACCTCCATTTTCTACCAAATTCTCCTCTATTCATTTTACACTTCATTCATCATTATTATTTTCATTGTCCGCCTCTATCTTGAGTGGCTCTCGAACTTTCTATTGGTTGAAATTTACTATTTAAAAAAATACAAACAATGAATTTTATTTACTTATAATTTGAGAAGGTGGAGTAATGTATAGTGACTTGAACTGAGGAATCAGAGAGCAGAGTTCAAATTCCTCTCAAATCCATTACATTCACTTACATGCTAATTGTCATATGCCCCAGTCGACGAATGGGTTATAGGGCGATCATACGCCAACTAGGAGATATATACACTCTCACACCTGTGGAGAGATACAAGCTATCTCTCTCAGATCGTGAGAGTGGACAATTGGTAAACAAAATATTTTTAAGACCACTGTTCGATTGGGATAATCGAACAGTAATCTTTCCCATGTCCGCTTCGTTTTCAACATGAGTACTGATCCACAATACAAGGATGAACTATAAGGCTTAGCGATTTTTGATAAATAATTTTAATATATATAAATATACATATATCAAAAATAAACGAATAGATAAGTATGAGTTAAAACATCCGACGATCGCATCTCGAACTTATTTTGGGATATCAAATTCGCCTAACACCAAATGGATTCAACTGAACCTGAACATACAAAATACAAGTATGAATTACTATGAATTGAATGCAGAAGCCAACACACATATACAAAAGAGATGGGAGAGGAGTTACAATTATTGTTTTACATGTGGAAAGGTGTTTGCGGAAAAAAACACAATATTCATGTGTGTGTGTATATCTTTTCTACTACGGGTCCAAAATGTGATTACTTATCTTTTGTATTCAGTTCTCTCTTTTTTCTTTTTTATATCAATGTCCTTTCTTTCCTTTTCTCGGCACAAACACAATTTCACACACTGCTAGTCTGTAATAGAGGTATACACTTTCTTTCTCTCTTTGTTTCGTCTTTTTCTTTCCTTCCTTTCTTTTGTAGATAGCTCGATTTGCAACAGGGATGTACACTTTCTTTACGCAGGTTGAACCACCAGCATATATTTTTATCCGCATCTTCAAATTGGGATTCTCGAACAGGAATATTTCTTTATACTTCTGTCCGGAGTTGCCTGGATCGAACTGGATAAGTCATCACTATCAAATGCGTCTTATCTTTCCGTTCGTGAACCATTAGCGCCTCAGCTTCGGTCTTGCCTTTTCAAAGTCCAGAGAACAACTGATCCTTGAGTGAATCTTTGACTGTCACGTGACTTAGGTTTTGGGCGCGAATTCTAACTTACTTCCGTCCCCTGTCTAGCTTCTGTCTAGACGTTTTCCTTTACAGGTAATTGGGTCAGTTGACCCTTTTGACCTGCCTTCCCAAAATGTCATAAGATTTCACGTAATCTTTATTCTGTTGCTAGGCAGAAATTAACCTTCATATTTGCGTATATGCGTGTTTAGCTTATCTGCTTTTAATACCAGTCACACTAATACCTATAGGAAAGGTATGAATCCTCTTTTCAAAACCAGCTATGTGTATATATCAGGTCAGACCGGGTTCTATAGCCTTGGATGGCAATTGGTCTACTGCAGAAAAATATGGCTACCTCATCAGTCATGTATCGAAAGATACATGATCGCCTAAGTGTGTATCACGCATAGCACATAACTGACTGTTGGAATCATTGTACTTTGATATTTTTATAACTTTTCAATCAATCCATTCTTTAGCCATCATCAGCTGGATAATACTTCTTTCTTGAGAAATATTTCTTTATTTCTATTTTTGAAATACTTCAACTCTGAACAAATCGCTCTTTCAGTTCAATCATCAGTTATTTTTAACTTGATTCAAAAGGCAGTTAATACATTTCAGTTGAGCTGCAGTGAAAATTAAACTTTTAAAATTAGCAATTTCAAATATTACCCTCAGTTACATTTTGAATTGGTTAAATAAATTAAAAAATAAGGCCTTGTCTTGTAGATCAAGTTGTGAACTATCCAGTTTGTATGATGAAAAAAGGCCAGATCCTGATGAATGCAAGTTTTTGATTTCTTTGGTCATTTTAACATAGAATTATTTTTGTTAAAACTACAGGGGGGAAAAAAAATTTTAGACTTACTATATGATGAAAAAAAAATTAAAATATTTAGTTTGAACAACACATCTAACATGTGGTTTTGTTGTTTTAAGCTACTGATTTTTTATTCTTTGCTTTTGTTTCAAGTAACTGTAACAAAAATTTCAACAATTAAATAAACTACCAAATTCTGTGTTTTTTGTGGGGACACATTGTATAATTGTGGATTTTGGCAGCAATCTCTCTTTTATACAGGTTTCATTAAAAATGACTGACAATGTACTGTGGTTAGGCTTTTTATTTATGAATTTTTCTTGTGTTTGTATGAGTTTTTTCCTTTCTGGACATAAAGTGTGGCAAATTGTCTGAATGTCCACTATGCCCAGGCACTTTCAGTTGGTCTTTTAACCATTATCAAGGATTTTTTCTTAAATTTTTTTATATTTAACTGAATGTGTAGATTTTTGTGTATGTATTTAGAGTTATGGGAGTGCATTCATAGTTGATGTTATTAAGTCTTGGCTCATTCTTTTATACAGGGTATCCCACAAGAAAACAGGAAATTTTAGATTTACTTTATGATGAAAATAAAATTAACTGACATATAAAAAAAAATTAAAATTTTTTACTTTGAACAACAACAACACTTAACATTTGTGTTTTTTTTTTTTTGTTTTTTCTGTTTTAAGTTATTCAATTTTTATCCTTTACTTTTAAGTTTCAAATAAATGTAACAAAAATTCCAACATTTAAATAAACTGTATCAAATTTCCTGTTTTTTTGTGGGGCACCCTGTAGAAGGTGGAAATTCTATATTGGGGTCATATATTTATTTGATGTGTATCCATTATTATTACCCAGTGGACAGCTAACCCAGGCCTCAGTTAGTCTTTGATGTTTCTGGTTTTACTTTGAAAACTATTTTTGTTCATTAACTCAAGGCAAGTTACTGTCAGCATAGAAAATGGTTGCTCCCTCAGCCTGTTTGCTTTATTCTCTTATATTAAAAAAAAATAAAAAAATAAAATAGAACTTGAATACCACTCAAGGTCATCTATTTGCTTGGAATTTTGAATATTGAAAATATGGATTTATTGCCATTGGATTTTACAGAGTGTGATTTATTTTTTTTACTGTTCTGTGTTTCAGTATCTGTTTTTCATATAGTGACCAAATTTAATATTCTTTTTATTACATCTATTATCATAAAACATTTAAATTCATATTGCAACAATAACTTTATTGCAATCCATCAGACAAAATGACACATTTATTTATCTGTGAAGTGTCATGATTTTTTTTAAATTTTTAATTTACATTTTATTTTGTGTGATTCTCTTTTCTTTCTTTCTTTTATGCTATCGAAAACCCAAATAATGTCACCATAAATTACAAAACATAAGATGTGGGTTAAACTATTTTTCATGATTTCACTTGAAAGTTTTAAGCTTTAATAATATACAGTCAGATTTTATTACACGAGTCAATATTTCCACAATAAAATCGCTATTTCCAAACAAACATTGATAAAATTTCAAGATGTACTTGTATTTATATGATTGATATATCATGAGTTTCAGCATATAATATCTATCATTTTTGGAGGTGTCAGGTTTTGTTAAGCAAACATTGTGCGTGCAATTTAGTTTTTATTTATAATTAAATCCAAAATATATTAGACATAGAAACATATTTGATTAAAACAGTATCCCATATAGCTGAATAAATTATTATTTTACATATTATTAGGTTGGTGCAAAAATAATGACGTAATAATGTTGTTTTTTGACGTTAAAAAATACGTCAAAAAACGACATTATTACGTCATTATTTTTGCACCAACCTAATAATATGGACACTTTGACATTCTGTAACTGTCATTGATCTTTCAACCATTGATTTTATTAACTTTCTACTCTTTTAACTTTAACATTACTTGCAGCTGTTTTATTACTCCTCACTGATTTACCTTGTTTGCATAGTTTTTCATTCTCATATCTCTTTTAATAATCATTGTTCTATGATCTCTTTTCAAGTTCAGTTTCAAATGTTGTGTCCTTACCAGTCAATAATTTTAACAATGTTTGATCTAGCTTGCGTTACACAAGGAACATCATAGCAAGCAAACTTCTATTCTCCCTTTTTAAGGAAAGACAACTTCTGTCATGAAGATGATTTTCTTGAAAGCTTCATATCTTCTCAGTTTTGTATCTAAGATTTAAACAAAGCAATTTCTAAAAAATTAATGGATTTACTTTTAATCTGACATTTTTATTACGCAGTGGCATGGATAAGATTTCCTTTTGACTTTATTCCTACATACATACATATATTTCATACAGTGTGCTTTACTGGTTTGTCATAAAGACCATCACAGCAAGCAAGCTTCTATTTTTTTTCTCTTTTTTAGGAAAGACAACCTCTTCATGGAGATTATTTTCTCAATAGCTTCACATCTGCTCAGTTTTAGCAGTTTCTAAAAAAAAATGAATGGATTTATTTTACTTGGGAACTGAGTAGAGATGACTAATTGTATAATCATAAGAACAATTTATTTTTATACAAAGTATCTGTAATAATAAATTTTACAAGTTTTAAGGAAAATGAGAACAAAAAAGAATTTTTTTTACATTCAGAAAGAACCAGTTTAAATTTCAGGGGCACGTAATGAGGAAAGAGGGCTTGGAGAATTTGACACTTACAGGATGTATAGAAAGCAAAAGGGGCTAAGGGGAAACTTTCAGTAACCTACTTAACAAACTTGTGTAAATAGTAGAACAGATACAGAGAATGATAGTGATGGGGGGGGGGAGAGCTGATAGTTCACATATTGAAAAGGATTTGAAATATAAACTCTGGGATCACATAGCAAATCAAAAGCTGAAGGGTGATATGTTCACCTCCAATTCTCAGTTTTGATATATTCCCATAATTTCACAAATGCTTGTAAGAGGAAAAGGAAATATGACCTCTTATGTATTATATTTCCTGAAGGAGTTAAACACTCTTGCTCTATAACCACTCTTGAATAAAGTACAGCACCTGTCAAACTCATGATAAGAATGACTTAATAGTAACAGTTTGTTGTGGAAAAAAAATACCCTATAAAGAAGCCAGTTCTTGATTTTGAACCCGCTCATTTACAACTGTACGCACAGTAACTGTTGAAAGTGTCTCTGATTAGTCAGTGCAATAATGTAGAAACATATTGTGGTAGTACATTATTTACATGTAGATTGTTGTCCTCGTCTTTGTTGTTATCAAAACATTGTGCTCTCCTGGCTTCATCAAGTGCTTGTTGGTCTGGGTAACCTTCAAGGAATTTCAATCTGAACCTTGTATTTAATCTACAGAGGTATGTTGTCTCATTCTACTGTCTGTGTCTAGGAATAACTCATTTTATTTCTATTTAATATTGCTCATTTATTGATCA
Organism: Acanthosepion lycidas; assembly: GCA_963932145.1. Lineage (NCBI taxonomy): Eukaryota > Metazoa > Mollusca > Cephalopoda > Sepiida > Sepiidae > Acanthosepion > Acanthosepion lycidas. The sequence goes on from OZ010585.1 coordinate 102,411,274, forward strand.
CCTTGTTTCCAAGTTTGTATTTCCTGGCTCAAGGGATTGAACTTGCAATTACCAAGCCAAGTCATCCCAGAGATTCAGACAGAAATTTTGTGGTAGGTCTAATAATCAAGAGGAAATAGAAAGACAATGTCCTGTTTTATACCTAAGCAATGATATAAAGTCATTTCCACTTTAGGCTAAACTTTTCATATTAGAAAATTTTGTTTTGTGCTTTTGAACTCTTGATCAAAATAAATGCATCAAAAAACAAAATCAGTCTGTCTCAGAAGTCACTTAATGGATAAGTGTTTATTTTTGTCATTCAGTTTGTTTTAGGATTTATGAGTTTAGTTTCCTTATGTGACAGTTAACCATTTTTGTTCTTGCATGAAATTGAAACAATAGACTGTTTTCTTCAAGAAACACCACAGTACCTTTCTCAAAAAGATTTTTTATTTCAAGTTCATTGTTCAGAATTTAATCTCTAGAATTTTTTATTTTTATTCTGTGTCCCTTAAGGATATAAGGTGATTGTACCTCTCTTCAGATTGTTTTTTGTCATTATCTGTAAATTGTCATGAATTCTTGGGAAAGATGGTGGTGTCCCATTTTAGAATTCAAAGTTTTCATTTTTTTAGTCTGGCTGCCAACCGAGGCTATAGAGTCCAGTCTATTAGCTATTTATTTAACCTACAGCTGTTGGAAAGAGAGAAGAGATGGATTTAATTTATTTCAAGAGCATTTGTATGGAAGTGAAGGCAGCTGAATAGTCAGAAGTTTGAACTCATCTCACTAATTTCATTTTCTGTGCCACTATCCATTACACAGCTTGTACATATAGAAAAAATACCATATCATAATTTATAATTCTGGCAGGAATTATGCCAAGCTCTCTGCAGAAATTAGTGAAAGAAGAGCATTTAAGCTATGATAGGTTATTTTTATTTATTTTTTTTTGTACATATTCTAAAGGACAAACCGTCAATTGTAAGAAAATGGAATATATGTTTCAAGCCATAAATTGGAGATGTCAAAATAAGCAAGTACAGTAATGTAAGTATCGGGGGAAATATTAAAAAATGATGGAAAAGGTGACGCAGTAACTTGAAGGAACACGGAAATAATGAAAGAAGCCTTCCAGGAGCTAAGCACAGTAAAAAGAAAATTTCATGAAACTAAAAGATAAGAGTTCTGAATGTCTATGTAATATCCCTTCTCCTATATGACAGTGAAGGCTGGACAATTTCCTCACAGCTGAAGAGATTTCAGGTAACAGAGATATGGAGAATGCCTTGGATGGATCATGTGATTAACGAGGAAGCTTTAATGAAAATGGAAACAGAATGGAAACTTTTGCATAGGGTTAGAAAGAGACAGTTGAAATTTATGAGGAAAGAGAGCAGGGATAATCTGATACTTATAGAACATGACAGCTATGTTTTATAATTTCAATGTTGAGATTGGTTGTTGTAATGATGAATTCTATGCAAATCGTTTGTTCAATTGCACTTCTAACTTGGGGCAATTCTTTTCAACTTCTTGTTTTTCTGTCAGTTATGATTTTCAAAAATTTAAATGCAATGTCAATCGACATCTTTTGTCTCCTTGAATCCTGTTCCCTTATATATGTCTCCTTGAATCCTGTTTCCTTCACTCTCAGTAACCTCTTTTATCTTAGTGGTTTTATCACCTTGCTTGGGAGTGAAAGGATTAAAAAAGGGGGAGGAAGCAATGAGTAAGATACTTAACAAGCTTATGTAAATGGATGGCAGAAAATGAACAAGGATAGTAAGGGGTCAAAAATTGCTTGGGGCTGCAAGACATAGAAACTTGTGGAGAGTCATTATCACTGATGCCCCTAAATGCGCACATAGAAGAAAACCTTTGAAAGGAATGTGTGGATATACAAGGAGAATCTTTGAATGACTGCTTTTATTCATTTATTTTTTATACTCAAAAAATGCTGACTGTGATTCAGTTTTTGCTTGTTATGCTCTCCAGTCAAAGTGTCTAACCCATTTTTGTTGATGGTGGCAGCCAACTTCCATTCTCAGATACCTTCAAACCTTCTCACCTACTCAACCACCTTTCCATTATACCACCTCATCAATTCTATCTCTCACGGGAATTGGCATTTCAACATAATTGTTTCTTGTCACAATTCCTTTCTCTCTCAAACTGCTTCCTCTCGGCTGTCATCACTTGTCTACCTGTGCATTTCATAAGATTTCTGAGATGTCACACATTTGCTCGTATTTTAGCCGTTTGTCATGGAGATATTTTTTTTTATTGCTCAGTGGCACTGTATTTTTTGCCAATGATACGATTGCTCTCAACTCACAAAAGTCCCTTATGTGTTTAACTTTGTATCCCAGTCCATAAAGGCTCTTTTTTTGTTTTTGTATTGGATAGAATTGTTTCTAAAACATAAGCATCTCACTAAGGACATACAACCAAGCAAGCCAGATACAGTTTTTGATGATTCTAAACTACATCCGGAGGCAAGGCCTCTGATTGGAAGCTTTTGAGTAGTGTGGAACTACCTCTTGATTGTAGTTGTTCCCAGGTTCACCCTGACCTGGGATGGTAGCACCTGTTAGGGTCCCAGATATAGACAAATGTTAATCCTTAAACTGAAAGCTGAAACACTATCAAAATCTAAAAACAGATTTTTATAGTAAAAATACTAGCAATACATTCTTGTAGAAAAAAAAAAAAAATAACCAGCATTTTTGCAAGTGAAATTACTAATGCTTCCAAGAAAATTAAATTTTGGCATTGAATGGCCCATAAGACAATATGTCCCTAAACAAACCAAAAAAAAAATCAGTTTTCCTATTTACTAAACTTGATGTAGCTGGGTATGGCATAAAGCCATAAGTCTGGAGCTTTGAGTGAGGATTGAACCAATTTACATTGTAGTAATGGTCTGTTAGGTTAGCCTGCTAATCTGTTGTCTTTGTTCAAAATACCTGGGAATTAGAAAGGCTCTAGTTAGAGGGAGCATCAAAGGAAAAGAAGACTAGTTACAAGAAACAAAGAAGAGGTTTATCAAATATTCATAGATAGAATGGAAAAACTTAAGTGAATCAACTACTCCTCAAATCCTACTCTAATATGACTACTTTCCATATTTATGAGTAGGAACAGTCCATTGTCACTAGGGAAGAGCATGAAATACACTGCATTCTATTCTACAATATAATCATTAGCTCACAGAAAGACTTTCAGCTTGGTGGTTTATTGCTCAAAAGTGCGTTTTCTTTTTCTGTATGTGCGAGAGAAAATATTACCATTAAACACTGAGCCATACTATTTCATTCCTCTAATGTCAATGTTTACAAAGTGTTGCCGTATTTGATCTTGTCAGTTCACTCACCAATTCCATCCTTTATCAACCAAACAATATTCCTCAATATATTTTTATTAAACATTTACATTTCAGCTAATATAAACCATTAAGCTGATTATTCAGGTTTTGGTTTGGAAACATGATGTTCATGTTTGTGTCAGCCATAAATATTATACACAAATGCAAATTACTTGGAAGATAGAAATCAATCACTTAGCTGATCATCGTTTTTGCTGTTCATTATTCAATGTTTGTATCTTTGGCCTGACTGGTATCTTAACATGATTAAGTTTAAGATGGTCAATAAAAACAATTTTAAACACAAATAAACAAAGACTTTAGGACAGAGTGGACCATACTGTAGGAATTGTCTTGCCCCAAATCATGCCAGAATAGACATTGCATTCAGTGTCTTTAGAGAAGCCGGGTACAGGATTGACCTGATATATGACTTTCTGGCTACTGAGTGTAGATCCACATGCTTGGTCCAGCTACACCTAGGATGCACACATGAAAAAAAGCAGCATGGCACAGATATATATAAACACCCACCTTGGTGGTAAAAAGCAGTTTCTCATACATCATAGATAAGAATGTAAGTCCTGTAAATAAATGAGTACCCAGGGCTGCACATATAATCATTGACTGGTAGTAATTGACAAAGTCTTGTAATGGTAATATTAGCTGTTTCCTTATAAGGAAACATTTGGCCAGTGCTGCTATCAATTAAAAATTTATAAAATCTTTCTCTTAAAATAAATTTTCAAGAACAGGTTATTCAAGTTCAGTAGCTGTTATCACTCTTTCCAGTATTGAGGTTTCCTTCCTAACCTTTTATTTGAATTAGTGTGGAATGTTAACATCTTGATTGGGTCATTATTTTCTCTTTGAGTTACACGTGAAGTTCATTTTAGTTGTTGCTACTGTTGAAAGTCCTCAAATGATGTGGATTCTTTGATTTGGTACAGTTTTTTGTGATTCTGTCCACAAGGTTCAAAGAAGGATGGTGCTGTAGCATACCTATGGATGATAATCAGTATGTCCCATTCACATAAATACAGTAGTAAATACTGTATGTTGGTCTGCAGTTGGAGATTTGTCTCCAGCTATGCTGGTCAAACTCTCTGCCTCTTGGCAGAGAGGATCCTCAGACAAAGCTATGCTGAAGGGCAGTCTTGTCTCGATAAACAGTTACCCAACCCTGTTTTATACAGGGTCTACTAGGAATTTTTGGCCGAGCCTAAGGGCTCAGATACCCACATTAAATTCAACCTTGTGTTACATCTGACTGCATGGGGTGGTTGGTAGATATCCTGCAGTTGGAGATTCATTGTGGAATTCACTTGACTCACTTCTATCAGTTGACTATTTCTATATGCTGCTGGCAAATCATATATGTGTTGTCCTAAGTATTATCGTTCATTACCAACCTTCATTTGATTATTCTATTTAGTAACTTTCCCTAGGTTACGACAGATGGTCTTCAGCAAGGCCCATAGGCTACACTTGCTGAAAACCATTTTTAACCATTGATTGTAGAAAATGGTTGTATACAGCTGAAAGTTTAGATATTTCTGAATGGGTTCGGTGCCATACTTGAGAAATCTATGAAGCCACATCCCCCCCCAAACAAGTTATCAGTTGATTAGTAGGATTTGTATCAGTAAATCATGATTATCTCAAAAAAAAAAAATTGTACACTCTTAAAATATTTTTTGGCTTTAAATAAAAGATATCAAACAGTCAGTTTAAATAAAACTGGACAGTAAACCAAATGATGTTCAGTTCAATTTGAAAAGGCAAGCTAAACACATCTTAAGTTATAGTGTTTTTCCACCAACAGTAATCAATCAAGTAATTTTACTTGAGCACAGAGCATAGGACAACATACCACAGTGGATACCAAAATGAAATTTCTGACTTTATACCACATACACAGATTTAGTGAAACAAATCCTAACAACTGAGAAATCCTTTTTAATAAATATCACAAATAAATAAAAATTTGTTTCAACCTATCTCTGAATATAAAAGGACATTTACATCATTAACCTTGTAGGATTATAATTTAAGTACTTTGACTCGTCCAAATTCTGAGACTCCAAATTCTTTGAGAATTATTGCAGCTTTTTTGTCTTTATCTTTTCTAGTTTTTCATAGCAAATGCAGAAATATCGTTCGCACATTATTAGCTCTACTGAAATAGGATTAGATATTCAAACACTAATCCAAAACATAAGTTCTGTTATATTAATATGATCTCTTTTCCAACATTGACAAAAGAATGGCTCAACTGCAGATCATCTATAGCACTCTAAAGATGAGAAGAAAATGCACATATTGTTATTGTTAAAGAGATCACAAAGAACTACAATGAGGAATGTGTGCACTAAATGTGCAACACAATGTGTAGCAGCAGCAGCAGCAGCACTTGCAACAACAGTGCATCATTTCACTTTCAGTTGCATCGAGAAGATTTGTACAGATTAGAATCAAAATAGAAAATTGATCTTGCATCTTTTCATTTAGTTTAAACAACCCATTTTATAATTTTATACCATAGAACACCCTCTCTTATACCAGGCTAATAATCTTTGGAAGAGATAATATCACCCTCTCATGCACACACACATGCACAGAAATAAAGCCATACATCACACAAATAAACTAATTTACAGTTGCATGCTCTTTTTAATATGAGAATGCATTTAAACAGCTCAAGAGCCACTCGAGGAAGAGCATTGCTGTTAAAATGGTAATGATGAATAAGGTATGTGATATGAATGAAATGATGTTGTATAAATTGTATATTATGATGATAAGGAAGAAAGATAACAATTAACCCTTGATGTGAAAGGCTAAGATTATAATGTTCAGGGAAGCACCCACGCGGGAGTCTTCCACAAAGTGGCAGTTCTCTGAGATAAGCTTTCTGAGTTGTACTTCCTTTTTACATTTGGAACAAAAGAGGTGATTCAGATTCATGAAAGTAATGTAGAGTGTCCTAGCAGTAAAGATCTGAACTTGTGGAACTGAAGATATACAGTTCCTCTGAAATGGAAAGTGAGTCAAGAATAGGTCTACTCCCACAAGATCACACAAACAATTTTGAGCTATCAAAAAGTGAGGATTGAGTAACTCCATCCCAGACATTATAGCAATGAATGATTACCAACATCTAAATTATAAACAAAAGACAAAAGTCACTATTTCATGAAAAGCAAACAATTTTTGCTTAAAATATTTTTTTTTTAAGTCCATAGTCAGATATTTGCTTCAGGGGTAAGCAAGAGGTTTGAGTTGACAACTTAGTTGCTTCCTTGGATGAAAAAGAATAAAAATTCAATACAAAGTGGTTTGTCTCTCATAACTGATCAATTTTCCACTTACTCTCCAAAAATGTGCTGAAAAATTTTCAACTCATTTCCCCAAATCTGATCAAATGAATCAGAATTTATTTTGGAACCGCTTCTTAGCTGGATTGAGCAGCTTTTTACACATTTATTCTTGAAAATAACAGCCATAAATATCAATGTGACTCCTGAATGGGTTAGAGATTTGAACTTCTCAAAAGGAAAGAGAAAATTATATTCTAAAATAAAAAGAATTTTGAAAAAGTGGCTTAAGAAAAATACCATTCATAACACTAAATCCATAATTGTTCTGGCGTTATTCTAAAATGCCGCTTTCTTTTTTCCATATATTGGAACCATTTTGTTTAGTTTGTATTTTCCTGATTTTAGATGAAAACTTTCAACACACACATATATATATATAACATTATTCGGACTATTGTCCTCATCTTTGTTGCCATATTTATTACATTTCGGCCGTTGTACGCTCCGGCCTTCTTCAGTTGGTTGGAATGTCGAACTGAACCCTTTATTTCGCTCACTGGAGTAGACTGTTCTCGTTCCACGTGCCATGTTTGATGGATGTCAGTTATCAGTTATCTCCTGTTAATTTCCCTCTGAAAGTTCTCCACTGCCTTAACCGGGTATTGAACTCAAGCAGTTGTAATAAATATGGCAACAAAGATGAGGACAATAGTCCAAATAATGTAAATAATGTGCATAATACCTCATCTCAGAAATATAGACATACACATATATATATATATATATATATATATATATATATATATATATGTATGTCTATATTTCTGAGATGAGGTATTATGCACATTATTTACATATATATATATTCCAAAATTATAATTTCTAAATATGATCTAGATCAGGGGTTCCCAACCTTTTTTGCGTCATTTCCCACTTTCACATGGAAGAATTTTCCAACACTCATCTATATAGTAAATATTCAAAAGCATAACAAAATTGTTTGATAAGTGTTTGTTACTGGTTTGTAAACTGATTTTATGATGTAGTAAAAATGCCAAAGTGAGGTAACAGATAACATTGAATTATTGGCAGCTGTTGCTGCTACTACCATATTAAATATCAAATGAAATTAAACTTGACCATTGAAAACTATATATATAATTTAGTTTTATTGCCAGGCTTAGTATTGCAAATGTTGACAAAAAATTAGATGATTTTTGTCCATAATTATAAAATTAAAAAGAATATACACTGTTAACAACTAATAAAAATTCAGCAAGTACTTTTTTAGTTGTTGTTCTTGGTCTTTCGTTATCTGATTTATATCACAAAAATTAATGTTATTTTGTCTGAAGAACTATTTGAATGTTACTGACCTTCTCAAAACTATAGAAAATACCAAATTTGTTATTTTGGGGGAAAATTTATATCCTATCTAGGAATGTGACAGCTATTTCCATTTATCCTCCTGTTTTTTTTGTTTTTTTGTTTTTTTTATACAGGTTCTTTGCATATTGCCTTCGAATAAATATTTTTTTGCATAGAAAATGTTAAAATACCTTTTTAATACTTGAAATCCTATACCACCCACCATTTTCAGTTCAGTTACTCATTGCTCATCCAACAGGTGGTATTACCCAGTTTCGGAAACCCTAGTTTAGATATGTGAGAAAAAAATTTGACTTTAAATCAATTCCAGAACAATATGGGTTCAAAGATCAGCATGAGATAAGTAATTCAACAGTAAAATACAATGTGAAAAGAAAGACAACTTCAAAGTCATTTATAAAATACTGCTTACTTAGACAATAACAAGATGAATAAAAACACTGCAATATCTTCATTCATAAGGAATTAGTGATTATTTCTTTGTTTTGTGTACCTTTAGGACGTGGACGGTTATGGCTCTCCATAACTTCCTATCTTTTGTAGTTTAGTATAGGAGAAAAAACTGGAACATAGAGGTAGCTTAAGTCAACACCACAAATTGCTACCACAGCAGCATGACATGTTGAAATCATGTTCATTTTCTCATAATGGTAAAAATTGTTACTTCCCTTACATCGACTTTACTCATCTCAAATAGCAGCAGAACGAATTTGAAAAAGAAAAATGTCCAACATTGGGTATACCATTCATTCTTTATTAGTATGCAAATGTGTAACCGTAAGAATTTTCTTAGGTTGAGTATACGTGTCTGAGTTCACAACATGGAATCTCCTTCTTAACTCTTTCTTTTTTATATCTTTGGTGTAAACATGTCTTCTTGGAAGATGGTAACTCCTGGCAGATCACTGGTTAGGTTCTTCATGATCTCCTGGAAGTAACCAGGTGCTGACTTAATTCCAAATAGGAGTTGTTGATGCAGGAGTACACCACAGTGAATGCTGAGGGCTAGCCTGTGTTGACTCTCTGGTGCCAGCTAGATCTGGTTGTAGGCATCAGCAAGGTCAATCTTTGTGTAACTATATACACCACTTAGCTTCTGCATCAGTTCCTCTGGGAATGGCACTGGATAATGGCATTTCTCTAGTTGATTGTTGATGCCTACTGAGTAGTCAGCACATATCCATGACTTTGGCTTCAGACTATGAGCTTTGTGAATCAATACCACAGGTTTCTGTATTTGCTGAATTGGACTTGTTTCCAGACTCCTCTGGAGATTCCTTCCTTGTAACCTTTGACCAAGTCATCCCAAAGAGCAAAAGGAACTGGCTCTGCCTTGTGAAAAACTAGCTTTGCATCAGTCTTGAACTTCACTTCTTGTTTGAAATCCTTAAGACATCCCAATTCTTCTTTGAAAAGATCTGGGAACTTGTCACAGAGACTGTAGCAATGCCATTGCAGAGAAGCGTAAGGCTTGTTAGAGGTCTTGGGATGCAATGTTTTTGCACCCTCACTCGTGTTTTGACTTTCTATGCATCTCAATCCAAGAGCAAAGTCCAGCTCTGTGTCCTTGATCTTGAAGAGTCTTCAATACAGATTCATTGTTGACAGATCATATGAATCTCAGTCTAAGAGCTTCATCCTGTGGATCAGTGATTGAAGGAAAGTCTTGATGTATATGCGCTGCCAGCTCCAGAAGAGTTTCGCCTAGTTTCCATTGCATGTCACTCCAGAACTTGAAACGTTCTCGCACAATTAAATGTTTCAGGTCAAATTGTTTGTTCATCGTCATCTTGTTAATATCCTTGGGTGGATACTGTTGAGTAGCCAAATTTGTCAATTGTTTATAGATGGTAGCAGTTTGATTTGTCAAGAAAACCTGAGCCTTGCACTGATTGGGTATGGCGTTGGCTGTAACAAAAGTGTGACATCTTGACCAGTAATCAGGCCGCAGTTCTGATGTTGAATCAAAGACAACAAGTAATGGGATAGCAGATGAATAAGTTGGTAGATGGGAACTTGGACTGGAATCTTTTTTGGAAGTTTGAAATTGAATCATCCTTCTCAAAGCTTCTATTTTTTTCTCTGTGCTGCTTTGCATGTACTGTCATATGTTCTCTCTAGAGTTGAAGTTGTACGAATAACTGTTTGCCACTTTTTTCCACTATTGTTGTCGAGGTAAACAGTCCACTCTGCAAGGATAGTCTTTCTTATTCTATCGGTGATGCCAGTTTGTTGTGTTTCTCACGTTCACTTGCAGAGAAAGCACAGTGATAATCCAAATAGATTAATTAATTGTCTCTCCAACAGTGTATAATGGGCAAGGACAAAGGCAAAAACACAACTAAACCGCTCCACTTGCATTGCTTATATGGCTGTGCAATTAGAACATTCTAGAGAATTCTACAACTTTCCATTTAATTCTATTGGATAGATTTGCATGTGTGCAATTTACATTGGACAGATCTAGATGTTAGTGATCACCACAACAGCTACAAAACCAAAACAAGCTGAAAACTCTAGTCACGTTTGAAAATGCCCTTGTCAGAATGAGATTTTAAGTAAATAAACAAACCTGACTGGAATTGGAACTCAGTACTCCAATTTTCTGAGCTGTTATCCATTACACTACTGTACATTTGTGCTTACTGGTATTCCCAAATGTTCACCCATCTAGCTATTGACCAAGCTCAACAATGCTTAACTGGTGATTGTACAAGAGCCGATGTTTCAATGTGATAAGCCCCTTTTTACTAAATAAAAAGGCTCTTGTTCACCTTTGCTGTCAGTGTTTAAGCTGAAATTTTCTCTTCATTTTTGCAAGGATAATTCAAGTAGACAATCACCAGCAGGCTGAGAGATTAAATGTTTGTGTCAGTGAATTGGAATCAATTAACATCTGTGATGGAAATTTTATACATAAGTAAATAGAAACAGGTGTTGTGTCTGTTTGTTTATATCGAGAGTAGATATTAGTGCTTTTTGTTTCATTTAACTTCAGTTGTCACATGAAACAAATTTATTAATCCATTAAGAATACTTCTTGATTTGAAAATAGTGATTACAATCTAATGAAATATTGAATATGTTATTAAATATTATTAAATTTTACGAATCTATTAGGTTGGTGCAAAAATAATGACGTAATAATGTCGTTTTTTGACATATTTTTTAACGTCAAAAAACGACATTATTACGTCATTATTTTTGCACCAACCTAATACAATGATGGCAGTTACTGGTAAGACTTATTCAGGATTAGATATCTATTGTTTAACTAACAAAAAACTCTCCATTGATCAGTTGTAGCATTAATACTTTTATCAAATGACTTGTGGTCAATGTCTTCTTTTGCTATTATTGAGTTTTATAATCTGAATACATGTATACAGGGTGCGATAGATAAATTGTCGTCTAAATTACACAAAAATGACACTGACATCTCGTTTTAACAGAAATATTTACCAAAATTACACAAAAATATCTTGAAATACTAAAGAGTAAATTTATTCAATAAAATCGCCATTGGCTTCAATCATGACAACTTCAAAATTTCCTGCAACTCTTCTGGATGGTCTCCTTGTTTAAGTTGGTGAATGCTGCCATGATCCTTGCCTTCAATTCATCTTTGGTATCACAAGGAGTTTTGTTGGTATCTCGCTCAACTGCACGTCACATATAATAATCAAGGGGGGTGCAGTCTGGGGAGTTAGTGGCCAGATGTAAAATGTGATGTCACAGAAATTGTCTGACAGTCTTGATTGGATTCACTTGCTTGTGTGGCATGGAGCAGATTCCTGTTTTCAGACATAGGGTCTCCTAGCAGCCACCTTTTTGACTCAGGGCAGCACTACCTGTTCAAGTCACTTGATGTAAGCCTATGTGTTGAGTCTGAGACTCTGTGGGAAGATGAATGGAGGCATAACATCACTATCACTAGTGATCACTCCAAACACCTTCGTAATCACTATTAGACTCATCCAACTCTTTCTGAATCCTCTGCACTGTCATCAGATTGATATCCAAACACACTGAAATGTTTGTATTGTAGCTTTCAGTGCAAATGCCAAGAAGTACAGCATACTGTTTCCAAATTTCTGGCAGAATGAGTTGTTTCATGGTGCTCTTTTTCTCACAGATGGTGCCCAACTGACCCTATTATACTGTGCAGTTGACAAACTCAAAAACAAACAACATGCATGTGCAAAATTTAAATTTTAAATTGGCAACAATTTACCCATCACTCCCTGTAGAGCAAAATCAGTTAATTTCCAATTGAAGGAATTTTTTTCTTGGATCTTCATTTATATTTTAATGGTGACATTTTTTTCAGATGTTATTTTCTTGTTTTGTTTTAGAAGAGCTATTTAGACAAATCTGATTCCTTCTTGAATTTGTAAACTCAGAGAAGTCCTGGGCTCCAGCCAAAACATATTGTGCTGCTACTCTGGTTTCAGCCATAACTAGGTTTTATAGGGCAAAGTTGCCAACCAAAGCTAGAGAGCCTGGTCTACCCTGTGATTTAACCAATAGCTGGACCTGGAAGAGATGGATCCATAAGTTTCTCATGTCTGTGAAATGCTAAACAAATACTAAGAGTTTTTCAATGATTATGGAGGATATTTCACTTTGATAACAAATTATTGTGGGTACCCAGCCACCTTTCATTTAATAATCTGGTAGATTGTTTACAAAAGAGTATACCCCATCTCTACCACCAAAAAAAAAAATAATTAATTTACATCACTTTGGTTGTAAATGAAACAGAATGTTACTTTATTTCCAGTAATTAACCAAACGTGTGCTTCGTTAATATTATGGCCATGAACTGGTTTATTTTGAGTTGCTTATACATTAAAAATGTTTACTGTTAAGTTTTTGCAGATGATTTTATAAATTATATTTTTTACAATTATTAATATGTAATAATTCTAATTTCAACATTTCTGTTTGATTCCTGCTACTGGTAAGTTGTAGCCCAGTACAACCTGTCACAGTCAAGGTTAGTGTAACTTCATAGCTGTAGTCAAGGGAGTCCGTCTTTGAGTAGGAAAACTCTAATGAAACCAGGAGTAAACCATTTAAATCAACTGCCATTGGAATGCAGGATGGCAGTCAAGTGTAGATAGATTACATGATAAAACTATGTATTTGACTTTTACACCACCCTTGCAGATGCATGTCAGTAAACATGGTCCAACAGGAGAGGGAGTCTGTCAGTTTTACTGACACTGTTACTCTCTATAGTGAACTGTAGGTGAGTACTAAGCCATTGGAAGACAAACATAACTATGCTAAATGCCAGAAACCCATATCACACCACCTTGACCATGATGGGTGGCATGATAGACTCATGAATGTCCGGGCTAGCTTGGAATAATTTTGGAGGGAGTAACTTACTTAATGTGAAATTAGCCCCTCATTTTATGTCCAATAGATTTTTATATTTAGCTCATCCTGGTGGCTCATAAGAAATATTTTGTTGTGTCTTCATTGTTTATTAGATTTTCATATGTGATTCTATAATTTATATTATTTATAATTATTATATTAAAATGTAATAATTCTGGGTGGAGCAGTTTGAATTTAATATAAAAATGTTGCCCTACTTAATGTTGAGTTGAATTCTATATTTAATATATATATATATATCTTGATGGCATAAATAAAATTGATAAGTATTTACTATTATGAGGTTTTTCTTCTCTAAGCCTTCAAGCATAATTCTAACAATTATAATTCTGTTCTTTCATGGAATCAGTCTTTTCACCTCTTACCATTATAAAACTCTTGAACAGTCCATTGCCATAAGAAAAACACTGCCACCTAGCATCTACAGTAGAAGGGAGATAACGCTAATACAACAGAAATTTTCATTTCAGACCCCAAAAATATAAATATTTGACAAATGATAAGATTGTGATTAAAGGTTAGTATTTTGCAAGATGGGACCCAACATGAAAGAGAAATTTTTGTTTTTCCTATCAAATCTTTTCCCCATGCAAAGACCTACTTAATCTGACCTATGACATTTTTGCCGTCTTTTCTTTCCAATGCATACCGTTGTTTTTCACTCTCCTCACCAACCAAAATATGTGCGTCAAAGTGTAGTGTACTTGCTGATCTTATTTATATAAATCTTTAGATTCAATTGATTCTTTGGAGTTGGTTTGATTGTCTCTTGGTCAAGAGGCAAGGGAGAGTGAACATGCTGCTTCTGTCTACTTGTATCTCTGTCCAGTGATAAAGAAGAGTGGACATGGTACCTTTCAGCTAAAATAAATGTTGCTATTCATTCATGCATCAATATGGTGGAGTCTGTTGAGATTAGACTCTGTTCAAAAATGGCCTGTGACACCAGGGACAGTCCTGTAGAAAATATTATATAACATCTTTCTTCTATGTTTTATTATTTTCAAACTATCAAACTTGTACTACTGTTATCATAATGAGTAGTTGATCAGCCATTACTACTGTTGTGAAGTCTGAGAATCAAGGTCTCATACTTGACTCTTCAAGATTGGAAGCATTATATATATATATATATATATACATACATACATATGGTATAAGAGCAAAAGTGTTTTATTGTTAAATTAAGCTTTGAACCGTTGTATCTTAGAAATGATTAAAGATAGCTTATTGGAATTTTCTGAGCTTTCTATAACTCTCTTGGGCTCTTTATTGGAGCAATAAAAATGTATAATTACTCTCCAAACTTAACAGAAGAATCATGATGATTCACCATTCCTCAGTTGAGGAACAGTGGGGCTGACACAAAATGATTTTAATCTGTTCTCTTTCTAGCTAAATAACTCAGTTTTTTGGTGATTCTTCCAACAAATGATGTCAAGATTGCTAAAGGTCTTATCTGAAAACATGGTAAAAAGAAACTCAATTTAGCTGTTTTTAGATATTAAACATTTTGTGGAATGGACAATTATCCCATGCTGTTATACCTTGTGTATGTATATATATATATATATATATATATATATATATATATATATATATATATATATATATATATATATGTATATAAGAACTGATGGATTTATTTTAATCAGAAATTTTTATTCAAATGTTATTACAATGGACACTTTGTATTTGAATTAGATGCAATCTCATCTTTTCCTGTTGATTTGTTTCTCTCCATTTCATCCAATGCCGACCTAATCTTGCAATTAAATATTACCAGTCCTTTCATGCTTTTTCATGTGTTGGCAGTCTTTTTTTCCTTTATTATTATTATGAAAAATTCTTCCTATGTATTCCATCTCAGTCTCTGCAGTACTTTTTCATTCTTTTTTTTTTATTTTTGTTGATTGTTCCCCACTTTAGATTTTATACATTCTGATGAAGTGACTGTTACTTTTTTTGTCATATTTTTTTTAATCTTTTTGTGCTTACCTGCTATATTTTGTTCTACAGTTTTTTAGTAATTCCTCTCATGCTTACTTTTTTTTTTTTTTTCAATCATTTCACCCCACGTAAGGCAATAAAGACACAAGAGTGTGAGAGAATATGAGAAAAAACACTATTAAGGAGAGAGTATAAAAGAACAGGAATTAAGAATACAGAAGATAATGATTGACATTGCATTTAAATTTTTGATGACCAAAGTTGGCTGGGAAGCAAGAAGCTGGGAGAGAGTTCCACAAGTAAGAAGTGCAATAGCAGAAATTATTAGCATAGAACTTAAGGGTATATCTGTAAAATGATGAGACCATCAATTCAGTACTGTGCTTAAATTCATAAAGTTCAGGTACCATAGAGAAAGGTTTTTCAGAATGCTTACCATGAGAGTATCTATAGAAAAAGCACAGGGAAGATACATTATGGTGGTGGGAAAAGTGACTGAAGACGAGATGCTAGATCAGGTCCAATAACATTGCAGGTACTTCAGTGTATTTTATCAAGAATCTCTAAATACATAGCAGAATCACCAAACCAGATGTGGCAGCAATATTTGATGCATGCACAAATGGTAGATTTATAAATGTGTAAGATAGATTGCTTGTACTTATTTTTAGATTCTTTTTGTTTAACCTAATAAACAATCATGCCTGCCATGATGACTACTGCTTGCCAATCACATTATAATGATTAATACTGCAACACTAATGTTGATAATTTAGTGTGATCAGTTTTCTGCTCTGACATGCCAAACATTTAATTCTTGAAACTTTACAATTTTCATGTCTTTCCTTTGAAAAAAAAACAAAACAAAAAAAAACTTAGTTTCTCATTGAATCTGTTTATTTTCCAAATTTCAGAATATCCACTTATTTTGTAGTAGATTTATAATCTTGTACAAATAATATTTTTTGTTTGTTAATCATGCCAGTATCATCCAATTTTGACTTTAGCTAGGGTACATATTTGTACCTTTATATTTGACATCTATTTCTGTAGATGTGGTATCAAGAATTAAGACATGAATATGTCATTTTGATGTGGATATTTCAGTTTCAGAACTCCCAATTTAATTTTCAAAAGCTTTACTATATTTCCAACTGATATTTTGGTTTAAAATACTTGTAAAATCATTTTCTGCATCCCATCAACTGTAAATAATTATAAAAATTAACAGTACAAATTGCTTTTTGAAATTTAAAATAGGATCTTAAACTCATAAGAATATTGAAATATAGGTCATTGGTCAATATTTGAGTATTTTTATGAAGTTTGAAATTTAATTATGTATTTTAACACTTCCTCTCTTTTTATTTTAACTTAACAGTTTTTATTCTCTATTGACTTTTAAATAATATTTAGTTTGATAGTCATTTTTGTCTTGATTATCCAGCCTTGAAATTGTGTCTTGAAGTAGAATTGATTGAACACTAATAAGCTGTTAATCACTAATGAAAGTCTTTTTATTGGGAGTGAAGGTGTTGTATTAGGTGAAATTCAAACTTAATCTTCTTTTGGCTTTCTGACTTGGCTGTTCTGTCAGGTCCTCATCAAGATTTGTTAACCTTTTTTTACCATTATTTTCACATCTGTTACAATTTTTGTATAATATGAAATCAAAAGGTAAATCCAATGAGAGTATAAAAGCCACACATTTAAGAGAGAACAATTTCTTTTTTTAATTCAGAAAAAATTATTAAATTCTCTTGGTTACATGGTATATTTATACAAATAGCATGATGGTTTTTATTTTAATAAGAACTGAACTCGTCTACCATACACACACACACACACACACACACACACATACATATGCCCACACACATTTTTTATTTATTTTAGGATATTGCAGGAAAAACATGTAAGGATTGCTACACAATTGCAGTTTGTTTCAACACATAACAATGCATCTACTCAGATGATTGTAAATTACTGGGGAGTGAATGATTAATTTGATTTCCAAAGCAAAATCCTCATCCTCATTTTTTGAAAAAAATATAAAAAAAAAAAAAAAAAAAATGGCCTGAGGGCTTTACTCTGATCAACCAATTGAATATGACCTACATTAAATTCAAACTAAGCAAAAAAGAAAAAAAATAGATATTATTATCTTACAAAAGTGTCAAGTCAAAGATTTGACATCTAACATTGGCCAGACATTAATTTACAGACTGATACAAATGGCTACAATAAATGTACACGTGTCAGGCAGTCAATTCTCTTAAATAAAAGCAGAGGGGGAGAGTAGAGAGGTAATTTAACTGAATGTCCATCTAGTTATAAGCTTTTGCATTTCCTACATAAAATTTTTTGTATTTGATAAATAAGTGACCTCTTTAAGAAACTCATAAATAATCTAAATATATTGAATTATTTGGTAAATAATATACAACAATTAAATTAATATCAACCAATCAATGTAAAATATTAACTAAATACCAATACATTTGTATAAGATGTTAATAGTCTTCCAGATCAATACTGAACTAAACTAAACTAAACTTAAAATTAATCATACCAATAAAAATATAAGACATATATGGTGCAACACAGTTCAACTAAAATCTAAGAAAAAACATTATCAAATTCTAAAGTCTAACTCAATTGTAAGGTAAAAGGCAGACTGTGTTTACAATTTACTGTTAACTCAGATCTTTGATTTAATAAATATTCTTATCAAAGAACCTGATAATTTCCAATTTTTTATGTAAACACAGAAAGCAGGGTTCTTATAAGGATCTACATGCCCTTGCCATTTTTAAATTTTTCCACTTCACCTTAGGAGTTTTATTATCATCTTTTAAACTCCAGAAATATTTAGAAAGTGATGTATTATTTCTATAAGTATTATTACTGAAGGACAAGATATGTTGATACCACCTAGTCTTAAAAGAATTCTTAGTACTACCAATGTAGAATTTTTCAACTGTCAGATTCTCTATTGTAGAGATAGTATTTAGGTAAACAAGAGATTTAGTTAAACATGGGCATTGGTCTAAATTCCTACAATTATATTGACTAGTATCATTAGTAATATTTATCTTGGAGTGTGCATTATGATCCAGATTATTAAATTGGTTTAAAATTTTATTATTGTGTAACTTTATAATCTTCTCAAGATTATTGGTGCAGATATAACTTAGTTTTGATATGTTTCTGTTAAATGTTTTACTAAGAGGGTTAGTTTTAGGGAAATGTTTATCAATCAAATAAAGGAACTTCTGGCCTAACTTAGTACTGATCACTTGGTTAAATAGGGGTGTATACCAAATGATCCTTGTATTTCTATTTCTTTTCTTTAGACCACTATCATCATATTTTCTATACTTGATTTCAGTGTACTTGCAAGCACTATTCTTTAAAAGAATAGAGGTTACAAGTAAAATAGTTGTTTTAAAGAATAGTGGTTACAAGTATGCTGAAATCAAGTAGGGTTCAGACCTGTGACCCCCCCCCTTATGTAGGGGAAATTGAACATTGATTTGTTGTTAAAACTTTTTCCGCTAAGTGTTCCAGGCTAGGCAGCAGTTTCCACTACATAAGAGGTATACAGGTTCAAACCCTGCTGAAGAGCATGTTAACTTTATTAAAGACTAAAAAAAAAAAAAAAAAAAAATTCAAGTTTGTAGATTAAAATTATACCTCACAACAAAATGATAGCTACTCATAAACTTGTATCTCCTAAATATAATGGATGGATATATATATATATATATATATATATATATATATATATATATATATATATATATAAAAGAAATTTTATACCACAGAATTTATATATTGTTTTAAGAATGACAGTCCATTTTTTTTTTTTTTTTTTTTAATTAAGGAACCTTTCTCATCCACTATTTCTTTAGGAAGACAAGGTGGAGTCGGTAACAGTTTTCACTTGATTCAGTCAGTTTGTGAGCTAGTGATTGTACTACATTTGGTGAACAATCTGGGTTGCACTTTGAAATATTCTGCTGAAGCATATATATATATATATATGATCAGTTGTGGATCCTTATTCCCTCATTCCATGCACTTTTTCAGTTTCACCATTTATGATAATTTTTTTTGGGGGGGGGATGTTTGTGTTTTTCCCCAACAAATCTTTCTGAAGAAGTGTTGTATGAATGAATGCACTCTATCATTTTTAAAACATACATACACACACATATACATATATATATATATATATATATACACACACACACACACACACATATATAGTCTGTCTATAATTCTGAGATGAGGTATTGTAACTATTTACATTATTTACATTGTTTGTTGCCCTAATCTTTATTGTCATAGTCATGATGTTTCAGATGTTGTACACTTCAGCCTTCTTCAGGAGATACATGTTGGAATTTTGCAATGAGCTCTTTATTTAGTCCATGTGGAATTAGAATAGTCTACGCCCATGGACTAAATAAAGGGTTCAGTTCAAAATTCCAATGTATATCACCTGAAGAAAGCCAGAGTACAACAGCTGAAATGTTGTGAATATGACAATAAAGATGAGGACAACAGTCTGAACAATTTAAATAGTGGAAATAATATATAAAGAAACAAAACCAAATTGAAATCTACAAATGATTTTGCACATGAAAAAGTAACATCTTACCTTTTCTTGATATTTGTAAATATGAACTGATAGCGGTTTAAAATTAAACGTCTACCTCACACACACACACACACACACACATATATATATATATATATAACAAAGTCAAAAATAATGTGTAATGTGTTTTATCCTTTAAAAATATTCCACCAGGCTAAAGTAATATTCTTATTGATAGAATTATGTATATTTTGATGGGTAAATGGAGACATGAATGTGAATGTCGGTTACAATTATGCACTGAAGAGAAGAGTTGCAAAATATGGGAATTTAAATTTTTAAGTTTAACAATTTAAAAATTTTTTCTTTTTTTGATTTTTTTTTTTTTTTTTTTTGTCTGGAATGTCTGGATGCATATCTGAACCAGTTTCCCTATGCTTTTGTTGTTGTCTTTGCTGTTGTTGTTTTTTTTTTTTTTTTTTTTTTTTTTTTTTTTTACTTTAGTCTGATAAAATCATTTTAGAGGACAAAATAATATGTTACACAAAATATTTCCAATTTGTCATTCAGTTGCCTAGCATTGTTCTGATACATAGAAATAATAAATATATATATATATATATATATATATATATATATATATATATATATAAGAGAGATAGATCAAGATCAAATAGACTTCATGGAAATGAATATACATAATAATCCCACAGACAAACTAGAATTATGATCCACAACCACACACATGAATTATAGACACAAACACTGCTTGACAAGACTGATGCACATGAAGCTTTCTTAAACAATGACAAACAAGCAACTTCAAATTTAAATATACCAGAATTTTCTTTTTCACCTTCAGAATTCATTATCTGATGAAACTTTAATAAAAAGAAAAATGTTACACTTATAAATGTTTCCTATTTGCTCCTTATCCTTACATACATACATACATACATACATACATACATATATATATAATGCATATATTGATGGTGTTAATAAACCAGTGCTTGTATAATGTATATCTATCATACACACACACACACACACACAGAGGGTGCGATAGATAAATTGTCGTCTAAATCACACATAAATGAAAATAATACTGACATCTCGTTTTAACAGATATTTTTACCAAAATTACAGAAAAATATCTTGAAATACTAAAGCATGAAGAGGCATAATGTCGCCATCACTAGTGATCACACCAAACATCTTAGACTCCTCCAACTCATTCCAAATCCTCTGAGATGTTCGTATTAGAGCTTCTGGCACAAATGCTAATCAGTACAGCATGCCATTTCCAAAATTCTGTTTGAGTGAATTGCATCATGGTGCTCTTTTTCTTGCAGATGCTGCCCAAAATTAAAAATATATATATATATACACGCATATACACAAATTGCATTCCAATTCCACTACCTTGGTTTCAACCTTTCAGTCAACTGATTTCCTAACACTTTTTTTTTTTTTTTTTTAAATAAAAAATCCAAAATAAAAATAAAAAATTTATGAACACTATATTTTAAAAAAAAATAAATAAATGAATAAGTGCACAACATGAGGTCTAGTAGAAGGTGAGGAGGATAGGAAAAGTAAGTGTATTGGAAATGTAACAGTCAGGGATTAAATAAAATATACATACTTTCTTTTCATCCTACTTCATATGAACTCAAAAGTAACTTTTTATTACGTATGCAACAGGACATAATTTCCAATCTCTCATTGAAAAGGTTTTTTGTTCTGTAAATGTTATAGCTAATTTTTCTTGACAAAGGTTGCAGATATTACTATGATTGTTGTAAGGCTTTGCCTTTTTTTTTTTTAAATTTTCCAGTTTACAATTGGATCTTTTTTTTATTTTTTCCTTTAATTTCCACACACACTATATCTATCTATCTATCTATATATATATGTAAGCAAATATATGGATATAGATCCGACAGTATGAAGAAAAATATAGGGAAAAAACAAACAAAAATCCTTATATGCAATTATGCTGTTTTAATGTTAATATAATGTCAACGTCGGACGTTTCAGTCTAATAAACCATCTTCAGGACATATTCATAAAATATAATTAACATTATCAATTCAACATGACAAAGACGATGGACATATGAACAAGACTTATCCAAACAGATAACTGAAAGTTTTATATGATCAGCGTTCCGTTTAAACATGGTTACGTTGTCGTCGTGTGGGCGACACTGTGAAAACGTATTCCTAAAATTTGAGTATTTTGAATGAAAAATGAAAAGAATTCTATTTTGATCTAAAATTTATATGTACGCTTGTCGAGCATTAATCTCGCTAGAAAAGGGGAAATACTAAAGAAGCCAGGTCTAGTATTCACCGTGCGTGAGATGGATATTATGCCTGCTTCATAAATCCTCCTAAGATTTTTATTATGAAAATATTTTAAAATCTTCACGGAATCAAAATTTCACAGCGTCGCCCACGTGATGACAACGTGACCATGTTTAAACAGAACGCTGGTCATATAAAACTTTCTGTTATCTGTTTGGATAAGTCTTGTTCTTATGTCCATTGTCTTTGTCATGTTGAATTGATAATGTTAATTATATTTTATGAATATGTCCTGAAGCTGGTTTATTAGACCGAAACGTCCGACGTTGACATCATATTAACATTAAAACAGCATAATTGCATATAAGGATTTTTGTTTGTTTTTTTCCGTATATTTTTCTTCATATATATATATATATATATATATATATTTTTTTTTTTTTTTCTTTTTTTACTTTTGAACATTACATTTTACTGGTTATGTTTATTTGAGTAGATACTGTTTTGTTATTTAAACAGTGTAAATTGCATCTACCATCCTGTGAATTTGAGAGTGTTAAAGAAAATGTGTCCTTTGGCTGGGTTCCAAACTGTGTTATCCATTGTAGGGGAAACCATATAACCAGATTATCTTGGTGTGAACTTAGCTGTGTGTGTGTGCACAACTTTGTTGGCTATTGACACACAGAGAGAGAGAGAGAGAGAGAGAGAGAGAGAGATCTGCTTGAAATGCACACAAAAGCCAATGCTGGAGAAAGAGGTTAACATGGATCAGAAAACAGATCAAGATCAGTAATTTCATGGAAATGGTTAACTGATAAAAATGGAGGTGGGTGGAATGCATAATAAAGGAAAGGTTAACAGAGGAAAAGGTTAGTTAATTGGTGCCCCGTAGCTGACATATTCAGTAGGGAAAGTCCAATTAAATAATGAATAGATGAAATGGATGGTTTTCATGGCCAGACATAACAGACAATAGAACAGTCATCGGCATCATGGAAGGAGTTTAGTCACTTTGGTTGTTATGTAAACTTCATACTTTGTTCTTTTTTCTCTGTAATAAAATCTTAAAAAGAATATTTATTCTACAAAAACTTATTTTCCTTCTGTTCTTTTGAAACTTTATTGGATTTTTTAAAAATCATTTCACGTTAAGCAAGGTATTAATGACACTAAGACACAATGGAGTTACTGAGAGTGAAAGAAAATGAAAAAATCATTATTAAAGAGAGAAGACAATAAAGGAACAGGATTGAAGGAGACAAAAGATGATTGACATTACATTTAAATTTTTGAAGATGAAAGTTTTCTGGAAAGCAATAAGATGGAAGAAAATTCCACAGGTGAGAAATGTGAAAAACAATTGTATAAAGTTTATGATTAAGTTGTTAAGTTACTGACAAAATCTTTTATGAATTAACATGTTTCTTAATTTTGTCTGTGTCCTATACTTTGCACCAGTAGAACAAAACAGCCCAGCTTGTACTGCTAATGTATGAAATATTCACAATCAGTCCGTTATATATATATATATATATATATATATATATATATATATATATATATATATATATATATATATATATGAAAATATATAGGAAAGAACTGGTTAGGTAAATAATCCAAAGTTCTTTAGTATTTTTGTTATTATTTTTAAAAAATAGTGCTCGATACAAAAGTAGAGCATAAATATAATTATTTATTTAAAAATATGATTCCAACATGCTACATAAGAGTTCTCATGTTTCAAAACAAGAGCCGAAAACTTCAATATAATTATTTGAATTAAATTGAATTAAAGTACGCTCTGTTCCAACTTCAAGCAAAATTTTTTTGATTCCAAAAAAAAAAAGAAAAAATTAAATATATGGAAAAAAATATTCCCATAACTCAAGATACATAAAAAAAAATGTATATATTTAGATAAAAATGAAAAACATTCTTGATAATGACTAAATGGATAGCCGAAAGCACTCGGACATACAAAACATTTTTACAATTTTTACACACTCTATGCCCAGAAAAGAAAAACCTATATGAACACAAAAAAATTAAATAAAAGTTTAACTGCAATACCTTGTCAGTCATCTTTAATGAAATTATATAAAAGAGATTGCTGCTAATACACACACACACACACACACACACATACATACATACATACATATATATATATATATATATATATATATATATATATATATATATATATATATATATAGGCTTTGTTTGCTCATGAGGTTCTTTGTAGCCAAGAGGTTAAAGCACGTCAGATCTAATGACTGTTTTCCCTAGGGGAATGCAGGCTTGGATCCTGCTAGCAAATACATATTTTTTCTAATAAGATTATTTGAATATTCAAGTCAGTTGATGAAATAAATAAATATACTGTTTAATAAATAGAGCTCTGCTTAAATATGGGTATCCAGTAAAAATAATGTTTAAGCAATAAACTTAAAATATGTCAGATTAATAAATGAAAAATCCATTCCTAAATATTGTCTTTATTTATATTAGGTTACAAAACAAAACAGAGCAGAGATGTATATTTCAAAAATTGGGAAAGATCTGTGTTCTAAAGCAGTATTTGAGCTTTACTCGGCCATGAAGTTCTTTGTAGCAGAAAGGTTAAAGCATGTTTGTGCGTTTGTGTATATATATATATATATATATATATATATATATATATATATATATGAAATATGCTCTAACCTTTCTGCTTATTTAAAAGATCAAATTGTCTGGCCTCTTGACTGAACCTATGTAACTTAATAAAAATGGATTTAAACACAACCCTGTCTCTACCTTCCATTTCTAATTCAGATCATTCTATGGTCCTTCCCATTCCCTGTGTCACCTTACATCAATCTAAAACTATCCCTCAAAAACTTGTATTAAAAATAAAAGAAACCAAATTCCTTTGTAACTCAAGATGTGACCTGATGAACCAGGAAAATACATTTTCTGGGGAAACAAATTATAGTCATGGAACTTTTTTAATTTAATTGCTGAATATTTGTTTTGGTGTTACATTGAGCTCTCTGGATTGCATCTTCTTTGAAATTATACATATGAATTACCAAACACTTCATTACCTTACAATAAGGCAGAATGTGTGTGTGTGTTCGTTTATATGTTTGATCAGATCTCCTACATTTTTCAACCAATTTCAACACGGTTACTGTTAATGGTCCTGCAGAGGTTTTGACGGTGCCAAAAATTGATTTAAGTCAATATTTAAATCAAACACACACATGTGTAATTATGTGCGTTCACTACACACAAGCAGATATGGGCACTTTTAATGTCAGAATTAATAGCGGTAGCATAATTAGAAAAAAGTCAGATTTAAGTGCTTATATGGGAATAAGAAAGGACAAGAATGGCCATATTTTAGTTTCAGATGCAAAAGTTATCACAATGAAGGATTTCTGTCGCAGCCGAACTTTGCACTCCAAAAGCCAATTGGATTAGTGCTATTAGTCATGCGTGACTTGCGCTAAGTGTATTGCTTGCTGCTGATTGGCCCATTCACGCTCCAGGGTCATGCAAGATCATGTGTGAAGTGGGGGATTGTTATGCATGTGTGCATCAAGCATCCCAAATGGGGTAGAGGTTTCAGGTAGCCTACTTTTATTTCAGGATTTAATGCTCATACCATGGTTTTTAAAAAGGATCTTTTAATATTTCAATGCAAGCATACATTACTTTCCATGTTTTCTGCATTTGCACAGTAAACATCAAGGCCATTTTAAAAGGGATTTACAGAGCTACATGTCAAATGTTACCAGGAAAAATCAGTAAAAACAAGGTGAAACTGCTGCTTTTTAGGTGTTTGTAGCCCATTTAGCCTACTAAAGCATAGGATTGAATTCAGTGAGCAATCACTAACACATTTCATGCCACTTCACGCCACCACTTTTAAGCCAAGTAGACAGAATCCGCTCCCCCCAATTGTCCAATTTTTCACATTTGATTGCATTTTTTAATTCAAGGGGACACTGGGGGACTGTTAATGTCTTTTCATGCCGTTTACATGAAGCAAAACAACAAAATTAACATTGCTTCAAATTTTGTTCATAAGAAGTGTAAAAATGCTTGTATTTTCAATTTTTGATCAATAAAACTACCTCATATCTCCTGGCTGCTCAAAATTTTCAAAGAAAAATGAAGCTTGAAAATCTCATTTTCTGATTGGCTGACTTTGAGAGACTGTGCTACATTGGTTATGATGTAAATCAAAAAGGCAATGCCTATTTTGGGATAAGGAACTACATAGCTTCATAGCTACATAGCATTTATCAATAAAAAACCGGATACTATAAAATCGCCAGATACTATTTTGAAACGTCATTTGCCACTGTGCACTGCTTTGACTAACCTAGCTGGAGGTTTACCAATCGTGTCAACTGTTCAAGGTTGCTGTGAGCTCATTGACGCAGTTGCAAGCGTTTAACCATGGGCCCATCCAATCATATGCGTGAGCAGTTCTCTTACGTATGTGTGTGCACATGCGTATATATATCACCTTAGTATGTGCACTCAAGGTCAACCTGCCAACTGCCTCTTTATACCATAACTCGCACACATGTTCACTCTTCTGTGATTACTGTCCTGCACTTGGCTCACTTCATTCACTTTTTATGGAAACCAGAAGTTGTTGATTATGTATTGTTTAAAAAAAAAAGGAAAACGTGGGATCTTTTCTCGGTCTTCACTCAGAAATGGAAGCGACACAAGGGAGTCAACGAAGAACAGACACAAGACGATGGATTTCAAAATAAAACATTCATTTATAAATATATATAAAGAAATAAAGAAAGAAAAAAAGAACATTCATTTAACAAAGGGGGAGGGGATCATTAAAGAACAGAAGGTGCAAGCGAATATACATATATATATAAAAAAAAAGATGAAGCCAAGAGAATCAACTTATCTTTCAGTCGAGTTGATATTTTCACACAAAATTTTAATTCGCCAAAGCGAGAATTCTTATGCTGAAACAATATTTTGGCCGGCCGGTGATTTTCCTGGATTCCTTTTCTTTCGCAAGTGTTCAGGGTTCCACAGCATTTCGTACAGGCGTTTCGTTGGGTTGATTCCGTTTCATAGCAGTCCTTTCACCCCTAGTCAACAGACTTTGCTGTCTTCTTCATCTCAGTAGGCAGTCTATTCGGAATCGGGACGATTTTGCCTAGCGACGTTCAACTGCTGCTGGTCAGAGGGAAACTGAAAATCCTTTTTTAGATTTTTGCTGCCCCCAAAGACAGTCACGTGGGTTCTCTTTGTCCTTGACCGGGTACGCAGGAGGATGGGGCGCAAATCACGCAGTGTTTGTGTGATGGCCAAAATTTCAATACATGCTTATATGTTCTGATCACGTGAATCGCAGCAGGAGATCCTGATGGTGCCTGGAATTCACTTATGGTCAAATGCCTGATAGCTGCGAATTTTTGGAACCAGGTCATTCTTGCGTCGGGTCACTTCAAAGTTCACGGGCCCTTGACTTGTGGGTGGAAGTAGATAAAAAGGAAAAGAATTTGTGAAGAGAAGAGGAGGGTATGGCTGATCATAGAACATATTCGCTCACAAGTCGAAAGCATTGGATTTTCTATTTTTATTTATTTATTTTTCTTTTACAATCTAACTAATTTTTGACTAGAACTTGGAATTTTTCTTTGGGGGTGCTTTTTTAGCCTTACGCCTATATGGTTAATGAAATCGTGGCTACATCATAGTATCCAAACTGTTTTTTTACTTCTTAGTTATAACTACATTCATTTTCACGTTTATCAAATTTACTTCCCAAATTAACTTCTACCATTTTAGCTTTAGTTGAATTTTTTAAACGTCACTTTTTTTGTCTTCAATCCCCTTTTGATACAGTTACATACATTTTTGGGATCCCTCTAACCTGCCTACATTTAGACTACATGTATTTTTTGCACTCAAAAAACCTACATACCTTTTATTACATTTGCCTTTTTAAAATTGGTTAAAATACTGCCTAAGAGAAGAAAATTTTTTGGATGGGACATGGCTGCTGCCTCTGCTACAAGAGCAGCAAGGGCAAGCAAAACCACAGAGCAAACTTTGTTGCGCCTTTCTCAGATGGCCTCACACTCTGCTGCCCGCATCTCCATGGAAAGTACTGCTGAATGGACTGAAAGGCTGGCATTAGTAGCATCAGTTATGTCATCATAGACTTTCAACTGAAGAGCGTTTAGTACAGAATTCACAGGACACAATATGCGTTTCTAGGACCAGGGCTTCCGAGTCCCCAACACAGACAATCCTTCGGCATTTAAGGAATACTAATGCTACAGCATGTTCTAGAGCTTTAGAAAGCTCTGAACAAACCACTTTGCATTGTCTTAGGAATGCTAGGGCTACAGCATCTTCCAGGGTTTTGGAACAACCTCAACAAACCGCTATTTGTCGTTTAAGAAATGCCAGTGCTACTGCGTCTGCCAGAGCTTTAGAAAGTCCTGTGCAGACCGCTAATTGTCGTTTGAGGAATTCCAGATCTACTGAATCTGCCAGAGTTTCAGAAAGCCCTCGGGTGTGGCAAGCACAGCTCAACAACAATGGCCAAATTGCAAGGACAGATGCTCAGCATCATGGGTCTGCATTTAGGTGAACAGTGTTTCGCCCATGGACAGCCTTTATGTAGGCTGTTCCTGAGTTGGGAGTAAGGATAACGTTTATGTTTACTCTCCAACAAACAAAGCTAAAAATATTACCTACGCAGAAATCCTATAGCCCATGGTCGGTCACGTTTAAATGCAATGTATACATCTTTGTCAGCTGCATCGTAGGTTCCTTCATTTTTGAACCTGGTTTATTGTAGTATCCACTTGCCATTACTAAGACATTTCATTAAAGGTTGTCTTGCTCACCAGATGCTCCCTTATCACTTAAACCCCACCATAGCTGCATTCGCACTTACATGTCAACCACATAAGCATATTCAGTTGCAACACAAAACCAATATGTGGGAAGGTGGATTCATTTAATTGTCAGAGAAGTCTGGTGTGTCCGCGCAATTCAGGCCTCAGCAAAAAGAAGTGGGATAATAAAAGAATAGCAGTTTGCAGAGTTATAATATGCATTCCCTGCCGTATACCATTGATGTGTTTCTCCCCTTACCATAAGGGCTGCTTTAGGTAATGCTACGTGCGCTTCATGTTCGCCTCAACTGGCTATTAAAAACTATAAAAAATTTGTGCCACCTACAAGTACATGCCCCAGCACCTTCCCATACTTCTGTTATGTGGTTCTGTTTGTGGTAGTGGCAGCACCGTCTTTTGGGCAAAAAGACTTGTCTCCCTTTCACGCTGTTGCGTTTTACTACGTTGCACCTGACACAGGGCTTCACGTAATGTCTTGCACTCAGGGATAATAAAAACCATCCCATCGGAATACAAAGCCATCTGCCACAATTCACCAAAAACTTCCTAAGGCTCGTGTTCGTATTGAACGTGACAACTTTTAATTGGAGGGGTTTTAGTAATGGCAAACGGCTGATGCTACCATGGCTGTCCATTGCTTCCTTCCAATTTTTTCTTCCGTTGTGCTGATGAATACCGACAACTTGTGTACATTACGTTTTTTTACGTGGGTGGCCATTTTAGCCTTACATGCGTGTACAAAATGAGTATGGCGGTTATGTCCTTCCATTCAGAGGAAGTTTACTCTGGGCAATGCCAGGCTTTACTGCTAGTATATATATATATATATATATATATATATATATATATATAACAAATGGTGTTTCCAACATAACCAGTAACATTTAATTTGCATAGCAATTTTAAATGTATATTTTAATAATATTTCAATTGCGCTATTTATTTTTAATTAAAATTCTAAAATGACCATCTATAAGCAATATTTCTGTTAGTAAAGTTTTTAATTCATGTTTGTATAGAACAAATTTATATCTGCCTTCTCAAAGTACTATGTTAGGTCACCAGTGTTCATAATAAGTATTGTTGTCATCTGATTTTTTGCATTACTACATAACAACTCTATCCCTTCTCCCCCCCCCCAGTTATGAGTCATTTAGCAAGACAAACTGGTCTCTCTCACCATGGTTCACAAAAGGTCTAGGAATAGGACAACTCAGAATTCAAAACCAAGAGAAATACTTTAAGAAAGATCTTTCTTAGGTTTCAGTCAAAATGTTTAAACAAAAACAACTCATTGGATAAGAGCTGTACATGCATCAATGTATTGGATTATGCAACAAAAGAGGATGAATGATGATTGTAATAATAATAATAATATAAACA
Source organism: Acanthosepion lycidas (assembly GCA_963932145.1). NCBI lineage: Eukaryota > Metazoa > Mollusca > Cephalopoda > Sepiida > Sepiidae > Acanthosepion > Acanthosepion lycidas. Next base: position 102,441,903 of record OZ010585.1, read on the forward strand.
TTAGAAAATTATTAAAATATTACTCTCCTGGTCAGCACTATGCAGCAATGTCCAGAGTAGAGAATTGAAGTGGAATTAGTATAATGGCAAAAAGAAAATTTATAAAATAGATGTCTTGTTGAAAATGTTGTTTATTCAGAAATTTTAGAGAAAGAAGCAAACTTCAGTGTCACTTTTCTCTGTTTGTAGAACAGGTATTTGGCTAGTATATATAAATACACTTTGCATATTATAATAGATCTTGGTAAATCTCTAAGCAATATTCTTTAAAGTGAATCAGTCTCAACATAATCTCTATTTCAAGTTCCAATTTCCTATTAATCTTTTCATCTGAACTGTTTCAGAAAATCTATTTACTGCTTGTAAATATTTGTAAATTTTGAAAGCAGAAAAGATGTTTAAATGCTAAGATTGTCAAGAGCAGTCAGCTTCTTTGATGAGTTGAAAGCAAGAATGAATACAGATAGAATTAAAACAAATGTTTGCAGCTTCATATAAGTTTAGTGTTCATTAAATCTTTTTATTATCCTGCTAGTTATTGAAAGAATGAAAGAGACATGAAGTTATCTCCCTTTTTGTCTCTTTGTTTTCGTCTTAGGTAATTATTTAATGAATGTCACTAAAATAATAAAATTTCTGGTCTTTTTCCTTCAGTCTTCTATTTTTTTTTACTACTCTGTTGTACTAGAACAATTGTAACAGAATTTAAAATTAGCTCAGAGAATTTTAAATATAAGAAAGAATATTTTTCAGAAATGCTATGATTTCTATTTCTGTTAGGCATGGAATTCAAAAGAAAAAATCTACCAATGAGGATTTTCCACTTTGGTAATTATTTAATGAACATCACTAAAATAATAAAACTTCCTTCAGTCTTCTATTTTACCACTGAGCTATACCAGATTGTTTAATTGGCTCAGAAAATTTAAACATTTAAAGAATTACCATATTTTATTTTCAGAGTATAAGATGTACTTGTATAAAAGAAGTACCCTCATTTTGAAGAGAGTTTTTTTTTAGGCAAAAAAGATACAGTCTTATTTGAAAGATTTGTTTTTGAACAAAAATTCAATCTGATATTTTAAAAATTCCGATATATTGTTGTAAACAAAAAAGAGCTCAAAACATTGAAATGAGAAAATACCCTAAGTAGGTAAAAAAACAAAAAAACACTCTTTGTTATTTAGTTTGGTTTAAAACCTACAAAATTCTCATTGCTTTTACAAGAAAATCAGACATTTCATCATTGAATTACAATATTATGATCAAAGAGAATTCCATGCTCAGCCCCAGTCACTATCGGTTACCAATACCACATTTCTTTAATGACTTAATCACTATACTACTACTACTAATATTTTCACCAAATTCTTCACCATTATGTACATATGAGCAAGTGTCAGTCTTTTTCTTCATTCAGTAGAAGTTATAGCAGAATCTTCCTGCTCAATCTAATTATTTTATTCCTCTCTCAATAAAATGTTAACAAGTCACTCTCAAGCATCAAGTTAAACTGCCCAATATAAAACCAGTTGTGTGTTTGGCTTATTTGCTTTTTCTTCAATTTTTTCCTGTTTACATTTAATTCATACTTTTGTTGTGTTGGATGCAAGAAGATTTTGATGTCAAATTTTAGGGTAAAAAAATGTGTATCTTATACATCGAAAAAAGTGATATAGCCTCGGCAAGATTGAAAATGAACAGGTCCTTTGGATTGGCAACAAATCTATAAGGGGAAAAGAAAAGTGAGAATTGTTTCTTTTCCTATAAATTGATTTTATTTAATTTCTGTTCTTTGCAATATCAGGATTTGAGTTTGCTTTTTGTGCAAACATTTCTGCTCCTGTGTAACTTCGCTAAAAAAAGAAAACCATTAAATTCCACCTTTTTTTTTTTTTTTTTTTTTTTGCGCTGTGTCCCACATGTCACTTCCATTGATCGTTAATAAATTGTATATTAACAGGCATTATTAACATCTAATGGTCCTAGTAACAGCAGAATGGACACCCGCTACTCAAGGCTTGACACAGAGATGGAGCGAAGTAACCAGAGGTTTATTGATGACAATGATCAGCAACAACAGGTAAGTTGCCATGGTTTAGCATTCTTTATTTGTTTTTCTCTCTCTTTTATATATATATATATATATATATATAAATTTGGTTAATTAACCAGGTTCCAGGAACAAATTATGTTCTCATATAGAGACCTCAATACATATAAACAGATAATCATCCTGTTTTTACTCCGCATAATAAAAGATAAAAAAGGAAAATACAAAAATGAAATAGCAAAGACATAAATATATACATAAATAAGCAACAAATACTTAAGTATTGAAATAAATTAACACAAAAAAATGTAGCACTGTGATATCATTTCCACTGGGAACATTAGCTGTAAGATTAATTGATTTATTTTTTTGCAGCTTATCATCTTTTTGAAGGTTATTTAAAGCCAGAATATATTTATAGATTGCAAAAATTTTGGGGAGATAATGACTTACTGATACAAGTCTTACTAATTAATCCATAGATGAGGTGGGTTCATGCCTTTCCCAAGAACAGATGCGTGCAAGTGAATATAAAATAACATAACTGGAATTGGAACTCTGCTCTCCAATTTTCAATTTTGAGCTGTTATCTACTACACCACCTGCACATCTAACCTTAGAGCACCTGGCATTCCTAAGTGGTCATCCATCTAGGTACTGACCAGGCTTGATATTGCTTAACTCTGGTGATCATACAAGAACCGGTGTTTTAATGTAAGCAATTAGCTCGATGTATGGTCATCAAAGAACTGTTCAACATTTGCATAAATTACACATTCACTCTTGCTATCACTGTCAGTTTCTTTTACTTTAATCCATAAGAAAAAGTAAATATGCCTTCTCTTCAATAAAATTGCTATGTGATTTACTATTTGGTTATTCACTTAGTCACCTGAACACTTCATGTTAATTTTTGCAGATTGTTGTTTGACCATTTCATAATCTTCATTAAGTTTGCTAACACTTGTTCCACTTTCATGATTAGAAATTAGTTCTTTCTTAATTTCTATGGTAAATTGATTTTCTCACTTCTTTCTGTTGTGTGGAGTTGAGTCGCCTTGGTTCAATGTAAAAGAAATGAATGGCAGCACTGTCCAAAAAACAGATTTGACAAAGCTTGCAGTAAGCAATGACAAGAAAAAGAAAAGAACTGGGCAAAAAATAATATAAAGCAAGCAAACAATGTATGCAAGGCAAATTAACAGTAATAAGGGAAAAAGTTCACAAACTAAGAATTGAGGCTGACACATAAGGACAAGTTCGGACAAGTGAATGTAGCATTCTGACCAAGACAAGACAAACTGGGACTGAGTCAGATGAAACTGAGAACCTACCTATTTTATTAGCTAGGAAAAAAATCCAAGCATGTATTTGTTTTCTTATGCTTATAAATTGGTGAGGAGGCAAGTGTTTTGCAATCATTCCCATAAAGATTGGAATCAATATGTCAATTTATGTTTATGCTTTTAGTAAAAAAAATATGAAAAATATTATTTTCAATATAAAACACAAAAACCTGTAAACAGAAATTCATAGCTTGCAACAAAAAAAGAGTACAGTATGGAGACTGGGTTTGTGTTGAGGTTGCTCCCACCTACTTAGACACATGTAGACTACTCACAATTTTTTTTTTAATTCCATCTTGTTAGGTAAATTTAATTTTCTTCAGAAAAACAATTCATTATTCAATTTGTTTGTTTAACAAACTGTATTTGGATACCTCACTGCATTTAAATGTCTGGTTGTTGGCTCTGATGATATAAATTTTACCTTCAATGCTCTTTATCAGTATTTAAGTTCTTGTGAAAGTTAAGAATTCAGAATAAAACAGACACTCCTTACTCAGCAGATTGGGTTAAAACAGCCTTTTTGCTCTGTAAATAACTTTACCTTCCTGTAGCATAAAAATACACAGTATAAATATATCTATGTACTTACTCTCTCTTTCTGTATTTGAGTATGTCAACATTTTTTTTATTTTTATTTTTTTAGGAATCCTCAGCTCTCCAACCTTGATTGTTGCAGAGCAACATGTCCAGTCACTATGGTCACTGTAGTTTACATTCATTGATTATCTTTTCTGCCTGTGTCAGGGTTGGGTCTTTGTTTTGTTGCTGTCATGCCTATATATATATATATATATATATATATATATATATATATACATACATACATACACACACACACACACACACAAGTAAGTATTGAACCAGAGATTTACAAGCAGTTGGCCTAAATCACTGCAATCTGTCCAGTGAAAAAGGAATTGTGGAGAGAAAGAAAAAAAAAAAACTTAGATTCTTGAGTGCATTATCTGTAATTTAGTTAGACCAGTATCTCTATCTTTGTTGTTTATTAGGTTTCAGCTAGTGATGACATTGTGTGTGTATATATATATATATATATATATATATGAGAGAGAGAGAGAGAAAAAAGAGTTCACACCAAAAATGTATACATACTTCAAGAAAGGAAAAATTTGTATAGATATTGTAATACTAAATTTATTTAGACATCATGAGATTAAAACAAGTTACCTTTCAACTCAGCAATCACAAGTCAAGGTCAAAATGCTGCTCTTTAGCTTCTATATGTTTATTAGTACACAGAACTACTGTTTGGGCAACATTGGGCAGTCAGATTGCTGCATATGCATTTTCAATTTCTTGTCTAAGGGCTACCTATGTAGTCTGTTTTCTGTGATAATCTACATTATTTAGAGTCGACCATAGATAAAACGTCTGCAGGTACTAAATCAGGAAAATATCATACTACAATAAAGAGTATTATCACAATTTTCTATGTATATATATATATATATATATATATATATATATATATATTATTATTATTACTACTTCAAATGTTATTATAGTGGACACTTGTATTTGAAATAGATGCCAGATTTTTATTTTAAATGGTGTGTATTACATCTATTGGCCAGTACATTTCAGAAATATTAATAAAGAAAATGTGTCCTCTAGCAGGGATTGAACCTGCATATCTTTTGTAGAGAAAACCACTATTTCATCCAACGTGCTTTATGAAGAACATCACAGTTAAGCAAAGCTCTATTTTCCCTTTTACTGAGTGAAGAAGATATGCATTTTGTAAAATGAAAGTGCCTGAAGAAAATAGAACAAACATGAATTTTAGACAATTTATCCGCAATTTTGATCCTAATATACATCTGATTTGAAAATTGGAAAAATGCAATAAAAAATTAAGCAGGCAAACATTATCAGTTGAATTTAATCAAACTTCTTTGACATATATATATATATATATATATATGTGTGTGTGTGTGTTACCCAGGCTAAACAACTCTGACAAGTCTAAAGCCACTATTAAAATTAGTTGGAATATTTTACCAGAAGCTTATTCAATACTAGATTTAATTTTTAAAAATAGAATAAAAAAAAAAAAAAAATGACAAAAATCATAGGTTTTTTCTTTATTTATATTCATTAATTGTCAACCATAATGAAAATGAAAATTTTAAAAAAATACTTTATTTCATTGAATTGTTTATTACATCTTGTTTTTTGTTAAGTTTACCTTGTTGCATCTCTTATTGTGTGATTTTGCTTTTTATTAAAAAAAGAAACTGTTTTGTCATACATCTGCTGCGTTTATGGTCAGTTGGCATAAACAGCTGCACATATAATGCATTTGTTCTGGAATAACGGAAGAAAATTCTATTTTCCTAAAAGGATATGGATTTATTCTGAATTCTTAAAATTTTGTCTAGAAGGTAGCATTTTATTTCTGGTTGTTCAATAAAAAGTGCTATAATCAAAATGTTCCTTGAAAGGTGTGCATTGAAGTCGGGAAGTAGGGAAAACAAAATCCAGTTAAATTTTAACTGAGACGGCTTATGTTTATATTGTATTCATGTCCATTGAAAAGGCATGAATTCACTTGTCCCTGCACTTTATACTATTACCAGCTATCTTAACCAAATTTATCTTCTTGAACATACCTTTTTCAAAAGGCATGAATCTGCTTCACCCTGTATTTTATATAACTACCATATGTCTTGGTAAAATTTCCCTTTCATGGGTATACTTTTGGAAAAGGCATGCATCCACATCTCCCTGCAGGTCATAATATGACCAGATGTCTTGTTTAATTTTATTTTCATAGGCATTCCCTTGGAAAAGACATGACTTCTCTTTGTACTTTATAATATGAGCAGATATCTTTAAAAAAATTATTTTTATAGGCATTCCTTTGAAAAAAGCATGAATCTGATTCTCCCTGTATTTTATACAATTCCCAAATGTCTTAATAAATTTTCTTTTCATGAGCATACCTTTGAAAAAGTCATAAATCTACATCTCCCTGCACTTTATATAATTCTTGGATGCCTTGCCAAAATGTCTTTTCAGGGCTTGAAACCACTTTTCCCTGTACAACTACCAGATATCTTGACTAAAAAGGTCTCTTCAGCTTTTGTGTTTCATATTCAACCTTGACAGAAGTGAATCTGTAATTACTTGGAATAATTGTTGATGTCTTTGCTCCATTTGTGCACATATATGTTGAGTGATTGTTTCTCATTCAGGATTCTTTAATTTTCAGATGCTGATCAGTAATCAAGATGATCAATTGGATATGATCGGAGCCAGTGTTGGGGTTCTCAAAAACATGAGTCACCAAATTGGTAATGAACTTGATGAACAGAATGTGTAAGTATTGGACAAATGCACTTTCTCTCACCTCTCTCTTTTTTTTGTTATATGCAATAATGTTCACCCTGTACAAGGCCCAAGAGCCTCTTGAGGTAGAAGGTTACAGAGTAAGAGGTAAGGGGTACAGTTTATGGGGATCTGTGGCTAAAGTAACAGTTGACCCTAGACTTGAACAAGTTAAAGGTGTCGTGATTGGGAAAGCATCTTCTTGGGAGTTGGTTCCCCACAGCAGCTGTTTGTTGAGTGGAACTTGCATCTCACCAATGGAATATGAAGGGAATAAAGTTGGTACGCTACAATATGCATGGCATGGTAGGTCTTAGTCATGAAGGTTAGAACTGCTGGAACTAAGGAATGTAGTTTCTCTGAACACTTTCCTTGGAAATAACAACAGAGCAGCAAGAGGCTTGCAATGTTTCATCTGTGGAAAAGGGGTTGTAGAATGGAAAATAATTCATCACCTACAAGTCACTTTTGGACTTTGTCAAAAATGGAAAGTGAAGACTGGAGAGTTCCTGCCCATATATGGTAGCAGTACTCCATTTTCAGCCTAATCTGGCTCTTGTAAAAATAGAGGATAGCAGGAGGGGGTCAGGTACTTAGTGGAACAGTACAAGGAACCAGCCATTTTTCCAGTATCTTTTAACAATGAATTATATGTATGAGTTTCAGCTGAGGTTTGGGTTGAGCATTCTCTAATATGTGCTCAAGATACAGGGCCTCTCTGAGAGAAACACCTATTCATTGTGATTGGTGAAAATTTATATAGATGTGTTGTGTGTAAAAATTCAGATATAAATATATATTTAAAAATATATCTGTAATGACCATAGATAAGAGACAAGAGGAAAATATTTTATGCCAACACATTTTGTCTATTGTTTAACTAACAAAAAACACTTCATTGATCAGTTGTAGTGTTAATACTTTTATCAAATGACTTGTGGTCAATGTCTTCTTTTGCTATTATTGAGTTTTATAATCTGAATACATGTATACATGGTGCGATGGATAAATTGTCGTCTAAATTACACAAAAATGACACTGACATCTCGTTTTAACAGAAATATTTACCAAAATTACACAAAAATATCTTGAAATACTAAAGAGTAAATTTATTCAATAAAATCGCCATTGGCTTCAATCATGACAACTTCAAAATTTCCTGCAACTCTTCTGGATGGTCTCCTTGTTGTGAATGCTGCCATGATCCTTGCCTTCAATTCATCTTTGGTGTCACAAGGAGTTTTGTTGGTCTTGCATTCAACTGCACCCCACACATAATAATCAAGTGTTTACAGCCTGGGGAGTTAGGGGTTCAGATGTAACCGTGATCCTGACTAGATATATCATCAAATTCTTTTTCGAATCCTCAGCACTGTCCTCAGATTGACAACCACACACTCCGAAATGTTTGTATTGGAGCTTGCAGCACAAATGCCAAACAGTACAGCATGCTGTTTCAAAATTTCTGGTGGAGTGAATTGTGTCATGTTGCTCTTTTTTTGTTTTTTCAAAGACAGTACCCAACTGACCCTACTAAATTGTGCAGTTGACAAAATCAAAAACAAACAATGCATATGTGCAAAATTAAAAATATAAAAGGGTGAGAATTTACTCATCACACCCTTTATATTATATATAGGTTGGGTGGAAATATGACACAAAGACCTACTTGAAATGGCAGGAAAGCTTAATTTTTATGGTAAAGATATTAGAGCAATCTCTAAACTTCACTAGGAACAAATGCAAATAGAGAATGAATTCAATAAATACACAAAAATAGAGGAGTAAAGCAAGATGTTTTTTTGCTTTTACCATATTTATTTAACCTGTATAGTGATATGATCTTAAAAGTAGACTTACCAGGATTTAATATCAGTGGGCATATTCTTAGCAACATAAGAGACGGCCCATTGGCCTTGACACTGTATTAAAGATACCTTAAGCAAAGTCTCTGTTAAGTTTCAATGAAAGTGCTTCATCAAAAACAAGTGTGGCTTATAGCCACATCACATTGAAACACCACTTAAGTTAAGTAATATCAAGCCTGGTTCGTACCTAGATGGGTGACTGCTTAGGAACACTAGGTACTGTAAGCTTGGATGTGCGAGTTTTGTAATGGATAATGGCTTGGAATTGTTAATTGGAGAGATGAGTTCAAATTCCCATTGGGTTTTTTATATTTACTTACACACAAATATCCTTGAGAATGGTATGAATCCATCTCTTCTCCCCAAGCTATGGGCTAATTAGTAAGAATTGTCTCCCAACAAAAATATTACATACAAAATATTTACATTTTGGCAGTAAATAATCCATATGCTACTAAACAAAATTAACCAAATCAAAAACAACTTATTGAAGAAAAGTTGTACAAGGATCCATGCAAAGGACTATGCTACTATTGCTTTTTATTTGCTGTTACAACTTGGTAAGGGGGTGTCTGTAGTATCAATGACAACACAGTTCTTTTATTTACATATAAACAATATGGATGACATGGTACTTCCGTGTCTGAACAATAAGTGAAATGGTGCTTCTGTTGCCTTAGTTCCCAGTTACAACATCAGCAGATTTTATTTAAGTATGGTGGAGTAATGTTTAGCGGCTTGGATTGAGGAGTTCGAGAACTGAGTTCGAATTCATTAGATTCACTTACGCACTAATACTGTTACATATGAATCCAATTTATGGGTAAATAGCAGGACTGGGTTCTATAGCTTTGGTTGGCAGCCAGTCTAGGAGAAGGAAAACTTTGAATTTAAACCAGCCTGGAGAGGAGTGGGTTCTGTCAGGCTATCTTGTCCAAGACACAGCACTTCTACTCCTGCTGCAGTACGTAAGATGCCCCCCTATGACTGTAATGGATTACGGGACTCGCAATCATGATTTTAAGCATATTATAAATTGCCAAATTTCACTTTATCTCAGGTGGTGTTGACATGAAAATGGGGATCTGATAGTGAGATGACAAGATGCTGTGAGAATTGCATTAGGACATGAAAGTGATTTGTACCTTTTAAAGAAATTTGAATATATTGATCCCTCACCACCTTAATCACTGTTAATAATGCCATTTAAAACATCTATCTGTTGTACAATTAGTTTGTTCACAAAATTATTTTGGTTATTAAATATTGCACTTATATGCAATATTTAACAACCATAATAATTTATAATTTAATTAATAACCTGAATTCTTGGAGTGTAGAATTGGTGTAGGGAATTGTTTAAGGGTTTATTGTTTTCTCTTTTCATTTGACTGTAGATGGTTTTGGATTGTTGAAGATTTTTTATTAATTTTTGATTATCTCCCTTTGTTTCTAACCCATTCCTTCTCTAATTAAAATAACCAGGATGTTAATACTCACAATGTCATAGAATTAATATTTTTTAAGTTGATTAATTGTTTTTTTTGTTTTTTTCACAGTTTATCAACCCTTTGTTAGTTATTTGAATCCAAAACATATTTTGCATCTTAAGAGTAATTTTATGTTAATATTGCATTTTTTTTTTATTTTAGAACAATGACCTTCCCAGATATGCATTTTATTGTTTAACCTGTAACTGGGAGGAGGGGATAGATTTATAATATTCAAAAGGCTATTATAAGTGAATGTAGAGATCTCCATTGGAATTCAAACTCTGCCAATATCTATTGCACCACCCATACCCCCTTTTGGTTTTTTTTTAAGCAAATCATTATTAATAATAGATTGGGTAAAGTGTTCGATGTGAATTAAAAGATTAGGTAAATCCTTAAACACATTGAAAATTAATATATAGAGAGATATCAGATTAATTTTAATAAAGAAATGGTCATTACTCTACATTAATTGGGCTGTAGTTTATGAAACTGCTCTAAGAGAAAGATTTTATGAATTTCAACCCACAATAATACTGTTTGGTCATTGAATACCAAATGTTTCTTTATACATGAACACCTGATATCACCATTATTATTATTGTAGAAATTCCATTGCCATAATAATGTTTCCCAGATCAATTGACAAATTAAATAACCTTGTCAGATCTGGTTTCTCATATTATATATGGTGCCCAACTCATTCAGAAATGTCTAAATTATCAGCTATATATAACTGTTTTCTCAGATAAATGATAAAGAATTGAGACAATTGAATGAATGCTGTAGATATGAAGACAATCCTTCAGTAGATCTCATAGACTGGTGCTACAGAATCAGGAACTGAACTGTATCAGATAGCAGAAATCACATTGCTTGAAAATTTCCAACTGCAGAAACATTGAGAAAGTATGCCACAAGTAACAAAGAGAACATAATGACATAATCAAAGATGTTGTCTTTCCACACTACCTTAAACAAAAGGTTAAGAAGGAAACTCCATTCAGTACTAGAATGAGGAATAACAGTTAACTTGAGAAAGCTATTTTCCTGAAAAACTTTTAAGAGAAAGATTTTATAAATTTTAACCGACAGTAATGCAAACTGGTCAATAAATGCTGAATGTTTTCTGTACTGGAAATGAAATTCAGAGGGAGCAGCCAATCACTACTGATAATGGGACCTGCACCTGTCGTTCAAAGAGTTTTGTCGGCTGTCTTTGCAGAAAGACAGCACATTGTTGCCCTGACAGAACAGAGCCAGTGCAAACCCCGGAACATCTGCTAATGAAAAAAGAAAGTGTTTACCAGCTTTTCCATGAGATATTCAGGATGGTGAGCTGAGCAGTTTTAGTTATGAAAATTATTTTTTTGCTAGTCAACTGTTAAAGTTTTAGTTCCATAAAAACAGGGGGAGCTTGGCAGTACAGTGTGTTCACGGCGCAATGAGATTGTTCTGCATTACTAAGGATTTTTTTTGTGTTACCTAGTGTCATTTCAAATTCGTTTGTCCTTGTTTTTTGGTTTTGATGTCTGGGCTGTGTTTGTCCTGTACATGTAGTGTTCCCATGTAGTGTTCTTGTGTGCCCACCTCTCATCATGACCCAATGTTTGATTCTGGTGCTGCTGAGTTTTCCATCCCTCTTCACCCAACCAATAAGAAGAAAATACCTTCACTCCCTTATAAGGATACAAATGATCTTCTTACTGTTGTGATAAGAGAGTCAGTTACTCTCTTTACTATCATGAATGAACTGATCCATTCATGATAAATAGTCTTTACTAGTTGAGGAAAAAGAAAATATTACTATTGCAGTGACTTATTTAGCTGATTATTGAACACTTCTATCACAAGTTACTTTGTTGAGTTAAGTGTTGTGCATTGCCAGACCCCACATCACAACAATTACCATGAAGGATCTGTTGCTAACCAATTTCTGGTGAGGAAGAATGAATAAAAATGCAATAAAAGATTGATTCTGCAACTTTTAAATTATCTGATTGTCACAGTGCATATTTAATTCATTAGACAAACTGTCAAATGCAGTATTGAAAGTTTTTTTTTTTTTTGTTCTATACTTTATCATAATTACATTCTGTTTGTATTCAATTCTTTTCAATCAACTTCTATCTCATCACGACAAACATAATTACTATTGAGTTGAATTTTCTATGGCGTTTTTAAAATGTCAGTTTTGTTTTTCTTAAAATTGATTGACAATTGAAAATTTTCTCACATAAAATTTTTCAGTAGCTTTCTCAAGATAAAACATGACTGGAATTTTCATTCAACCGCTTCTATATGAACTTATCTAAGAGTCTTCAAGGATTTGTCAATATGGAACCCCTATCTTTTTCTTGGTCCCCTCTTTCAACAGACAAGCAAGTGAGAAAATCTTTTGTACTTCTTTCTTGTAATATTATTACATTTCCCTGTGGGGTAGAGGATCATAACATCACAGGGTGTTACTCTCTAGCAAATAGGTTTTATTGGGTAAAGTTGCTTTGTCTTATAGCCAACCAGTTTTGAATTCCGAGTTGTCCTCTTCCTGTACTCTTAGGCTATGATCTCTATCTGCCCGGCTATTTAACACATGGCTGGGGGGGAAAAAATGGATCCATATCTTTCCCAGAAGTATTTGCATGAAAATGAACACAGTGAACTTACTCAGAATTTGAACTTGGCATACTGATTCCTCTTGTGCAGCATGTACCACAATATTTGTTAATTTTAATTAATTATTGATAGTCTTAAGTCTTTGCCAACAAGCATAAAGTTGCTTTTTTTTTTTTTCCCTTTTGCTGAGAGAAAAACATAAAAATCTCATTATGAACAGAATGGTTGTTTTGTTTCTCACTTGAATAGCTCCATAGTACAAACACGGATATTATTATGAAATAGGTTTTTATAAAAAGCCTTTTCTTTCTCACCAACTGGACTTATTAGCCAATCAGTGAACGGCAGCTTTGTTCTAAGCTTTTAATAGTGTTATTTTCAAATGAACTTAGCAGGAAAGTGAAATTGATCATTTCATCACTTTTAATGACTCGCCTTTTTGTGCTGCTTGTTTATCATGAGCTCTTCCAATAGCATCTATCAACTCACTATTTATTTTCTTTATCTTTAAATATATATTGTTTTTTTTTTTTGTTTCATTGTCTGTTGTTGATTGTTATATACTCCAAAGTTAACCATAATTAAAGATTAACAAACTTAACATTTACAGTAGCATTTCCAATGCTGTGCTTATTCACATGGCAGTGATACAGAATTGATTTCAGGCTCTTTCTCTTCAAGAGCTTCGCTTTTCTGTCAGTTTAGCAATTCCTTCTCAATAGAAGACTTAGAATGCAGTAAATATTCTCTTGGCATTGTTAAGACATACTTACTTTGAAGATTAATCTTTTGACTATGTAATTCTGTCTTTAATAGCAAATATCAATGATGTAGACTATTTTTGAAAGTTGGCTAGTTAAATCTGATGTAATCTTTCAAGATCCACAATCCTATCATGTAAAGGACCGAGATCAAGTGCTATTATTGTCATATAAATGAATTATGTTGTTATTAGTCTTGTACAGTAATAGCCTTTAATCTTAATGCTGAGGATGTTGACCAAAAATAATCATTATTTTGACTTTGATGATTTTAAAAGTTTTGTTTGACATTAGGATGTGTGGATGGTGTAAGGGATAGTGACACTGAATTGGAGAGCTTCAGTTACACTCAAGTTTGTTACATTTTTTTTTTTTTTTTAACAATCTGTGAAGGTCTTTTGTTGGATGTAGGCTTTCCCCAGATTCATGATGAGGAATCGGCAATTACCCTACCACACTGGCCCCATGCATGTTGGAGCAGGCAGTTTTGACACACTTGTTTCTTTTAGATTCTCGAATGCATAAGTGAATGTAACATACCCGATTGAAATTCACTTGTCTCCTTGATTTCTCATTCTGAGCTGTTATCCATTAAACCACCCACACATTGCACATGCAAGCTTAAAGCATCTGGTATTCCCAAGCAGTCACCTATCTAGGTATGGACCAGGCTCACTGTTGCTTAACTTCGGTGATCGGACAAGAACCAGTGTTTCAATGTGAGATGGTCATAATCTCATTATATTCACTTACACGCAAATACCATTGGGAAAGGTATGAATCAATCTCTTCCCCCAGCTATGAGTTAAATAGGATTTGTATCTGGAAAAATCAGTTATTTTTTAAAAAATTGTTAAGGCAATATTCATTTGCCAAAAAAAAAAAAAATCCTACAATCCAAAATATACTTCAATTTTAATTAACCTATAAAGGGTTGATAAGCAGTAAAAAACAAATTAATCATTGGACATTAATGATAATCCCATTTTTTTTGTATTTTGGTTTTAAAAATACATTTGTAAACAATATTTTTCTTCTATGTGTCATGTCCCTTTAGGATAGTGGCAGTCATAGCTCTCCACAACTTTCTATTCTTTGTAATGCTTAGTAAGGTTTGTTTTTACACCATCCCTCCCAATCCTTGTTCTGCCATCCATTTACACAATCTTGGTTGCTAGGCTACTTTCTGTTTTCCTTTGTCCCTTGCCTTCACTGTGTTTTGTGGGTGTTAAATTCTCCACGCCCTCTTTCCTCATTCAATATAATATAATGGGTAATTGAATGACAAAACAGAAAAACATCCTATGTTATGTGTTTCATCTTTGAAAATGATGACTTCAGACTAATAATGTTTTTATTGATGAAGTCATATATCTGTAAAGAGTGGGAATGAAATGCAACAAATGCTGGTTAAAATTCTACACTGAAAAACACGGAAGATACAAATTTAAATTTTTGGTATCCAATCTATCAAGATGCAAAACTTAGTTGACCTTCAGCTCTCTGTTAGTTTTGTTTTTATTGCTTTTGTTTTTAAATATACCACACTGTAAAAGAACTAGTTTTGTTAGGAAATCAAATATTTTGTATGATCTGGGATGTAAAGTATGTAAATTTACTGTGGAAGACTCAGAAATTAAAGCACTTTCTATACATTTTCACCTTAATAATTTACTTTCTCTTTTAATTAACTATCTCTCCAACTATTTCTTCTGTTAAGAAGTTTTGATTTTTAATTGAAAGAAATTCTCATTTATATAATATAAACTTTGTAGAAAATATATTTTCTCTGGCAGGAAATGAAACTGTATCCTATACAGAACCATCATTAAGCCTCGTATGGCTATAACCATTCAGCCACAGAGAACTTCCAGCTAAGCAAAGCTTGAATTACTGTTTTTAAATACACACCTTTGCCAAAGAACAGACTATTTATTCAAATAAGTGTATCCATAAAAAAGTAATGTATAAACAGCAAATATATTAAATATTTGTGAGATTTAATCCATGTTCTATAATGTTGTCATTGTTTATGTTAGGTTACAAATTCAGAGCAGATATGATAGACTGAGAAAGATAGGTGAAGGTGTGTTTAAAAGCAGTAATTTGAGCTTTGCTTAACTTGAAGTTCTCTCTGGTTGAACAGTCATAGCACACCAGGCTTAATAATATAAACTAGAAATTTTTCAATTAAAATAAAGTTGATTTTTGTTTTTGTATAAAGTTGTTTTTTGTATTTTTTGTTTTTGTATTCCTCTTACAATCACAAACTTATTACTGCTTCAATGTTAGATCTTCTTCTTCTATGTGCCGTGTCTCTTCAGGTTGTTGTTGATCATTGCTCTCCACAATTTCCTCGCCTTTGTAGCTTCTTAATAAATTTTGTCTTTTTGTTATCTCTCCTAAAACTTGTTCCACCATCCATTTACTCAAGCTTGCTAGGTAGGTTATGTGTTGTTTTCCTCTGTTCATCTTGCTTTCAATCTGTCCTGCAAGTATCGAATTTTCCAAGCCTTCTTTCCTAATTCAGAACCATCTCTTTCTGATTCTAAGTATAAGTGTCCTTTTTGTTTATATTTTCTCTAAAATGTTCAGTTCATGATATTCTCAGTATCCTCCTGTAGTACCACATTTCTATTGTACCCAAAGCAATAACCTACCAAGAACCATAAAAATACAACTTACCAGACAACACAAATATATATAAACAAAAATACCCTCAAGATATGAATACTGTTTTGGCGTTAATGACCCATGTGCCAGTAAAATAACCATTCAATCAATCAATTTTTCTGTTGCTTTAAGTCTCTTCTTAGATCACATGATCAAATTCCAACCAAAAATGTCCACTTTCAAAAATTTAATTGTAAACTTTAGCACAATAATTCACATTGTGTTTTTCTTTCTTTTTCTTTTTTTTTTCCTTTCTGATTTATTGTGGCACGTGACCTGCATTATTTTAACTCATTGAAAGTGTTATACGTTGGGGAACAAGGAAAAGGATGTGTCCCCTTAATGATGAAATTTATCTTTAGCTGTGCATTGACAGCAAAATGTGATAGGAACATGTCAAAGGATGTTGATGAACACACAACCCATTACACAACAGTAATTGACATTGAACTGGCAGGGAGGAGGTTAAAATCTCACATTAAAAAAAAAAAAAAATAAAAAGCCCAAGAATTCATCAAATTGCATTTTTTTTTTAATTTTTTTTTTTTTTTATTTTTATTTTTTTTTTGGTGTGGGAGAAGAATCAGTCAAGGGAGGAAAATGGTTCTGTGGAGGAAGCAGAGAGTTGGGTGCAACCTGAAAGCGACCACTACCACCACAAAATGAAGATTCTGCATTCTTTTAATGAACCGTTTCTTTGTTGATTGGCCACCAACAACTTCTCTAGTTCTGTCTCTCTCCCAACTATCACTTAAGCAGTGAGAATGTCTGGATATTATTTCTGAAATTCCAATGCCTTTTAACCCCTTTTTGCTCTTGCCACTCATATTAAGCACAAAATGTGACTGTCAAATTCCTGAGGAATGCAACAAAGACAGGTTTTATGATCTTTGTCCTTCTCCTGGAATGTTCTAGAATATTTCTGGTTTGAGATGATTGCTAAAGAAATGAGTAGAAAATTCCTCATTGGAATTTCTTGAATGCTGTTAGCTTTTTCTTTTTTTTTTTTTTAATTCAAAGCAATGTTTTTTCTTTCTTTTTGGTTATGTTTTGTATTATTTATAGACATGTGCACAGGCATGCAAAGTGCAATAGACATGTGCACTGCAATGATTATATATTACGGTTAATTCTGTAGATCTTGCTTATCAATTTCCAAATGAGTGCTGATGTTGTTTTTTTAAATAAACATGCAAACATTACCAAAATTAAATTCATTTTTGTGATCATCAAATATTGATCAAGTACGATTTTTATTTTACTTTTAAACCTTTTAGTGGTCTGCATAAGTTGCACAATTTTATATACAGATGTGCATATTACATACATACACACACACACACTTTAGTTTACCTATCAAAATTATATGCATATGTTTGCATTCATTTCTTCTTTCAAACTAGTCTTATATGCACACACAAACATTGGTATAATGTCAATGCACATCAGATATTTTTTTTACAGTGTGCATAGATCTTGCTGTCTACATTGTCTACAAATCTATCTTTATACCAAATTATGGTATTTTTATTTCTCTACATTTAGAACATTGTACTCTGTGTATGTGATAAACACATGATGGTACTACATAAATAAATGGGTCCAATTGTCAAAAATAGGGAAAATTATTTTTTGGAAATAATTTTTGTAGATTAGCATCCCTTTCAACCTTCCTTAGGCTGTGACATTTATCAGAATCAAAAAATATTGATATTTTTTTTTTTTAATTTTAGCAGTAGGGGTGCATAATATTGATATCATATCAAATCAATCCTTGACATACAGAATAGACAAGTCCACTCATAAAGAATAGTGAAAATTTGGGTGGGGAAATAATTGTCGATTTGCATTCATTAGAGCTTCCTTAAGCTGTGGCATTTATCAGAATCGAAAAAGTATTGATTTTTTTATCGATTTGGAAGTGGTGGGAACCTGTTTATAAAATCAATACATAAATATAATTTTTGTTCTTTAATTAGAAATGTTTATATTCGTTTGTCCTTTATTTAAAAGATTTTTTTTTCCAAAAAGAAAAGAGAAGTCTGTTTTCGTACACAGAATAGCCAAATCCAGTTAAACCTGTAAAAGTCAGGGATTGATTTTACACTTTTTAAAAATATTTTTTCTAATGATGTTCTGTCTGTACAAGCCCAAAATTGATGTTATGAAAATGGTAAAGATTTTTCATTCTGACAATTGGAAGTCTTGGAGGGTTTAATGAATTCTAATCTACAAAAATTATTTTAAAAAGTTTTCTCTATTTTTTTTTTTTTTTTTACAAGAGGACCAATCTATTTACAACTGTCAGATTATAATGTGCAAGTTGATATTCTTTGTAATAAATTTGGTAATAACCAACCAACATTGGTAAAATCTTTGGAATATGCTTATATTTATAGTATCAGTTTGCCCTGGGTAAGACGATAAACTACGTCCAGCAGCAAGGCCTCTGATCAGGAGGTTTTGAGGAGTGTGGAACCACCTCTTAATTGCTGGTGTTCCCAGGTTCACCCTGACCCGGGATGGTAGCACCTGTTAGGGTCCCAGCTATGGGCAAATAGTTAACTATTGCCAGCAATACTTTTTGGAAAAATTATTACCAGCAATACAATTTTGAAGGTAAAGTATTACCAGAAACAGATTTTTGACAAAACAAAATATTACCAGTAATAAAAAATTTTGTAAGCATTAAATAGCCCATTGAGGTTGATATGCTGTAAAACAAAATAAACCAAACCAATCTAAACCAAACCAATCTAAATCAAAGAATACATATTCTATTTATACAAATCTATCCTAAAAATGTTGTCGGCATTAAATAACCCATTGAGGTTGATATGCCATTAAACAAAATAAACCAAGCCAATCTAAACCAAAGAATACATATTTGTATTCATGCAAATCTGTCCTAAAAATGTTGTCGGCATTAAATAACCCATTGAGGTTGATATGCCATTAAACAAAATAAACCAAACCTATAGTATCAGTATATTGTAAGTATTAGTTTGTAATATCTGTACTTAAAAAAAATAATGATAATAAAATGTCTTGTGAGGGTCAGGTTTTATAATGGAAGCAACAAAGTGTAACATAAACTTTTATTTATCAATAAATTCAAAAGATATTGGCCATAGAAACATATTTCACATATCCGAATAAGTTATTCTATTCTTTTTACATGTTAACAAGGGACTCCTTTATCAGTTTTTAACCTATTAATTTTTGAATGTGTGGTAATAAGAAATTGGATAGTCGAATTTGAATTCCAGTCACGTTCATTACATTCACTTATGTGTAAATACTCTTGGGAAAGGTAGAAATTCATCTCCTCCTCGTACTACCAGCTATGGGTTAAATAGTAGGACTTGTATCTGGAAAAAAATCATTGTTATTCTCCAAAAAAATTGTTAATGCAAGATTCACTTGCAAAAAAAAACCCACAAAGGATTGATAAATGATAAAAACACAAAAATAAATCTATTGATTTTGTTAATTTTTCCACAGTTTATCTTTTAATATTACTTGCAGCAATTTTTATTGCTTCCCAGAGATAGTCTTTACATGAATATTGTTTTCTATTCTCTTATATGTCTTTTAATGATGAACCACAAATATTCTATTGAATCAATACCTTGCAAGGTTTGAAACTATTCCATTAATTAGAAAACCATGAAATTTTTTCTGGCAAGGTGGGCAATAGTCAGCATTGTGGAAAGTGAAGGAACATTGTTTTGCATGACAATACTCTTTGGCTTTTTAGTTGTGACCCATGCTACTAAAAAAAGGTCTTATCCAAGAAATTAGAATAATTCTCTGCATTTATATTGGTACCATTGTCAACTTTGAAGAGACATACAATTTTACTGCTTACAATATTAATCAAATTCATTATTCCACATCTCTCACTGTTGTATACTAAGTTGTGTTGGTTGACTACTTCCATGAAGACTATAAACATCTAACCCAGCCATCAGGTTCATCCAATGTAGCTCTACATTCATCACTAAAATTGACAGCTGAGACACTTAGTTTTCATGTACTTCTTCAGTCAATTTGCATGTTTCTCTTTATATTTAATTAACGATGCTAGTTTGGCTGAAGACATGAAAGCAACCAACGTTCTTAATATCCTGAATTTTTTCTCTCTGATTACATTCACAACACCAACTTTTTAAAAATATTTTCTTTTGGTCGCATTCATAATCTTCACTTTTCCTTCTTGTTCTTGTCAATGTTTTCAGTTTCTAGATTTATCTTTGATCTCTTGTCAAGTTTTTCACAATTTCCTATATTATGTTCTCATCAATTAATAACTTTACAATATCCTGTTTCTCATTTACACTATTTACATTGTTCAGACTATTGTCCTCATCTTTGTGCTATGTTTATGATGTTTAGACGTTTGTACACTCTGACTTTTTCAGGTGATTGGTATTTCAAACCGAACCCTTTATTTGTCCAACTTTTGATTTAGTTTTTCTAACTTTCAACTAAGTTATTTTATATTGAAATTAAGTTTCCAAATTGCTGGAATCAATTTCAAGTGATTAAGGTGATGCCATCTACAATGGTTAAACTTTTTTTATATATACGTTTTTTTTAATAAAATTGTTTGAAAGAGAACTTATGTAAATACACCTTATTTAAATGTATATGTAAATATATAGAAAACAAACAAAATAATTATTTGTTTACTATTGTTGCTCTATTTCTTAATATTAGGGATACTTTATTTACAAAGATTGTTTAAAAGTGTTATCCTCCAGAAATACATGAGTCAAGCTTTTTTTTATTTCAGCTCTATATGAAATAACAAAGATTCTATTTCAAAGAAAAAAAAGTTGACCCATGCATGGAGAAAACACTTTTAAGGCAAGCAGTCTTTGTAAATGAAATATTCTTAATATTAAGAAATAGAGCAACAATAGTTAATAGATAATTATTTTGTTTGTTTACTATATATATATATAAAGAAATATACTCTTAAGGTGAGCTATATTTCTGGGGTAAAGTGCTCAATATCAGAGGTAGAGCGTTGGAGTGTTGACTTCATATATATATATATATATATATATATGTGTGTGTGTTTCTCATTGAAATGCTTATCAGGGCCAGAGATATACATACACACAAACTATTTAAGCATAGTTTAAAAAAATAGGTGTGACACATGGACACAGCTTAATGTGAGCTTTTATGCTATTAAATACTTACTTTTTAGAAATGCTATATACGATTTTATTTTTGGCAATAAACTTGTTACAAAATCATGCTTGATTTTAGCATTTATGTTCTTTCATAAATCATGAACAAGATCCTTCGATCCAGCATACATGATCTTTTGTTTAGACTTCTTCTTATCCATCTATGGATCTGTATATATTACACAATCAATCAGGTTTAATTCTCAAGATAGATTGAATGTTGTAGTATTCATGGTTAAAACTGTTATTCCTTTTTTTTCTATTTAATAATAAAAGTAATAAAAACAAAAGCCTAAGAAAACTGAATGAAATAGGCTTGGCTACATGCCTAGACACTTCTGAAAAAAAAAAAAAAAAAATTTTAAAGTTTAAAATTTCAGTGTTCCAACATTTTCAGCATCTCTTGTCTGTGTATAATTATAACTAAAACTTACATTTTTATATTTCTCTCTCCTTCCTACATATATATAATTCCATCAGGAAAAACATTACTTTATTCTGATGAAGTCTGAAAACACGAAACATGTGACACAAATTTTTTTCCACTTGTTCTAATATATAAAAATTAATATATATTATTCTCACCCATCTATATCCAATACTACTTTTTAATGTTGCATGTCTCCAGTTTTCCTTTGTTGTTGCAGCTGCCGCTGCTGCATTTCTGATTTCATCGATTGATTCACTTGTGCCAGGGTCCAAATATTTTACATAATTAGATTTGGTTGCCTTCTTTTTTTCTTTTCTTTTTGGCATCATTTTTTTCTTATTACCTTTCAGGTAATTCTCGTTTTCAATGGACACTGAAAGTAAAAAGAAAAAAAAACCTTGCTCAGGGTTAAAATAAAAAAAATAAATAAATAAATAATCTCCCAGAAAGCATTTTTCTCTTAATAAATACTTCATGTCAGTTTACTCATATTATTCTTTGTTTTTTTTTCCATTCTTGTCTGCCTCTAATCTTGCTTCCATTTTTATTAGAGACAGTGAAAGGGCATTTTCATAAATCCAATATTTTTCAAACTACCGTTATGTGTTTCTTCAGTTACTATAAGCCATGCAATCTATGTTCGTTGATAGTTGAATGTTTTTCTTTGAACACCAGTTTATTTTGACTCTGATATGCATTTAGGGACAAGATTATTTCTGTCTACATAAAATCAAAATAGTTTCTAATCTACTTTTGTTCGGCATGCTCAGATGGCACTAAAAGTGGTAGAAAAAAACTATATTTTCATTCAGTTCAAAGTATCCTGTCTTTTTCAATTAAAATGCTTATTTTAATTTGCACTTCAGAAAGAAATGCACACACACGTGAATTGGAATCTAACGGAATAAGAAAATGAACAAATAGTAAACATTTATCAATTTAATAGGTTTCACTTTTATTAAAGCTTTATCACAGAATGAGACATGGTATTTTTCTCCATATCTCATTCTCTGATGAAGATTTAATAAAAGTAAAACCTGTTAGATTTATAAACATTTCTTATTTGTTCACTTTCTTGTTCTGTTAGGTTCCAATCTGTATTTGATACTATCATATATATATATATATATATATATATATATATATATATATATATATATATATATATATATATATATATACACACACACTAGATTAAAAGCCGCCCTATCAAGGAACATTTAAGCTAGCTCCTGCAGAAAGCTCTTGATTGGGCCTTCATTAAAATAGGTAGGTGGGGAGTAGATGTGATAGGCAACAATAAACTACAGAAGGACTCAAAATTGATCGCATCATTTAAGTATTGCATTAATATTTAAACTTGCGTTTTAAAAGTTAAACGGTAATTCTTCTGCCACCACTTAATTTAAGGACAGTTTTATGTATGTAGGTCCTTACTTTTCATACAAACAATTTTTTTTATTTCATGGGTGACTTTCGCTGGATTTTGCAATTAATTTCAATTATTCCCAAATTTTTTTCCAAGTTATGAAAATTGTTGGCATCCCAAAAAATTTGTTGCAAAAAACCATTTACAAAAATCAATGGAAGCAATCACAGTAATGAAAACTTGGGAATCCAAAATTTCAATATTGTTTGAATCTGGCCCAGATTTTTTTTTTAATTTGCTCATGGAGTCAGCCTGATTCCAAAATGGTATGATATGTTGGAGTAAAGTTGAAAAAGTGTGACACAGTGACATTCACATTTATTATATATATATATATATATATATATATATATATATATATATATATATTGTGTATAGTTAGTTTTACTCCATCTTTTTAGTATTGCTTTCCTTTTGTCATAGTTACTCATGAACAATACACTCTTCATTATTACTGTTTTATTGTGTTTTGCACGGTCTTCTTAGTGTTGCTTTTTATCACAATTCTCTCAATTGGTACGTCCATTATTTGATAAAATAGACAGCATGAAATTGAAAACAAAGTAATTGTTTCTGACAAGACTAACTTGCATTTCACACCTAGGGAACCTATTTTTCATGGACATCAGCTTCACCATTCTGGTTATGGAAATACTGATGATTCAGTAAGGCCAAATATGAATTCTCTCTGCTCTCCTTTCAACATTATTTTTGCTTTTCTAACAAACAATTGTCATCATAAATTGTGATGCAACAATCGGATAATACTGCATATATTTTAATTAGCTCTTTTTGCATAGAGAATGTGTAGATTATTAATTTACCCTTAATAAAACCATTATGTTTGACCTCTGTGTACATTGAAATCACTATTATAATAATAATAATAATAATCAATGTTACTTAATTCCCTAATTTGAAATCCCTAATCAATTAGCAGCTACTTAACCAGTTCAACATAGAGTACTCATTTACTGGTACATTGCTTTGGCATTGACTTGATGAAAAGAATTACATAGTCTAAGATGTAAGTAGAATAAAGTTATTTATGTGAGCAATTTTGTACTGGCCATTTATTGCTATTCACTGCTGATTTGAAATAGTGAAATTCATCCAAGAAGAGGTTATGTGAAACCAGAAGAAGTGGTTGTTATATGTTCACTGGCAGAAATCAAAGCAACAAGTTTTGCGTGTTATAGGTCTGATGTAATTGTGTCATATTTGACTTCTACCTTTTACAGAAAGGTCATGTAAGCCTTTAACAAGTCTTTCACAGTCACTTCAAAAAGTATCAAATTTGGTTATTGAACTTTGATTTTTTTTTTTTTTTTTTTTTTTTGGCAATGTTGAAGGACTTTCCCTTGACGCTGCTATTATTTTAACTATCTTCACTCATTGATAATGTTTATTGTTTTAAAAAGCTATTAGAATTTTAATAAAACCTAAACATATGAAAGTGAATTTATGCATTTTCTTTGTTCTTGAGAATTGACAAAAATAAACACTATTTATTTATTATATTATTTATTTACACAATTGTTTATTGGAAGGTTTGTCAAAACATTTGCTAAATGATAATTGATTTGAATTTTATAAAATGGTAAATAGTAAGCATTTCTTTATAATTTGTTCACATTTTAATAATTTAGTAAATGTTTATAAATTTATGAATAAAAAATTGTTTTTATATCTATTGTTTTATGAATTGGTAAATGGTAAATATTGCATTATTTTAATTGTATTAGTTTTTAGAATGTTGTAAATATGAAATTATTCTTGTAAATAAGTAGTCTAATAGTGTTTAATATTTTTGTTATAAATTCTCAAGAACAAAATGTATGAATTCACTTTTGTTATATATTTAGGCTTTACTAAAATTCTAATCATTGCCTTTTAAAACAATAAACATTGCTGATGTGTCAAGGGAAAAACCATTCTTTTGACAGACCATTTTTTTTGCAGGCACAAAGGTCCAAGATGACACCATTTTTTGGTTTGTTTATTTTTTTTTTTTTTTTACTTTTAATTCTTTTTCTGTTTCATGTACTTTTTACTTCCATTCTGAACTGACATTTTTTTTCCCTTTTTTTTATTTAATACTCTTCCAGGATGTTGGAAGATTTTCACAGAGATTTGGAGAATGCTGATTCCAGGTTAGATAGCGTAATGAAAAAAATGGCCAAAGTGTTACACATGTCAAATGGTAAGTCAAGATGTCTTTGCTGTTTAATTGAGTTTTTATATTGATTATCATTTCTTTCTTTTACTCTTCGCTAATGAATTTGATCCATTAGCTCTGAATATTTCTACTCAGTGAGCTTAACAATATAAGATATGCAAATTACACAGTGTTGATAGCAGACACAGAAAGGAAACTACAAAAGCCCCGACAAAAGGTAGTGAAGGAAAGCAAGAAGAAAGGACTAAGTGTAAGTTACAAGAAGACAGAATGCTTGGTTCTCAGTTAAAGGATGAGCCCAAAATTCAAATTACAAATCATGGATACTAAAATCAAACAAGTACAGAAATTTAAATATTTGAGAAGTATTCTAAAAGAGGACAGAAAGTGTGACACTGAGACCTGAAGACGTATTGAGATGGCCTAAATGTATTCCAAAAACTAAGCAAAGTATTAAGAGAGAAAAAATTTTTGTTAGAAACAAAGAAAGGAGTATTGGTCTGTTACATGATATCTATCCTTCTATATGGCAACAAATGCTGGATAGTCTCTCAAAGATGAAGAAGAGACTTGAAGCAACAAAAATATGATTCTACAGAAAGATGCTGAAGATATCATGGACTGAACATGTGAGCAACAACAAGATTTTGGAGAAAATAGAAACGAAAAGGAAACTTATACTTATCAGGAAAAAGCAGTTGAAATTTCTGGGGTATGATATGAGGAAGGAGGGCTTGGAAAAACTGATACTCACAGGACAGATTGAGGAAAGCTGCATGTAATGTACTCGATGAGCTTGAGTAAATGGATGGTAGAACAGGGTTCAGGAGAAATAAGAAAGACAAAACTTATTAAGAACTACAAGGGACAGGAAGATGTGGAGGGCCATGATCACTTACATCCTGAAGGAACACAGCACATAGAAGAAAATCTTTGATTATTTGACATAATAGAACCCAGCTAGGCGGGGCTTAGATTACCCACAAAATAAAGTGGACTGTGAATGATTTTTATCTGGGCTGGATTTTATGACTATCTAAACAGTAAAATATAGAAATGAGCTTCAAGGTGGCCACCCATTGTCTATAGAGGAGGAGAGGGAAGTGATGCAAATAAATAAATAAAAACTTTCATGATTAAGTACCACTTAGCTGGAAGGCAGGGAGGCACGGCTACAGATTGATGACAACAAGATGAACAGAGAGGCATTTAGAATTATTGCTGGATGAAAAAAAGATCTGGTCTGTTAGTCTGTTATGAGAAAGACAGAAAATAGCAGTGAATTTTTTCCAAGTGTCACCAACTTAACACCAAACGATCTATGAATAAATAACTCTAATATGTTAGATATGCATTTTCTTTTCTCACCATGATGTTAATTTTATCTTTCATTGACTTGTGAACATGGAACACTCACATAGAAGAGGATTACAAATGAATTTATTTTAGTCTTAAGTGTTTTTATGGCCAGCAATAAAGTCTGTGAAATGGGGTCTTCAAAGTAGCTACCCACTTCACCAAAAAGAAATAAAACAATGGATAAATATATTAAAATTTTTAAGATCAAGTGGCACTTGACCAGATGTTGGAGATTTCCGATCATAGGCGTAATTGACAGTTACAATTGAAATAAACGGTAGTTCTGGGTTGCCTGTTGTTGGGTCCATGCTGTCCATCAAAGTAGTTCCCATGTAGAGATGGGCAGAAAGATGATAGGAGAGAGAGAGAGTTCTTACTGATTGAAGGGCAAAGCTGATCTATAACCTGTAATGACAGAAGCCGCAGTTGTGTCCCAAGTGTCACCTACCTACTGAACAATCATGCAAGTAAATTCATGAATAAACAAATTGAAAAAAGGATTCCATTTTTCATTTCTCACTGGTATCAACAAAAATAGAGATGCAACATGGAATTATTTGTTTGGTTAGTGAAAAGCTAAGAGAGACCTGTTGTATGTTTTCAATGTACACTGTACCTTTTCCCAGTTTTTGTTCAGACTGAAAGAATAGAGTCACTGGGTGATTTGTCTGATTGGTGAAAGGCTGGATGATGGCTCCAGTTGTATGTGTGTTTTTTTTGTTTTTGTTTTAACTAATGCTCACCCTATACACAGTGAAAGAGCCACATGAGGTATTGGGTTGCTGAATGTGTTTGTTGTGTCAGAAGTGCAGTCTATGAGAATATGTGGGAATGCTAACAGTTAACCCTGGACTTGAACAGGTTAAGATTATAGTGGCTGGGAAAGCATCTTTTGGGAGTTGGTTCCATAACGTAGCAGTTTGTGGGAAGAAGCTGTTTGAGTGGGACTTACATTTCATCAATGGAATATGATGAGAATGAAGCTGGTTTGCCTAAGTGTATGTGGCATGGTGGGTTCTTGGCTCTGAGTATTATTGGTGGAACTAGAAGTGTATTTACCATGGAAATAGTGATAGAGTAACAAGAGGCTTGCAACATTTTGTCTGTAGGAAAAGAATTTTAGGTTGGAAAATAATTTGGCACTCACAAGATCTTGTAGATGCTTTTAAACAATTATCAAGACTGGAAAATAAAAACTGTGCAGCTCAAGCCCAAATATGGCAACAATATAATCGACCTGATCTGGTTCTTGTAAAGGTAGAAGATAGAATCTCTATTCTAAGCAAGTAACTTTACAGTCCTTCATGTCTGTTTGTATTTTGGTCACCTAAAAATGATTTGGTAAATTCTTGCTTTCTCTTGTCTTTTTTTTTTTCTCTCTCTCAATTCCTTTTCTTGTTGGCAGTTTCTCTCTCCACCTTTTTGATATCCTAGATATTAATCGCTTGAAATTGGCTGGTGAGATATTTTTTGATTAAATTTTTTTGTCCTTCAGTGACTGGTGAGATATTTTGCCAATATGATATCACACTGTGACAGGTCCTCTTATGAGTCATGCCTTATTAAAAATACTAAAATTTAATTTTCCTCTTCTAGATCTGAAATCGAATTCTACACGTTTCCTTAAGGTGGCAGTGCTGGTCAATGGTATCTAGACAGAATTTATTAAACAACTTTGTATCTTAAAATTGTGGCACCTGTAAAGAATTATGTATATGTGTAGTTATGGCAATAAGTCTAATGATGATAAAAACATTTATTTTTCAACATAATTCCATTCTTTGTCAATGCACCTAATTTGATGAGGAATATGCCGGTACATCAATATATCTGTAGCCTAATGAAAAAAAAATTTTTTCCCCAACAACAAATATTTATTTTTCACTCTAATCTCCTTCCTTGTTAATGCACTTTAAGTAGATGAGGAATATGTAGGTACATCAATATATATGTAGCCTCATGATGAAAAAAGCATTCATTTTACACAAGTATCAATTTTTCAACATAATCTCTTTCCTTGTCAATGTAATTAATTCAGTTCTGAATATTAATCATATCGTTGGAACATTATACAGTGAAAACTTCAGATGAAGATTTAGTTAATAACTGTTGTCAATCTGCAGACTACTTGCTCCACCCTCCTGCTTGTGAAAAACTTTATGGCAATTTTGGAAGTTGTGGGTCTTCTTTAGTAGTGAATCGTATAATAATTCAAGACAGTTTGGAGATGGTAAAAGCATTGCCCTTAGGCAAATGACAAGATATTTTACAAATATAACGTCACACATTAACTTTGATAGTAAGAGGTCTGTCTGGTGAATATATCCAACTATTTTTGAACATTTCAAGAACTATTTATGTTATCTACAGTTAGACTAATGTCCTTGTCTCTGAGGAGGTAATAAGAACATTAGGTTAAAGTGAGTTCAATCCCTGGGCCGGGTAGTATAGATTCTATGAAAACAAGACTAATGATTGATAATGGTGCGGTACAGAAAAAGGAAAGAAAAGATGAGATATGTCTAGACATGGAGAGCAGAACAAGAATAATAAATATAGATTAAATGAATGTTTGAAGATGGACATATTAAAAGTAATACAGGCATGGTTGAAAATGTGTCATACTAATGGATACACGGTTGAAAATGTGTAAAACTAATGGATACACGGTTGAAAATGTGTAAAACTAATGGATACACGGTTGAAAATGTGTAAAACTAATGGATACACGGTTGAAAATGTGTAAAACTAATTGGATACACGGTTGAAAATGTGTAAAACTAATTGGATACACAGTTGAAAATGTGTAAAACTAATGGATACACAGTTGAAAATGTGTAAAAAAGCAACGGGGATTCCGAAAATAGTTATAATGAAATATTGTTAATTGCACGCATACTTGTATTACATGTTTGTGTATTAGGATGTGAATGTGTTTGTCTTGTCATTTGAATATTCCCTTCCCTATCAACCTCCTTATTTGTATTCAGACTTCCATGTATCAAATATGTGTAGTGATCGGTGGTACTTTTTTCATCAGGGTCAAACTTAACTGATAAATTGGCACTTCACTAAGAACAATAAAATATATTTTTTCTTCTAGTTTCATTGGGGAATAATTTTGTAATTATATTAAACTTGATGCTTGGTTAAATTTAGAGTTTGAAATTTTTAACTTTTAATATTAATTTTAAATGTAACTGTGAAATTAAAACTTTATTTGTTATATTGATTTCTAATTTAATTTAATCTTAACTTTAATCCGCTAATAGATTGTACTTAGGGTATATTGTCACATTATTTTGAATTACCATATACTTGATCTCTGATTGGTCATCATAGGTTACATAACAATGTTTTTTCTACTGAGGGTGTTTGATTGATTTTTGAACTCATAAAACCTTTTGTTTTGCAATCAACATCATCACTTGATAAGATACCAGAAGTGTTGAAACACAATGGCTGTTTTTGTAGTGATGTTATAACATGCATATGTTATAATTTTGAATAAATAATATATGTGTATAAAAGATGGATTACTGTCCAAATACACAATTATATATATATATATATATATATATATATATATATATATATATATATATATATATATATATATATATATTAGTTTATGCAAAATTAGGTAATCCGTATGGGTAGACCCAAGGAGGATGATATCCGGAGAGCTCAATGTAAATTAAGAGCAAATATGTTTGAATAAAAAACAGACCACTTTAAGGTTCCATGTAATAAATTATTTCACCACAGCCCTTTTAAAAGGCTCTAGATCATCAGACTTTACTTCCAAAGGTTGAAATGAAAAAAAAAGGGCTGTGGTGAAATAATTTATTACATGGAACCTTAAAGTGGTCTGTTTTTTATCCAAATATATATATATATATATATATATATATATATATATCCTTACTCTGTCCTGGATATTGAGTTCTACCTGGATTCTATCCTCTTGGAATTATTTTTTTATACAAATATATATATGTATGTGTATGTATGTATATATTTATATATTTTAGATATATGATTGCATATGTATGTGAATATTTACCACTAATATTATCACTATATATATATATATATATATATATATATATATATATATATATATATATATATATAATAATTGAATATTTGGGCAGCAATCCATCTTTTATACAAATTTCATGAAAAATGACTGACAAGGTACTGTGGTTAATTTTTTTTATTTAATTTTTCTTGTGTTCTTATAGTTTTTTTTTCTTTTCCGGGCATAAATTATGTAGAAAAATTGTCAATGTTATGTATGTCCGAGTGCTGTTGGATATAGTTTTAGCCATTATCAAAGATGATTTTATTTTTACTTTTAACTGAATGTATGGATTGTTTTATGGATGTATGGAGTTATCAGAATGTTTTATTTTCCAAATATGGTCAACATATTGTGGCTGTGTTCATTGTTGATATTATTGAATGTTGTTTTGTTTTGTTTTTTATTAATAATGCTTCCATTATTTTGAACCTTTTTTTTTATACAAGTGTATGAGGCTGTTGTATTTGCATTGTCACCAAGTATGTTGTGGATGGAGTTTCGTAGGTCTCCATATGTATTTAAATGAGACCTAATTGAGCTATAGTCAGAGAGATTTAATGTGAGTCTTTTTGTTAGACATTCAGTTAAAAGTAAAAATAAAATCTGATCTGGCATGCTTTGACTGCTCGACCATTAAGAGCTTCACAAGCAAGTTTCTATTTGCCTTTAAAGCACATTCACTCATTCAGATTTTCTCAAAATTGCCATATCTGCTCAGTTTCATATCCGAAACAAAGACAAAGCAATTTCTAAAGAAAAGATATGAAAAAATGGGACGTCAATTTCAAATATAAGTATAAAGACTTTAAAGAATAACTGAGCAAGGAAGTGTGCATTCTTTAAAAGAGTAAATAGAGCATTGGTGGACTGTCACGTTCACTATGGGCAAACAGTCTAAAGCACAAGTTTTGCATTTTCAACACTTTGTGCATTTTTGTTTTGTCAATACACAAGGCTAACATACACCGAAACCAAATATAAGGACATATGGTGAGAACAAACGTCAGACGATAACTTTCCAATAATCATCCATAATACTACTTGTCTCCCAAAGAACTTCTGCTAGATGCCGAAGCAATATATCAAAAAAAAAGACTCGCTGTCTCTCTTTTTATTTCACCCACATGATGGCGTATGCAAACTTCTCTGTTCAGTTATTCTCAAAAGCCCATATCTACTCAGTTTCATATCTGAAACGTAGACAAAGCAATTTCCAAAGAATTAATGGGTTTTATTTTCCAAAGAATTAATGGGTATTATTTTTTTAATCTGACATATTTTATTACTTTAAATGTTATTTTCAGTGGAAACACATATTTGAGTAGAGGCTCTGTTTTTTTCTTTAAACTGTGTTTATTTATTTAGCAGATTATGTATTCATGTTTGCTTAGAGACCAAGGAAAATTCTTTGTTGATATTTATTTTTTTTTTATTTCTCTATTTTTAAATTTCTTTATCCTACTCTCCATGGATATTTTTTTATCATTAAGAGACAAGAGAATAAGCTTTGCTAACTCAGCTCCAGAATTGACATCTCAGTCTTATAATTTGTTATATGTATGTTAATGTCGATTTCCAGTGGTGTATAGGGCCACGCATTCACCACACAAGGTATTGCCGCTATAGTTTCCTATACAAAGCAATTTTTTTACAAGGTAGATTTTTATCCCTATACTCAACTGGTTTTGAATTCATAGTTTTCCTTCTAGACTGGTTGCCAACCAAATTTAATACAGCCCAGTTTGCCTGCCCTGCTATTAACCTCTAGCTGTGAGGAGAAGAGATGGATTTACACCTTTCCAAGAATATTTGCATGAAAGTAAATGAAACACAGCCAACTGGAATTTGACTGACTCATTTCTTGTTTTGACTCTTTAACCATTTCATCAACTGCACATCTATCTGCCAAAACAAATTTAATTTTGGAATTGGATCCAATTTCCAGAAAAAGATAATTAAAAAAAAAAAAAAAAAAATTAAAGTCCGTTTTGTGACAGCCTCG
The DNA here is from genome assembly GCA_963932145.1 of Acanthosepion lycidas. Classification (NCBI taxonomy): domain Eukaryota; kingdom Metazoa; phylum Mollusca; class Cephalopoda; order Sepiida; family Sepiidae; genus Acanthosepion; species Acanthosepion lycidas. The sequence continues at coordinate 102,474,757 of OZ010585.1, forward strand.
GAAGGAATTTGAACTCTTCACACCAATCTTGCTTTGTGCGATGGTAACTACTATACTATGTATAAAATTGGTTTATTGTCTACTAATTTACAGTTGAACAATATATAGAATGTTACTTCTTATTGAAACATTGGTTTTCAAAGAGATGAGTATTTGCAAGCCCAAAGATATTCCTTTCATATGATAAGTGAATGTGAAATAATGTTTACTAACCTGGCATATTGACGGATCTCAAATTTTGCCCCAGAGCTCTGTTACAGTATCTTTTGAAGAGAAACAAATTTATGCTTTATGGCTGAACTTTTTTCCTTCTCACTGACCATTCTGACCAATTTCTCATATTTCTGTTATTAATGTTATTGATTTTCCAATAGATCAAAAGCCGTACAGTTAGTGATTTTTTTCACTAGTCGTACATGACGCTTCTTATCTCCTTCCCCCAAGCCAATAAATTATTGGAGCTGATTTTGGGTCTTGTCCTTAAAAGGATGAACTTTAAGTGGATTTGAACTCTGTTTCAATCAACTTGTTTCAAATCATGAAAGTGTGTGGAAGAAGCAACTCAGCTCATTGGATTATGGAATTTTTCACAAGAATTTCTCTTGAGCTTTGGAAGATGAAAAAAAAAAGGAAAAAAGTTTACTTGTTGGTATTGATTGGTGGAGAGAATAGGATCTTCGTATAGAGAGAAAATATTTTCTCTCTACAAAGATAATCTTGCTTTTTATACAGCAAAATACTCAACATCTCCCATTTAGTCTGTGTGTGCTTCTAATATGGCAACTTTTAAATGGATGTGTTAGACATGCCATAATGAAATTAGACTTTCTAGACTTAATAACCAAAGGAGAAGGTTGTTGCTGGTCAGGTAATGGAGTATGTCCATTGACCAAGAGATTGTTAACAGTAATCTACCAGTCTTCCAATTTTTATGTCTGCATTATGAAGCTGTCTGTGTGTGTGTGTGTGCATCTCATCCTTCTTTTTGTTATACTTTATTTTGTGTAAAGCATTAAATCTGACAAAGACAAGATCAACCATTAATTCTAAGACTATTTCCCATTTGTTATCAATTTCATTCTATGAAGGTACATCTAGCTCCACATTCACATTGAGATTTATTATTTAATAATATATTTTTCATACTCATTGTTTGAAAACATTTTTGAATTGTTTGAAATAAAAGAATATTGCAGTTGCTATGCCACTAAGATGCAAGTTTGAGAGAATATGAGAAAGAGGAAATTTTGTTTAAAAAGAGAGAACAATAAAAAAAAAATCAGGAACTGAGAAGACAGAAGTAAACGATTGACATTGCATATAAAGTTTTCAAGGTCAAATTTGGCTGGAAACCAATGTCAGATGAGAGTTCCACAAATGAGAAGTGCAAATGAATAAAATGTTAGCATAGAACTTATGGTTATATCTAGCCATTTCAACTGTAAAATGATGGGACCTCATGGTCAATCTAGTACTGAACTTAAATTCGTAGATTCACTATACCAAAAAGGAAAGCTAATCATAACAATTACCATGAAAATGTTTATACAAAATGCACAGGAAAGCTACATTATGGTGATGGGAAAGTAACTGAAGCTGAGATGTCTGGTTTTGATCAGTAATATTGCAGATTCTTTGTATTTTATCTAGGATCTCTAAATACATAATAGAAGCACTGAACCAGATGTGATAGAAATATTCAATGCATGGACGAATGGTAGAATATACAGCCAGAATTTATATAATAATCGCATCATGCACACACACACACACACTCTCTCCCATATATAAAACATGTTATAGACATCTACATATCTATTTTCATTAGATATATTATGCGTAATTGAATGACAAAAATAAAAAAAACAAACAAGGTGGTTCAAATAATGATAATCTTTATTTCCATTTTTTCATTCAATTACCTACCATTAATTAGATGTATAGATTTTATATATTTTTTCCATATATTGTTTATCACCATTAATAATTATGTATTGTAGGCATATATAGATGTAGACACTCTTTTAAAATTTTATACTTTCATTTAATAATTAGATGATTGAAATATCATTTGTGATGTCTGTTTTTTGTTTCTTACCTGTTTTCTGTGTCCCTTTCTACTTACAAACCTACAATCAAAGTTATTTGTGATTTTTTTCATTCAAAATATTTCTTGACATTTAATCAATTTTGATTCTGTGTTGTTAATATCTGAAAAATCTGTATGGCTAAGTTTTAGACCAAAGCAGATGGTATGAAATTGAAGCAACCACTCAAAGATTTTCAGGTTGCTCATGCCAATAAAGTGATATTATTTTTCTATAAGAATTTGCTCTAGTTTTTATTTTAATACAGCACAATCAGGCATTTTCTTCTATAACTAGTTTACTCATCTCATCTAAAATGAATGATGGTGTACTTTGCTAAGCCCTTACAATTATTAGGTTTTGATGTCTGAGTCTTTAAATATATATTTTTTTCCACTTGTTATTGTTTTCTGCTCTTTTATGGAGGTGGTCTTTTCATCTCTTGCTTTTGTAAACATCTTTGAATAATCTGACACTGTCCTAGCAAAGACACTGTCACCTGGTGTTGCCAGTGCTAATGAGATAACTTAAACCAGTATACATCTATTTATTTACCATCAAGTTATATGACATCATTTTCCAGCCGTATAGATTCTGTTTTACTATGACATGCCAACATTGCGTTTTCACTTATCAAGTACTTGCTGAACATCCAAGATATTTGCTTATAAAAAAAGTTCTAATGACATGTAGTGAATTTTGGAAATATATGTTGTGTTATGTATATTTAAATTTATTTAATAATGTTATAATGTATTATGTATGTTTATTTTTCACACACATAATAATTGGATTATAATATTTTTGTGACGTACAGTGGCTGTAAGTATAACTCAAGGCTTCAATGTCAAAATAAAAAAAATATTTAATTACAGCTGCAAATAAATACTTAACAAGAACAAAGAAGTAAAAGTCAAAAGATAATTAACCATTTCAGTAAATACCTTGTTAGTAGCGCAGCTCGGCTTAACGTCCAGTAAATCCTAAATCAAAACCCAAATCATCGATGCACAATAATTCACACTAATTCGACTGGATAGTTCCACTCAGTAGTCACTTAATAATCACTCCAGTCAGTAGCCTGACACCACTATTTATACATCTGGCAGAAAACATATATTCATAAGTCCAGAGTGTCACACTCGAACCTCGGTGTCGGTAGTTAATCATTTTCTTCCTATATGACAAATATGCAAGTGTTTGCTTGTATACATGGATTGATATAAGAATGTGAATTTCCTATTAATAATGATGTAAAAACAAAGATGTCCCTAGTTCAAGAACTGCTTGTCTAATTTTAATGAAATTTGGCACTACATTTGACAGATTCAAGGTACAATATGCTCCTAAATTGGTTGAGATATTATATATCATTTAAGCTGTATCTCAGTAACATACATAAGTTTTTTAGTATTATATAGATATTTATAGATACACACATTAAAAAGGTTGAAGAAGAGAGAGCTGAAGACCATGAAATCTTAGGATCCATTCCATATCTTTGAATGATATTAAGCTTGTTTCTCATTTCATTATAAATTCAGTAACAGGGAAAGAATCAAATGCTTTGTTGAATTTCACTCTGAATATCATTATCACAATTATATAAGTTCATCTCCTTTTTTTAAAAAAAAAACAAAGATGAGTAATTATATAAGTTCATCTTTTTTTTTAAAAAAAAAAAAAGAGATGAGTTTATATAATTGTGATAATGATATTCAGAGTGAAATTCAACAAAGCATTTGATACTTTCGATGTTACTCATGAATCAATCCTGGATGTGTGGGTGGTCCAGTGGATAGCAACTTGGAATGAGAAATTGGAGAGCTGAGTTCAAATTCTGGTTAGCTTCACTCATGTGTAAATACCATAAACGTATAAATTAATTTCTTCCCTCAGCTATGAGTTAAATAGTAGAACTTGTATCTTCAGTCTTCTTGAATTCTGTTCATCTTTTATCCTTTCCTCAATCCTCCCCCTATTCTCAGTCTTCTCTTTCACTTTTATTCCCTGTAACTTCTGTACACTAGTGGCATTCCTGCCTTGCTTGGAGCGAAATGATTAGAGAAAATATGAATTATTTTTACAATCTGAAATATGTTTCGAATTTAAATATCTGACAAAGGATTGATAAGCCATAAAAAACAAATAAAATCATGAATCAATCAAATAAAGGTGTGATTATCCATTTCCATTAGGCATTCTTGACTAAAGTTAACATTATTTTCGGTTAAAATTTATAAAATCTTTTTCTTAAACAAGTTTTTCAAGAAAATAGTCTTCTCAAGTCCACCGTTATCACACTTTCTAGTATTGATGGGAGTTTCTTTCCTAACCTTTTGTTTAAGGTTGTGCATAAAGCTAACATCTTCATTAGATCTTTATTTTCCCTTCTAGTTACATGTGCCATCCATTTTAGTTATTGCTTCTAGTTGAACAAGACTAAAAACTTATACACATCATTGTGTACTTTCTGTGTGTAGAGTTTCTTTTATTTCTTTTTTTTATTTATCTGAACATCTTTTGTTCAAAGATAAAACTTGACATGTCTTTATTTTTCTTTAATATCACATTTTATCATCACTTTAATCCTCAGAATTATCGAACCCCAAAATGCTGCCAGGCTTTCAGATTGATCTAGAACATAAAAACATCCAGAAAATGAGAAATGTCCGTGCTTTGCTTACTTCGGGTAAGAGTAAGCTGCAAAAGAACCAAAAAAAAAACCCCAAACTATGTAAGCCTTGGATGATAGCCAAGTCAGTGTTTTACATCCTTCAATAAATGAAGAAATTCCAATTTATTTCATCTTTAGACTCAGTGGCCATTGCCAAATTTGAGAAGCTCTCTCTCTCCTAGCCAAATATATCGAATTAACGCTCCTTCCTGCAACACAATTTCCTTACTTTTTATGCCCAGGCGAGGAAGATGCTTATCACCATATCTCATATTGGACAACCCCCACAAAACAAAAACAAAACAAAAAAAACCTTCTTTATTTGTTGTGGTCTTATACATATATTGTTGAAAATTTGCAGTATTTATGGAGGAAGGGTGTTCACTCTTGGGAATAGAGTGCTCGTATATATGAGCAGTATGGACATAGAGAGCAACATGGGATAGCAACTGTCAGTTTCATGCTTTAAACAATCATCAGAACACACGTGTGAGCATATGTAATGTGTGGTGTTTATGCATGAAGATATGATAGATTAATCGATTGTGGCATGGATTGAGGAATTGGAGAGCCAAGTTCAAATTCCAGTCAAATAACAGGACAGACTGGGTTCTGTAGCCTTGGGTAGCAACCAGTCTAAAAGGAAAAACTCTGAATTCAAAATTGTATGTAGCCCTGACGAAGCACTTACTATGCAGCGAAGGAAAGGATTGTTCGCATTGACTTAATTATTCCCACTATGGTCGACTCCTTAACAGACTAGGTTCTATAGCCTTGGATGGCAACCAGTCTAACAGAAGGAAAACTCTGAATTCAAAACTGTATGTAGCCCTGGCAGAGCACATACTATGCAGCTAAGGAAAGGATTGTTCGCATTGACTCAATGGTCCTGACTACGGTTGACTCCCTTTTTTTCTTTTTTAATGTTGTGTGTGTGTGTGTGTGTATCTTATTAAATATTAATTTTTCTCTTTTGCAGTATCAGTAGAAATTAAATTAATTTGTATCTTTATTCAATTTCTTATTTTAGGGTTTTTACACACACACACACACACACACACATTCTCTCTTATACATAAGCCTTTTGTTGAATAATTAGATTTCAGCAGTCTTTAAAGTTTCTAAATGCTGTTTCAATTGAGGAAAATTGATTCATTGCAGCTAACTTAATGAATGTGTATCCACACTTTGGCGACTGCAGGGTTCAAACTGGAAAGAGATCAGATTCTCATTTGAACTTTTTCAAGGGCAATTATTACAGTCTTCACTCTTGAAAGATTGGCTTGTGGCCATATCATGTTGAAACACTGCATGATCACTGAAGTTAAGCAACACCAAACCTGGTCAGTACCTAGATGGGTAGCTGCTTAGGAACACCAGTTGGATGCATGGGTGGTATAATAAATAATGACTCAGAATTGTTAATCAGAGAGCTGAGTTCCAATTCCATTTGGGTTTGTAATATTCACTTATGCACAAATACTCTTGGGAAAGATATGAATCCACCACTTCTCCCCCAGCTATGGGTTAATTAGTAAGACATGTATTGCTAAATCATTATCTTCAAAAAAAAATTCTAACAATCTAAAAATATTTTCTGCCTTTAAATAACCTGCAATAGGTTGATAAGCCATAGAAAATGAATGCATCAAAATAAAATCTTGAAAGATTATGTTGTGTCACAACATAATCTTTATTTACATTTGGACTATTGCCCTCATTTTTGTCTATGAATATCTTGTTTAGTTCTTATTTAGTACTGCTCATTTATTATTTACAATGTTTCCACCGAGTCTAAATCTGTACTACCCAGCCCAGGGATTGAATTACTTTTTTCGTACTGCTCAGTTATTATTTACTCTGTTTCCACTTAGTCTGAATATGTACAACTGGGTCCAGGGATTGAACTCTCACTGACTATACCACCAAATTCATGAATCAAAATTTTAATCTACTAGGTTATTGTCAAAAGATCAAATTGTGTCTAGTTAGGTTGGTTAATTTTATGACTTGTTGGGTTAGGTAATGTCAAGGCACCAACTGAGAATAGAACTTCTACTTAGTAGTAATAGTCAACCAAACTAGCCTTGCCAGCCATTACCCAACACTAAGGTACCAATGTGGTAATCACTGATGATTAGTTTATCATATAGCACATTCAAAACTGATTAATTTTAGGTAAACTTGCCAGTTAATTATTCATAATTAGTTCATCAGATGCTAAAATTATGGAATCATTTTTTGAAAAGAAAACTTCTAAACTTACAAGATAATTTAATATTTAGAAACTGTATTGGAAATACTTATTCCATTAGCAATTTGACCTGAGATTAAATTATTTAAAATTAGAAGCTCAGAGAAAATTAATTTCCAAAATGGATTAAAATTTCTGATTTGCTGAGAAATAAACAAGGCTTATTTTTTTTGTATGTCATATTAAAGAGATATTAGGTTGGTGCAAAAATAATGACGTAATAATGTCGTTTTTTAACGTCAAAAAACGACATTATTACGTCATTATTTTTGCACCAACCTAATACCATCTATCAGAAGCTGTTCACAGAGCAGCAGTATGTAGATCAATGGCAAGATGAGATCAGAAAATGAATGCAGCATACTTGGCTGATGGAACCAAATCAGCACCTAACAGTTTGGTCAATCGAGAAGTCGTTGTCACAATAGTTATATGAGTAGTTCTTTATATTTAAGACTAATAATTCGTTCATGTGGTCAGCTGGTTTCACTGTTATCATAAGTCTGGATAATAAAGGTCATTCCTTGTGGAGAAATTGTTTGTAGTTATTGGATGCATCAAATACGTTATATCTGATTGGTACCAAATTTGTTCTTTTTTTTCTAATTTTCCTTTTCAGTTAGATGAACAGTACTGTGGAACCCAAAATATTTTTTTTCCTAATTATCTTTCTGGAATATTCAACAATGAAATTAAATTTGTTTTGGTAGAAAAGAGATGTGGATGTGTTTGTCATGTCTTGTTCCTTTCTCATATTCCATGTCATTAACCAGTACAAGTTCCTTACATTCACTTTCATTCAAATACCCTTGGGAAAGGTAGGAATCCATCTCTTCTCACCCTCATCTATGGATTAAACAGTAATGCAGATTGGGCTCTTTAGCCATGGTTGGTAACCAGTCTGGGAGGACAACTCTGAATTCAAAACTAGTTGGTCATCCCATAAAAGCCTGCTTGATACAGCCTCACCACGGTGATGGCACTTACCATGATGAAGCTGTAGCTTATACTCCATAGAGTAGCATACAGGACATAAATGGTAAAAAAGGCTACATACTCTCAGATTTCACTTATTGTAATTTTAAATAATTCCAACTATTAACAAGAAAATATTGTACTGTGAGAAGTAAGCTTTTGTAATTACATTATTCAGACTATTGTCCTCATCTTTGTCACCATATTTATTACGTTTTGGCCATTGTACACTCCGGCCTTCTTCAGGTGGTTGGAATGTCAACTGAACCCTTTATTTCGCTCACTGGGGTAGACTGTTCTAGTTCCATGCGCCATGTCTAATGGATGTCAGTTATTGGTTATCTCCTGTTAATTCCCCTCTCCAAGTTCTCAACTAGATACTGAACTCACACTCTTTGGGTCCTGTCACTGGATCTAACCAACGCCTTTATCCACTGTGCCATGTGTCCTTGAGGACATCTGTGTATGAATTTCTGGGTATTAGAAACCTAATGCCTTCAATACCTGGTTAAGGTGGTGGAGAAAGGAATTAACAGGAGATAACTGACATTCCATTAGACATGGCACGTGGAACTAGAACACTCTACCCCAGTGAGCAAAATAAAGGTTCCAGTTCAACATTTCAACCACCTGAAAAATGCCGGAACATACAACAGCCGAAACGTAATAAATATGGTGACAAAGATGAGGACAATAGTCCGAATAATGTAAATAGTGTACATAATACCTCATCTCAGAAATACAGACAGATACTGAAGCTTTTGTATTTGTTGTGCAATTCCATTTTGTAACCTGACTTTCTTGAAGTGTTACCTATTGAATTTCTCTTTCTTTCTTTTTACAGATCGCCGACAGTGGTGTGCTATCGTTGTGTTACTAGTCATCATGGTGGTCATTATCGTCTTGTTCTTTGTACTTTGAGAAAAAGCAAGCTTTGCTGCCAGCATTTTGGTAACAAGCCACAACAGTTAAAAGAAAAAAGAAAGGGGGTTGGCATCACTATGGACAGGAATGCTCACTTGTTTATGGTTGTGTTGCTAATTTCCACAACCACCTCAATACCCATCCCCCCCACTCCCCTCCATCTGACTGTATAACAGTTGACAGTGACATTACTAAAAATTTTTTTTCGTTTTTAAAGGTAACATTCCTCCAACTGTGACTACAAACCGACTATTAATTTCCCAGGTCCTAAAATTTACAACCAACTGATCTGGATAGTTTACTTACAGTTGGCTCCTCTGATCAACAATTTTTTTTTTCTTGTTGTTTCTGCTACATCCCTTTATTCCCCACCACCAGCTGTATCAGCTCCAACCCAGTCTGCCAGAGAAAATGGACATAAAACAGCAGTTAACTATTTAAAAAAAAAGAAAAGGAAAGAAAAAAATAATAAACAAGGTTTAGTTGTTAAACAAAAGAGACAACTGCTAAGGAGCAAGAATTATTTTTATTATCTGTGACTTTCTCTGCAATTTATTGAAGGCCCCCTCCCCAACTCACACCCCTCATTTTTTTTTTTTTTTTTTTAAATTTAATTTAATGAAATAATAAGCATTTTAATAGGTTTGACTTTCCATGTGTAACATGAGTTTGATCAAATGGGACCTAGCATTATGCATTTTTGGAATGTAACAATCAGTGACAAAAGATATACACACGCAATTTGCGTCTGGAAAGGTTAAATGTCACTTAGGAAACAAAAAATATTTTTAATCTCTACTCACTTAAAAAAAAAAATAATAATAATTTGGTGTAATTGATAGGAACCTGATCGTCACCTGGTTCTGATTTGCAATTTTTACCTACAGTTAAATTATATTAAAAATTGTTTTATCTACAGATAATACAATTTTTACCTACAGATAAATTGTAGGTTAATTGTCAATTGTTTCTTGTATTTTCACTTAAAAAAAAAACTAAAAAAAACCAAAATCTTCAATGAAGACAAGTTTTAAGTCAACCAAACAGACACATTTGTCAGAGACATTATGCATGGATATTTGTAGCTAATTACACAAATAGCACAACATTAATTTCTTTTTTTCTTTTCAAATATGGAACCTGTTTCAAAGGTAATCTGGCTGTTGTCTTGGCTCGAGAAAACAAAATAGGGCCCCAAAACATCATTTTAAGTTTGAAAGAATAACTTTCAAAATGCTTTTATATAAGCCTGTTTTTCTCCTTTAGTTTCTAACATTGCATTTGATAAATTTTATATTTTCTTGTTTCTACTCGACTGGCCACTTGGGAGAATATTCAAATATAAAATTTTAAAATTAGTTTTTGTTTGTCTTGTATTTGGACAGTCCATTTGACTGCTGACTTGTGTATATTAATTCATATGTACATACTTTAAGAAAGTTTAAAAGATTTGTCTGGGATGTTTGTTGGCTGGAAGAATAAGAAAAAAAAAGACCATAGTTCTTTTTCCTAGATTTTTGAGTCTGAGCCCATATAAATATTGACCACTGTTTCTATTCGATTATTAACATTTGCCTGAAGATAGAAAAAAAAAAAAAAGTAAATTCCGATAAATTGTACTTAGGGAATTCACTGGTCGTAAATATATTTATTTTCATTTTGTTTGAGTTTTCTCCCCGTTTCAAATCAGTTGGCTATGCAAAGAAATCAGAATTATAAGGGGAATAACTCTTGTAGCAGATAGAACCGATATTAGTACTTAGTTGCCTCCCTTACAATTAATATCCTTCTTCACTTATGAACACGCGCACATATAATTGCTCTGCCAATCGTTAGGCATTTAACAACGTCATTTTTTTTTTTTCATTTTTAGCGCTGACACGTAACGATACAAAACAAAACAAAACAAAACAAAAAAATTTTGGCTGAGTTTTTTTTCCCCGCCTTTTATTTTTTTTTACTTGGAATTTTTTTTTTTCTTTTAGGTTTGGGACCAGTCAAAATTTGTAAAATGCTCTCTGCGGTCAGTTTTTTTTTTTTTTTTTTTTCTCTTTCCTCCTGGTTGTTGTTGGATTTTTTCAGATTGTGAATTGAAACCTCCGAGTTTCAATTAGGAAAGTTGTGATTTAAAGAGCGGAAAAAAAAAAGAAAAGAAATCTCAAAGGGAAGGTGGTGGGTTACAGTCATTTGGTTAATGCTTTTTGGCTGTTTGTCTAACTACTTTGTTCAGTGTGGACAATGGTGAATTGATATTTTTCAAGTACTTTGCAGACCATTTTCACCTTCAATAATTTCATGGTTCCTTGTTATTGAACAGTTCCTCCCCCACTCCTATAAATATAATTTTTTTTTCACTCCTCATTTGCAGCCTCCAAGATACTCTCTGAAATGACAATTTCAATGGGCCTTCAAGCATCATACTAAATTAAAAAGAAAAAAAAAAAAAAAAAAGTCATAAGCCAACTACAATCGCTGTTGAGCGAATGGAGAACGAATGCGGTCCAACTCAGTTTGGACATCGACATTTTGTACATAGGACTTACCAAATTAATTCGCTCAAGTTTTTAAATCTTGTAATACTGTCATGCTTGTATCCAAGAGGAGACAAATCTTGTTACACTGAGTATTGGGATAAGAGTTGTCTGCCCTTTCATTTTTTTCTTTTTCTATGGCGGGGTTAGCAGCGACGTTTGAATGGTAGAAAATTTGAAATAAAGGATTTTGGTTAAGTTGGAAACGAAAGAAAAATTTAATAAAATTAATAAAAATGCATTTGTATAAAAAAAAAAGTGACAAAAAATGAAAACACTGTTGCAATTTATCTTCGCCTCAGTTTATTTCAATTTGCATGTCTTGTTTTTTTTTTATTTTCTTTTGTTTCAATATAAAAACTGTCTTTTGCCTCCAACATTGATGAGTATTTTGTATCAAAGATCCTCTGATGATTAAATACAAAAAAAAAAAAATGGATTTGCCAGGAACAGATTGAAGTGAATATAAAGTTGGAGTTAAACTTTATCACATACTTCCATTATTATGGTAAGAAAATTTACACGCTTAAGGTTAGAATTTTGGGTAAAAAAATATTCACTAAACTAATCAACTGGTCAATTTTTTTTTTTTTTTTTTTTTTGGCAAGTATGTATTGAAATGTTTGATCTTTGCAATATTATTTAACTGGAAATACCAATGAAAATTTCAGTTTACCTATTTGAATTTTCTAATATATCTTAATTCAATGATTGAATAAGCTAATGGTGAGTTCTAAGAGAAAACAGCCATAGAAATTGCCCTATTGCATTGTTAAATATTTGAGCTTAACTTTAAAAAAAAAAATATTGCAATAACAGTAATAAATACGAATGCTGGCCATTATGAAAAGATTTTAAATTGACAACTTTTCCATTTCATCAAAAGACATTAAACTCTCACATTCTTTCATTTCTCACTGAAACTAAAGTGGCATCTCTGTCTTTTCCATGTGATCAAAATGAAAGAGTTCATTATTTATGAAGGGACAAGCAGAATCACAATATGATGCCTTCATCTTAAAACAAAAATTTATCTTTCAATACAAAACGTCCAACCTCCAATTCCTCTTCACCAAAAAAGGTGGTGTGTTGATAATGGGTTTCTGTACCACCATTTTTTTTTTTTTTTTTAAACCCACTGGTACTAGGGAGTTTTTAACTACTAAATATTATTCAAAATTAATAATAGTTAACAATTTAATACATAAAGATAATACTATCATTAGGTTGGTGCAAAAATAATGTCGTTTTCTCACATAGTAACATATGTGAGAAAACGACATTATTTTTGCACCAACCTAATAGTATAACAAAAAAAAAAAAAAAATACAAAGCCTCAATTTTGATAATTGAAAAATGTTGTGGGTGGGGGCAATTTTAACATACAGAGATATGACATCATAATCCTGTTCTGAGTCACTGGTAAGTCCATGGTTGATCCTTATGGCCTGCCTTGGAGTTGGTTGCCCCAATCCTTCCCTACCCACATTGTGTTTGATCATTGGGCAGATGAAGCTGAGTTGTATACTCAATGTCGCTGATCCAGAAGCTTTGGCGAGATGATGTCACAAAGAACAAAGTGACGTCAGTGTAACACAACTTTATATCAAAGGTTCACAATGAACGTTCTGCTCCCTAAATCAACAATATGCAGATTTCCAGTACCTTCCCTCTTAATCCCCCATGGCACTACGTTTAGCCAGTTTTGGTAAACTGGTACAAATGGGGTGGGGATTCACCGGACAAGAACTCATCCTCAACTCTCCCCACCCATACAAAATAAAGAAAGGGATCATCCACTGCCATCGAGTAAAAGTCATGGGAACCCAGAGACATAAACAACAAAAAAAAAAAAAAAAAAAAAAAAAAATTGGTCAGTATAAGCAGTAACCTACAGTAATAACTACCCAGGGTGCATGACAGCAGCTCTAACAAACTGGGATAGATGAGTGTAAGAGGATAACATTCAGGCTAGGCAGTCTAAAGCTGCACTACTACAGTATGACACCTTCACATGGGTTTTTTTTTTTTTTTTATTATCTGATTTAGATACATATTGAATCCCTCTAACAGGATGCCCCTACACCTTATCTCATCAATTATTACCCCAGTTTACTCATAGCATAGCTGTATGTATTTCTGGACTATTCAACAATACAGTTTTAACCTGAAAATTTTCTACAAAAAAAAAAAAAAAAAGTTTTGATTCCAGGACAATATTTTCCCTTCAAGTGTGTATTGGGGAGGGTGGTTTATTTGCTCATCTTATCCTCTGTACTATCTATCCTCCTTCAGGTTTCTTTAACTAACATCACTTGTTTCATCCACCAATATTCCATAGGAGTTGATGAGTTACCAACTCCTATATAATATTGGTGGATGACCTATTATTACGACAAGTTCTGCCCTTATCATTCCCCAGTGGTTATTTCCATAATCTCAGACATCACAGAGATGTAAGAAATATCTATGCATTTGTGCTTTTTCTTAGCAAGCGCTATATATATATATATATATATATATATATACTATAACAGCATAGAACACAATGCCTCAGGACACGCAAGGTGAGTTAAATCAAACTGGTCTAAAGAGTGGGTTGATTGACCTACACCCAACCTTTGTACTCTAAAGTGTTGATTTTCTCTCAGGGTTTTCCATCCCCATACTACCGTCTTCCTTTTTTTTTTTTTTTTTTTGACTGAAAAACTGTTTGCTCCTACTATTTAATCCATATGAATTCATACAGAGTGACATATGTAGTGATTAAAGTCTTGAATAGATTCCAACATAGGTCAGATGTTTTTTTCATTGATTGAACTACCACCATTAATGGTAACACTACTCTCCCCAGCACATGAGGATACAGTGTTCATTTCTTTCTCAACTTCAGCTTTAGTTAAAGAGTTAACTGCAAAAATGCAGTCACACCTTGCTAGCTCGGTATGTTCCTGGCTCCAAAGTAAGGCTTACCTTACACTGACAGCAAATCAAAATCAGGTTTGTACTCTACAGTCTTTAACCACATGTGACTCACAAACACCTAAGAAGGCTAGTCATTTTTTTTATTTTTTTTAAAATCTAGATCCCCCATGTTGGGTGTTGATCGTGAATAAATCCCAAGTTCTGGACCCCAAGTCGCCAGTGAAATGTGCAAGTATGTGCAAGTGTACCATATGATTAGGGAGAGATTAGGGAGACCACTTAAAAACAAGCTTAGCTCTATCTAAAAACAAGCTTAGCTCTATCTCCAGAATGTTGCCCCCCCCTGTTGATTACCTTTTCTCTTGTTTGCTATTAGCCATAAATACCCCCCCCCCTTTGTAAAGTCTAAATTGTCTTTCAGAAAACTGAGCAACTTTTCCTATTTCCAAATATATACACCAACTCTAGCTGCTGCAAGTAACGCAAAAAAATCACTGTGTGTGCTGCAGAATTACTATGTCTCCTTTACATCACCAAGTTATCAAACATCTTATAAAGCTGAAAGAGATTGTCATTAAATGTGAAAAGAAAAAAAAAAAAAAAAAAAAAAGTCACCTCTACCCATCCAGAATGGAACTAAAAATGGAATTGTTTAAACTGACTTTTGATGAAACAGAAATATCACTCAGTTCTTGTGGCCAAAAGAATGGGAAATAATTTTGGTAGACTGAAAAATCAACTACTTCATATCAAATTTTTGACCACCATTGTGTGTGTGTGTGTGTGTGGAGTCAGTAGATGCGAAAAACTGTCCCACTTTTGCTCATCATTTTCCAGAATAGAAAATATTAGGTTGGTGCAAAAATAATGACGTAATAATGTTTTTTGAAGTATTTTTAACATCAAAAAACGACATTATTACGTCATTATTTTGCACCAACCTAATACAATGCCTGATTTATAGACATCATTGTAATAGTCAAATTTCAAACTCTTACATAATTATTATGAGATTAATTTTAAAAATAGAAATCAAATGCATTCATAAAATTTAAAATCAGTTTGCAGAAATTTTATTTTCTGCTACACTTAAAAAAAAAATTTTAATTTTATTTGCTTTTTTTTTTTTTCCCCCGCCAAAAAATTAACAGACTTTGCAAAACTTTATGTAATTTTATATAAATTTGCAGATACAATACAGCAAGTACACTTATTTTAAGCTGTTCATGTGATCTTTGGAAAGGAAACAAAAATAAAAATTCTGTATATCTTTTTAGTTTCATTAAATAAAGTCATCCAATTATTGTTGGAATTTCTGAGATAAGGAATTATTTACACCATTTATATTTAGAAGGTTGGAGGACAATGATTGAAATGTGATAACAACAAAGGGGAGGACAATAGTTCAAATATAAATAGTGTAAATAAAATCATCCAATTATTTCAAAATTAAATGAATATTTACATTCTTAGTATCATGAGAGACATTCAAGTTTCTTGGGAAAAGTGTTTCGAAGTAAAACAAACTATCAAATATAGACTAAAATCATAGAGAGAAAAAAAAAAAAATACTAAGATTTACAAAAACTCCTTGATTATAGTCCTCTGAAATGCAGCTAAAATTTGCATTTTCACTTTACAATTTTATTCTAATATTAAAAATAAACCCTTTTTTTCCTTTGGTACAAGACTTTTCTGGTAAATTTAAATATCCCCATTTCTAGCTCTTCAAATACTCTTAAAGTGCCAAACAAAATGAATCTTTATGTAAAAAGAAAATGTTTTAAAAAATATCACAGCAGCTGCAAAGAGTTGCTTCCATCGAGTCATCAATGTCAGGAGAATTTGTTCATCAAGTTGATTCAGATTTGAATCATTCTTTTCTTAGGGTCAAAAATGTAACGTTTAAACGTTAAGATGATTTTCACTGGAGGACCCGTTTCTATGGTTGCATCACCACCAGATTCTTTATCTTTGCTTTTCTTTTTAGACCCAGAATATCTCTTCATCACTTCTGGACTCAAGCCATCTATAAAAAGAGAAGATTAAAACAAAGAAAAATGTCAAGTTTGGGTAGAAGCAAATTTTAAATTCAGTTTGCCAATGTTTAACATTCATGCCAGAAAAAAAATGTGTCAAAAAGGATGGTTATTCTCTTAACACTGATATTAATGTATGCACTTTTGACTCCCTCAGCAACGTTTATTTAGAAGATTATAAAAATGTGAACCAAGTACAATGCAATATTTATTATTTACTTTTTATACAGAAATAAATTTGAGAAGGAATATTTATTGAAAAATTTATTAAAATTTACAAAATTTATTAAAATATGTAAACCAACTACAATGCAATATTTGTTATTTATCATTTTATAACTACAGAACAAGTATAATTTGAATAAACCTGACAAACAAATTAAAAGAATGTTTGGTTCAGAGGAAGAGATGCTCTCAACTTATTTTAATGAATTTATGTGGTGAAAGCAAATGAAAGAAAATACCCAGAAAATTTTGTAGCTGAAAATGTATTCTACCTCATGGTTTTATTGCAATGCATTCACCTGTTATTGTTTCCCTTTCAAACAGGAAGCCATCCCTCATAAATACTGGACATTTGCCAATGAATTTAACAATCAGATAAAAATACACTTAATTAAACTACATTTTTCATAAATTCATTATAATTTGATAGAAAATCTGATTGTCAAAAAGAAAAAAAATTCAATTGAAAAAAAAAAAAAAAAAAAAAAATTCTGTCTATTTCTGAGATGAGGTATTGTAAGTATTTACACCATTTACATTGTTTGAACTGTTATCCTCATTTTGATTATCATATTCACAACATTTCAGCCATTGTATGCACTGGCCTTCTTTAGTTGATATACAATGGAATTTCAAACCCTTTATTTTGCCCACTAGGTTAGATTGCTCTATTTCTATGTGCCATGCCCTTTCGTAATATATTAGTTTCAGTTATTTCCCATTAGTAAGTCAATTCTCCAAATTTTTGTTCCCTCTATTGAACTCAACTCTTTGGATCAAGTCACTGGATTACTTTAACCAATGCTGTTATCCTTAGGGACACCAGTAAATTAATTTTTGGTTCTTACAAACCTAATGTCTCGGTATACATTTTTTTTTTTAACAGAGCTTATATTACAATTTGTTGTTATTGTTGCTTTTCTCTGTATTACTGGTTCCCATATTCCCAAGCAATTTTTTTTTTACCACTGGAATATTTAACAACTTTGAAAGAGCCTACAATGCTAGCCCACCCACCCCAAAAATAAGCAAAGAAAAGACATGGTAATCAAAGTCTAGTAAGTCACAAAAAAAAAAAAAAACAAAAAAAAAACAAAAAAAAAAAAAACAAACAAACCTCAAGTAACAAGTAAAATAAATTTTAAGTTGAAATAAAAGCAGCCTAATCAAATTCCTCTCGCATTTTTTCCCTATAAAAGCAATCCTGTTTTACTTAGTTGTTTTGTCATTGTTGCCCATGTTGCTTCAATCCCATAATCCTTAACCAGATAATAAAATGATAATGCATAATAACGCAAAATAAAAATTCATTAAATGCCTTTCCTGTGGTACTGAAAAAGTCACTCGTAAGAAATATGTAGCCTCAGAGTTTCTTGAGATCAACGTGGGTTGGGGCTCAGAGCAGGCTCAATAACCATATTTTTGGTTAGAGACGACCACAAACAGAGCAAATTAACCCAACATCAGATTTGCGCAGTTGGTCATCATTGGCAATTTCCCTGCTTCTAACAGCAGAGATTAATATTTTCTTACAAACATTTTAAGTCAGTTTCAAAAAATAAGGAAAAGTAAAAAAAAGAAATAACAGTGTGTGTGTGTGTGTGTGTGTGTGTGTGTGTGTGTCATTTGCAGGCAGTACTGTTTCGCTGCATCACAGCTCCTCAGTGTGACTAGACATCCAAATACCTCGAGCCAGGATGGAAACCCGACCAATTTGGTGTCAGATCAGAGTTTCTACCACTAAGCTATCATCATTCAGCAGAGAGAAACAGCTAATTCTAGTGTATTGTTTTTACAAATGTAAACAAACACCAATCAGTCACAGTGCTCCAATTCATTTTACTGAAGAGCTTTGCATTTGCGCAGGTGACTGTTGTTTATAGAATCAGCCTATCTCTCAACAGTGATTAATTGAAATATATTTTCAGGAGCTAGAGCACTTTTGTATATCATCAGAAGAGTTGACAGCATAGTGATAGGTGAAATACCCATCTTCATGTAATGGTAATATAGAAAGAAAAACAATCAAATCTGCAATCTTGCAAATTGGGTGTTGGTGCTAATAAAATAGTGGTCAATGTCTAATAATGGTCATATAATTTATATTAATAATAAAAAAAAATAAATACATTTCCCCCACCCTTCACCAATAGTGCCAACAGAATCGTCAGGTGTTTTGGCAAGGAAAAAAGTGTGTGTGTGTATGTATATATATATATATATATATATATATGTATATGTATATATGACGAAAATAGTTTAAAAGTATTTTGTGCCTATAGGTTAAAAAAAAAAAAAAAAAAAAAAAAAAAAAAAGACATTGGGCACTTTTATCGATAAATATAACATGTCTTAAAACCCTGTGTGAGTGAGAGAGAGAGAGATAATATGTAAACAGAATTAATTTGGATCTTTCAAGACTTTCTTTTTTAAAACTGAACATTTCCCTCCAACAAAAGATCAAATTCAGATTGCAACATCTATCAGAGAGATAAAATTTAATTTTTTATTATTGCCTTATTCCAAAATTTTAACACATCAGCAGATAACTATTAATGTCAACAACTGACCACAAATAGTTATTAATTAAAAATATTAGTAACTAATGTATATAATATTATCCATAACTACATCTACAAGAAGGTCATTTTTGATAAAGTTAAAAAATAATAATCATAAATACATAAAAAATGTGTATATTGTTAAAAATTCCTTTTTCCACAATATAGCTATTAGGTTGGTGCAAAAGTAATGACGTAATAATGTCGTTTTTTGACGTTAAAAAATACGTCAAAAAACGACATTATTACGTCATTATTTTTGCACCAACCTATTATAATGCTTATTACCTAGACAATAATAATAGTGAATAAATTTTTCTTAAACATTAAAGTATATTTAATCACATCTCTCTAATAGCTGTCGTGATCTGTTAACTAAACATGGATACATATATGCAGTTTGTTTTTTTTTTGTTTTAAAAAAAAAAAAAAAAAAAAAAAAAAAAAAAAAAAAAAAAATATTCTTACTTGGGATACGAATTTTGACTTTTCCACTTTGTCCAAATCCGCCTTCAATGACACCATCTTCTCCACTTGATAATTTAACCTTCAGGTTGGCAAAAGCTTGAATGTTCGTTTCTTTCTTGAACATATTCTTTGCAATCAAAGTGTTAGCATCGTTAACCCTTTCCACTTGGCCCTCTCTACATTTGGTCTTGAAAATCTTTACCTCCGCCAATTCTGTCTCTCGATACTTAGAGTCTGTGTAAGACTTGAGCAAAACACCATTAAAAGCAATTCTACAGATATTAGCATTGATATCAGAATCGAGTTTCGAGCCAATCACCAAACAAGATTCACAACATGTGACTGGCTTCTCAAATTCCAACAGTGCAAACTGAACTCGTCTTTTGGCTGGACTATTTGATTCACCTTCTGTAGGAATGTCTTCTAAAAGTTTGTCCTGATAAAGATAATCCCTAGAGAGGTCCAGGTGAGATGACTTTTCATCGAGGTCTGTCAAAAAACCAAAAAAGGTCACATGAGCCATGACAGTTTCGTGACCCATTGTTATGTGAAACTTAGCATTGGTTGAAATAGAGCCTTTAAAGTAGCGGATTTTACTGACAGACACAAGGCCAGCATAAATAGTGGGAAGCGCTCCTGATGAACAGACAAGGCCTCGCTCAAGTAACTTAGGGTCAAACTGTGTTACACAAATGCCAGCACGATCACCCTGAAAGAAAATAATAAATAATAAAAATAATCTGTTTTCACTGTAGATTTAAGTTTAGCTGAGGAAATCAGTTTCATCAATCTAATTTAAAGGACAATCATTTGTATGTGTGTAGAGCTTGAACTCCAAATATTTAGACCCTTAAAACCACCTATAATCCGATTCAGATATTTGTCAATTAAAATATGTAAGAGTTAACATAAGAAAACAAACAAAAAAAAAATTTAAAAAAAATCTAGACATCATTCAATTATTTATTTTTTTCCAAATAAATGGCAAAGTTAGTGAATTAATTCCTTACTTTTTGTTTAATAAAGAACAATTTTTACAAATTAATTATTTCATATAAAAAAAAACAAAAAAAACTAAACTTTTAAGACATTAAACAATTTTCTATGTATACTCAAAGCCTATATCATTCAATTACTTTTTCTATTTTTTTTTTAAATAAAGTCGTAAAAATTAATTTGAAAATGAAAAGGTTAAAAGTATACTTGAGCAATAATCTTATTTAATAAAGAGCATTTTCCTATAAAGCTGGACATTGAGGAATGGGCAGCATCAATTGAGATGATCATTATCCCACAGATGAAAATGTCTATCCTTTCACTGCTATATTGCTATTAATATGGCAGATCTGCGGATGAGCTACATTCCTGGACCTTCACAGGTAGAGCTCAGCACAGTGTGTTCATATATTATTATTATTATTATATAAATCCTGCTGCCATGCTCTAAAGAGATCAGACCAAGAATGAAGTATTGCTGCTAGATTTGGGCTGGTCCTGCCCAATACTCACTGTACAACCTCGACAGTGCCAAAAAATGTTTACATGGCCTTGTGGGTGATGAATTATTCTCCACCCTGCAACTCTTATCCCACAGATGAAACATCACTACCCTTTCACTGCTATATTGCTATTACTATGGCAGAAGTTCAGATGAGCTACATTCCTTACTGAAGCCATCTTCAACCTTCACAGGTAGAGCCCAGTACAGACAAAAGAGTTGATAGCCTCTCACTACTATTGCTATTGCAAATGTTTACAGGAATTACATTCTTTAGTCCCATTAACTTGGATCTTCATGACTAGGACCCACCATACTATATTCACATACAAACATTTATAAACTCAGAAAAAGACAGAGCTATTATCAACACAGATATTGGGTCATTTTAAATTCTGCTGTAAATTTCTCTCTTTCAATTTCACCGATTTTGACATTGAGAAGCTTTCAGACTCATTTCACCTCTGGGTGAGAACGGTCTGCATTGACTCCATTATAAAAATACCATTTGTGGTGGTCTGAACAGAAAACTGGTTTACCTCAGCCAATCACTCAAAAGTACACAAAGTTCAGTGTTAAGAGTTTAAATTTGTTTGCATCACAATTAAAATTCAAAAGGGTAAAAGATATTTGAAGAATGGCGAGTTCTTTGTACTGCTCTAGAATATACTGAACTCCTGCTCCCATACTCTATCACAGAGATCAGATTAAGAATGGAGTATTGCTGGGATGGTGCTGACCATTCATCACTGTGCAGGTTTAACAGAGTTCAAAAGAAACTTTAGTTCAGAGAATTAACAGCAGAAATTTGGTGTGTATATATATATATATATATATATATATATATATATATATATATATATGTGTGTGTGTGTGTGTGTGTGAATATGATAAAACAACTGTAATCATCTTAAATTATAAAAATGGTGTACAATTCTAATGAATAACTAAAATGATAATCATGTGCCCTAAAAATATGCGAATTACTTGCAATCTTTTGGATGTGCTTATCTTTTTGAGACTTTCTCCTTTTTCAAACTTGATTCTCACCAGTAAGGACAACTGAAGATGACGATTGCCTTGAACTATTCCAAAATATGAATGTCCAAGTAGAAATTATATTGCATAATGTGGCTTCCATAGATGCTAAAACTTAAAAAAACAAACAAACAAAATCTATAAAAATATCTGCACTGCAGATTATTGATCAATTTCTTGATTTATTGATTATTATAAGCTATTTAATTACATTTCAGGTTGTGATTAACAGCTGAAAGAATAAAAACAGGAGTTTAGTTTTCTTTTCGGAAACATGTTTTAGTATAGTTTTTAAAAATCTTTAAAATTTAATAAATAAAACTTTAATGTTGCAAAACAATATTTTTCTATTTTGCTGTTTTAAATTTTATTTTCTAGAAAGATACCTTTTAAAAATCATGATGCAAAAGTCTGTAATCAAATGGAATTTTACTTGGTTGTCATGGAGATTATTTACATGGAAAAAAAGAATTAAAACTTTTTATAATCTAAGAATCTTTTATTAACAGTGAATGAGTTAATAAATTCAGTCATCAACAGAATAAGCTTTATTAGATTTACAGATCACGACGACATCTATCAGAGAGATGAAATTTAAATTTTTATTATTGCATTATTCCAAAATTTGAACACATCAGCAGATAGCTATTAATATCAACAACTAAGCACAAATAGTTATTAATTATAAAAATTAGTAATAAATGTACAATATTATCCATACCTACATGTATAAGACCGTCACTTTTGGTAAAAGTTAAAAAATAACCATAAATACATAAAACTTGCATATATTGTTGAAAATTCCTTTTTCCACAATATAGCTATTTGTGTTATGTTATAATGCTTTTTACCTAAACAACAACAACAATAATAATAATACTGAATAATGTTTTTTTCAAACATTAAAGTATATTTAATCACATCTCCCTAATAGCTGTCGCGATCTGTTAATTAGAATTTCTGTAGATCTATTCAATGTCAATGGATCAGGCATTCAAATTCCATTTCCGGTGTTCCTCAGAGTTGAAAGTTTTAAAATATTTAAACACCAATATCAGTTTCCATATAATGGATGAAAATAATTTCTGAAAACAGAATTCACTCTTACATGTGATTTAAACGGATGTTTATCCTCCTATAATAGTTTGCAAGATTATGTGTATTTGAATTGGGATGAAAGAGTTAATTTTCAATTTTTATGTTCGCATTAACAATGTATAAATAAAATAATCCTCAGCATTCTTAGGCTTGCACAGGTGGAAGGCATTTAGCAAATTGGGACTTTTGATAAAATTAATCTGGAAATTTTTTAACAATCCTAAAAGAAAAATTAGAAGTGAGTGAAGAACAAAAGCCAGCCAAGAATTTCAAATTTACTGAAATTAATTATTTTGATGGCGTGTGTGTGTGGGGGGGGGGACAATATGAATGCATATTTAAAGCTGTGTGCACTGAAATATAAGGTGTTGAGCTTGAATAATTACAGCAGGCTCTTCACACGCTGATAGCCGCCAACTATCAAATTATTAAATTATTCTGTGTACAAATTTTAGCACACTGGGAGCCTGCAAGCCAACTTGGCAACTCTGCCCCTTTTTGTTATTGTCTGCCAAATCTAAACAAATCCTCGTTTCATCTTGGGTAGAAGCTGGATGTTGCCACATGCTTCTCTGGTTTTTCTGCTGGTTGTCAAATGCTGTTCTCCCTTACAACAGTTAAGTCATTTCAAAATACAATTGGGGAGAGAAATGACAGGAAAAAGTTTTGTGATATGAGTTACTAACCTGAACTACTTTCTCTATGGGTTTACGAAACATCTGTATTGATTTGATTTT
The DNA here is from genome assembly GCA_963932145.1 of Acanthosepion lycidas. Lineage (NCBI taxonomy): Eukaryota > Metazoa > Mollusca > Cephalopoda > Sepiida > Sepiidae > Acanthosepion > Acanthosepion lycidas. Next base: position 102,498,794 of record OZ010585.1, read on the forward strand.
CTTAGTCATTTTCATCGATGGAATTTCTACATTCTGAAAAAAAAAAAAAAAAAAAAAAAAAAAAAAAGATTATTCTTTAAAATATGATAAAGAAAAAGAAAAAAAAGAAAGAAGTACAACAACAAAAAGCTTCTTTTAAAACAAGAAAATCCAAAGTTAATAAAATTTAATTTGCAAATGGGAAGCGGGGGTTTGAACACCCACCTGATTTTTGGGCCCTATTTCACAATATATATCCTGTAGATAATGGCTTGAAAACAACCTCAAAAAAATACTAATTTATGCCAAAGAAATTCAGGTAATTTGCTTTTTAAGCCCTATGCTAAGCATCTAATGAAAATTTCCCAGTCATTTTTTATTCTAAATTTACATGCTTAATTCAAAAATAAAGAAACTTTTATAAAATCTGCCGTTTTGGAGTTACCAACAATAAAAGTTCAGACTCATTCATGTCGTCATCGGCTATTATTGGCATTGTTTGCATCAGTGCATGCACAATAATCAAGACAAGTGAATGTCTATTCCACAGCAAATATATGCAAACAATGCCAGTAATGGCAGCTGCAATGTGAACGAGTACAAACTTTTATTGTCGATAACTCCAAAAAGTAGATTTTATCAAAATTTGTTATTTTCGAATTAAACATATAAATTTACAACAATATAACGATTCGGGAAATTTTTATTAGATACTTAGCACAGGGCTTAAGAAAATTACTTGAAATTTCAACTTATTTCAGTGTTTTACAGCAGATTTTTTATACAATAAATTTTAACCGTCCTCAAAAGTACTTCCTCTTGCAATGCATTATGGCCTATTTTGAAAAGTAGTCTGGTGTTGTAAAAGGAAAAGACAAACGCGGAAAGTGTGAAATATAAGAAATTAAATTTATTTCCACAAATAACACGTTTATGATAAAATCAGACAATAAACACCATAGTTATATAAATAAAAAAATACATTCATATTAATAAAATCATCAATGTCCATTGACTTAATGTTTAATAAAAAACGTCAGTGAACTTCTGCACCCTGCCCTTCTTATCTCTCAGCTGGGTCCTCCTGAGGTCTCTCAGGTGTAGGGTGGTGATGAGTTCCTCGTCCTGATGCTCTTCCACCTACTCAATGAGCCAGCAGAAGTGGTCTGCTGCATCAGTGTGGCTCTTGGCTGGTGCTGGTGGTACTGCTTCTTTTTCTTCATCTAGGATCTTCTGGTTGGTTAGAGTCTGTTACCGAGGGTGCCATCCCACTCCTACCTCAGACCACATGGACCCAGTCCTGGAGGGTGAAATCTGCATCCAGGTGTTCTTCCAGTTGGTTCCATCAAATGGCACCACCTCTTTCTCAGCTGGGCTGGGAAGGAGTCTGCTGCTGCTGCTGTGTTGGCTGACCTCTGCTCCCCCTGCATCTTCACTGTTCCTATGCTGTGCCTCTTCTGGAAATGCTGGAGCCACCCCTTGCTGGCAATGAAGTCTCCATCACCCTGAGCTCCATGGAGCTGGTGGTGAAACTTCTCTGCCTTGTGCCACACGATGGAACCTGACATACAAGTCTTCTGGCTCTGCCCTTCCACAAACCAGGTGAGCCTAGCCTTGTCCAGCTGTTCATCATTGGCTGTCCAAACCTTTCCACAGAGTCCTTCTCATCCATGGACAGTCTCTGAACTCTTGCAACTTGGTCTCCTCTTTCACCCAAACCCTGAATTTGGATTCAGGTACTCCTGTATCCCTGCCGATTTTTGCCTTTTGTTTCACCGTTCTATATCCTATCAAATGCAGTTTTTCTTTAGCGTGTACACTTTACATTTAGACATTTAGTATTACTACTAGAGGGTCAGAATTTTCCAGGAACTCTGGGAAATTTATTCCTGGGAATTTCCGATTGTGACCCCTAATTACTATGCACTATTTATATTTGTTTATGAGAGATTCTTGATGTTTATTGTTGGACAGTCAAATTGAACATGATCAACCAGAGAAAAGTACCCCCATTTGTGGTATCCGATTGCAGTGATTGAATTCCTGCTAATTAGTCCGATATTTTCAGAAGTCTCTGATTGCACACAAAATAGAAATATAAAGTAATCACGTGTAAGCATTACCAATACAATTCGATTAAGTATGAAGCAGCCGAGGTGTTAAAATTTCACAAAATTTGGGCCGTCTAATCATCAAAATCAAGGTAAAACATGTGAAAAAGGAGTGCAATTATTAAAACAAATTAGGACCCATCTGATGATCGCTGTTTGTTTTGTCTATTGTGAAGAAGGTGGCCCAGAAATTGGTAAAATAGGGTGGAATTTCTAGAAGAAAAAAAAGAAAAGAAGAGAGCGATATTAGGATCCACCACTGACCTGTGGTATACTGTCTTTCTTCTTTTTATGTGCCATGTCCTTCCAGGACGTAGGTGATCATGGCTCTCCACCTCCCTCTATCCCTTGCAACTCTCAACAAGTTCCTTTCCTCTGCTTCCTCCCCCAGACCATTATCTGTCATCCACCTACCCAAGTCCACCAGGTATGTCACGCATTGTTTTCCCTTGTCTCTCTTTCCCTCTATTTGACCTGTGAGTATCAGATTCTCCAGTTCCTGCTTCCTCATTATATATCCCAGATAACATCAGGAAGAGGCAGCTGAAGTTAAGTATAAGTCTCCTCCTTGATTGCATCCTCTCTAAGACCTCATCATTGCTCACACGCTTGTTCTATGATATCCTTAGCATCCTTCTGTAGAACCACATCTGTTGCCTTGAGTCTCTTCATACAACATTCACTGCCGTAAAGGACAGATGTCATGTAACAGTTCTGTATTCTTTGCTTTGTTACCAAAGATATTCTCCTGTCTTGCAGTATTCTGTCTAACTTTTGGAATGTGTGCTTGGCCATCCCAATATGCCTACAGATCTCAGTGCCGCACTTACCATCCTCTGTCAAGATGCTTCCCAGATATTTAAACTTTCATGTCTGATTCTAGTGTTCCCAACCTTCAGATTGCGTAATGAAATTCATAAATAATTTTGATATTTTTTTTTTAACTTAAAAAAAAGGAATAAAAAGTCTTGGGTATTCAGTGACTAAACCAGTCAGTTCTCCCCAAACAGGCTTTTCTGGTGAAGAAAGTAGCTAGATGCTCAGCAGGATAAAAATAAGACTGGTTAAAGAGTGGATGAACCCTTCTGTAGGGGGTGAAGGGCCATCTAATATGCTGCTTTGTGGCTAGTCAAAGGATAAGGGACATAAACCCCACTCCCTCACAAAAAAACAAATCTGTACTGTATCTATACTAAGGTAAACTGCAACCAATATATGGCGATTAGTAATAGTGATTTCCCAAGCACAGCTTAGATGTGGCACAAGGCTGAAATTATGGGACACCTAGTGAGGAATGAACTCACTACTCAATTGTAATTGTTCTAGCGAGATCAGCTTGGTAACCATTACACTGCATCAAGGTGCCCTTATATGGTGATTGGTATTATGCTGCAACTAGAAAACTTAAAACAAGAATATTAACGTCTTAGTGCTATTCAGTGACACTCGAATGCCTAAGATTAGTAAATTTAAAATATTTTTAATAGAAAATAAATGATAAACAGTGAGTCATCAAGGCCAACTATAGTTAGGATTACAGAGTCATTGTGAATTCCATAATATTTTCTTTTATATGGGCTTTGCTAGGGCTACATGCAGGTTTAGAATTCAAAGTTGTCTTTCTTCTAGACTGGATGCCAACCAAAGCTAAAAAGCTAAGTTGGTTCTACTATTTAACCCACAGCTGAAGTGAGAAGAGATGGATTCATATGTTTTCCAAGGGTTGTATGTGTAAATGAATTATAATAAACTCAACTGGAATTCAAACAGTTCTGATTTCTCATGCTGAATCACTAGCCATTATATCACCTGTACCTCAATGAAAATTTAAAAATTGTAAAACGCACAAATTGGGAGTGGATTGGGAGTGTTCTAAACCATTATTAACAATACAGTGAGCGAGAAGAGATCACATTATGTCTCTTCAGAAACAAGGGTCATGAGGAGACCAATTGAAAAACCGTGGAGGAAAAAAAAAAAAAAAAAAAAAAAAAAAGATTGTTACTGAAGTTTCATTCACTTTTAATAAAGGGAATTCATTTTTCTTTCCATAGAAAACACATTGAAGAAAATAGTTTTGGTCATATCAGGTGATTTTTATATATTTATGGGGCTTAACTGAAAACCATTTTTCTCCTTCATGTAATAATTTATTTTGAAGTTTTACTATAAATTTGCAATCTATTGCAAAAATAATGACATAATAATGTCGTTTTTTGACGTATTTTTTAACGTCAAAAAACGACATTACGTCATTATTTTTGCACCAACCTAATACATATGCATATTTTATTTGAATCACAATGTTTGAATTCATGGCTTTCTAATACTAAATCTATGTTGAAAACATTTTACCAATGAGCAAGAATATAGATAGAACACAAAGAAATGAATCCTGTCATTAGAAAACAGCATGTTTAACAGTTGGACATGTCTGGTGGTAGACTGATACACTCATAGTACAGAGTATTGGTGAGTTACTGTAGTAAGTAGTGATGCTAATTGTTATTTTTCTTTATGGAATAATTAGAATATTGTTTTGCTGTTAACAATCATATTATGGTGTCTCGAGTTTGATGGTTGGTTGGGTTTTATGGCATATCAACCACTGTGGGTTATTTAATGCCAAATCAAGTTTATATATATATATATATATATATATATATATGCCAAATATATGAATTTTAAATGCTTATTTTGTATGGAACATTTTTAGCAAGCTAGAGCTTATTTGCTTGCACACTGCAAAATAATCCTAGGTATTTTTGTTTAAGTCAAGAATTTCCATTTGATAAAGACAATTTATTTGCAAAATGGTAAAAAGGTAGGATATGATGTTTATACATCAGTCTACATCTTTGATAAGAGACCAATTCTTTTTAGAAAATCCAATATATTTTTTGGTTCAGTTTTTGCAAATAATTTCTTCATGTTCTTCGTGTTATAGAATTTTCTACGGATATGTACGAGATTTGTACATTCTATTAGTATATGTTTTACAGTGTATTGTTTTCCACAGGAACATTTAGGAGTAGGTTCTTGTTTTAGTATGAAAGAGTGAGTCAGTCTTGTGTGTCCAATGCGTAGTCGGGCAATGGTGGTTTGTTCTTTTCTTGTTTTAAGATTCAGTTGCCTTTCCTTTAGAATTGGTGCTATTTGATAGAGTTTATTGTTGGTATTTTTGTCCCATAGTTGTTGCCATTTTAGTGTTATTGTTGTTTTGATTTTATTTTTTAGGTCAGTGTATTTGATGTTTTGGTCGTGTGTCATGTTCAGAGCAGCTTTGGCTAAGGAATCAGCTTTCTCATTTCCCTGGATTCTAGTATGGCTTGGGATCCAGCAAAATATCACCTTTTTGCTATGTGTCAAGGTGTTCAGTTTGTTCAACAGTTTAACAATAAGAGGGTTATTCTGTTGTGTATTTTTTATGGATTGTAGGACAGAGATTGAGTTGGAATGAATAATGAATTTTTTTTATGTTGCAGGCATCAACAATCTGAAGAGCCAAATTTATTGCACAGATTTCTGCGGTGAATATGGAAGCTTCATTTGGGAGACATTTTTCCACTGTTTTCTTACCAAGAACTACTCCACATCCAGTTCTATTGCTGTTTTTGGAACCATCAGTGTAAATGTGCGAGTAATTTGGGTACTTTTCATGAATATTGTAGAGTTTTTCTTGATAGGTTAATGGGTGTGTTTTATTTTTAGGGAGTTTGTTGAGATCAAGGTTGACCACAGGTTCTTTAAGTTGCCAGGGAGGTGAGCTTAGTTTAACGGTTTCGTGAATGTCTGTAATTGAAATGTTGTTGTCTTCCACTGTACGTTTCATTCGGAGACCAAAAGGTTTTATGGCCTTTACTTTTTGATCAAATATGGCTTGGTATTTGGATTTAAAAATGCAATTATAGGCTGGATTGGTGGGTTGAGATTTGATTTGTGTAGTATTGCAGACCTAATTTTGTGAATCTAAGTTTTAGTGGTGGTTCGTACGCTTCAAAATAAAGGCTCTCCACAAGGGATGTTCTAAATGCCCCCAAGACGAGTCTCAATCCTTCATGATGGATTGTATTGAGAGATTTTTAGATAAGATTTTCTGGCTGCTCCATATATGAAGCAGCCATAATCCAGTTTTGATCGGATTAATGTTCGATACAATTTAATGAGAGTTTGTTGATCTGCACTCCAGTCTTTGTGGGGTACAACTCTAAGTAGTTTTAGAGCTTTACGGCATTTTTCTTTTAGATATTGTATGTGGGGGATGAAGTTCAGTCTTTTGTCGAATACAACTCCTAGAAATTTATATTGTTCGACTACCGGAATTTGTTTTGTCTAATTTTAGTGTTGGGTTATTATACATTTTCCTTAGTTGACAAAAATGCATGCATTGGGTTTTTGATTTTGAAATCTTGAAGCCGTTTGTGATAGCCCATCTATTTATTTCGTTGATGCCTTGTTGCAGCTGACGTTCTGCAGTACGTATGTATTTGGATGTGGAGGTTATGCAGAAGTCATCAACATACAAATAGTTATCAACTCCAGGATTAAGATAGTTGGTAATGCTATTAATTTTGATGTTGAAGAGGGTTACTGACAGTATACTCCCCTGAGGAACACCCTCTTCTTGGTTTTGAATGTCCGACAGGGTTGAACCAATTCGGACTTGGAACTTCCTGTCTGAAAGAAATGATTTGATGAAGTTTGGTAGTCTGCCCTTCAATCCCATATCACGCAGGTCTTTCATAATGCCATACCTCCAAGTGGTCTCATAAGCCTTTTCCAAGTCGAAAAAAATGGCTACAAGGTGTTGCTTTTGGATGTATGCCTCCCTTATAGAGGTCTCCAACCTGACCATATGATCCATCGTAGATCTTTGATTTCTGAAGCCACATTGGGAGTTGGTAAACAGGTTGTTGGATTCTACATACCAAATTAGCCTTCTATTAATCATACGTTCCATAGTTTTGCACAGACAGCTGGTTAGTGCTATTGGACGATAATTTGTAGGATAGAGATTGTTTTCCCTGGTTTAAGAATGGGTATGATGGTAGCTAGTTTCCATGATTCTGGGATAGTGCTATTTTTCCAAATTAAATTGAATATATATAGTAGGTATTCTAATGATTTTGGTGGTAGTTGCTTGAGAAATTCATAATGAATTTCGTCTGGTCCGACTGCAGTGTTGTGAGAAGCTTGTATGGCTTCTTTTAATTCTTGTAATGTGAAGAATCCATTGTAATTTTCTGTATTGTCTGAATTAAAATTGAGCTTCGGTTTTTCGATTTTATTTTTATAGTTTAGAAATTCTGTATTAGTATTGTCAGAGGAGGAATTTAGTGAGAAAGCCAGTGTATTTGCGATGTCTTTAATGTTTGTTACCTCATCATTATTTTTAATGAGGTGTTTAATGGTGGTAGAATTGTTTTTGCCTGCAATTTTGCGGATCATTTTCCACACTGTAGCAGTTTTAGTGGAGGAGTTTATTTTGCTTACGAAATTTTGCCAACTATTCTTTTTGGCCAACTTAATTGTTTTCCGGGCCTTTGCTCGAAGCAATTTAAAGGAGTTGAGGTTAATGGTGGAAGGTTTTTTGTTGAATTTACGGAGAGCAGCATTACGCAGTCGGATTGCTATTTTACATTTGTCATTATACCAAGGAGTGTTGCGCCTGTTTGATGGAGAAGTTTTTGGAATGGTTTCGTTTGCTATTGTGATTAATGTTTCTGAAAAGTGTTTAATTGGGTCTGAACATCTTGAATCTTGAACCAGTCTTGTACTACATAATGTATTGAATTGTTGCCAGTCAGCTTTATTTATTTTCCAACTGAGAGGTCTGTTATTATCAGTGGAAGGTTGTGTAATATTTATTATGATTGGGAAATGGTCACTGCCACAAGAATCATCATGAACCTTCCACGTATAATCCATGTAGCTGGAAGGATCAGATAGAGTGATGTCAATAGCTGAATAGGAGCCGGTAGATGGATTGAGATGGGTTGGAGATTTGTCGTTTAAGATGCAGAGATTGTTGTTATTGATTATGTTTTCCAAATTTTTACCCTTTTGATTAGTTTTAAGACACCCCCTTATGGTATTATGACTGTTAAGGTCACCTAATAATAAGTGGGGTTTAGGGATTTGGTCAATTAGCTTATTGAGTTTTATTTCATTAATTGGATCATGAGGTGGAATGTAGATGGAGCAGATACTGACTGTTTTGTGCAATGTTGTTTTGACATCAGTGACTTGAAGATCACTGTCAATGGTTATTTGATGTTGGGGTATGTCTTTCCTAACTAGGATCGACACACCTCCAGAAGCTCTGTGTCCGTCTTTGTGTAAATGATTATATGAATTGTAATTTTTTATTTTTAAGTAGTTATTGTCCTTGAGGAATGTTTCTTGAAGGCATGCCACTTTGGGATTATATTTCTTGAGGAGTATGAGAAGTTCTTCATGATTAGCTCTAATTCCTCTGCAATTCCACTGTAATATTGAATTATTTTGCAGGTCCTTCATGTCATGTTGGAATTATTGCTTTTTTTTTTTCGATTTGTTTTTACTGGTTGGCTCTTCTGTATCCATCTTTTCTATCATGCTAAACCTATTTTTGGTCTCAATCTTCGATGTTGATGGGTCTGAAGATTGGCTTAGTGGATTCAATAACTTTAAACGTTCCCATGAGGATGAAGTCGGGGTATGATCTCTCTTTGATTGCGGGGAACGTTCTACTTTATCATTGTTAGGTTCAGGGTTTGATGTTATTTTTCCCCAGGTTATCAATTTTTAAAGTTGGAGGACGGATTGGTGATCGTTGCAGGTTTTGATTTTGGGAGGAGTGGTTTGTGTCTGGGATGTCTTTTTGGTTATTTTTTTTATCATCTCTAATTTTATCATCAGATGTATTAATCTTAGCTGGAACTTCCAATCGAGATGTTTGAACACTATTGGTGTGTTCCTTTTTAAGATCTTCCTGGAATTTTGTCCACTCACTTGGATCCAAATTTATTAGTTTATTTATCAGGGTTCTATATTTACTATCTTCATTATTAGTTTCAGCCCTCCATGTAACAGAGGCATAGCTGGTCTCACCCATATAGGACCCTACAATTTTCCTGGCCTCCAGAAAGGACACATTTTTCTTATGTTTAACCTCCAGGATTTCTCTTTCTTTTCTGTAAATGTCACAAGATCTTGCGTATGCCAGATGGTCTTGTTGGCAATTTGGACATCTAAGAGGTTTCAAACATTCATCCTCTTTATGGTTTGGCTCTTTTTCCCCGCATTTGACACATGTCTGTCGTCCTCTACAAGCGTCCCTGTGGTGTCCAAATTTCTAACATTTGAAACACCTCAAGGGAGCTGGGACGTACTGCTCAACTCTCTCCAGACAATAGCCTATTTTGACCACTTTAGGTATTTGTGGTTGATTAAATGTCAAGATGTAAGTGTTTATCTCGATTTTTTCACCACTCTTTCTTATACTAACCCTTCTTATATTAGTTACTCCGTTTTCCCAGGGCAGCTGTCATTTTGTCTTCTGTGGCTAAAGCCAGCTCTCAACTTCTAATGACGCCTTTGGATACATCGAGACTTTCCTGTGGGTAGCTTTTGCACTTGGTATTATAAAAATTTTTCATTTTTAAGATGTTTTCTGCTTGTCTTTGGCTATCCACCTCAACAAGCAAGTTCCCATTTCTTAACTTTTTGATGTTTTTTGGGGTCACCCGTGCCGAAATAATTTTCTCAATCAAAAATGGGGAGAATTTAGCAAGACAGACCTCCTCCAGGGATTCAATGACAATAAATCTGGGAAAGTCTGCTGCTTCACACTCAAAGTCTGATTCGGATAGGTTATGTTTTGGTTTTTTATTTAAAGATGCCATGTCTGGGTTTTTATATTCATTGGCCCTGTACCATACCACCCACCACGGAGTCCAACTTGAGAAGGGAATGAACCGGGGGGGGGGGGGTAACCCATTCGCCTTGGCTGAGACGGGGATACATGACCAGTATACTCATATTGGGAGCGAAGTTCTGAGCCTCTGCCAAACTCTGGTTTAGTGCCGAAAAATTCAACAGCGGTCAAAAAGTCTTTTGCTCTCAACACAATTGACCCTCAGCCCCCGCCTTCTAGCACATATATGATAAAGGGTTGGGAAATGTTCCACTAAAGTAGATTCAATAGTACAGTCAGGAGAAAAATAAATATGTGCTAGGGCATGTCGGGACCAGCCGATTGATCGGATCGGGCCCAATCCTACCGCCCGTCAGACCAAGTAAGGGCCAAAGTGGTGTGTTGCAAGCCATTGACCACTCTGTTGCCGGATCAATGGCTGCTCAACCACCAGGATTCCGTCCTAGCGCCTTACGGGTCGCCACCCACGGCCAACAGGTGGCCTCATTGGGGAGGGGGGGGTCTTACCCCTCTACAGAGGTGCAGTCGGCATATTCTACAGCCCCAGCCGACAGGGCCCTTGAGTTTGAATCTGCTGTGTTTTTTTTTTTTTTCACTACTATATTTGTGGAAGACTTATAGTGAAAAAAAAAAGAACAGTAAACCCACCTCACAAAAAAAAAAAAATAAATAAAAAAAAAATAAATAAATAAAAAAAAAAAAATAAATAAAAAATAAAAGATTAAAAAAAAATTCAAAAGACATGGAAAAATAAAAATAATAACAGTTGCTATTTTTGTTGCAAAATTCAGGATAAAAAAAAAAAAAAAAAAAAAAAAAAATTTAGAAAGAAATCCTAATCTTCCAATAAGACCTAGACTCCATGGATCTGATCTACCAAACCCTATTCCATTTACCGAGAGGAATAAAAAGCCACAGATAAAGATGAAAAATTAGTTCCAATATTTTCAAGCATTAAGCTAGTTATTTTCTCAGGATTAACTCAAGGATTTAGTGATTTAGATTTCACCAAAGATGTTGTAGAACTGTTGGGGTAAAGAGGGGAAAAAAAAAAAAAAAAAAAAAAAAAAAAAAAAAAACATAACATACATACATACTCAGGAACAACTTCCTCTTGGTACTGAACTTCTGAATCAATTTTTTTTTTTTTTTTAAATCATTTCACCCTCAAACAAGGCAATAAAACCATTAAGACACAATAAGTTAGAGAATATGAGAAAAACTATTATTAAAGAGAGAGAGAGGCTAACAAAAGAACAAGAATTTAAAAAGAAGAGAACGATTGACATTGTATTGAAATTTTTGAATATCAAAGTTGAGGGAGAAGCAAGAGGCCGGAAGAGAGTTCCACAAGCAAGAAGTGCTATAGAAGAAGCTATTAACATAGAACTTGATTACAGGTTAAAAAAATTTTTTTTGCATAAAATTTAACTTTTATCACTTTGTCAATACATTTCATTTTAAATTTTTTTTTCTTTTGTATTGAAATGTAGTGAAAATCTAAATTCTTTTCTTATTCGTTTATTGTGCTCATAAGTACAGAAAACACAGAATTGAAACAATTTTTAATGACTTGTAGTAATGTCAAGTTTTTAAATGGAAACATTATTGCTGTTAGATTACAATTAGCTACAGAATCTGATAGAAGTAGGTAGCCCAAACCGGCGAGTTTACTATGCAAAAATGAGTCAAAATAGTGAAATTTCCTACAAATTCAAAGGCAATATCTATTTTAAAGTTATTTTGATAAAATTAGTATTCTCTTTATAAAGATAGAATTCTTTTTGTTGTGTGATAATTAGTTTTTATTCTATATCCCTTTAAATGAGGTCACATTTCAGTGACGGGAGCTTCATTTTTTGCATTTTAAAATCAGAGAATTTTATGCTTATGTTTGGAAATTTGTTGCGTTTGGAATTGTGTGTTCCTCCACATATCAAAATAGTCCCATCTTAGAGAAAAAAAAAAAAAAAAAAGGAGAGAGAGGACACTCATCATTTTGGTGGGTTTAAAGTAAAATTTGAGGTTATTTTTCACAAAAAAAAATTTCCAAGTTGAAAACTTCAATGGATGAAATACCAGAGAAATTCCCTTCATAAAAAATGAAAATTATACCTTCTTATATAGAGCAATGTTTAATAATCAGTTGGTTTCATATCACTATGTCCAACTTACTCAAGGTGTGAACAAATATAAAAAGAGGTGTTTTAGAAACTTGAATTTGCTGACTGCCCTGACCGACATGCCGAGAGCTTTTAAATCTGACTTGTTTCATTGATGAATATTTCAGTTTCTAGGCGAGTTTAAATCTTTTTCTTCTATTTCTTATGTTTATTCTAAAGTTGTATAAAGTAAATTACTTATTGTGTAACTAAATAGGCATTAAAAAATAAACTAGAAATACATATTTTAAGTAAATTTTTACACCCGCATATTTGTCCATGGAAAAAAAAAAAAAAAAAAAAAAAAAAAAATTTGTGTATGTAAAATATTATAATTTTAAAAAATGTCTATTTTATTTATTAATTATTAACTAATTTTAGGGATTAGTTCCTAATTTCACAGATTAAATTAAAAATTGAACATTTACTATCAAATTATTTGTAATTAGACTCAATACATTTTATATAAAATAAAATAAAAGGATATATTATTCATTTGAACTAATTGTATGTCCACAAAAAATCAATTTCTAAAATTAAACATTTTTTTTTTTTTATTATTTGAAATGGGTATTTCTTGGAAGATATTTTTTTTTTTACTTTTAGCATCAGAAAGTGTTTTTTACTTTTCTACCAAACTTATTTTTTAACAAAATAATTATTTTTTGGTAATTAGTAAATATTACTTTTTATCTTTGAAAACAGGTTTTTTATTTTATGGAAATTTCTACTTTTAAGCATATTTTTTTTAAGTAAATTTTAACATCTAATTCAACAATAACGATTCAAGAGCCAACCTTATCATTAGAAAAAAAAAAAAAAAAAAAAAAAAAAAAAAAAGAAAAGAAAATTTTCAGTTCATTTATTTTTATGTAAATTTAATTTTCAATTGTATCTTTTCTTTATAAAGTGAAAGCATAAACTTATAAAATTTAAAACAGTTTTTTGTAAAAAAATTTTCTTATTTCTGCTTTGCCAAATATTGCAGGTCTCCATTTCTTTAGTGCTTTTCATGCCTGGGGACTACTTTAGGTCTTTAAATTTACATGTACTTATGATGAATAGATAAAAATCTTGTGTTCAGTGGATGATCAACAAAACGTCCTGAGAGATTGTTTACTTGTAAGTGGAAGAGGCACAGGCCAAAGACCCTAAATTCCTTGTAATGTATTAGGTTGGTGCAAAAATAGTCATTTTCTGACAGGTTACCATGTGAGAAAACGACAATATTTTTGCACCAACATAATACCAAAATGGTTGCATGGTTCTGCAACTTATTTTTGATGGCCTTTGGTGGACAACATTGCACAGGTCGAGTCAACTTTTGTCTTTAGGTTTAATGCTAGTTTCAAGTGACAGAAGAATCTGGAATGTTCCAGAAATATTGGTTATAGAAGCCTATAAAGAAATTCAGACTGTAAATCATCATTAGAAGATGAAGTGCAGTAGGGCCATTCAAAGTGCCAAGAAAGTCTTATCAGTTCCAATAAATGTAGTTTTACCTATTTCAAACACAGTGATGAAAAGAATGTGGAAATCAGTGTGTGTGGTTTAATGGGTTGACAGCAACACCCAATAATCTGATTGCAGTTCTGGTGAGGTTTCATCTATTTTAGTTAGCCCAACTTCTGTAACTTTATGGTTTTAAGGACCATGAGGTAAATGAGGAAATCACTTCTTAAATAGGCAAAGAGCTCACAAGTTAAGAGGATGATTTAACAAAAAAAAAAAATCTTTGTTAAGGAGGACTCTTCTTTTTTTTTCCTATTTCTTTTGTGATAGAAGAATTGTATATTTTTACTTGCAGGTTTTTGCATGGTTCTGGAAACTATCTTAATACAAGGATGGAACGGTCAAGATTGATGAAGCAAGTTCAACAAACATTTAACATGGCCAAGAAAATTTTAACCACTAAAGGAGAAGATGACTTAAGAGCCCTTTTAGATTCTTCCCACAATGCTTGTTTGTAGCTGATGAACTTAGTACCATTGAAATTACATAATAGGAACTTGAAGACCCAGTAACTAACTCTAGTAACTGTAATAAAGAAGAACCATCTCAAGTGATCTTCAGATATGAGAGACAAGGCCAATGGGCTGCCATATACTATGATTCCAGTTTTTACATTGGCCAAGTCACTGACATTATATTTCCAACCAGTGCAATAATCAAATTTCTAACTCCAACTAAGGGTGGCAACTTATTTTTGATGGCCTTTGGTGGACAACATTGCACAGGTCGAGTCAACTTTTGTCTTTAGGTTTAATGCTAGTTTCAAGTGACAGAAGAATCTGGAATGTTCCAGAAATATTGGTTATAGAAGCCTATAAAGAAATTCAGACTGTAAATCATCATTAGAAGATGAAGTGCAGTAGGGCCATTCAAAGTGCCAAGAAAGTCTTATCAGTTCCAATAAATGTAGTTTTACCTATTTCAATTTTTTTTTTTTTTTTATATTTAAAAATTGAGTTTAAGCATTTGTTTGAAAAATTGACCACCAATTTCATTTGTATAACAAGTTTCAGTTTTGATGTTGTCAGTCCTTTTGGGGAAAGTCAAAAATTGTATAAATTTACAAAATTTTCAAAAAAAATCAAATTCATTTATAAGGAAGTGTTTTAATATTATAATAAACAGAAAAACTATTTTGTTGAATTCCTCATCCACTAGATACATTTTTTCCTGATTTTACAGAAAGTTCAACAAAATAGATTTTTTTTACCCTTTTTTGCCCTACAATCAAATTTTGATTCTGCCTTTACTTACATGGTGAAATAAGAGTGGTTTTACCGAGAAATTTGGTACCATTTTTTATGTTTTGTCAAGCTCTATATTCCTACACAAAAAGCTTTTAGATATATTGAAAATAAAAAAAAAAACTAGTTTGGGATACCTAATAAAACAATTCACTTTTTTTGTGGAAATTTACAGCATAAATTAAGCCATAAAAATTGGGTTTCATATTAACTAGCAAATTTTGATGAAATTCCTTTTTAATTTTTGTATTAAATATGATGTGATAAAAGCATTCCAAATGAGGTTTTGTTGTGTCCATAAATCACTAAACAGCTCTGTAACATTTAAATTTACCTTTGCACAAGTAATTAATATACTGCTCATCTTCCAAAGCAGTCTTATTAATACACCACCCATCTTTTGAGATATTCTTAAGATTCTTAAAAAAAAAAAAAAAAAAAAAAAAAAAATTTTTTTTTTTTTTTTTACGCCAGTGGTAATAATCAAGAAAAGTAGCTATAAATTACAGCTGTCATGATTTTTTGACAGATTACTTACAGGACGACAGCTACTAAACACAGTTATTTGATCAGCTAAATTATGGTTCGATTTTCTTTAAGTACCTGTGGTATAATGGCTATTGACACAGACTATGGAATTGGCAAGCAGTGTTCAGATTCAGGCATTGCCTGTTGCGTTCTCTTTCACACACTCTTTTAAAAGGAATGAATCAGTCTTTTTTTTCTTAAGCTGTAGGTTAAATAGTTGAGCAGACTGGGTTCACTAGCCTTGGGTGGCAATCAGTCTATTGCAAACTGAATTCCAAACTGGAGAAATCAATGGGAAACCTCTTCACCAACTTTTCTAAGTTGGAAAGAGAATTTGCATATACTGAAGAAAAGGAAGCTGTGAAGAGCCATGATTGCCTACAACCTGAAGGGACATGGTATTAAAAAAAAAAAAAAAAAAAAAAAAAAAAAAGATACCTTCAAGTAGAAATCAGAGAAAATTGCACACAATAAAAACACACCGAGTATTATAGTAAAACAATTAACTGCCATTTGGTGTTAATTAAACATACATTTGTAATATCCCAGCAGACTACAGATGATATGCTAGCAGGATTACTTATTTAAATGACATAATAATCAGGAGTAGAATTACTGGAGAGAATAAAAAAAAAAATGACGGGAAGAATTTTTTAGATTACTGCAGAAATTTGGATTTTGAATACAAATAGAAAGGAGAAAGTGTTTTTGTTTTTATAACCAACATAAAATATTTCAATCAATTGAAATATGATGCCAAGTGGATTAAAATAAAAGTAATAAAATATATGCCAGTCATCACAAACATTACAATGTCAACATTCTTTCTTAAGATTAATAAGCTCTTCTAATTTGTCTTTGCCTAACTTGCAAGAGTTATGCTACTTGATAAAACTCAAAGTGGAATTGGTCAGTTAACTACCAGAAATCTTTTGAGAGTATTAAACATTAACTTCTGAATTATTGCTAATTTAGAGATTTTTGTATAAATAGAAAAAAAAAAAATGATACAAAGAAAGTTATAAACACATATTCCAAGAAAATTACTACCAAATAGAAAAGAAGGTTTTGGCAAGAGATTTTACAATAAAAAAATTCCATAGAATGATACAATATTTACATCATCTGGACTGTTGTCCTCATCTTTATTGTTATATTCGCAATGTTTTGGCTGTTGTATGCTACAAACATTGTGAATATGCCAATAAAGATGAGGGCTACAGTCCAAACAAAAATAATGTAAATTGGAATACCTGATCTTAGAAATATAGAAAAAAAATAATGATACATGGCAGAAAATTCACTTTACAAATGGACCATATGTCATTTTGGGTTTAAAGAAAGAAAAATGTTTGTCCACAAGACTAATCAGATATAACTTCAAATTAGAGTACCTGCCTAATGTGTAAATTGGATGTGCTTATACAGCCTTTCAAGATTAATTATATATATATATATATATATATATATATATATGCATGCATACAGCTCACACTGGAAGTAAACATTTGTACACTAAAATATGGGAAAAACAATATATAAATTTTATATATCAGAATAATTTTAGGAAAATCTATGACAAATTAGGAAAATAGATCTGTCTGGAGATATACATGAAAGGTGATCTATAAAAGACCAGAAAGTACTAAAAAGTCCTCAGATTGAGCAACCAATCAGATAACAGAATTTCTTTGAATCCCTTCTTGGTTAAGCCGAGAAGTTTTCATCTTGTAAATGAAGAGACTATCTATACAAAAAAAAAAAAAAAAAAAAAAAAAAATCCTATTATGAAACCCGAAAACAAATGATCAATATTACCATTAGACATCCTGTGTGACACTCTTCAAATACTGACTTTTAAAACAGAAAACCAACACCCTCTAAAAGAAAACATAGCAAGATGAAAATTTTGGAAGTAAATCCCAAAAGACAGGTGCTGGATAATTGAATGAAGATTACTCTCACTACCACCATGGTGTAATCTCTTACAATTTCTATTTGACTGAAAGCTAGAATGTATAAATAATTGACAGTTGAGGGACTTCAGCGGGCATTCTTGACTTGTATATTATGTTTATTGTCCAAATGTTAGCATAAAGTCCTGTAAAAATTTCATATTTCCAAAAGAAATTTGTATTTGTCTATTTCATACATGAGGTATTGTAACTATTTAGTGGCAGGAAAATGAAGAGATACCAAAATACTGTTTCTTGGTGTCCTATGGTCAATTAGTCATATTAGAATGAGAAATACAAATTTTCTATTTACATTGTCCAAACTATTGTCCAGTAGAATCTTGTATCAACACTAGTATACCCATGCCAAAAAAAAAAAAAAAAAAAAAAATAAGATTAAAAAAATAACCCCACCAAACACACACACACAACAACACACACACAACAACAACAACACACACAACACACACACAACAACAACAACACACACAACACACACACAACAACACAACACAACACACACAACACAGACACACACACACAACATACACACACACAACAACATACACACACACAACATACACACACAACAACATACACACACACACACACACAACAACATACACACACACACACACACAACACACACACACACAACAACATACACACACACACACACAACAACATACACACACAACAACATACACACACACACACACAACAACATACACACACACACACAACAACATAAACACACACAACAACATACACACACACAACAACATACACACACACAACAACAACATACACACACACACAACAACAACATACACACACACACACACAACAACATACACACACAAACAACAACAACATACACACACAACAACAACAACATACACACACAACAACAACAACATACACACACAACAACAACAACATACACACACAACAACAACAACATACACACACAACAACAACAACATACACACACAACAACAACAACATACACACACAACAACAACAACATACACACACAACAACAACAACATACACACACAACAACAACAACATACACACACAACAACAACAACATACACACACAACAACAACAACATACACACACAACAACAACAACATACACACACAACAACAACAACATACACACACAACAACAACAACATACACACACAACAACAACAACATACACACACAACAACAACAACATACACACACAACAACAACAACATACACACACAACAACAACAACATACACACACAACAACAACAACATACACACACAACAACAACAACATACACACACAACAACAACAACATACACACACAACAACAACAACATACACACACAACAACAACAACATACACACACAACAACAACAACATACACACACAACAACAACAACATACACACACAACAACAACAACATACACACACAACAACAACAACATACACACACAACAACAACAACATACACACACAACAACAACAACATACACACACAACAACAACATACACACACAACAACAACATACACACACAACAACAACAACATACACACACAACAACAACAACATACACACACAACAACAACAACATACACACACAACAACAACAACATACACACACAACAACAACAACATACACACACAACAACAACAACATACACACACAACAACAACATACACACACACACACACAACAACAAAATAAACACACACACACAACAACAAAATAAACACACACACACAACAACAAAATAAACACACACACACAACAACAAAATAAACACACACACACAACAACAAAATAAACACACACACACAACAACAAAATAAACACACACACACAACAACAAAATAAACACACACACACAACAACAAAATAAACACACACACAAAACAACAAAATAAACACACACACAAAACAACAAAATAAACACACACACAAAACAACAAAATAAACACACACACAAAACAACAAAACACACACACACACAAAACAACAAAATAAACACAGACACAAAACAACAAAATAAACACAGACACAAAACAACAAAATAAACACAGACACAAAACAACAAAATAAACACAGACACAAAACAACAAAATAAACACAGACACACACAAAACAACAAAATAAACACAGACACACACAAAACAACAAAATAAACACACACACACAAAACAACAAAATAAACACACACACACAAAACAACAAAATAAACACACACACACAAAACAACAAAATAAACACACACACACACACACAAAACAACAAAATAAACACACACACAACAAAAAACAACCCAAAAAATCTTTTGTTAAATTATCATTAGAAGCTTGTCACCTGTTAGTCTTTAAATATATTTTTCTAATTATTATGTATTAATTTTAGGTGGAATCCGTTTATGACATAATCACAATAGAAATCAAGTTCCACTTTATGTCTAGTAGAATTATTAAGAAAGTCTAAGCTGTCAAAAAGGACAAAACATATTTTAAGGCCTTACTATTATTAAAGTATGCGAATTATTAAATATGAAAATATACTAGTTTACTTATGCTGCCAAAAATTATTTTTTCATCTATTATATGAATATGTAGTAATTCCAGAAGGATCAGCTTGTTAATTAATAACAATAAAATACAGAACCCCCATTTTTTGTACAGTAGAATCCTTAATTAATACTAGTTTATTTACGTCATCAAAAATGACAAATACTGTTAAACATTGTTAAATACTTCTGATTATTTCAAGGTTGTCTCATCTGAGACTTTTAATGCATATTATTATTATTGTTGGTGTTATACATTGAGTCAATTTTACCACATGTTGGTCTTATAAGCATTTTCAAATAGGCTACCACTGTCATAAGAATATGTACTTGTCATATTATACTAAAGATTTGTGTAACCTTTAATTGGTTTAAAGAATTGTTTTTAAATTGTTTATTTATTTTTTTGAGAAAGGCAATTTGTATTGAAACTAGGATATTCTCTTTGTGTATTTCATCCAAGAGTTGAATAATTTTGACTTTCATAAATTCGACATTTCGCACTAGAAGTGATTAATCTTACTAAAAAAATTTATTTAAATTTTTTTAATGTACTACTTTAGGGCATCAAGTTTTCTAACTTCCTATTCAATAAATTAGACATTTTAAGTAGTTAAATTCTATACATGACTCTTGGATAAGATTTAATGAACAGTCATAGAAATTCATTCTAGGGTAATTAATTTCTACCTTGAAAAATTAATTACATACCCAATCTGAAAACCCATAATTACAAAAAGATAATGAATTTTGCTACCCACAACCTTACCAATCCAAAATATGTTCTGGTTTTAAATAATGCACAAAGGATTGATAAATATTAGCAAAATAAATACACACACTCTTATTACCCCCAACTCTCCCCAATAAATCAGATGTGGCCCAAGAGTTTGTGACTGATAATTTTCAATAACAACAGTGGTGAGTCTAAGTCAAAAATGCATCCTTCTTCAGGCTGGCTTTGAATTAAGAGTTTCCCTTCTTCTAGACTGGTTGCCACTGCAAAAGAGAGACCAGTCTACTCTGCTTTTTAACTTATAACTGAAGATTCATAACTTTTCCAAGGCCATTAGTGCAAAGTGAATGAAACAGAATCTACAGGAAATTGAACTCAAGACTGATTTCACTTCTCCTCACACTGACAACCATTTTACCAGTCACACGTTCACCATGGAATAAGTACAAAGATTTTTTTTTTTTTTTAAAATGATCCCATTTCAGGTTTCCATATGAACTAGCTTAAAATCCCATCTACTGTGAAGATGCTTTAACTTGTTCAGAAGACAGGCCAGACTCACATAATATCTTAGTAATAAGCTTTATTTTTTTAAATTTTTTTTTTGCTTTTTTAAAATAATTTTACCCCAAACAAGGTGCCACTAGCATGCAGGGAGTTACAGGAAGTGAAAGTGAAAGAAAATTGAGAATAGGGAAGATTGAGGAAAGGATAAAAGATGAATGGGATTCAAGAAGACAAGTAGATGGCAATTGACATTGCATTTAAATTTTTTGAAGATTGTAGTTATCAGGGAAACAAGGAAACAGAAGGGAATTCCACAGGTGGGCAATGTGAAAAAAAAAAAATCTGTTGGCGAAGAAGTTGTGGTTTCATTTAGCTATTTCAACAGTGAAAGAATGGGACCTCGATATCAATCTAGTAGCATGCTTAAATTCATGTAGTCAGAGTACCATGGGAAAAAAAAAAAAAAAAAAACAACTTGTCAGAGCAGTTGCCATGAAAATGTTTGCAGAAAAAACAGAGGGAAACCATACCATGTTGGTTTGAAAGTAACAATACTATATTCTATCTAGAATTAGATAGTAAAACTAGTATAGGTGGTGTTGATATAACCTATAAATAATTTACAAAAGGAAAAAAAATGCATGGATGTGATGTACGTTATGAAAAATACACAAGAAACATAAGAATAGCTAATCACAAAGATTAGATTGCTAAAAATACTACTCACTTGTAGAAAAGCTTTTTTGTCTGTTATAAACAACATTACTTACATCGTTTACTGCTGCACTGCCACTGATGACAGTCCCAGTCATCACAGTTCCTTGTCCTCGAATGGAAAAACAATGGTCAACAGAGAAGATGAAAGGTCCAGAAACATTTCTCTTTGGAATGTAAGTTTGTTGTTTCAATGTATTTAACAAATTTATCATATCATCAGAGTTTGCCTCATCAGTAGACTTCAAAAAAAAAAAAAAAAAAAAAAAAAAAAAGAAAAGAAAAGAAAAGAAGAAAAAAAGTGTGAGGGATAATCATTCAAGAAGAGTTCTATCTTTGATACTTATTTGCTGTTAGAAATTTACAAAGAAAATAGGTTTTTATTAAATAAAAATAAAAAACAAATTGGTTGATTTTGTTTAATGGCATATCAACACCTCTATGGGTTAATTAATGCTGAAATATTTTGTATGCAATTTCAAGTTTTCGGCTACAGATATTTTGTATATAGTTATATACTTTTAGGGTAAAAGTAAGTTTTTTTTGTTTTTTTTAAATATATAGTTTGTAGATGTAAAAGATGATAAAATGTATTGTTAGTATAATTTTACTATAAAAATCTATTTCTATACTTTTTCAGTTTTGCATTGATTGTCATTCTGCTATAAAAATGTACTGTTGATTTTTTGTTTGGGGGTTTACTATTTTTACCATTAGCTGTGACCCTAACAGGTGCTACCACCTCAGATCAGGGTGGACCAGGGAACAACAACAGTTAAGAGGTGGTTCCATGCTCTCCAAAAACCTCCAATCTCCTGATCAGAGGCCTTGCTGCTGGATGTAGTTTATTTTCATACCCTGGGAAAAAAAAAGTTTCCTTTTTTTTTTTTATCACATCATATTCTAATGACAGCCTGTTTTTCTATACTTGACAACTTTTTCCAACAATTTTGGCTACAACTTGCGACACACAGGACATCTTTCCCCCTCCCCAACTTATAACTTTATCTATGTTTACAATCTCACTCCCCCCCCATGACACACACTAGTAAATAATAAACCTGCCCAATGCTTTGACATGGATCAAATTTTTAAATTTATTTTCATTTGCACACCAAGGAATCAGACATTTTGCTAATAATACATTTCCACTGAAAAATACCCCAACTACAAAAACATCTCTCGATGAGTAATTCCCCATTTCTCTTTATTCATTGGTCTGTTGAAGGACACGTATCCAAAAATTCCAAACTTAAAACCTTTCTCTCTGTGCTTCATTTCTGTCATATGGTTAATAATTAATATTTAATAAATATTTATCATACTGATTATATTAGTACCCTTTCATTTGTCCTTTGTTTTATTAACTAACCTATTATTTTTAATCATTATATATACACACGGCTATTCAAAAAGAATGAACCAATATTTTAATAAGGAAAAGCAATAGTAAACTCCAGCCAAGTCCCAAGTATTCTACTCACAATCAAATTTTATTTTCCGTCTTACAAGTGTTCAATGTAGCCACCACCTGCTACACAGGCAGCATCAATGCAATAAGAGAATTCCTCCCAGGTGCATATCAGCATATCACGACCCGCTCATTTGATCGCTGATATTCGATGTTTAAGGTCACTGAGGTCCCCCCCACACACACAAAAAAAAAAAAAAAAAAAAAAAAAAAAAAAACAAAAACAAAACATTATGCAGGTCTGGGATCTCCCAGGCCAAGTACAAATAGCAAGTTCTTGGGTCCCCTTCTGACCAATCCATTGCTGAGGCATTTCTTAGCACACAGCAGATAGTGGATTGAGAGATCGTAAGCTACTTCTGCGGACACCCCTCAAATGCAGCATGGATTCTTGCTATGTTTCCCTCTGCAATTCATGGGCTTTCTGGATCTTTTTCCTTTATGGACACCCACTCTCTTGAAACTGTTTAAATCACTGTGGAATATTCTTACGAGGAGGCGGATTAATGTTGAATTGCCTTCAAAAAGCATGCTGCACCATGACAATTGAATTCGTGAATATATCAAAGAAAAGTAAAGAAGGATAAAGAAAAAAGATGACGAGATGAGATGAAAAAAAAAAAAAAAAACAAAAAAAAAAAAAACAAAAAAAAAACAAACAAAACAAAAAAAACAAAACAAAACAAAAAAAAAAAAACCCCCAAAAAAACAAAAAAACAAACCCCCCCCCAAAAAAAAAACAAAAAAACAAAAAAAACAAACAAACTATGAATTAATCAAGAAGGTATAATCTTACCTACCTCTGGTCCTCCAGGTTTTGCAGCCACAGCAACAATTGGACAATTAGCAAACTTTGTAGATTCTAATGTTTTAAGTAACTTTTTCTTCATCTGAAAATATACTGAAAATTGTTTAACAATACACCAAAAACAAAACGACGAAACGAAAAACAACAAAAAAAAACAAAAAAACAAAAACCAAAACAAAAAACACATTTGCATAAAGTAGATAAAAGGGAATAAGGCTTCATCATGGAGACCAGAGTCCAAACTTGTGAAAAGAATTCATTTAATAAAGAATTATTATTTTACGCTCATGATTATTGTCATTATCTTTGTTGTTATCATCACAAGTTTTTGACCACTGTGCTCTCCAGCCTTTTGCAAGTACCTTTTAATCCAGGTAATATCCAGTGAATTTCAAACCAAAATATTAATCTATAGGGATGGTTTATTCTCACTCCATTGTCCATTTCTAATAATACCCTGCTTTGCGCACTTTTTAGTACTTCTCAGTTTTTGCTCACCTTGTTGCCACGGAGTTTGTATTATTCAACCCAACAATTAAAGACATCCGAAGAAGGACAGAAGACAAAATGTTGGAAACCTTGTAATGAAGACATTTGTTTGAATTTAAATAATATGTGAACAAAATACTGAACCAAAACTGAAACAGTTAAAAATCTTTGAAAAAAAAAAAAAAAAAAAAAAAAAAAAGCAGCAGCATTGTTTATGGCAGTGGTTCCCAAACCGTCAGGTGGAAGAGGATGATTGAAAGACAATCAAAGATTTAGAAACAGTTTTAAAATAATGGATATACTAAAAATAAATGATTTCAAAATTTAAAATATTATTATGGATTACTTGTAATTGCACGCATGAGTCACAGTATAAATAATTACAAATAATTATTCACAGATTTTATTACCGTGATTGATATTTTTGCATTATATCAAGTATTAAGAATATAGTAACTAGGCTTGGCAAATTGAGGGACAGAGTTATGTTCTGACTTTGAATCCGCAGTTATCTCCCTTTAACACTGGGGTTTTTTTTTTATCACATTGGTGAGGCGCAAACAAATTTTCATTGTGAAAATCCAGCCCAGAAAAATTTTTTTTTGAAACAACTGGTTTATGATATGAATGAAAATTATGTTATCTGCCCTGTAATTATTAATTGCATGTGTGTGTGTGTTTTTTTAACTTATCAATAGATGACACCATGGATTTTCTTGTGTCTATTAAGTGGATAGAATATAAACTTACTGAATAACAAAAAGCAGAATTATATCTATGGCAAATCAAAACTGACCAGATTTTGCGACGTAAATTGTATTTTCGGTCAATTCATTCTGTTGTATCTCCAACATAAAATAAAAGTACATTCTTTTTTGTAGAAAGCGGGCTGGGGAGAGAAAAAGTGGGGGGGAAGGAGAGAGAGAATAAACTGTGGGGGGAACAGGAGAGAGAGAACTATGGGGTGGAGGGGGAAAGGGAGAGAAACAGCTGGGGGGGGAAGGGACAAAGAGAGAGAAACAGCTGGGGGGGGGGAACGGGAGAGACAGAGAGAGAAACAGTTTGGGGGGGAACGGGAGAGACAGAGAGAGAAACAGTTTGGGGGGGAATGGGAGAGACAGAGAGAGAAACAGTTTGGGGGGGAACGGGAGAGACAGAGAGAGAAACAGTTTGGGGGGGAACGGGAGAGACAGAGAGAGAAACAGTTGGGGGGAACCGGAGAGAGAGAGAGAGAAACAGTTGGGGGGGAACCGGAGAGAGAGAGAGAGAGAGAAACAGTTGGGGGGGGAACCGGAGAGTGAGAGAGAGAGAAAAAGAGAGAAACAGTTGGGGGGGAACCGGAGAGAGAGAGAAACAGTTGGGGGGGGGGGGAACCGGAGAGAGAAAAACAGTTGGGTGGGGAACGGGACAGAGAGAGAGAAACAGTTGGGGGAACCAGAGAGAGAAACAGTTTGGGGGGAACCGGAGAGAGAGAGAGAGAGAGAGAGAAACAGTTTGGGGGGGGACCGGAGAGAGAGAGAGAGAGAGAGAAACAGTTTGGGGGGGGGAACTGGAGAGAGAGAGAGAGAAACGATGGGGTGCGGGGGAACGGGAGAGAAACAGTTGGGAGGGGAACGGGACAAAGAGAGAGAGAGAAACAGTTGGGGGAACCGGAGAGAGAGAGAGAGAGAGAGAGAAACAGTTTGGGTGGAACGGGAGAGACAGAGAGAGAAACAGTTGGGGGGGAACCGGAGAGAGAGAGAGAGAAACAGTTGGGGGAACCGGAGAGAAACAGTTTTGGGGGGGGGGAACCGGAGAGAAACAGTTTTTTTTGGGGGGGGACCGGAGAGAAACAGTTTGGGGGGGGGGAACCGGAGAGAAACAGTTTGGGGGGGGGAACCGGGTGAGAAACAGTTTTTTGGGGGGAACCAGGTGAGAAACAGTTTGGGGGGGAACCAGGTGAGAAACAGTTTGGGGGGGAACCAGGTGAGAAACAGACAAACAGTTGGGGGAACCAAAGAGAGAGAGAGAGAAACAGTGGGGGGGGGGAACCGGAGAGTGAGAGAGAGAGAAAAAGAGAGAAACAGTGGGGGGGGGAACCGGAGAGAGAGAGAAACAGTTGGGGGGGGACCGGAGAGACAGAAACGATGGGGTGTGGGGGAACGGGAGAGAAACAGTTGGGGGAACGGGACAAAGAGAGAGAGAGAGAGAAACAGTTGGGGGAACCGGGGAGAGAGAGAGAGAGAAACAGTTGGGGGAACCGGAGAGAGAGAGAGAAACAGTTGGGGGAACCGGAGAGAGAGAGAGAGAGAGAGAGAAACAGTTGGGGGAACCGGAGAGAGAGAGAGAGAGAGAGAGAAACAGTTGGGGGAACCGGAGAGAGAGAGAGAGAGAGAGAGAGAAACAGTTGGGGGAACCGGAGAGAGAGAGAGAGAGAGAGAGAAACAGTTGGGGGAACCGGAGAGAGAGAGAGAGAGAGAGAGAAACAGTTGGGGGAACCGGAGAGAGAGAGAGAGAGAGAGAGAGAAACAGTTGGGGGAACCGGAGAGAGAGAGAGAGAGAGAGAGAAACAGTTGGGGGAACCGGAGAGAGAGAGAGAGAGAGAGAGAAACAGTTGGGGGAACCGGAGAGAGAGAGAGAGAGAGAGAGAAACAGTTGGGGGAACCGGAGAGAGAGAGAGAGAGAGAGAGAGAAACAGTTGGGGGAACCGGAGAGAGAGAGAGAGAGAGAGAGAAACAGTTGGGGGAACCGGAGAGAGAGAGAGAGAGAAACAGTTGGGGGAACCGGAGAGAGAGAGAGAGAGAGAGAGAAACAGTTGGGGGAACCGGAGAGAGAGAGAGAGAGAGAGAGAAACAGTTGGGGGAACCGGAGAGAGAGAGAGAGAGAGAGAGAGAAACAGTTGGGGGAACCGGAGAGAGAGAGAGAGAGAGAGAGAAACAGTTGGGGGAACCGGAGAGAGAGAGAGAGAGAGAGAAACAGTTGGGGGAACCGGAGAGAGAGAGAGAGAGAGAAACAGTTGGGGGAACCGGAGAGAGAGAGAGAGAGAGAAACAGTTGGGGGAACCGGAGAGAGAGAGAGAGAGAGAAACAGTTGGGGGAACCGGAGAGAGAGAGAGAGAGAAACAGTTGGGGGAACCGGAGAGAGAGAGAGAGAGAAACAGTTGGGGGAACCGGAGAGAGAGAGAGAGAGAGAGAAACAGTTGGGGGAACCGGAGAGAGAGAGAGAGAGAGAGAAACAGTTGGGGGAACCGGAGAGAGAGAGAGAGAGAGAGAAACAGTTGGGGGAACCGGAGAGAGAGAGAGAGAGAGAGAAACAGTTGGGGGAACCGGAGAGAGAGAGAGAGAGAGAAACAGTTGGGGGAACCGGAGAGAGAGAGAGAGAGAGAAACAGTTGGGGGAACCGGAGAGAGAGAGAGAGAGAGAAACAGTTGGGGGAACCGGAGAGAGAGAGAGAGAGAGAAACAGTTGGGGGAACCGGAGAGAGAGAGAGAGAGAGAGAGAGAAACAGTTGGGGGAACTGGAGAGAGAGAGAGAGAGAGAGAGAGAAACAGTTGGGGGAACCGGAGAGAGAGAGAGAGAGAGAGAGAAACAGTTGGGGGAACCGGAGAGAGAGAGAGAGAGAGAGAGAAACAGTTGGGGGAACCGGAGAGAGAGAGAGAGAGAGAGAGAGAGAAACAGTTGGGGGAACCGCAGAGAGAGAGAGAAACAGTTGGGGGAACCAGGAGAGAGAGAAAAGGAAGAAAATTGAATTTAGTCAATAAACAAATAAAAAAAAAAAAATAAAAAAAAGCTTTACCTTTTCAATCATAGCTGCTTTCTTTTCCAAAGGTAAAAGGTCAGTTTTATTAAGGACCACAATCATCTTCTCGCAGGCAATTTCACCAATAATAAGGCATTCAGCTGTTTGGGTTTGGATTCCTTTTGTTACATCCACAACCAACAACATTAAGTCAATAATCTGGGCCCCTAAACATACAAAAAGCAAAGATAATAAAAATATGTTGTGAACTCTTAACATCTATAAAGTAATATTAGGTAAAAAGTGTTTTAAAATATCATATATAGATTTAAACAAATCTTTTGGGGGTAAAAGAAAATGCAGAGCCAAGTTCCATTGTTTTTGGGTTTGTCATATTCCGTTACACATAAATACCCTTGGGAAAGGTATGAATCCACCTCTTCTCTCTCCAGCTATAGGTTAATTACTCACAATCTAAATTATTATTCCAGGCTCAACTTTAGTGATCATACAGGAACAGATGTTTCGATCTGATGTGGCAGCAAACCCCATAGTGAGGTTTGAACTAGTGGACAACTAACTCTTCTCAACTAAATAAATCCCCAATCTCACCTGCTTCACCCTTACTTTTGCTTAAGTGGGTTGACATGATAAATGGAACCGAGATAATTTTGTCACTCAAGGTTATCAAAAAGGTTAGAATCATGTTTACCTGCATGCTAAACATTCAAAGTTTATCCCGAAGAGAACTTGGCCAGAAAATTTTACAAACTCTTGGCTGTCAGCAAATCAGCATTTAGTTTTTAAACAAAGAAGCCAGTGAAATTTGTGCAATTTACAAATAATTTGCATTCAATACATCAGCTTGACGACATTCATGAGAGACTTGTAAAACCATGA
Organism: Acanthosepion lycidas; assembly: GCA_963932145.1. Lineage (NCBI taxonomy): Eukaryota > Metazoa > Mollusca > Cephalopoda > Sepiida > Sepiidae > Acanthosepion > Acanthosepion lycidas. Next base: position 102,528,121 of record OZ010585.1, read on the forward strand.
ACCTGGGAGGGTGTGAGAATTTGGGATTGGTACTCATTGAAGTCATGTCATAGAAAGAAACCATATCAGATTGTAACCATGCTGCCTATCGTCAGGTGATCGATTTCTCATTGAACATTTGTTTTATATTGCAAAGAAACATCTAGTGAACATGCATATACCATTCCAGCTGAGATGTTATTCTCCCCACTATTATATTCCAAGATAAAAGCTTAGCCAATAAAAGGACAGTATTGTTTGCTTCAAATTTCTTTGAGAACTACTAACTTCTTGTGAATTAATAGTTTATATTTTTTTCAATAATTTTTCACACAATACAAGGCCCAAGAACCACTCAAAGTAGTGGGTTACTGGATAAGGTTGTTATACGAGCAAGACAAGAACGTAATGTGGTTTAAGATGATGTGTTGGAAAGATAACAGTTAACCCTAGACTTGAAGTGGTTAAGATTGTAGTGATCAGGTAAGCATCCTCTCAGGAGTCTGTTCCACAAACTAATAGCTTTTGAGAAGAAACTGTTCAACTGGAACTTCCTTCTTACTGGTAGAAGGAGAAATGAGGGAGGATTCGTCCCAGTGCACATAGCATGACAGGGTTTAGATGTGAAGGTCAGAGCTGGTGGAACTAAGGAATAAAGCTTATTTGAACATTTGCCATGGAAAAAGCAATTAGGGTAGTGAGAGGCTTGTGATATTTTTGTGTTTTGAAAGAAATCCTAAAAACCCATGTAGGCATGTGAATGAATAGCGAGTTAAAGAGAAAGAGAGATTATTGTTCAGCCAGAACCCATTTCAATGAGCTGACATTATCATTTAATAAAATATTGTGGTGAAATTTTGTCTTGACCTTCAGATTGAATCCACAGGTGCAAGGAACTTCTCTACATCCAGTGACAGATCTTCAACAGATCATCACAACTTCAACTGATGACCAGGATGACAATCTTCAATTACTCATGGCAGAATAGTCATCAGGAAGAATAATAGGATCACAAGAGTTCCTTAACAGAAACAAATAGACATGGTTTAATCAAAAAGTATTGGGACTGCTACTTTAAAAAGGAAACGCCAGCATATTGGTCCCCCTTCTGAAGCCACACATATTATCCAGTGTCATTTCCATTGATAAAAGCATTCCTGAAACTCTTTTTTGGGACAGCAAGCAGCTGCCCCAATACATTCTCTTGGACTTCATAGACAACTTGAAATCCTTTTCCTTTTGATTGGGACTTAAATTCTTGAAGAGGAAAAGTTAGATAGCAACAGTCTAGATACTTTTTGATCAAACCATATACATGACAGAAATTCAAAAACGCTATTAATAAAAATATCATCTAGCTTTACTAACACTTCTTACTGCCTTGCATAATCCGAAGACATTTTTTTTTATAAATATTAAAAGGGATCCATATGACTATTTAGATGAAACAACATACAGGGAAAAATTTCAACAAAATTCAGGTAATAACTGTATAGGCCAAAAACAGCTATTGATCTATCCTTGTAAATGTTTTATTTGTAAAACTAATGAAAATATGTATAAATTCTTATTTAGCACTGACCATTCTTCGATCACAAAAGATGTCGCTGATCAAGCAAGGCTGATTTGTGCCTTTAAGAAAAATCTTTCTTGTCCCAGATTCCCAAAAGTTAATATCTGCTTAGTTTTGTATTCAAACATAAAGCAATTTCTAAAGAAGTAATAGATTTTTTTTTTATTTATAAATCCAACAGATTTTTATCACTTTAAACGATATTTTTAGTGGATACTCATATTTGAGTAGACTATTTTCAACAGTATATTTATTTTTGTCTACTGGCCTGAATATTCAAGAAATCTTATTAAAAGAAAAATATGTGCCCTCCCTCTGCAGGATTTGAATTTGTGATCCCCCCACCCTTTTCAGGAGAAACAGTCATTAGATCCAACACACTTTCAATCAACTCAGCCAAGAAAGGCATTGCTGATCAAGCAAGGCCAAATATTGCCTCGAAACATAATCTTTCTTGTTCCAGATTCTTGATCATTCATATCTGCTCAGTTTTGTAAACAATTGTTTACATTTGGATTTTTTTATGCATAATTTAATTTTTTTTTAGGAGACCATACATTAAAGTGTATATATAAAAAACAAAAAAAAAAAACAGTTTGACCGTTTAAATGCTATCACCTTGAGTGAAATGAAATTAGTTCTAACAAACATGGAAATGCTGGAACTAACCAAAAACAGTTACATAAACAATCCTTGAAAATGAATGTAGCAACATATGAAAGTACTCAGGGAAAAAAAAAAAAAAAAAAATTGTGAACTTTGGTAAATTTACTGATTATATAAAACAAGTAATTCAGAAATATGAAAAAGTTGGATAGACAGAACTTGTGTAGACATGTATATCTCCAAATACCAATATTAAACAGGTAGACTTTCTAGGTGCTACCATAAACTTTAACAATAGTTCTTTCCAACCACTTATGAAGGTTAATTTGAACCCTGTATGCATACATCCAAATTCTAACCATCCTTCCTCTGTTATCAAACACATACGCTCTTCCATAGAATTTAGGATCGATACAAACTCTTCTAGCAAAGAGATCTTTGATAAATTTACAACTCTGCGGTTATAAATGCATTACTATTAGGTAGTAAAATCCTGTTATTTATGATATGAAGAGAAAATCTAGGAAGATAATTTGGTTTACATTTTTTTTTTTTTTCAACCTAATGATTAAAATTAAATTTTCTTAACACTAATCTGCTTAGTAAAATATTTAAGAAAAATACACCAAAATTAAGCTGTTGTTGCATAAAAAAATCATGTTGAGAAAATCATTAAAAAACACAAGAAAGTATTGAACAAATATAAAAGAAAGACATATAGCAATGGTGCAGCAAATGATAATTGTAATAATACTATTAGGTTGGTGCAAAAATAATGACGTAATAATGTTTTTTGACGTATTTTTTAACGTCAAAAAACAACATTATTACGTCATTATTTTTGCACCAACCTAATAACACCAGCAAGTGTAATTGCAGGAATTCCAATGATTGCTCAATATAAAATAATTGTTTAGTTCCCTTGTTTATTTTAGTACTATTTCTACACTTAAAAACCAGAGTATTAAAAATTTTATATAGGAAGTACTAAAAACTCTTAAAACCAGATGGTATCAGTACACACTATCCTTCAACATTAGTAGTTAGACAAGAAAGTGTTATTTTTATAAGTACTTTTGGAATTTAAGAGAAGAAAACAAAACTCCTAAAGTAAAATGGAAACTACTTGAAAAGGCTTGAACATGTAATTCTCTATATGCACCTTGCTATCTTTGTCTTAATGAAAAATTGGAAATTATTATTAGATTTAAGGACAAGATTAATCTTTTAAACCAAAAGAATGAACTTACCATTAACTGTAGACATAATTCACTCTTTATCTTGCAATATAAGTAATAATATAATAAATGATAAAATAATGGTAAAGTCAGTTAGTAATAGAATTATTGTTCATAGGTTCTTTATATATTTTTTATTGTAACCTGACCATCAATGTATATTATAATCTATCTTTATTTGTTAACAATTCAATTTATGGCATTGATAGTTATTATCTATTCAGGGCTGGATACTGAATATCTGTGATCAGTTCTGCATTAATTTTGCATGAATTCTGAATCCAAAATTGTTATCTATGCATACGTGTGTGTACATTATATATATATATATATATATATATATATATATATTGAAAAAGACTTGTTCTCATAATAGAATTAAATATGCAATCAAATATAACAATCTACAGAGAAATATGAAAAAAAGACATTGCCAACATAAGTAATACTAATAAAATCATTATCAAATCTGATAAAGTTGGCAATCTATATTACTATAATGTTGATGACTGCCACAAAGCTATTTGTAAGGAAGTTAATAAAATATATAAGAAAGCTCCAGTTGAATGGGAAAATGATATTAACAATGAGGCACGAATTACAGCCACTAAACTTAAGATCAACGACAAGCTGAATAAGCTTCATAAACAGTCTTTTATTACCATTAAGGCCCATAAGGATAATTCCCCCAACATCTTACAGTGCCGATTGCTTGACCCTTCCAAGAATAATATAGGCAAAATCAGCAAGGCTGTATTAGAGGAAGCCTGCAAATACACTAGGAATGCTACAGGGGCCAATCATTGGAAGAATACTAAAAGACGCTATCAATTGGTTCTCTAATATAAAAAAAAAACTGAGTGAACCTTCATACAATTTGACATCATCAACTTCTACTCGTCGATCACTGAAGACCTACTGATGGCTGCTATAACTTTCTTTGGCCAAGGATTATTGCACCATCACTGACCAGGAAATCAACATCATTATGCAAGCCCAGAAACCCATCCTATGTCACGATGGTTCTACATAGACCAAAAAAAAATAAAAAAAAATAAATAAAAAAAATAAAAAATAAGACAATCCAAACTTCTCTATAGTGATGGAAGCGTTCAACCCCACAAAAGCTTGTGAATTGGTTGGCATTCTGTTACTGCAGAGACTTAGGTATACTTTAGATAGTAAAAACACTGGTCTGTACAGAAATGGAGTTATCCTCTTACACAACACCAATTCACAATAAACAAACCGATTTAGGAAACAACAAATTCTTCAGGGATCATGGAATATTGCCACTAACACCAGCGCCAAGGTGATCATCTTTCTGGACACTACTTTTGACCTATTCAGAGGGGTATACATGCCTTATGCTAACAAGCTTTATAACCATAAATACATGAGCAAAGAATCCAACTAGCCACCTGGAATTTTAAATAATTTGCACAAATCTGTATAACACAGACTTTCGATTAACTCTAGCAACAAAATCATTTTTGACAAATATAAAGCTAAATATGTAGATGCCCTAAATAAAAGTAAACACAAAGTTAAACTATAATACATTCCAAGCATTAGTAAGAATGCCAATAATAAACGTAAGAATAGAAAATGCAGCATAATTTGGTTTAATCCTTTTTAACATAGGTACCTCCACGAAATCGCTAAAAAGAGAATAGCTTGATGAAAAAGACGCCAACCTTGCCGAAAACAAAATTTTATTGTCTAAATGCTTATGTTATTATTAAGAGGACAGACCAAAGTTTTTTGTAATTATTTTTAAAAATTTTCCTTCTTTTTAGAACATTCTAAATTTTGATTAAAAAAACCTTGTTTCTCTTTGTATCACCAGAACTAGTAAAATAACAGAATTTTTAGCATGTTTTTTTGGTATGACACATTAATTTGAAAAATCTTGCAAAAATAAAAATAATTGTCTGATGTTAATGAAACTTTCAGGAACTATTCACAGATGATCGAAATTATTATAAATATGTTTTTTATTTATTAAAGTCATGGCAGAAATATTTTTTTTTATATTTATTACTCCCCACATAACTAATTTTATGAAAATGCTAGAAATTCGATCACATCGGGTTTAGTGATTACAATAGTTAAAAGCACAAGGCGTTGAGTAATGCAAATCATGTTTTTTTTTTTGTTTTTAATTGATGTTTTAATTGACCCCCCACACACCTGAAAATCAGCTCTGAATTGTAACATACAAAACTCAATAAAACAAAGATATTATTTAATTTCAAATGCTTTTATTTGCTTTTATGAATATGGACAATATTTTCTGAAAGCAAAAAGTTTTTTGATGAAAAATGAATTTTTAATAAAATTATTTGTTATTTCTTTAATTAACATAGATTTTTACATTCAAGTTGTTAAAATATTATAAAATTAGTTAAAAGCTGCATCGGGTTTCCTAAGTCCCCTTATGAGATAGATCCTTTTTTTAGCGCGTTGTAAATTGTATCATTTTGACTAATCAGAAGATTCACAGTAATTAAGAAATGTAATTTTGTGTTTATAATCAGGCTGTAATTATAAAGTACGGAAAACCAACGAGAATACAATTAAGTTGCTTTATTCGAGTTAAGCATTGTTCTCCACTGTTAAGGCCTTTACTTTTGTGAAACACGTGTGGAGAAGTTAATTTGATTTTTCAATTTCAACTGAGAAGGGTACCTACAAGTATCAGTATCATCTGATGAAATTTATATGATCTTATTTTTATATTAATCTCAGTTATGACATTTTTCCATAAATAAAATATCAAAATTAATAAAATGAATGGAAATACAAATAACACAGTAAAATGTAATAAATGTACATAAAATTATAGTATTTTATGTACACTTCTGATAAAATTTCATAAGAAAGGTACCTATAAATTAGATACCTTTCTCATGAAATATGAAATTTAATCTCACTCTTAACAGTCTTATTTTAATTTCTTTATAATATATTTTCCATAAAGCATCGTAAATGTAAAGGTGAAAGCTAAGTACAAAAAACATGCCAGAAAACATGTTTAGATTGTAAGAATTTTTGCTTGATCATTTACTAATAAAAGTCCTAGTAATTACCCTATAGCTGGGAGGATGGGGAAGAGATCGATTCATACCTTTATCAAAAGTACTTGTCTGTAAGTGAATATAATAAGCCTAACTGGAATTTGAACTCGGGTCTGATTTCCAATTCTAAGCTGTTATCAAGTACACATCCAAGCTTACAGCACGTGGTATTCCCAAGCAGGTCCCCCATTTAGGTAGTAACTAGGCTTAGTGTTACTTCTTTGGTGATTGTATGAGAAACAGTGTTTCAACATATGTTTGTAAGCCCTTTTTATATTAGGGCCTAAGTGACACACAGAGTTAGCATGCCTAAGTTCATAGGAGTAATGCAGACAAGAGGGTGCTGAAAAGTTCTCAGTCCACCAACCTTTTAAGTACTTCCTTTGTAAAACCCTCTTTCAAGGAAGTTCAATACCTGTACTGAAGAACTGCATTTAAGAAATTGGTAAACTAAACTTATGCTTTCTTAATGAAGCATAATTTTCATAATTTAGTCTTCTGATGCTTACGGCCATATGACATTAAAACATTAGTTCCCGAACGATCACCAAAGTTAAGCAGCATTGAGCCTGATCAGTACCTAGATGAGTGACCATTTGGAAATATCAAGTGCTGTAAACTTGGATATGCCAGTGGTGTAATGGATAATAGCTCTGGATTTTTGATGAGAGAGCAGAGTTCAGATTCCAGTTTGGTTCGTTATATTCACTTACATGCAAATACTCTTGGGAAACGGTATGAATCCACCTCTTCTCCCCCACCTATGGTTTGACTAGTAAAACTTGTATTACTAAATCATGAGCTTTTAAATGTAGGATGAAGTGGTTAAATGTTATGTTAACTATACCCTCAGTAATCCAGAAAGAAAAAAACAAAAAAAAAAAACAAAAAAAAAAAACACACAAGTCCCAAGTGTGCTGGATTAGTGATGTTAAAAATGTACAGTGAGTGTTGGGTATTTGAGGACAATTAATTATTAGTATATTACTCACTTTAAACCAATTCAAAGTATTTTATTTCTTTCAGATAACCAATGGCAGATAAAATGCTAACATAAGAAATGAAAAGAGATGTAGTCATTTTTGCAATATGTGCGGAATAGTGATTTAGTGCTTAAGAGGAAGTAAAAAAAAAAAAAAAAAAAAAAAAAAAAAAAAAAAAAAAAAGAGAAGAGTTGGGGGTAAAATTTGCATAAAGTATTTCCAGGATACTATACCGGATTCCTTTTGGTCAAATGGTCAGATAATGTGGATAAAGTTCAGTGAGGGAGAGGACAGAGAAGTTTTATTTAATTTTATTTATTCCGTATTCGATTTTATTTAAGCGTATTCATATTTGAATGGATAAATGTATATTTTGGCTTCTAATACTCTTTTGTTAGTCTAAACAGGCTGACCAAAATTTGGACTTGTTTTGTACATATATCATATTTCTCGTACATTGAACTTTTCTTTTTTGTGTGTGCATGAAAAGAGACAAATAATATTAATTCCCTGCTCAATTTTATTTTGATTGAGAATATTTTAACTTATACTAGGTTAAAATTTAATATATTGTCAGTTTCTTAACTAACTCTATCCTAACGTTAACAATGTGAAGTTAATCTTCATAATTTTGTTTACTATTTATTTTTTCCTGTTTGTGATTGGTTTCTGGTTTCTTCTGGGACTGACTTCAGCTCTACTGATGTCTGCCTGAACTCTGAAACATTATTCACTAATTATTATAATTTTTTCATCTCTCAGAGTAAATGAGTTGAACTATTGAAGACATCCTCCTGATGTACCATTTCATAGGACAATCTTTCAGCATGCCAAAACTGACTGGAACAGCTTCAGATCCTATATTGTGGAAGCACACCTTCAACTTTCTCTAAAAAATAGACCCCAGAACTGCTTCCCTATGGATCCTATCAGGTATGGATAATTTTATCATCTCAAAGAAAAAAAATACCAACAGAAACCAAATAGCTAAAACTGGTTCACACTATATTAGGCTGCAACCATAGCCCACCGAAATTACTACTAACATTTCTACCACAATGAACAGTGAATGAGACTTTTGGAACATTCCAGACTGCCCACAATCAATGCATAAAAGAGTTCTAGAAAAGATAAAGAACACTTATACACAATCAGTCTAAGCCAAGGTTCAAAACAAGTGACTTTTTCTGGGAGTTTTGGAAACTCTCATAAAATTCTCTATAGAGGCAAAGCATCCATGTCAGTTATCATAAATGGTCCAGAGTTTATTTCATCCTCAATATTTGTCATGGTGCAGGAAGTTTCCAGATATATCAAAAGCTTTGACACCACTAGACTGGAGAAAATCTCTGGTTTTTCTTAAGAATATCAGCCCAGAGTTACCTGCAATTTTGGCAAAACCATTTAACTGCTGCCTGAAGGATAGATGCTTCTCAAGTCTATGGAACATGTCAATTGTGTTTTAAGAATGTTGGTGAGAGCTCATGCATGTCACAATATTGACTCATTAGCCTCCTTAGTGTTTCCAGCAAACTCTTCAAATCTATAATCAACAAAAAAGTTGAACACACTAACAGGAAAAACCTCCTGAGCAATAACCAGTCTGGATTTCACTCTGCTATATTCACAGCTGATGTCTAACTGTTATTACCCACAGAATCACCCTCTACCTTGAATGGTTCTTGGGCCTTGTATTGGGTGAACATTAGTAAAGAAAAAAAAAAAAAAGTATCTCTAAAACTAACTTCCCCATTCAGTAGTCATGTCTTAAATATGAACTCAATGAGGGTAGAGGATGGTTCTTTGATCCTGAACAGCCATGTTAAACCTCACTTCCCCCAGTGGGTCTTTTAGTCCTCACAAGTCAGTGAGCATGTCTTGTTGCCTGATCTCCCTGCTCTGCTGGACATGTTGAGGTGCCGAGACAGTTGTTAAGCCCTGAATGAATTACACTGTGGAAGCCTATACGCATTGCAACAAAACACTCAGCATCTTCTCACAAAGCCCACATAACCTAAGAATGGATGTCAGACAATCTTTACAGTCATGTAAAACTAAAATTGTGGGCTCCAAACGTCCTCACATTACCATAGCTTCACTGAAGGACGTCATTGTCCAGGTGCTGTTCAAAATTAATAAAGACTGGAATTTCTGACATAAAAATGCACTAAATAGTGCAGCCATGTCAGCAATTCCAGTCCTGTATTGAAGCAGTCATCAAGGCCGAAGACAGATTCATAGAATAATCTTATAAAGAAGCTGATTGAGAACATGTGCACAAACTTTTATTAAAATACATTTGCTAGATGAGGGTGGTTTTATCAAATGATGACCAAACAATACATATCCTCAAATACAAGTTGCACCCAGAATAACAGGATTAAAAAAAAAAAAATTGTATTTTGGCTGGTCACAAATTGCATAAATGATGTTCTATTTTATTATTAGAAAGAAAAGATGAATGGTGAAGATCTATTTCTTTTCTTCTGAGTAGCCACCAACCCTTGTAAATATACAAAGTTACTTTATATAATTAAAGTAAAAAGACAATGTCCCATTTACAGAGGAAATCTTAGACCAAGAAGGGACGTTTAAGGGACTATCTATCTAGGGGTTGATAAGTAAATCATGGTGATTTAGGATTGAAAAAAATAAATAAAAATCACTAATTTTTAATCTTACTGGTCTTAATTCACTTAGCTGTCATTGGTATTGTAGTGACTACTAGGTTTTTCCACGCCCACATTTCATTTGTCTGCGATTGGCTAATAAATCAATACTGCCATTCTATAGGACAGTTTAGCCATAGCAGTCGTTGCTTTGAATTTTTCAGTTTCGAAAAACTTGCTTACATGTTTCATTGGTACAAATTTAGTGATTGGTCAAATTTTAACCAATCACATATTTTAGTGCAAAATCAACTTTTTCTGCGATTTCGCTGGGAGCCTATCTGTAGCTTTAAAAGAAGTGACTTTTTCACAAGCTGCCAGTAGAGTCCAGTAAATTTCGCCTGTCAACACAAACCTATGACTTTACTCACAACATTTCAAATGCACACACAGAATTTTGCTACATCTCTCTGTGACTCATCCAAGTTCAATCAACCAGGACTGTTGATTTCTCTAACACAAGACACTTTCTGATCAATTGTATTCTTGTGTTACTGTTATCTATTCTAAGCAGACTTGTTCTAACATTGATCCCTGAACATTTCTCACTAAAGAGAAATTTGTTTCGAACAATCAATTACAAATCAAAATACGGTAAAAGGGAAGCAACTTCTTTTCCCTTAATCTACAGTGAATACAAATTATTGTATATTTTGTTCTTGTATGTTATTTCAATTCAATATATACTTGTTGATTCACATTTGGAATTTTGTTGTTTTCTTGAATCATTAATAATACAAAAAGTATATGCGCAAAGAACACGCGTAACAATATCAACCAACATTTTTTTGTTTTTTGTAGTAAATTTTTCAGAAGCAATTACACAAACTTTCAAACTATTATTCTTTGAGGTTCATAAATTCAATAAAGAATATAAACTGATAATTTGCGTAAATTTTTGTTCTTTATATATCAGTTTGTTCATAAAGAGAATTCTTTAATTTCCGTTACCCCACCTCAAAAAGTCTCTTTTCGTACGCAAATCAACTCTGGAAAAAAATGGGACACCTGAAGTTTAAGATACATTTTTTGAAGCTTTCTTTTCATTTTAGTTTTAATTAGAAGCTAATAAATTTAATATTTCCACTGAGCAAAACACTTTGCTACATTTCAAACCGAATTTAAATTGATTAGATTAGTAGAGAATGATTTTGTTTTTATTGGGTATTATTGTTTCATGTTTAGCGAATCTTTGAAAGTAAGCTAAGGCTAAATGCCAATAACTGTGACAGTCACGAATCGATTTGACCACTTATAAATCGATAACAAAAAGAAAAGGGGAATATTATTTCGATTCTGAAAGTGTAATGGACTAAAAAAAAAAAAAAAAATCCCCAAAAAGACTTTTTTTTTTTTTTAATTATTATGTAAGTAGTGTCCATTACTGTTTTCTAGCTTTCTTTGATCACTATTAGACTAGAGTTACTTTAAAGGGCATTTAATTTTTAAATAAATGTTTAATTTAGAAAAAAAAAAAAAAAAAAAAGAAAGACGACTCATTTGAGTTTGACTTTCTTACACCAAGTGCGAATTGGACTCAAGCCAGATTTATTGTGTCACATTTCAAAACTTGACTGGCAGTCCTCGTTTTTTTAATGAAGCTAATTAAAAAATAATAATTTAAGCAATTATTTTGCATAAAAATAATCTTATGCTTACAAGTCAAATTTAAGCCCTGACAAAAAACTGCTATTTTGTGTTTTATTTGCTTTAAATCGAAACTAAATAGAAACAACTAGCAACGGTCACCTTTAAAGAAATTGTAATCATAAGACTAGAAATGTGATGACGTCACACGAGGACAGCACTTTTACAATTTACATTTAACATCAAACTAGGAATAAAATGAAAATTTAATTTTAAGAAATTAAGCAAAATGTAAAAAACGTTGTCATTTTTAGTGCAGTTAGAAATCATACACACAACTACAACATATATCACTTTTTTTTTTTTCTTTTTTTTTTTTAAAGAAATGTAGCAAGTTGGTTCGACGGTTTTCTGTACGAAGAACAAAGTTAAAAGATAGATAAAAAAATAGGGTTCCTAAGTATCTTACCGCCAATTATCGTGCGTATAAGGGAAGCGTGCCCAGGACAATCAACAAATGTGAATTGTAATTTTTCATACTTGGGTTTCAAGTGGTCCAAGTGTTTGGGGACATCAACGATAACTGAAGAAAAACCCAAATCCAGAGTGATACCACGTTCCTTGCTCTGAGGATTTTTATCAAAGCATGCTGTACTAGCTGTCGTGCTCAAAGATTTCGAGAGACTCGTTTTACCACTATCAACATGTCCAAGCACGCCGATGTTAAAATTAAACGTGGGCGCAGCCATTTTTGACTAACAAGTAGCCGGAGTATATTTCCGGTATGTCTCTTTTTTTTTTTTTGTAGCACTTCCGGTCTGGTTACATAGCGAATTAAACATTAAAATTATAAAAGAAAAAAATAATAATCATGCTGTTTATTTACAAAAATTTATTTATTAATATATTTTTTAATTTTATTCCGTAAGTGGTTTAAAATTATCTTTTTAAAGTTTTGTAACCTGGTTTATATTAAAATTCACCGCATTGAAAGCCCGGTCTCGTCAGGGTTATCGCAACAAGCGACAATTTTTCTGTTGAAGGTTAATGTTTTCTTTAAGTTTTGTTTTTAAATATTTTTAGACTATAAAATAATTATTTTCAAAGTAAAACTTAAAAATAAATCTTTATAAACTTTCAGAATATAATTATCCCCCCCTCAAAAAATTGTTGCATTTATTCGGGTGTTCGGCAGCCTTCGGTAAATTCCGTATATCCCTCTAGTTGTTTCAATGGCCGTGCGTTGATCAACAACGGGAACGCGAAGATGGATGTTGTGGAGGGGATTTTACATATTAGGTTGAGAAGCAGACGTAGACAAAGGAAGTTACTGGACGACTTTTTTCGGTGAAACCGAATTGAATCTTTTGATACCTGGAAGTGGACAGCAAACCCAACATATTTGTCTTTCTTCATCATCTCTTCTGGGTTACTTACTACTACTAGGGGAAAAAAGAGAAGGGAAGCAACAATATATTTATTATTCAACAACGACGACTGCTTGCTTCAATCTTTGCCTTCCTCAGACTTTTACTGAAAATCGATTCTTAACTTTGAATGAAATAATTCTACGAATATGTCCAGAATGGGCTACATTTCTTACATTTCTTATTTTATTTTATGAAAAAAGGCGAAAGATAATAATGGCAGATACTTCGTCTTAAAAGAAAATGGATTAGACACTTTTTTTTTTTTGTTTGTTTGGATTTTTCTTTGAAAAGTGAGTTATTTACAGAAAACTTTTTTCATTATTTTTTGGCATTTGGTTTTTTAAAAATTCACACAAAAGTAAGCCAACTTCAAAAGAAAAATAAGGGTTTGATTTAATTTATTTTCCTTTGAATCAACAGTTTCTAAAACTAAAAAAAAAAAAAACGTAGAAATTTCTAGTTATTTTTTTAATTGATATTCTAGTTAATTTTTTTTCTTTAATTGATATTCTCATATGAGATTTTTTTCTTTCTTTTATTAGTATTAAATTTGTTTACTTTATAAAAGAAGAAGAAAAATGCCTGCTGCAAATATTGTAGTAAACGAAACAGACGTTCTCCGTCTTGTGACGGAATTTCTCCAAAATCGGGACCTCAACATTTCCATGATGTCCCTAGAGAGAGAAACTGGGATTATCAATGGCCTTTTCTCGGATGATATGCTTTTCTTGCGCCAACTGATCCTTGATGGTCAGTGGGACGATGTGATCGACTTCATCCAGCCACTGGGCAGTGTCCAGGACTTTGATATGAAGCGATTTGAATATGTTATCATGAAACATAAATACCTGGAACTCTTGTGTATAAAGTCGGAACCGAGTATTATGGCCAATTATGAATTTACAGTCGAAGAAGTGGTAAAATGTCTCAACTCTCTCGAGTCGTTATGTCCGAACAAGGACGAATACAGCAACTTGTGTCTTTTGCTTACATTACCACGACTTTCGAGTCACATCGACTACCAAAATTGGAACCCAAGTAATGCCCGAATGCAGTGTTTCAAGACCGTCTATCCAATGGTCGAAAAATTGATGCCATGTGAGAGAAAAAATGAAAATGGTAACAACCAAGTGGCTAAAAATGATCGTCTCTTGCAGCTTTTATTAAAAGGTTTGCTGTACGAGTCTTGTGTTGATTACTGCCAATCAAAAGCGACCAGCAATGGAGACGACATGGAATTGAAGTTCGCATCTCTTCTCAATGATGCTGGCCTTAGTGATGCCGATCTCAGCCTTCTTTCTTGGTTACAGAGCATCCCAGGGGATACGTTTTCGTGTCCATTCGAGCAGAAGACCATGAACGTGGACATTCGGCCAATGACAAAGCCTTCACTGGAGGCCTCTTGGTCCGAACAAATCCTAGTGACTCCCATCAAGCCCCGCATGTTTCCGCATTCGCATGTGCCCACCACGCGGCCGAGGGGCACCCCCGAGATGATGACTCGCTCCCTAAACCCTCAGTTTGACGGTTTGTCTAGCGGGTTGTGGCAAGGGCGGCGGGACTCTGGCGATGGCCTCAGCCCCATGTCACGGTCAATGACTCCTGCCGCTCGGCTACACAACCTGAAGAAAAACCCGATGCAAATGTCTATGGACAAACTCTTTGAGGAAGGGGAAGTTATCAACACGCAAAGTTCCATTTCTGATGACTCAAGGTCCTTTCGGTCTTCCTCGTCGGTCACGTCGTCCCCGCTCCGAACCCCTAAGAATGTAAAGTCTGGTTCGGCAGGAACTCCTCCCAGATCATTCTCGCCGGTCAATACTTCAGTGACCGATTCTCCTCGGCATGGAAAGATGAATTCGAGCATTACCAACTCTACCCCAGGTATGACAACTTCAACCAACACAGAGCTTTTCAAGGAGTACCAACGACAGAAACAGCGCCTGCAAGAACAACTGGACATACAGGAAAAACAGAGGGAACTGTTCCAAAAGGAACTTATGGAAATTGAGCAAAAACAAACCATGCTCAATAGTGATAACCGTGTGAAGGAAGAAGTACGGTTTTCCCCTCAACCATTCAGTTCACCTGAAACATCTGTAGTACGATCCTTGCAGGGAACACCTGGTGAGTTGTTTTTGTGATTTTATTATTGAATTATATTGATTCACTGCAAGTGGTAGTCATCAGGTTTAATAATTGATGATCAATCAGTCAATACTCAATATAATAGCATCATTTTTGCCTCTCTTATACTGGGCTTAAGTAAAAAGTGCTTTTTTTTTGTTTGTTTTAAATGATGCGTACGTGTTTTTTAGTAGGTGTTTTGATTTTTGATTCAATCGAATTAAGTAAAAAACTAAGATTTTAGTTTTAACGTTTAAAGGGTTTTTTTTTTCTTTGAGAAAATCAACTTTGAATGAATGTGATAGTTTTGTTTTAGCGTCAGTTAAAGATTTAAGAATTAGAAGAAGAAAAAAAACTGAATCGAAAAATAACTAATTGAAAAGAAAATGAATGGTGTTTTAAAAAGTTCTCGGTCCGAACCACTTGAAAAAATCTGATCAAATATTTTTAAGGGCTTCACAGTTGAGCCTATATTTTTTTTTTTTTTTTTTCCAGCACATCCATAATCTTACAATATCGTCTGGGACCATAATTTAGATTATTCTTGAATTTACATACATTCTCTCCAATAATGGGAAAATTGACCCCCCCCCCCCAAAAAAATGTTAATATATGCCATAGAATGACGATCTCTTGTAAAAGTTTTGCTAAAAATAATGTAATTTATGCTGCTGGTATATCTGTTTCTTGGATGGGACATTTTAATTAATAACAGCTGATGAAGTCCTGATTCTGATTTGCAAGGTTTTCGTGAGGAACCACTCGCCACAAATTCGCACATTGCAATGATTCCACACAAAAATATTTATTTTATGCTTTGATTAAATAATGAAATTGAAAAAAAAAAAAAAAAAAAAAATCTAACTTGGAAAAAAAAAATCCGTATATTCTTTATCACTATCAGTCTTTGCTCTCATCTCATGTAAATAAATGGTGTTTAAATGTTTTTGATATCATTCAGTTATTTATTTGCGCATCAGATATTTGACTGGTGGTTTTGAAATTTTGATTTGTGTAGTTTCTCATTGGATAATCAATTTAATGCAAGAATTAGTAATTGCTGCAATAACATGTCTTGTTAGTTAATTTTTAGAATATCTTTTGAGAAAAAAGCGATGATGCCAATTCTCGTGCCAAGCTGTCTAACCCCTCCTTTTTTTTCCCCCCTCGTGGCTGCGCTTTTAATGTCCAATAATAACGGATCATATTTTGAACACAATTTAACCTCTTCTATTGAAAAGAATCTCTATGTCTCAAGAAAAAAAAACAAAAACACTACTGTTATTCTGGTGATAAAATGATCAATTAGCCAAGTGCTTTTAATCGATAAAACCAGATACTTAACTTTTTTAAGTAAATTTACGAAAGAGAAAGTTATTGAATATTTTTCACTTTTTCTTTCAGTGAAAAGTTGGTTGGAAAGAATATTGTAAAATCCTTTAAAATACTAAAAAAGAAAATGTTGATTGGAGAATTTGAGAAAACTTGTTTAATGAAATAAAAAAGTATATTAAAAAACTTATCCATAAGGACTTGAAATTTACCTAGTAGAAATTGATAATTCCTTGAATGAAGAGGTGCAAATTAACTTCAAGGATATTAGAAGAATATTTCACTTGACGCAATAGAAATCTTAGTTGTTGCACCATAATTTATGATCCGTGTGCACAATAACAAAATGTCTGCCTGGCATGCAATTTTGAATTTATTTCTATCACAAGACACAAAAAAGAATGTTTACCATAGAAGTCAATTTCAAAACCACCATCTTTATCTCGTCAGCTGACTATTATTAAAAGAAAACTTATATATTATTTTTAAAGCTTAAAACAACTTATGATTATCTCAGAGATCAATTAGTCGTAATAATCACCTGTCAATATTCTTTCTTTATTGAATATAATCTTGCTATCTTTTTGATGTGATGGAGGTATTATAAATTCTAGAATTGTACAAGCTGTATAGAGGCAAATATTTTTGTTTTGATTGAATTGAAAGTTTTCTTAAGTGATAGTGCAATAAAGAACCCCACAAGCTCAGTACTGAGAAAATAAGGATATTATAAAATTAAAAATATCTTAGCTGATAATTTGTTTCTAGTAAAGAAAAGGTGCTACGTTTGTAATGTTTTTCTTTTCTTTTTTTTTCTTAATTTGATTTTGTCAAATCTTGTATAGAATAGAAATTTTTTTTTTGGGGGGGGGGTTAAATTAACTGTTAGTTATTATTAGTCTTACCTTAACTTAAAAAATGACCTTTTAGTTTTAGAATTTTGATTATTTCTAACATGCACACATACTGTAGAAAATTAATTTTATATAATTTAGTATATGAATTAGTTTTTAAAATTTTTTAAAATGTCTGTCCACAGCAGTTCTCTTAAATCACCTAAAGTGCATTTGCTTCTTTTAACATCACATATATTGCATTACTATGTAACTTTTCTTAAAACATTTCTACACCTATATTAAAAAAGTAAATTGATGTATTTGGATTTTATTGATAGAGAAGGTAACAGTCTTTTTAGTTTTTAGTAATTATTTCAACTATATACAGTAATTGTCCATCTGTTGAAAAAAATATTTTCTATTTAACTGTCTTTGCCTCTTTTTTTTTTTTTTTTTTTTTTTTTTTTTTTTGTAGACTTTGAATTAATTTTATTCCTGTTCACAAAAGTGACAGCATAGTGGTTAAAACTTGTTTGTCAGAGGTTTGTGGTTTATTTACTCGTGAAGCTTATTAACAATACCTGAAAAAAAACTAATTTGTAATGAACATGTCAAAATTAGTATCCTGTATGTGAACTTGTTTATATGGTAAAGATAAAATTTAAAACTTGAGATACTTTGCTGATTTTTAATCATTAAAATTTTCTCTTCCATACTTGAAGTATATGAAAGATAAGAGCATCTCCAGATCTATATGTGAAAGCCAGACTCCAAAGGTTTACATTTGAATATTTGTTAATAAGGATTATATTAATTTCTATCCAGTATTTTATAAAAAAAAAAACATTTAGACTGTTTCTGGCACCATCTGATTAGATTTACCATATTACAAAGTCTTTAATTTGATCATATTTTTCCAATAATTTGCTCACTTCTGATGTTCAACTGTTTTGGTTAGATTTTTTTCTATAATAATATCTAGTAACATATTAGAAAATTTTCTTCCCCATACATACATTCTGATATTTTGGCTTGCAAGGATCAATTACTAATGAAAGTTGATTACTTAAAGAGAAGGACAAATGGGTTGCAATATAACTTCTGTTATTGTGTATTTAGCAATGTGAATTAAAGTGAATCATGTCTTTCAAAATACAGTTGTTTTACTTTGAGCTCTTTCAGCCTTAAACAATTACCAGTTTTTTTTTTTTTTTTTTTTTTTTTAGAACAAAAAGACAATATATTATGTTCAATGCATAATTCATATATTTGATGTACCATAGTTTATCAGAAATTATTCAGTTGTTATATAAGAATGTATAAACTGAATAGGAAATAAGAGCAGAATGATTGTGACAACATAAACTTGAAACTCTAAATATATCTGAAAAAAATATAAAGCTTTTCACATTGTTTAAATTTATTAATTATTATTTAAATTGTGACGATTCAGTGATATTCTTGATTGGTACCTCAAATTATTCTTAGATTTTTTGGGAAGCTATCAATTACTTTTGGTAGTCAGTGGAATTTTTTATTTGACAGCATTTCTTAACTTACATGAATCGCATACAACATTTTGACACTATATCTTTATGCTTGTTACACTTGAATCTTTAACTGATAATGTACAATCATTATCTTTTCAGTTTTAAGCAGAGAAATATAAGTAGAGTACCATAATGATAACACTTTAAATTATTTATTTTTTGTTTAGTATACATCTCAAATAAAAACAAAGAATTGTATTGTCTTAAATGCTAAATGGAAATTTGAATTCAACATGGGGGAACTGTGATCACACCAAAATATTGTTTGCAGTGATATAAATTTTTTTTTTTTTTTTTGCAGTAGTGTGTACTTTGGAAGTTTTTCTTATGTCTTTTGGCCTGACCAAGAAGTTCTTAAAAAAATCTGATCAAATTTTGGGAAGTGGGTCAGATTGAGAACTTTCCAGCAGCCTCTTCATACAAACAACTTAGTATAGATGGATCAGTGCACTAATGTCTGCACAATGTTTCAATATTTTCATTTACCTGTGAACAATTCTGTACTTGATTGTCCATTCAAAATGACTGAACACTTTTATTAAAAATGATTTTAGGTTTGGGTTATTTTTCTCTTGCTTTCCTATTATAATGGTAATGGGAAATATGTCTGCTTAAATAAGGAGAACCTAAAAAAAAAAAAATCAATAATGTCAGGAAATAGTTGATAATCAAGTCGGAGTGTTCTATTCACTTTTCTTTCTAAATAGCTATATGGCATTGTGATAACACCTACAGGATAATTGGGGGGTTGTTAAAGGAAACTGACAATGAAAGGTCATTGATACATTTTATTATTTTCTATAGATTATTTCTGTATAGCTTTGTTAATTAGAAACTTGTGTGTGCTGAAAATTCTTGCATAATTTTCTTATTCATGTCTGAAATCTTTGAAAATACTTACTGGCAAAATTAATGAGTATTTAAGTTTTTAGCAATTAAAGTTTGATGCTATTGCCAACATATTTCTGCTGCTATGCTCTGAATTTTTAAATATTTAAATTATCTAAACTAAGGAAACTCTAGCTATGGCCTAAATGACAGAGTAGACTGGGTTCTTTAGCCTTGGGTGGTAACCATTTTAAGATAAAGAAAACTCTGAATTCGGAATCAAGGAATGACTCATTTTTATCTTTCCCAAGAATGCATGGCAATTCAGATAATGAAGAAAAGGAATCTGAAGAGGCATGATCAACCATGTCCAGAAGAGAAATGATATTTAGTAGAAGTTTTTACAATATACTCTGTTGAATGGTAGAAATATTGTTGAAAATGTTCAAATCTTTTTTCATTCTTCATTAATTATTTTTGTTTAGATTTTTTTTTTTTTTTTTTTTTTTCTTTAAACATAGTTCTTACAATGTCTAACATTTCCTTTCAAATTTCATTTAATATTATTTCCAAAGTCCTATCAAATTTAAAACTGTAAAATATGTATCTCAGTATTTTTAATAAATTTCAAGGAAAATAAATTTGATTAACTTAAATTATTTTTTGCACTTGCAAATGTATCTCAGTGGTCACTAGTTTTCTTTTGTTGGTGCTTGGTAGGTGATACTTGGTAACAAGTCACCTAAGAAAGTGTGCTTAACATTTAACCAAAATCTGATTTTTGTTTAGCAATAAGGAATAATTATACATACATTCTTTATATTGTAGCTTTATATTAGAATGAGTTGTTTTGAAAGATTGCATAAAACAGAATAAATCTGCTAAGAATAAGTGAAATTGAAAGTTCACATACAAGTGAACCTGCACCAATCTTGTTAAATTGGAAATAAACACATTATCCTTAAAAATCTCAATAGGAATGAATTTCTCATCTGTTTGGATATGTATTCCTTTGGGAATTATAAATGGAAAAAAAACATTTAATAATTTTTAAATAAAGCAACTGTATAAAATGGTGTAACATGTGAAAATTTAAAATTTTCCTGAGTTGTAATTCGCATGTTGTTTTTAACATTGTATTTAGTTTTGCTTGTGAAAATCTTTGATTTAATCACTTTCTGCCCTCTATGATTCCAATAACTCATGATCAGTAATCTACCCTTGTTAAATGGTTTTGTTATAATTCAAAAAACAACTCTATTGGGTTGTTCCCAAATGAAGGCCAGACATCTGCCTGTTTAAAATCTCTGGAGAATGTTTTTGGTACTCTGATTTCATTGGTGCTATCTGCAGATTTTCACCTCTCACACCTAGTTCTATGCTATTTACTCTTCTTGTTAAAATCTGACTTTTTTTTTTTTTTTTTTTTTTTTTGTAATCGGATCAATCTGTATCTTATCCAACAGGTTTTGTGGGTAGGGGAAACTGTAGGCTCAACATCTATAGACATTTAACCCCTTTTTTCACTATTTTAAACTTTGTATATTACAACAAATGGCAAAAATTGATGTCCAAGTAGGTGCTTACTTAGTAATAATGATAAATATACAGGCTATTAATAACAGGATTAGCTGAAAGTTTTCTTTAGAAATAAAGTTCTTGTTAGAAAAAGAAACTTAAATTTAGGAATGTTCTAATAGAATACTTGACTGTTTCTTATTAAAAGTAATCCTGAAGCCATGTAAACAAAGAGTTCTTTGTACCAAAAATGCATATTTGTCTTAAATTTTTATATTTTAGAAAACAAATTAACTTATGAAGTTTTTATTCATCAAATATAACTGATTTAGTTCCTTGGACCTTTTAATAAATAAAGCAATACAATTTTCTTTCGAGTGCAAGTCTTAAGTGATAATATCTTTTTAATAAATATTTGCTTGCTTTATAAGATACCTCTTTGAAAAAAAATCTATAAATGATGCTCTAATATTAAAGACAAAACTGAACACTGAAGGCTTGAACTTAACAGCTAGGAATCCAGCTGAATTGATACGGACAGTAACCTAAAAATACTCTTATAAAAACATGCTGGCAAATTCAATATAAATAAGAATATTAAGTCAAAGTGCACAAAATATTTTCATAATTGCTGTCAGACATAACACGTTTTAATTTTGGTGATAGTGAAAATTTTTGTTTTTAGTAAAAGATTTGCACACATGCACAGTTTGATTTTAACCAGTGGTAAAAAAAAAACAAAACAAAGGATTTTTAGTCTGAAAATTCCTTATCAAAAATGATCAAAATTTTACTTTGTAAAATATATGCAAAAATACCATTGAGAGAAACTTAAATGAATAATTATGAAAGAAGTTACCTATGAATTAATTTTATTTTTAATTAGCCTCAATTATTTCTATTTAACTAGTTTAGCAAAAGAAATTAATGTATAATATAAATTCAAACATCATTTTAGAAAGAAAATTGAAAAGCTGTAATCTAAAATAAACAGATCCACTCAAGTTTTAGCAAGAGCTTTTAGCCTTAAATAACCTACAAAAAGTTGATGAGTTGTAAAAAAAAAAAAAAAAAAAAATCAATCAAACTCCATAGCACTTGTTAGTTTTACCAGCCTGTTCAAATCTTCTCTTCTTCATAGCTGACAAAATGACTTGCTCACAATTGATCAGGAACATCTAGAATCCACTAAAGCTGTCGATAGTCCATGAATCCAGATTTTGATTACAGGTAGCATTGCCTTTTTCATTTTGCTAGGGGAGATGATTAGCACTGATATATTTTTCTTCCAACTCATTTCTCAGACACTGAGATGTGACCAAATTTTTGGCACTAGTGATACTTTTTGCTTTGATCTATTTCTTGTCTTTTCTTGGTGAAGCAAGCAATCTCTCACCCTTATAATTAGGTCCATGACACCTGTAACATGTAAAATCAGCTATTTATTTGTTTGCTGTTGGCATTGGTTCTGATATTTTGTATATTGTTTTTTTTTGTTACTGCTATGGCTACACCCAGTACTTCTGCAAGGTAATTAAGTATGGGAATAATGATTAGCAAATGTAGTTGGATTAACCATAACTGCTGAGTAGATATAGATTAAGTTCAATCCTTACTGGATACTCCATACAAAATTTGACATTCCTTATATTACATAAATTATATACTAGTTCAACCATTTTCATTCTTTTGGCTACATTTGCATTAGAGCTACTGAACTTGGGTATCAAATTTAAATCAAGACCTTTTTCTAAAGTTGCCAAACTAACTTATAATGAAGCTGGTTCAACAATCTGCTTAACCAAACAAAACTCACAATGAATAAAGAGGCACAGAAGTCAAACATTTCTGAATTGTCCACAAAAGTCCAATGCTGCTAAATTGTTCAGTTAGAATTTCTATTCAGCTAACAAACACAGACAACACTCCTAAAGACTGTTTTCCACCAGTTACATATTGAGTGGGTATCTTGGAATGCCTTTTTATGTTCTTGATATATAGCATAATGTCATTGACACAAATATCTATGTATTCCAGTGATAAGTCATTATATGATTATATACTTTATATTGTTAGATCAACAATTCTTGCTTCTGTATCAGCAAAACTATATGCATTTTGATGTTAGATGTGGTAGTAATCTATTTAGATGAATAAGTCACTTTATATTTTTACATATAAAGTTTCTATGATGGGAATGTTTGTATAAATAATTTATCAGTTGGTAATGTTTGTTATTGTTTGAAAGTTTTGTTTTTAACAAAATCAAGTTTATATGATTGCATCCATTGGTGTTCATGTTTAGATTCTAAACTAAAAGCTTAAAAAAAAAAATATTAGTCTTTACTTTTCTCATATATATATATATATATATATATATATATATATATATATATATATATGGCAAATTTTATCATACATTAATATTACTACAGAGAATGAAGATGCAGTAAGAAGCCGGAAGATTTTTATGAGCAAGTAATGTAAGAAAAGTAGCTGTTAGCACAGAACTCCTGGTTACTTTTAGCCATTTTAATTGCAAGATGAGGCCTTGCTGCCAATTTAGTATTGTGCTTAAATTCATAAAGTCTAGGTACCAGAGGAATGTTTATAAGAACAATTACCATGAAAGAATTTATAGATAAGGCACAGAGAAGATACATTGTGGCAGTGGGGAAAGTGATTGGTATCAGGATATTGCAGATTCTTCCTTGGATTTTATCAAAGTGCACACACACACACGCACACATCTCAGAAGCACCAGACCATATGTGGCAGCAATATTCAAAGCATGGATGAATGGTAGGCTTATATGTAAGACAGATTTTGTGCAAGAAAAATTTTCCCACAATACAGTGAACAAACTTTCCTAGAAGCAGACCTAGCAGTTGATTCAATATAATCTTTCTACTTCATGTCAGTGAAAAATGTTTGCCTGAGAAGGTTCAGTGTGTCACTTTCCTAGAAGTTGGTATCAGCCATGCTGATGGAAGGTAGAAAGGATTCTCTCGGATGATTAATAGTGTTTTCATTTTGGAAGTGCCCAAACCCAAGCATTGCCTCGGTTAACAATAGAATGTAGTTGTGTGTGTGTGTGTGTTTTTGTTTTTTTTTTAGATCAGCTGCCAGCCTGACAATAACCATTGCCATCATTCTTATTCTTTAACCAGTGAGTAAAAGACTCCTAAATGTTTGTTAACTTTGTTGTGGTAGGTCTTAGTCATTTCGTTATTGTTTCTTATATGCACTACTGGATCAGAAATAGGCTGGTGCCCCAGATCAGCCCAATTGCAGTCACTATGGACTTCTTTGAGAGTATGCACATTTTGGTACTCCCACACTCAAGGTGACATGTTTGGCATGAATACCTGAAATTTGTAACCTGTTAATTTTATCAATCTTTGTTTCATTCAAAAGAGGAATTGTCTCTTGCATATAAACACTCTTTGCAAAAGTGGTAATGAAATATGATCTAAAAAATCCTTTTGTTAAGGGAGAACCCCCCCCAAAAAAACTCTCTCTCTCTCTATATATATATATATATATATATATATATATATATAAATTTGTAAAGGGAGAAAATTACTTGGCATTAAATAACCCATTTGTGCTTGATATGCCATAAAGCAAACCAAACCAAGAGAGGGATTGGAGAAAATTCTGTTATACAAATTATATGCCCATATAGACCTGCCTTTTGAAAAGTTGTTTACAATTTTTAAAAATCTACTAAAATCAGTTAATTACTGGATTTCAGTGAAACTTTTTGTACTTGTTCATTTATGAATTAATTTATTTATTTATTTTTTTTTTTTTTTTTTTTTTTTTTTTCTCCTTCTCAGTTAAAGAATCCAAAAGATATTGTGGTCTCATGTTGAATTTGTGCTTTTGGATATTGACTAAATCAAAGAATTGGGAAGTTATAACATGCAGATAACATGTTGAAATATTGTTTGCATTTTACTTTTTTCCTATTTGTTTTGTGTTTATTCAGCCATTTTGTATTTGATCATGTCCGAGAGATGTTCAGCTAGCAAATTAAATCTACTGGTATATCTTGGATTGTAAGCTTTTTCAATTGGTAGAAGAGATGTATTGATGAGAATAGTTAATTAAATGAATTTAAAAGTACGTAAAATTATTCCAGGTGTATTTTAAGATGTATTGTTATCTTTCTAGCCTAAAAAAAAAAAGTACATTTTGTTTTTGCCCAATATGACAAGGTGATAAGTTCTCAGCCTGACCCCATAATCAGCTATCAGAATTTATTAAATTCCTTCTTGGTTGGGTTGAGAATATTTGATCATGATAGATTATTTTCACAATCCAAAATGCCTTTATGATAACAATCCATACTTGTAGTTTTAAAGTGACTGTTGCATCACTGCAGTGCAAGTCAACTTAGTTACTAACTTGACTCTCTCAAAAATGACAGTTTTAATAGAAATATTTTAGAGTTATTAAATGAAAAATTATCAAAGAAATTTTTAGAAAAGGTGATTTAAAAGTAAGATGTATCATAAATAGATGATCCTGTTGAGTTTAATGATGACTTTGTTTGAAGAAGATAGAAAAGCTATGATTGAAGATTTATCTCAAAAACTGAATATAAGCTACTTAACAGTTTACTGTTATCTGGAATAACTCTGAAAGATGCCTTAATTGGTGAAAATGGTTTCTCTATGATTTGACTGATGCTGACCATAAAGCCGAAAGGGAAATTTTCAATTTTTTGCACTCTTCAGATCATTTTGCTATTTTTGGACATATTAATGACTGATGATAAAACATTTTACAAAAATATAAAATGATGACAATGGTTAGGGTAGGTGAACAGGCTAAATCACAACTTTAAACCAATTACAGTAAACATTGTCAGCAATTTTTCCTTTGAAGGAAAAGAGACCCAGTTATATCTGTTGTAATGGTATGGTGTTACATCATGATATCAAATGGACTTGTTACTGCAAAGATCACATCTAAAAAAAAAAAAAAAAAAAAAAAAAAAAAGATTAAATATCTTGGCTGGGTAAAAAAAAATCTCACTACTTTTATACGCTGTGTCTCTTCAGAGTGTAAGCGATCATGACTCTCCACAACTTACTTTCAGAAATTTCATCTAAGTACAAATGTTTTGTTTCCTTTAAAACTTCCTCCCTACTTACATGCTCCATTCATGACAGATTATATTTTTGTCAGAATTTGACGTTACCAGTTTGTACATTTATATTTAATGAGATTTTAAATTTCAGTGCACTTTTATTAATAATCAGTGCATATTTTATCCAATGGTGAATCTAAAATTCCTGTCCATGTTCTTAAAAATCTATTTAACACTCTTGTTATAAAGGGGTCAGCAAAAGTATGTAAATTTATAGATCTGGAACTTTATAAGAAAGGAAAGCAGCTACTAGAACATATAAAATCATATCGATGAATACTGCTGATTTATTTCCTTTTCAAATGAAATATATTTATTTTGTTACTCTGCTGGATTTTTCAATTACTGATTTTGCTTACCTATATACCAATTCTTCATAAACTGGAGTAATATTACCAAACAAAATACATTCAATTGAAGATTCACTATTAATATAATTGCTTCATAATGTTATTTAATGTTTTTCACTTTCAAGAAAATAGAATTATTGATCTTGAAGGATTAAACTTACAAACATATTGTGCTTGGCCTTCGATCAAAATTGCGTCTTGAATCTGATTCTGCTTTTTAATGTTCTACTTTAAGAATGCTGTTGAACTGCAACATGCATTTTAGAATCGGTTATATATTGATAAAATATTGCCTTTATATGCTTTCAGTAAAGGGTCGGTAACATATCTATTAAAAAGGGAAATTTGACAAAGATTTTATATTGAAAGAAATTTTCCGTCATAGCTGCTCTGTTTTGTAAACAGTTACTTATAGAGACCGGTTTTTGAATCATTGATATTGTTTTTTTGTTTTTTTTAAATTGGTATTGTCCCATGCAACACAATAAACCCACTAAAACACAGGGTGGAAGAATTAGGAACAGAAATATTAATAATGAGTGAAAAGAGGAAAATAATTAGCAGGACTGTAGACGGTGATTGACATTGCATTTAAATTTTTGCAATTGGCTGGAAAGCATGGAGTCTGAAGGGAGTTCTACAAGCGAGAAGTGTGAGAAAAGAAACTGTTAGCATAGAGCTTATGGTTACATTTAACCAGCTCAACTGTCAATTGATGAGTTCTCAACATGATAGAACTTATGCAGATAAATGCAACAAAATGTCTGCCTAATTAGTGTCTATAGTATGTCCCCTTTCATTTTAGCAAAATCTTCTGAATACTTATGTCAGAATAATATTCCAAATATTTTATTAATGATAGTGGGTAAGAAGTTATGTTCCTTTTGTCAATATCACATGCCTATTTTTTAGTCCCTGTAGACATTGTCATCTGTTTCATCTTTTTTAGACATGCATACCTTTTTACATCAAATATTTCTGATGTATTCTTAATTCTGAAGAATTCTAATAGTCTAAACTAAATTAAAACTCCCCCTTTTGCTTTTTTATGATTAATTTATTATTTTAAGAAAATGTCTAATTTCTCCAGTTAATTTTTAAATATTGAATATTAGATTGATAATTTAAAAGAAAAAAATTGTCCTTAATTGGTTCACAAATTCTTCAATATTTTCAACATCTGTGTGTACGTTTCATGATGTATATTGTAATAAAAAAAAAAAATACTGGGAATTCATGATATTTATCAGAGGTTGACTCGGTTCCATGAGTTTTCAGTGAAGTCTATCTGTTAAGTATTGTAAACTTACAATATTTTTGATACAATAATTATTGCTCCAGATTGCTATTGAGCACTTTGACAGAAATTTTGTTTACCTTGACATTCATTGAATTATATAATTTTACATATATTAAATTTCATTAGTATTGTGTGTGTGTGTGTGTATATATATATATATATATATATATATATATATATATGCATACACACAAACATTATTATAAAGAACACTTCTTATTTGAAATACATGCCCCATTTTTATTTATTAAACAATGTATTATGTCTATTGGCCTGTACATTCAAAATCTTAAAGAAAATATGTCCTCCAGCAAGGAACAAACCAAAATATTGCTTGTTATAACATCTAATTTCAATTTCCATTGATTCTATTGATTGACTGTATTTTCTTACACAAGGTATTGTTCTTTTTAGATAAGAAATTGAATGTATTGTTTCACAAAGGAATGAATCAAAAGAAATCTTACCTTTTTTTTTTTTTTTTTTTTTTTTTTTTTTTTTTTTTTTCTTAACTGTATTTTCAATAAAGGTATTTTGTGAATAGATTGCATGGAAGGGCATTTGTTCCTATGAGATTTAACATTTTCTTTAAAATCTCTATGGGATTATGAGAAATTTTGTTTTATTTATATAAAAATGAATCATTTTTTTTCTCTCGTTGCCTGGAAATATTAAACTACAATTAATACTATTACTTTTATTTTAAATCTCTTGTAATTCTGAGTAATTTATCTATTTCTGAGAATTGTATTTAAATTGTTCATATTACATGAAATATCGGTTATGTAATCTTGGTTATTTAGGATTTAAAGAATCTACTTTGATTAGAACTCGCACTGCTTTCTACTCTTTTCTTCATTTTTGGTATTATAACACTTGCTTGATTTCAAATGCTATTTTTGTGAAAAGTAGTACAACTCTATTGAGGGAATCATAAAACAATGAATCTGCACATCATATAAAGTGTTTTATAGAAAGTAAAGACTTTTTTTATTTATCTTTCAGGTTTATAATGGCAATAGTATTTGTATCTATACTTAAATCAACTGCCAAATATACCCTTTTTTTTTTTTTTTTTTTTTTTTTTCTATATCACCATTGTTGAGAGACACTGAGGTGGGGGCAAAATGTTGGGGCCATCTTAATAAATTAAATACTTATTAATTTTACCCTAAATTGAGTGCTTAGCAATATGCTTTTTCTCAGTACATTTTATGATCTTTGAGGACCAGGAAACAAGTTACTGCATTTTCACTAATGGTAATGCATCTTGATGTATGGAATTAGTAATTAGTATTTCTGACTTCTGGTTTGCCTCAATTTAATGTTGCATTGAATAGAATAAGGTTTACATTTTCTCATTGGGATTTTTTTCCTGATTGTATGGTTTTCATTGGAACACTTGTTTCTTCAGTTCCTACCACAATGGTTCAATTGTATTGAAATCCAGACTTTGTGCTGGCCAGTCTTCCAAAAGTTGAAGAAAAGAAAGAAACCTTTTTATTGTATGTGATGTGTGGCATGGATCACAGTCATAATAAAAGATTTCTCCATCTTAGACTGTAATAACTAATATAGTTAACAACTAATTTTTTCTGCCTTTGCTTTTGATGCAACCCTACATCATTGTGTCGGGATCAAATTTGATCACTTTTATGGTGTATCTTGCATTGTTTCTTTCTCCTATCAGCCTTCTTAAATATTCTCTGGCATTAGACTGTAGTTCTATTTTACATTCATCATTAAAAATTACTTTTTGACACTTTCCAACATCTAATGTTAATGTTTTCTTAACCACTTGAATCTTCTAAAGTTTTTTGTTTAATGATAGTTTTTCTTTGTTGTTATATACACTAGTTCAATTTTTTTTTTTTTTTTTTTTTTTTTTTTTTATAACACTGTGTACTATATCAACTGAAACCTCACTCTTAAAATGCATTCATTCCTCACTTGTCTGGCTGTTAATTTTGAATTGCCTACTGAGACTCTCACAATTTCTTTTGTCTAGCTTTTGTGGTTTTCCAGTTTTTCTTGCACTTAAAACACTTCTAGTAGGAGCAATCATCTTTAAGGTGGTTTGAACACTATTTCTGAAAATCCCCAGTTGCCTGGCTATCTTAAGACTTCAAAATCACAGCTTTCATCGTTGTTTCCATAAGAATTTAGTGTAAGAAAAAAAAAAAAAAAAAAAAGCTAATGCTTAACTACACTGACATGCCAAGACACATTACGTTCATGTTAATAAGATGTAACTATTCCTACTTGGACATTTGCATATTATTACTTTATCTCAGATCTTTCATTGGTCCAGTAGTTTTTTAGGATCTTTTCAGCCTCAAGCTGCTTAAAGTGGTATATCTACCGTTACACAGCACCTATGAAAATGCAACAACTTATTTTCCATTCCTCTAGGTCCACAGACACTACTGATAAAAGCATCATGCTAAATAATCTTAACTTAATAAAATAAAGGTATATAAGCATTTATTTTATGTAGTTTGCCCAAAACATTTGCATGCCTCTGTGTGTGTTTAAGCACTTCAAATGTGTTATCTTTCTTGTCTATGAAGTATTCGTGGGAAAGTAAAAATTTCAGTCTTTCAACATTGGGAATTGTTATTCCCTTTATATTAAAATTGAGATGACATTCTTTGGCTAAGCTTTTAAATGATGGTGATATGCCATATTTTTCCTGCACCAATTATGAGTTTGCATAATGCAATATGAAACCTAAAGTTTAAAATATTTGTTTCTGTTCAAAGCAATAGCATAAACCTTTTTTTATAATGTGCTATTTCTGTAAAAGAAAATCTCCCTTTTGATTTATGGCTTACAGTTTGGCTGTCATTGATTTGGGGATAATTGTGTATTAATATCTTGTATTTTATTTTGAAAGAATCTTGAGGTTTTTATAAGAAAGAAAATAGATAAAAACTATTTTAGAATGACTTTTGTTCTGTCATGCCAATAAAATCTATCCTCTTCATATCAACACCTTGTCACTCATATGAACACCTCTCTATTTTTTGTTCACTGTTACTAGATTAAATTTTGTATGAATTTGTATATTTAGAAAAATGTTTATATATACATAATCAATTTGTTCTAAGTCAATTTCAAATTTGTTTCACTGACAACTGGGGTGTTATATATACACACAAAGCAGTTACCTACTTTTATGATTTTTTTTTTTTTTTTTTTTTTTTTTATTCTGTGCTTATTGTCTCAGTCCAATCATTGTTACCCCGGGACTCTTCAGTTATAATAGCAAAATTATTCTCATCTTAACATTTTATTTCTTGAATTGAAAAATTCATTTAATATAAATGGTTGTTAAAAAAGTTTGTTTCATTTTGTTTTTTTTAGTTTATCTAACAGTATTTCATATTCTCATTTATCTGCCTCTCCTAACATAAATTGTAACATTAATTCTTTTTAAGCTTATTGAATAGCAGTCCTAGATTTTTTTTTTTTTTTTTTTTGTCTAATTCTGCATGAGTGAGAATTAACTGAAGCAGTATTTTGAAAAATAAGTTGCTTGGCTGTCTACTATTACACTTTGAATTTTTTTTTTGCTCTGCATGAATATGATTTTCATGCCTGACTTAAGAGGAAAACAACTACACATTCAATCCTCATAGGACTATATGATGTACAAAAAGATGCTACAATGAGTCATTGTCATAATCTCATTGTTTTTTGTCAATCATATTTTACTGGATACCAGTATAAGAATTATTTCTTGATTATCGATTATTCAAAATTTGACCTTTCCTATATTTTTAATGTTATTTTGATCGGTAGATATGAAATAATATGAATAATCATGTGAATTTGAGCATGTGTGCAAGGAGGGGGAGTTTCACTCACGAACCAATGTAATAAACAGGGTTACTTGAAGCTGTGATTATTACCTAAATGTTAAACACTTTCTTTACACTTATAGTTTGGTTCTTTTAACCAAATAGAGCTATAAGGTTATATATCTCACTGTGAAATTTTTTTTTTTTTTTTTTTTTTTTTTTTTTTTTTCAAATAGACAAATATTCCCCCCCCTTTTTTTTTCCTTTCTTTCAGCTATTAAAAAAATATTGGAAGCTCTGTAAAGATGTATATATTTTGTATATGCTTAAATATATAATATATATATATATATATATATACGCATGCACATTGAGTGGGTTTGTTTTTGTTCTGTGTTCCATATTTGAATAGTTACCTGCTTTGTTTGTTATTTGGAAATTATTTAAATAATATATCAAGATCCAGTTAACCATGTTCTCCATTATGTGCTTCTGAAAATTTTACACTCTCCCAAATTAGCTCATTTGCTATGGTCAGATGTCAAGCTGACATTGAGCTGGTATCATTACCTTTCAAGTAATGCCTTTTTTTTGGTGCTTGTGTCTATTTAGATTTTATATAATTCTGCAAAAAATTACTTAGTGAATTATTATTTGTATGAATAAGTATTTGTCAACAGAAAGCTTAATTTAACTTTATTTTTTCTGTGTTTATAGAGGCAGATTTTGAACGACTCTTTACGCCCATCTCATGGACAGTTGGCAATACTCTAATTTAGCTACCTTTTTACTTTTTTGCAGAAAAAACAGCATAACATAATGAAAAGGCCACAAACTTAATAAAAATGAAGTTTTATCAAAATGTTTGTTATTATTAAGATGAAAGACCAAAGTAATTTTTTATTTATTGAAATTTTTTAACACTTTCTAACATGTTCATAATTTTGGTTAAAAAATGTCATCAGGATGGCATAATAATTACATTGACTTTTTTCTTTTTTTTTTTTTTTTTTTTTTTTTTTGTTGAAAACATTGATTTGGAAGTTCTTGGAAAAATCAAACAATTCTCGGATTTTAATGAAATTTTCAAGATTTATTCAAATAAATGAAATTATTTTGGAATTTTTTTTTCCACGTGTTTACACTTAATTTCAAGAAGTTTCACAAAAACTTTTCTTGAATTTTTTTTTATTTGTTACAAGTAGGACTCGTCAGAGAATGTCAATCACCTAATTTTTTTTTCCTTATTTCAAACTTTCACTATTCTGACTGAAAATCTGCTCCAAATTGTAAAAGAATAAATGAAATAAAACTGACATTATTTAATTAGAAAAGCTTTTAATTACTTTTGTAAATAAGTTATATTAGGTTGGTGCAAAAGTAATGTCGTTTTCTCACATATGTTACTGTGAGAAAACGATATTATTTTTGCACCAACCTAATATTAAGGGCATTGTCTGAAGAAATACAATTTTTTTTTTCTGATGAAAAATGAATTTTTACAAGAGTTTTTTTTTTTTTTTTTTTTGTTTAATTTTAATTATAATAATTTGTAGTAGTTTAAAATCATATAAAATTCTGTATTGGGCTATTTCCTGAATGTGATATAGTAATTAAGTGGAAACAATTTACAAATCCAAAATTGAAAAGATTAATTAACATAGTTGCACTATTCTATTTTTTAAATATTTTTTTACTTAATTTGTTCTCTTTTCATCTAATGAAAGGCTAAACATGACATTATTATGAAAAGGTTGCATAATTTAAGTTTTTTCTTTACAGAGAAATTTAATTTTTCTTTATTTTTGCATGAAACATCTGTGAAAGGTAAATATGTCAATAAAATATTAGTTAATTGTGGAAAATATGTTCATTTGTAAAAACTACTAGGTAGTTAAAAAAAAAAAAAAAAAAAAATGTGTTCAAGTTTCCTTTCAAGTTTCTGTCTATCTATATCTCTGAGATGAGGTATTATGATTACTTACATTATTCAGACCAAACCCTTTATTTTGCCCACCAGGGTATTGTTCTAGTTCCATATGAAGATGAGGATAACAGTTTGAATAATATAAATGATGTAAGTAAATTTCTATGTATTTGATACTGTCCATCATACTTTACAGGTGGACAATTTTCTCAAGGCCGGAGAAAAAGAAACAGCCCAATAGCATTGTTAAATCCTCTGTTCTTTGCAGTTGGTATATGGGTCAGATAATCTATGTCAGATATACTTGTTGGAATTCAGGCCAAAATGTTCCATTTTTGGTTTTATCTGATCAGATAACTTTTCCTATGTAAGTGGAGTCTTTTAAATGTTTAGTAGCATAGCGTACACAAGCTTTGAGTTTGTTTTTCTTCAAAAGTGACTTTTTTGCTACTTAGTTAAATGCCTGCCTTGTTCAAAATGTAGGATATTTTAAACTTGTGCCCTATAACATAAGCATGATGAACGGACTTCAGGTTTTCAAGCTTGATGGAAGGCTTGCATGAGCAGTTTAGACTTGTTTCTTGCTATCCCCTTATTAGGGACACCCTATTCTTCTGAAATTTGCACTGAACACTTACACTTCTTGACCAAAGATGTCACAGTACTTTCTGATACTGTTAATAATCTGGCTATAGATCAATTAATTTCTCCATTTTTGTGGTTCATTATAACTTTTTCCTTGGGTCTTCTGATAAATCTTTTTAACTTGTTGACCAGTATGATTATAGGCAGGAGAATATTACCCACTCCAGGAAAAATTAATTGTAAATTTCACTCTAAACAAGTCACACCTGTATGGATAACTATCAGTTTTAATATGATGTTACGGCTTTTAGTGTAACAATGCTGTGAGCCAGAATTCTTTTTACTCTTACAAGAGGCTTCATTATTTATATATAGGTTTACCAATTTTGGCACTTTGTTTATAGTAACATCAAGTTAAGATAATGTCTAATTTCTATTTTAAAAACTATGGTAAGTCACTTGTTTAGTACTATTTTCAAATTAATTTTGCAAGAATTATGAATACTTTTGTAAACCACCTTATCTGAACAGCCAAAATTTTTAAAAAGCAATTTTTTTTAATAAAAATTGCTTTTTTATTAGCATAGGCAATATGCAGATCTGGATTTTTTTTTTTTTTTTTTTTTTTTTTTTTTTTTCAAATTAGTTTAAAAAAAAAATTTACAAATTTAATTATAATTGTATAGATAGCTGTTAATGAAAATTATTAGGTTGGTGCAAAAATAATGACGTAATAATGTCGTTTTTTTGACATTAAAAAATACGTCAAAAAACGACATTATTACATCATTATTTTTGCACCAACCTAATACTAATGAGAACTTTAGAGGTTATGCAGTTGCCACAAAGTGAGTATTGAAATGTAATCATGATCATTTTCATCTGCCCACATACAGACATAATTTATTGCTGCTATATATGTAATTGTTAAATCAAAAATTTTATGTAGTTTGGCCTGTAGTTGGTATTATAAGTTCTTGGACTGACCAACTTTTTTGAATTCTAAACAAATGACCAAATACTAGCTTTTTCCCCTCTTTTCAGTGTCTTCTTGATCAGACTAAGAACTTTCCAGCAATTCGTTTGTATATAAATAGCAGATTATTATTATTATTATTTGAAAGTTACTTTAGCTTACTTGTGGATTTTATATTACATATTAACTAAATTTGAATATATGGGTAACTTAACAACTGCTTTATGTACTTTACTAACAAGCTTATTTATTTTGACCTGATACAGTACCATGTTTAAATATTTTGTAAATACAAACCATTATTTTAGTTTTGTATTTGGGTTTTACTTTTATCAGTTTGCATCTGTTTTTATTCTGTCAAATCTCTTTCCTCCTCACATCTTAAGTTGGGCCAACAGCTCATCCCACAGATGATGCATATGATGTTTTCTATTAACCTATTTTTTCCTTGCTCTATTCCCTTATTTATCCTTTGTATTTAAAAAACCATAGCAAAAGATGGAACATTCCTAATCCTGCTCCATTAAGTGTTTGCAATGTTATTTTGTTTCTTTTAATTTAAAGCGTAGGTTGTTGTTTTTTGTAATATATACTTACTCTTTATGACTTCATCAATCCTTAATGTATTATCATCTATATTTTGGTTTCCTATAAAATTTTATCCTCAGGCTGTCATTCTATTTGTTATTCATACATATAAGATTTTCTCTGAACTGAAATGATAAAAATACTGACATGTTTACCAAAATTTGCTTACCATATGTTTTTAATGTTAATATTTTCTTAGTTTAATCATAGAAAAAATAATTTTATAAATGAGATTTGATGATTATAAAACAAAAATTCTTTTAAAAGATTAGTGCAAATAATGTTCGTTTTTATTAAACTAAGGCAGCAAGATAGGTCATTTTAGGCTATCTGCATAAAAATTAGAGTTGAGGTTAAAAAGTACACTTGCATTTGTATTTTTGGAGTTGAGAAAATGATCTTAATTATTAGATTTGAATGGGATTTTTAACCAATATTTAACACTTTCAAGTTTTGTGACATGACTCTTAACTTTTAAGCAACCTCTTTCATTCATGCAAAACTTAATTGGGTTGTGAAAGAAGTTTTTATTAATGTTCTTTAAACAGATCACATTTGAGTTTCAATGTTGCATGTGTTCCTACTTAGGTTGCTTGTTGTGAAATGCAAATCCTTAAACAGTGACAAATACTGTATAGAATATTGGTCAATGTAAGGCCTTCAACAAATCTAGATTGAATTGAATTTTGTGTGGCACTGAAAGAACACTTGAGAGGCCTTGAAGTAGAAAAATCTCAATGCCAGGGCACATGTTGCAACAGATTTTTTTTTTTTTTTTTTTTTTTTTTTTTAATTAGAACTCTTAAAGATTTCTAATTTTCTCCTGTATCATCTTTTATGTAACTAAAGATTCTTTTTACTGTTTAAAATGTTTTTCTTGTATATAATTTAGTATTTGATTTTTCCTGAATTTTTGTATAATGTTCAGTGCTCAATTATTGGTGAAAATGTTTGGCAAGTTAAACTGCTTACCTTATGCCAGACAAGCAAAAGTAAGTTAAAAAGCTGTAAAAAGAAAAAAAACTGACTCTTACTGAAATATTTGTTTAAACTGAATTTTTTAAATTCTTTTTTCCTTAATAACAATCTTTTATTTCCTTTTCTGGTTTGCATCCTTTTCTCAATGATCTGGTTGTTGGTTGCTGAGTCAACTAGTTCCATTCATCTATCTACAAAATAGTTGAGTAAATGCGTATAGTAACTGAGATAGTTTTCAACAAACTCCGCCCAATAGCTTTGTGAGGGAGGAAGAACAAATGATGGGTAGGGTCATTTTTGTGTGCTGATTCCAGTTTCACTATTCTCTGCTTTAATATATCAGAACTAAGATAATATTCACTCTTCCTCTATAATCCAGAATGTCTGCAGATTTTATATAGTGCTATACCTTGAAGTTTGATAACTGCTAAGATTCCAAAAGGCTAATTTTAGCTTTTATATATTTTTTCTTTTGTATACCTGTGTTTTAGAAATCTTGTATAGAACTTAACCTATATACTCAATTTTGTTTTTATTCTCTATTCTAAAATAATGTTATGTCAACACTCTATGTAATATTGTGTTTTCTATCTAAAATAATGAATATGTTACCCTATAATCCATTGTTTTTTACCAAAATTCATGAGGTTTTTTTTTATTACAACTAAAAATTTATCTTTTTCATCAATGATCAAGAATACAAAAATTTTCTTGGAGGATAGTTTTGTTATGCATAGTAAAAAAAAAAATCAGCAGGTTTGTATTTTGATTCAGCAAATTATTTTAAATTATTTAATATACTGCATAACCATGTCTTTTTAATTTGTTAGGATTTAAGAAATTAGATTTAAATTACCAATTCCAAATAACCAGTTACAGGGGGTCCTTGACTTACAACAGTTTGGTTCCTACAATATGTCATAACATGATTTTCCGTGTAAGTCAGAATGTACCTGCGACTTTTCTGTGAATAAGCACTTGCATCACTCGCCTATGCTAATGCAATAATAAAGTAATAATCTAGGACATTTAACATAATTAATTCTAAAAAAAATAGTTGTAATGTATAAATATGATAAATGAAATAGTTTTAAGCTGATTGTATATTTATTGCCATTGATATAATTGGCTTACGGTACATGAGATGACAAAGTGTAACATCTTGGTTCTCTTGTACTTGAAAGCAGTAGCAAATCTGGGGAAGAAAATTTTTTTATCAGAAATCCAACAGCTTATATTCTTATCTCTTACAGGGGAAACTGAATAAATACACAAACACACACGTACATTTTAAGTGACAGTTGAATGACTTACGCCAAGCAACTGGGCAATGATCTTCAGTGTTTAACAATGTCTAATTTCACTTCCATAGTGATGACTTTCCTTTTCTTTGAAGCACCGCCATCAGAAAGGTTTACACTACACTTGGGAACTATAATGGAGGGCAATAAGTTTCCACAAACACAACACAAATGAAAGAGAGCAAATTCACAACAATCCAGTATGGTGCGCAATCAGGGTGATCCACACCACCATATATAAAAGGTAAATGGCATAAGTTTAAACAAAATTAATAGAGATTGTGTCATAATCACAAATTGTTGTAGGTTGGGTCTTAACCTGGGGACTTACTGTATATTCATATATCCAGAGGTGTATCGTAATTTTCATTTCTTTTTCTTAAAATGTTTAGCAACTTTGGATAAAAATAAGACAAATTTGAAACTCTGCAATCCATCATTATCAAAATGTTTTTCAAAAAAAAAAAAGAAATTAAATTTCTGATTAAGTTCTGCCTCTTGCTTTTTAAGGGTTTTAAGAAAATATTGGGAATAAAAATAGAATATTGTTTAAATTCTTTTTTTGCGTGTATTTTTTAAGGAAATAGTTTAATGTCAATTTAATGACTTCTTATGTACAATCAAGTCTGTCATTACAAGTCACAAGTCAGTTGGGACCTTGAAGTATATCTTCATGAAAAATGGAACAGATCTCTAAGCTTCTTACAGTCGGCATTTTTTTTTTTATTATTAAAAGTACACTGATGTCTACAGTTAAGTTCCAGCAACCAGGGTGGAGTTCTTGCAGCATAGTCAGTCTCTGTATACTTTTCTTACTTATATTGCAGGCTGACAAATGATGCAATGATTTTTAGATATTGTTTCTTCTATTTTATTTACATTTATTCACTCATTTATATAGTCATCAGTTTATTATCTGTTACCTATATATTTTTATTTATTAAAATGTTTCACGGCATGAGGTTTTTGTAGAATTAAAAGTAAAGATTAAAAATGTATGCTAAAGATTCCCTTTTTTTTTTTTTTTTTTTTTTTTTTTTTTTTTTTTTTTTTTTTTGCAGATGTTATATTACAAATGCACAAAACCTGCCCTTGCTACAAAGTTATTTGCAGACAATCCTGCTTTTATTTTTTGTTGTTAGATTTTGACTGCTTAAATAAGGTTTAACTTATCTATGCTATAAGCAAAGCAGCTACTAATTTTTTTTATTCCTCCCACCTTCCTCTTTATTCTTGAATTCCATCAGATTTTATTGCAATTAATATTTTTAAAGCTTGTATGTTCTTTTGTTATTTAAATAAAACATCCTTTTGACTTTGATTAATTTTCATGGCTTAGTCAATATTATTGGACTTACTAATTAGTTTCATATGCATTTACTTGTTCATTAGGATTTTCTTTACTGTCTAATATTTCTTGTGATAAAGGTAATTATTACAGGTTAATTGAAATTAATTTCAGCTGAGCATTTCCCTCATTAACAGATGGGAATGTCTATTTAATCATTTTGGTGAGTTTTTTTTCCTGGTGTTGAATAAGTAATTTGATATCGGGTCAAAGCCTGTAAAGGGATTTGGCAAAATTGTATCCCAAGTACTTTTGACCATTTGTTGGTTGTTTTCAAAGAAATGAGGTAGAAAAAGTCATGAGAAAACCACTTTAGTTTTTTTATTAATAGCCCAAACAATTTATTTGACGCCAGGAGAAATTCACCAAGAGGCTTGGTTTTTCCTGTCCATTCTATTTAATAGAACATTTAAATGGAGGATTGTTACCTAAATATACTATATATATACACACATAGTACTTAAATTTTTAACTCCCCTAACCCAACAAAAACTTTTTATTGCTTACTATCGCCGTATGTATGTATGCATGCATGTATGTATGCATTGCATGTATGTATATATGTATGCATCAATCAATCAATCAATCACTTTTTTTTTCATTGATACATGTTTCATTAAATAATATAGACAAGTGCTGTGTATTTATTTTATGTAAATTCTTTTCATATCGTGTAAGCTTAATAACATTATCATTAAACAAGTTTGTCGTTGCTTGGAAATCTTCCATGTAAACAGAAACAGACTATCTTGTCTGTGTATTGCTTAATATATTGTAATGTAATTGTCATCTTTGATAATGGCTTATGTAAGCCGAAAGCTTAGATAGGATTAAAAAATATGGATCAATATTGTGATTTTCTTTCTTCATTTAATGATAATGTTATTAAGCTTATCAGGCAATATGAAAAGAATTTACATAAAATAAATAGACAACACTAGTCTATATTACTTAATGAAACATATATATATATCTGGGGCTCAAATTCACCAAAGACTTCTATTTATGACTAATATAAACATTAAGCCATACAAAAGTGAATTTGCCAATTTCATAAGTGTGATGTCAGATGTAAAAAAAAAAAAAAAAAAAAAAAGCTCGTAAAATTTTAATTCATTTGTGGAGAAGTTCTGAAAGTTTCATTAAAATGCAAAAATTTGATTTTTGCAAGTATTTACAAATGTTTTTCACTGAAAAAACACTAATTTCCTACGCTTATTTATAGTCACCCACTGACTCGAAAAGATTAACCAGTTTTGAAGGTTCTAAAAGGGGTTAAAAAAAAATAATTTAATCAAAAAATGCTCTGATCTTTCCTCTTAATAATAACAATAATTTTGATGATAAAATTTTGTTTTTAAGTTTGGGGTATTTTTTCATCATATATGCTCATTTTTTAGCAAATCTGTAATTAGTAAGTTACTTCATTATTTATGAAAACATTAATATACAGGGAGCACAAAAAAATAATTTTATCATATCTCTATAGAAATTAGATTCTGCACACACAACGTATACTTGTGTTGGATTTATTGATTTATTACTAGAATAATAATATTCACTGTAGTGGCTGTCAGGCATACATCAATGGGCATACATCAATGTTAATTGGTTTTAATTTCTTAGCTGTTTTTATTTGCATTTGTACATGTGATGCTCTAGTCTGTGCTCATTGGATGGAGGGAGGGGAATGCTTTCTAAATAATAGGTTTGACACAATTATCTGCATTAATTATCCTCTTAACAGACTTGTTTATTATGTAACATTTGCTGTGGATGTTGATTTGGGCTGTTAATTTTCTCATTTCAGTAAGTGCAGTATTAGGAATATTTATGTTCATAAAAAATGGTATGAGTTAAATAGTAGGGTAAAGAGAAAAACATGAGGTTTTAATATGTATCCTGCTGAAAGCAGCTGACAGGAATACTCATTTTAAGGCATATTATTAAAGGTTATGGAAAATACGAAGAAAAAAAAAAGAAATGATAAATACAGCATTTATATTCTGCTATATCAGAAGAACTGAACATGTTAATATGGAACAAAACAAATTTTGATTTAAAGTAACTTAAAATTTTTTGTGAAGGAAAAACAGTTTGTTGGTTTATCCCCCCCCCCCCACCCTCACTACTACTATATAAATTTTTTTTTTTAAGTATATGAATATAACCATGCAAAAACATTGAAATTTTTAATGAGGAATGGAGTACAACTTTAAATGGTGATGGCAGGGTAGCCAATCAGTACCAAAATAGAAATGTCTGAAAGCATTTAAACTACAAAAGAATTAAGAATTACAAGGGTTTCCTGAAAAGTTCTCAGTCTGACCCACTTTTCAATAACGAAATCTCTGAATACTGATTTTTTGGAAAGTGGACTGTGCCAAGAACTTTTTAGTATCTCATCATAACTGACTCTCAAGTTGGTAATGACTGTGATGTTATATGACATAAATGAAGTAGAAAATTCAAGCACCACAATGTTTATTATGGAATATTGCATTAATAAGATTTATTTGGATATTAGGTTGGTGCAAAAATAATATCGGTTTTTGACGTATTTTTTAACGTAAAAAACCGACATTATTTTTGCACCAACCTAATACAATTTTTGAGTGTATTATGCTGCTTCTATCAAATGTTGAATTTATTGTCCAATCATGATTTCACATTATTTTTATTTGAAGGGTAAATTAACTGTTTTTAGTTCTATTTCTGTGTTCATTCTCTCACTATATTCCACGTTACTTCAGAATGTGATTGAATATGGCCTTCAACAACTATTTTGTTTCTTTGACCCACCCTGTCATTGTCTTTGTGGTACTTTTTCTGTCATCCATTTACCCCAAATTGTTAAGTAGGTTAATGTTTTCCTCCTCTTCTCTTGCTTTTAATGTGCCTTGTGAGTGTTAAATTCTTTATGCCCCTCTTTCTTCATTGTCTAAAGATTTCTAGCTCTCTTTCTGATTAACTATTTATTTTAGTTTCTATTCACTTTAAAACTCCTTTGTTTCTTCCATACTTTGTACTTTAAGCATTCATTAAAAAAAAATCACATTTTTAACACCTTTTAATGTGTAAGAAAAAAAAAAAAAAAAAAAAAGACTTGTGCAGAAATTTAGCATCTTGACTGATAATCATATGCTCCATCTTGTTATAGTTAATGGCTAGTCTTTTCTTTTGAATATCTTGTCTAATAGATTTGCAGTTTTCTTCCTGAACCTACCATCAACACTGCTGTTTGTTCTCACTACAAGTTAGAGATTATTTGAACATTTCTGTGTAGATAAAAT
Organism: Acanthosepion lycidas; assembly: GCA_963932145.1. Lineage (NCBI taxonomy): Eukaryota > Metazoa > Mollusca > Cephalopoda > Sepiida > Sepiidae > Acanthosepion > Acanthosepion lycidas. Next base: position 102,571,067 of record OZ010585.1, read on the forward strand.
TTTCTTAACATTTCAAGGTATTGTTAGTGTTGTACTTTATTGAATCCATTTGTATTATCTATAGAATATAGGTAGTGGCCTTTCTGTATTCATGTTGTTCACTCTGATAGCATTTTGATTATGGAAATTGCATTTCTTTTTCTATTTCTGTTGGCTTATATGGCTTATCCAGATTTCTTTTTCTATTTCTGTTGGCTTATATGGCTTATCCAGCTGAGTTTGATGGAATCTATTCATTTGGAACTTGTTTCTTTGGCAACATTATGAAAATTGATCTACTCGGATTCTCCAGTATTTCACCAGTGTCATATATTTCATTTATCATTTTAGTAATGTAACTTTATCGATCTCTAAATCATTTCATGTTCAAAGCAACTCTATTACAATTTTGTCTGATCCTACTGCTTTGTTCTTCCAACAGCCACTGTTAACTTAATTTTGGATTTTAATTCCATGTTTTTATGTATTGTAGGCTTTTTTTCTCATGGAAGAGCTCTCCTATATTGTTATTCCATCTCTATAGCACTTTTTTCTTTTCCTAATATAATTGTTCCCTCTTTGGATATTTATACATCTACTGAAGAGCACATTTTCGGCCCTGCTAAGAGAATTCCAAATAATCTTAGTTTCTGTTGTGAAATGGTTTGCTAGTTAATTTATAAAGATCAAATTATAAATATATTTAATGTTTGACTGCTATATTTTTTCTGAACTCTCTTAAAAATTTCAGTGATGATTGGGATATGCACAAATACAAATGGTTTTATAAATTTATTTTTTTTCTTTTAGAGAGAAAAAAAATGGTATTAGGTTGGTGCAAAAATAATGACATAATAATGTCGTTTTTTGACGTTAAAAAATGTCAAAAACGACATTATTACGTCATTATTTTTGCACCAACCTAATATTATAGGGTGCTGAAAAGTTCTTGGCACAACCCATTTCACAAAATTTGAGCAAATGACCAAACCCCAAACTTGTTATTGGAATCCTTTCTTGATTGGACTAAGAACTTTCCAGTTCCCACTCATTGTGTCCAAATAAAAGTAGTGTCACATGTCAGAATCTTCAAATCTCAAACTCTTTTTGGCCACCATCTGGTGATGGTTTTATATTAAGAATATCATATTTAGTATTGTCTTTTTAACTTTGAAAAAAGGGGTTAGGAATGAACTGAAAACTTGCACATAAATAAATGAATGAAAAGAGCTTTCCTCAAAACTCTTCCTTGAATCTATAATCAGCTTTGAACTGAAGCTAAAAAATAAAATTAGTCAGTACTATATGTTAGCTATATAATGAGCCAGAATAGAGATTGTGTGCACATGATTTAAGTTAAGGAAAACTAATCCACTGCAATATAAAGGGATAAAATTTGAGTAGTAAATATTTTAATTTGATCTCTATTAAGATTTTCTGGCAGTCTTTTAGTCTTCATCTAGTGTAGAACATCACACTCTTCTAGTAGGTACAAACTTGAGTTGTCATGGTCTTACATTAGTAATATTAGTAGAAAACGAGTTTTTTTTTTTTTTTTTTTTTTTTTTATCAAGGTATCAGCTATGGTTTCACTAATTGGCTGATATGGTCATTCTTGTTTATTATATCATAGAAATTTCATCCTTGGTTTAAGGGTCATCAATTATCTTAGAATAAATTTAAATATTATTCCGATAGAGATATATATGTATATATATATATATATATTATTATTTTTATTTTTATTTTTATTTTTTTATAGGCATCTGTCATTTATCTTATTTCAATTAATAACTTTCTGACATTTATTCTTAAAGCCTGATATTTTAAGGGTAGCTGGTTTCTCTATACTATAATTGCATCTGATGTTAGAGGCCTTGGTCATATTTTTTTTTCTCCTATAGAGACATGACATTTGTGAGGAGGTTGTGTAGTATATTTTGACTGATAATTCAACTGCAAACCTTTTCTGTGACATTTTTTTCTCTAGGTATAAACATATCTTCTTTTTATTTTTGGGGCTACTGATTATGCATTTTTGGGGGAGGTGGATAATGTTTTGTGAGTCTCTTGTATAACAAGTCAGTTAATGCTCTATAGTGTTGTGTTCCCTTCTGAGTTTAGTCCTAATATAGGCAACAATTTTTTTTTTTTTTTTTTTTTTTTCTGAAACTGTCTTAAATTTACATTCTCTTCAATCCTGTGACTATTAGATTGTTCTCAGTAAGAAAAATACCAAAAAATAAAACTGATTTCTAAAGACCACCAGATGCAATATACACTTGAGGAAGGCCAAAGAATAGATCAGCTGAATCATTGTATTAAAAACAATGAAGATTATATAGTCTACAAAATATGAGGATTAAGAAAAATGACTGAAGGATGTTTTTAGCTTTTTTGCTTATGCATATTTGGTCTGGCAAGTAGAATAGATTATCTTTTTTTTTTTTTTTTTTTTTTTTTTTTTTTTTTTTTTCTCTAATCTGAATTGTCCTAAGCAAGGCAGTAATGCCACTAAAACACAAGGGGGTCACAGGGCGTAGAAGAATTAGGTACAGAAACATTAATGATGAGCAGAAAGAAAAGAGTAATCAGGTGGACAGTAGATAGTGATTGACATTGCATTTAAATTTTTGCAAATTAAAGTTGTCTGGAAAGCATGGAGCTGAAAGAGTTTCACAAGCAAGAAGAGTGAAGAGACTGTTAGCATAGAATTTACATCTACAGCTAGCCAGCTCAATTGTAAATTGATTATTTTGATGCCAGTCTAGTGCTGCGCTTAGATTCAGAAACTAGGTAACATAGCAAAGAGCTCATTCAAACAATTACCATGGAAGTATTTCTGTGTTCATATTCACCTATGAATATTTTTACGATTTCTGTCCCATTCATAATGCTTTTAGAAATCCTTTATTTAAATTTCCTAAAATTGTTTAAAATTAATCATAAGTTTCACATTTGGTTGTTCTGTCTATTTTGTAAATCACTCTGACTATACAAATTGGTAGATATTTTTAAATAATTTTTCTAACACGATTTCACTCTTAAGTGAAAACTGAATTTTTTTTTTTTTTTTTTTTTTTTTTTTTTTTGAGCATACCAGTTCTAACCAGACTGTATCTAGCTTGATCACTTTTATATAATGTACACAAACTTGGCTCATCAACAAAGATACTGCAATTGCTTGTATTTAAATAACCATGTAACACAATCTATAATGAAAATATATTTGGCTGTCATTTATATTTTAGTTGTAGAACTATTTTATTTTATTTTTTATTTTATTTTTTTTTTAATATTTTGAATAGATAATGTTAGTTTTGATAGTATGTGCTTCTTGAAGGCTTGACTTTTTGCCAACTAAGTTTTGCAAAAGCTGACAATTGTTTATATTGTAGTTTTACTGTCAACATTCTAACTTAATTACAATACTGATTGTTAATGACAATAGGGATAGTTAATTATTTTGTTTTCTTTACCCTGTTATTGTTATTCTTGCATATTATTAATATATAGCTGTTTGCCATTGTCAACAACAATGCTGCACTCTCTATCACAGTACTTAAATCTTAGTCAGTTGAGTGACTGTTGGAATCTGTACTAGCTTCTTACCTGTAACTGTTGTTGAAATCTCGGCTCAGTGACATGTCCTTGCTCATTTCTATTAAAACATTCCAGTATTTGTAAAATTAGCAAGACCACTTTTTATAAGTGTGTGTGTGTGTGTGTGTGTGTGTGTATATATATATATATATTAGGCTGGTGCAAAAATAATTTCGTTTTCTAACATATGTTACTATGTGAAAAAACGTAATTATTTTTGCACCAACCTAATATATATGAAATCTTTTTTTTTTTTTTTTTTTTTTTCCCCCTCAAATTAAAGTCTCTAAATGACTCAATATTTGACAAATGCCAAAATTAAAGGCATTTTTTTGTTCACATAAATGCATGAATATTATACTGTAGTCATTTCGGGATTGCTTTTTTACTAGATGACAAAAAAAATCAATATATTTCCTAAAAATAAAAAATATGAAGCACAAGTTGATTCAGTTAATAAGATTTCTTACTTTCTCCTATTTTATTTCCTTTTGCTAAGTAAAAAGAAAATGCCATATTAGGTTGGTGCAAAAATAATGTCGGTTTTTGACATTAAAAATACATCAAAAACCGACATTATTTTTGCACCAACCTAATAGTTATTAGCCTATATATCATGTCTGCAGTGACAGTTAAGAATTATAGAATATTATGGTTTTACATGTGTCAAAATATGACTTCCTTCTGTAAGACTACCATGAATGATGTGTGCAACAAGTTATTCAGGTGTAAGATACTGGGAAATTCCATTTGGATAAATTTAATGGATTAACTCCTCAGGGACTTAGCTGAAGTGGAACTGATTTATCTGTCTTTTCAATGTCTTCATCTTGTGGCTGTATTAAATCACTATGACCAGATGGATGGACCACTTGCTGGAGTGTCTATTTTCATTCACTTGTAATTATTCATGTGTATATTTCTCTCTTCATTTGTGTATGTCTGTATTATTTGCATCTGTTCTTGTATTGATATAAATGCACATTTGTGTGTCTTTGTGTATTTAAACAGCTGTGTGAATTTCTTTTCATTTGTTTCTATACATGTGCACATATTTGAATGTGAAAACTTCTTTAAGATGCTATTGGGTCTTATATGAAGTCTCTTTACAACCTCTAAATGGTAAAAATTCACTGAACTGATTTTTGGAAATATGTGTAACTCGGTCACTTGCCTCCAATAAATCAGTAATTATTTCTCATTACTTTTTCAGTTGTCCTAACTGTACTTTATCTAATATTTTCATCAATAATTTCTCTTTATGCTTCAATTTAGAATTTTAAAATATTTTAAAATTAAAGCAGTAATAAACAATTCTTAGGAAAAACAAACCTAATAAAGAAATTATAAGTTTTACTTATTAATATACCCAAGGTGTAAGAGTATGATTTGAATATGCCAAATAGTAGCTATAAAATGATTCAATTTAAGTGAAAAGATAATATTGATTTAATACAGAATGAAATAAATCACATACTATAGTTATTAACATCTACAATTAGAACAAATACATCACACAACTTTTATTACAGTATATTATAATTGTTCTATTTCATTTTTCTTGTACCTAATTTATAAATTAAAATTTATCGTGTGTGTGTGTGTGTGTATATATATATATATATATATATATATATATATATATATAGTACAATCTATAGTTCCAGACAGCTGTTCTGGAACATATCCCCAACAGGTAAGGGAGGACTATGTACTACTGCATTTTTGTTAATTTTATAAGATTTCATATTAAGAAACTTAGGAATTTTTCAAAATATTTCCAGTTAGTTCAACTTTCCTATTGTCACTTGGCCACAAAACCGAATTCATATTTTTTTAAAATTAGTTAAAATGGCCAGAAATCAATCCACTTTACTAAATATGAAATATTTGATCAATAATTGTTTACCTACAAGTAATTATTTTTGCTTTGTTTGTTCAAAAATCATAACCTGGCATTTCTCATGTTTATTCAGAATTAAATCAGCCACATTCAGGATAGATTTTCAGGTTGAAAATGTTACATGGATCATGTTGGCATGAATTATTTTATAAAAACTTTCTTACATACTAATTATCTATGCTATAATTAATAATCTAAAAAAACTGAACAATTTTATCAATTAAATAGAAAAATGCCTTGTGAATTATAAGACATGCATATATATATATATATATATATATATATATATATATATATATATATATATATTCTTTAGTGCTTGTAGATTTATTTTTATTCAATGATGCTTGAGTTGATGTACTTGACTATCATTTAACATCAAAGAGATGCTATACTAATTTATTTTATTGGCTTTTGGAAAAGAAAGGATGCCAACTTTTTGGTTTAGTGCAATGTCTGTCTTCAATTATTCTGTATAAATTTTTTGTTAGAGATTTTACTAACAGAGTAACTTACAATAAGGACCAAGTAACAGTGTATTTCCCCTTTGTTGATTCAACAGGACAAAAAACTGCCAAACTGAGATCACTGATTAAAGGTAACCATTTATGATTACCATGTTTCCTCAATGTGTGTACTTTTCTTTTTTTCTTTAAAACTTTTCATACATTTTTCATTGAGATATTGTATTACATTTCTTGATATTTTAAAACCAAATAGTGGTTTTGTTCACTATAGATATATATTACTACTTTTAAAATTTGTTGTTAGTATGAATCAATGAAATTATGTTTGTATGCTTTAAAAAAAAAAAAAAAATGACTTGCGTGTTTTTTAAAATAGCAAACATATTTCACAAATGGGATTCTTAACGAGAAGAAATAACTTTTGAGAACCTGATAAATTTAACTTTACCTAGTTGTTGTAGAATAAAACAATGTTATCAGCATTCAAACCTTGTCCAAGACAAAAATGACATATTGATTTTTTTCTAAGTTAACGCTACTTAAGCCTTGAAGCGATTTTTCTTTTCACTATTGTTAATCTTTTTCTCAATTAGTGCATATATTTTACAAAAAAATCTGGTTGGAATCACTTTAGCTGTTTTAGAATAATGACTGGGGACTCACAATTTTTGGTTACTCTTTTACAAAAAAAAAAAAAAGAGCTGAATAGCTATCACAAATATCTTCAACATGATAAACATGTAACACTTAAAATGTAAACTTTATATTTGACAAATCTTCAGTTTTGATAAAAATCTAGCTTTATCACTTACTATTTCTGGAACTTTGTAAAAAAAGAAAATTTAATATTTAGTTGACATTTTTCTTTTCAAAATTTGAGAAACATAAGTATTAAATATTTAAAAAAATCATAAAAAAAATAGTTGGCCCCTTTTTCTTCATTTATTATTGTTGTTGTTATTATTATAATTTAACCTGCTGGCCTGACCCCCTACCCCCAAATAATGGCCTTTTCACAGCATGGGGTATATATCTATCCTTTTGAAACTTGTCCAATTTGTAGTTGCAGTCCCACCAGAAAATAAGTCATAATTCTGCCATCTGATAAACAAACTTATTTTACTTCTCATCATTTACCTCAAAAGTTGTAACTGCTATTTCTAAAGAAAGCTTTAATTTAACCCTTCAATTTTTACCAATAACCTCTATGAGGCATGACTGAAAGGGATTTGAAGAATTGGATCTTCTCATCTGAAGTTGTCTTCTTGACTGTTGCTTGCATACTAGCTCACAATGAGTCCTGGTAAGAGTTCACATACTGTCTGTACTGTTTCAAGTTCTTTGAACATTTTGGGTCATCTTGTCTAGTCTACCATTACAAATAAATATTTTAACGTTGTTCTCTTCATTGCCTTATCTTTTCATTTTACTTTATGGAAATCCAAAAGTTAATACATTTCTTGCTTTTAAAACATTAATTTTTAATATCATTAATCCTTTAGCAAACCCATATTTTCTTATCACTTGGTTTATATTTGCAAACACATGTACCAAATTGAGGTTATTTATTTGAAGTTTCTTTAGTTTCATCATGCTTAAGTAAAAAAGTTTCATTGTCATGACCGTTTAAACACTTTCTCTTGTCCTAAAGCTTTATTTGTTTATTATATACATAAATGCTCAGATAATTTCCTTAGTATGATGCACTGCAACAAAAGAATTTATAAAAAGAAAACAGTAAGCTAGTTTATTAGTAAGGTCATTAAATTTGTTAAAATTCCTGTTGTTTACATGTTGTATGTTTGTATGACTGTCAAAAAACTGAATATTGTGTTTTCATCATTTATTGGGCTCCACAACTGCTTATTTTCAGATTGCTTTTTTTATTTATGCTCTATCACATTGTATTTGTTTGCATGTATCAGTTGTAATGTCATTACTAGAACCAACCATGCATAAATTCTCTCTTTTTAGCATATATATATATATATATATATATATATATATATATATAACTTTTATTAAACATAGCAGTCATCTTTATTAGTCATGACTAGTAAAACAGAAGTTCTGACTGCTGATTTTTCTATTTCCATGTTACTGTCTTTTTCTTTGGGGAATATTTACAATTGGTAATTTCCTTTTTGTCTCTGCTTTTGTCTTGTGTTTTTCATGCCACCAGCACAACTGTGGTTGCAGCTGCTACTGCTGCTCACACTGTTGCATGATGGGAAAGGCCTGTTTTTATCAATTCATTTAGACAAATGTTATATTCCAAATCATTTGTTTTACATAATGTTTCACATAAAATAAATGTATATCTCTAATTTTAAAGTCTTCTTCCTTATCAGGGAAAACATTTAGTGTATGATTATGTAATATTGTCATCTAGTATGTGCATCATTTCAGATTACAATGTTTTTATTTTATTCTTGAAAATCTATTTATAGTAATTAAACTAGCTAGCTTAAATATTCCTAGCATCTTTACTACTCCAGAAATTCTGTTAACTCCTTATATGCCTTTTGTTACATTAATCTTTAACCTAAAAATATTGGTATTTCACAATTTTATTTGTTTCATTGTGTCTAGATCTACTTTACATTTCTGATATTATATAAAGTGGTATAAATGAAGATATTAGGTGTTAGATTTAATTCACATATTGGCTCAGTTAAATTTTTTTAGAATTAAGTAGACATTATCTTTCACATACAGATCATCAATGATATCATTTTTTTTTTCTTTCATAATATCAGGTTATTTGTCATTATAGTTTTGTGTGTTATCTCTCTCTCTCTCTATATATATATATATATATATATATATACACACTTCAATAATAATGTTCTTTGTTGCTTCTTTTTGTCTCTCTTCCTGTTTCATCATGTGAAACATCTGGCTTTTCCCTGGACATTCCATCATTCACCTCCCACTTCTACTTTTTATCTCCCCCCCCCCTTACCAATCACTACTGCCTTTGTAGTTACAGCACAGATGCTGGCAGATGGAGCAGCATTGGCATATTTTCTCTCCACTACCAATGCCTATTTCTGTTATTTTTTTTTTATTTTTTTTTTAATTGCGTCGCAGAGGAAATCATTGACAATTTGTCATTTGTCTGAAGGTTTTTTGACCTGCCCATGGTTTTATGAAATTCTAATAATCATTTTATGCCTGTTACTTTAAAACATGTCACATGCTTATTAAAACAATGTTTTTTCTTTTTTTTCAGTTATATAAAATACTTTCATTTCAACTGATAATTAATATTAATACCAAAGTATTGTTGTTGATATTTTTAGCCTTTTATTTTTTACCAAACTTTTACCGTGCGTGTGTATGTATGTATATATATATATATATATATATAATATACACATTATCCATAAATAAACTTATTCCATGTTTGAGTAAATGACCTGCCAATATGAAATTCTTTTAGCTTTAGACACAAGACTTGAGCATTCATTGAAATACTTATGGTATCTGACAGGTTTGCAGTTTACATGTAATTTGTAGTGAGATTATGATCCCAGCTTTAAAATTTTGTATCTCTAAGACTAAGAAATCTGTATCCCGTCTTCTATGATAGAATACTAAGTCATAAAGACATGACTTTTGATATCTTGGAAGACAGGTCACTGCTTTTTGGTAGATCATAAGTGAAGCTCTTTTATTGTATTTATTTATTTTCTTTTAAACTAGAAAATTTTTATTGCTTAGTCTTTAACTTGTATATAAATATATCATTTACTCCAAGTAAAGCAATAAAGCCACCAAGACACAAGGGGTTGCTGAGTGTTAAAGGATATAAAAAAACAAAAAATGACACTAAGGGGAGAGAATAGTAAAAGGACAAGAATTAAGACAGTAAATTACAATTGATATTGCATTAAATCTTTGAAGATCAAAGTTTGAGAAGCAGGTTGGAAGAGTTCCCCAAGTGAGAAATGCAGTAGAAGAAATTGTTAGCATGGGAATCATTTTAAAATGTACCTTAAATGTCATGCAGTGGTTATTTACCCAATTATAAGAATTTTTGTTTTAGGATAGTTTGGGGATATAGATTTTTTTTTTTTTTTTTTTTTTTTTTTTTCTCTTTCATAGCATCTTAAGAAGATTTGGTTGAGGGTTATTTTGCATTTATGCTTTGTGGAGAGGTAGGGTCACTTTCTGAGTAATGGTCACAATTTCTTTAGCTTTCCAAGTACTTAAGGAAGAGCGACTCCTCAAAGACTGCAGAAGGTGATCACTAGTCAGTAATTTTATTAATTTTATTTGTTAAAGTGTCAATTAAATTTGTACTTCCTTTAAAAAAAATTTTTCCATCAAATTTGTAAGAAAGCATATATTGAAACCATATTGAATGCTCTTTTAGTTTTAGTTGAAGATATATTTAGTAAATTTTGGTAATTATATTTAACTTGTGATCTTAGTATTCTTTTTTTTTTTTTTTATGTTCCAAGCTTTTTATGTTAAATAAGCATTTTTTTTTCCAGCTCTAGTATTTGTGAAGTATAGTAATTGTATAAATGTTTTAACATTTTTGTTTTTCATTCTCTTTAGTTGGTGTATTTTATGTGTAAAGTTTATATTTTTGTGTCCTGAATAAAATGAATTAAAATAAAAATGACAAAAGCTGTTAGTTGTGTAGGGAGTGGCCTAGTAGATAAATAGCTCCACATAACTTGCAAAAACAAAAAATGAAACTAGTATTTTAAGATGACTTTCAATATAACTCACCTTATACATATTGTAACAATACTATGTGCCAAACATTTTATTTTTCTGATAAAATCAATTTATTCTTGGTCAACCAAGCAATTTACTGCTGTGTTGATGTCAATATTTATAGTGCTGCACTTCCTACACTAGCAACACTTTAAATGTCAAGCTGCACAGAATGTAGAAATATGGATTAACAGCATCTACTAAACTAAATTCAGAATAAAATTTCCTTTTTATTAGAATTATAATTGGCTTTTCAAAGCTGGTTTTCTTGACCTGTACTTTTAATTTTTGTTGCTTGGTAATGAATCGATTTAGTATTTTTTTTTTTTTTTTTTTAAATTAATAATCCTAACAGATTTGTTTTTCATATATGTAATAATACCATAAACCACTGTTTGGCTGTGATGTAGCTCGGTGGAAGAACATTGAATTATAATTAAGTTATTAGTTAGTGTATAGTAGATGAGCCTACTGGTTGGGGTTTTATCTTTAGAAAATAATTTTTAGAGTGTACCTAATAAGACATTTTAAAAAGCCAGTTGTAGAGAAGTTATGCACTCAACAAAGTGAGGATTAAAAACAATATTTCTGATTACAATTAAAATTTTCTTTTGGCAACTGTTAAATTTTAATGTCTTTTAGTGAACTTTTAGTAATAGTTCTCTTCATTGTCTCTCTCTATGGAGTAAAAGAATGTTATTTACTTTTATGGTAAATGTGATTAAAATTTTTAAAAATTAACTGTTGAAAAATAAATAGTAACTACAGTTTTTACTTCTAACCTGCAGATTTCTTTGATAAATGATTTCTTTTTTTTTTTTTTTTTTTTTTTTTTTTTTTTTTTTCTTAAATTATGGTTTTTGTATGAACATTAGCAAGTTATAAAGTTTCAGATGATAGTATGATTTACATGTGATAAGAGAAAGTAGGCAAAGAGATAAAATCTTGAATTTGAACATTTACAGTTTGTCTCCACCTTCTCCCAAAATTTGTATAGGGAAAATTACATGGACATAATAGTTGTTATTCAATACAAAGTTCTTCCAAATACAAAGGGATAATGAAATGTTCTCAAATCTAAACCACTTAAATCTGACTAAATGATAAAAAATCAGAATTTGGGTGGTGAATCCCTTTTTGGTTAGTCTGAGGATTTTTCAACACCCTCCTGTATTGTTTTTATTCTAATTCGAAGTTGCAGATTACTTGCATTAAGTTTCCATACTTGTATAAATGCTCAACTTAAATAAAAGGATTGACTGAAAAACTCATAGGCTGACCAAGATACTCTCATGAAATGTGGCCAAATGAGGTTTATTTTTCAATATAGTCCCCCTTGTGGCCTGCACACTTCATCCATTGGTATTGCAGGGTTTGGCTTCCATTGGAGAAGCAGTTTTCTTCCTGTTGGTCAATTCATCAATAGCAGATATGTCATCACTGCAATGCTGATTCCCAGCTGTTTTTTTTTTTTTGTTTTTTTTGTTTTGTTTCTCCATGTTGGGAAACAGAGATAAGCCATATGGGGCCAAATCAGGAGAATAGGGAGAAGTGATCAACCAGTTCAAAGCTAGTTATGCACAGCAGCCATTGAAACCAAGGATTTGTGTGTTGGAGCATTGTCCTGATGAAACAAGATTCCTTTCATCAATTTTCCTGGATGTTTGGTCTTTATAGTCTTTTGTAATTGACTCAGCAAGTTGGCATAGTATTTCTCTGACGGTGTGGCCCTTTTGAAAATAGTTAATAAACACATCTCAAAAACTGAGGCCATAAACTTGGCCTTCCTTGAAGAAGATAAGGAGAGGGGCAGTTTCCACTGCATGGATTGTCTCTTTGTCCCTGGCTCAGTGATGAACTCAACACTCATCCTTGGTTAGGAAACCAGTTAGATCTTCCTCAAACAATGTCACATTTTCCTGTGATGTGATCAGGTGTTAGAAGATGTGGCACCCACCAAGCAGAACCATTATCATACCAAGAATTTTGTCAACTCTCATGTTATATACTAATAACATGGGTGATTGACTATAAATCAAATAGCCAATCTTCCATCACCATGTGGTGAATACAATCAATGTTTTCATTGATGGTGGCTGTTGCAGAATATCCAGACCTTGGGTCATCTTCAAAACTCTCCCGTCTATTCTTAAATTCAACTGCCCACTTTTAGCACTGTTGCATCATCCCTTAATGTAGCAACCATGTCATTATAAATGTCCTTGAGGCTAAACCTTTTTACTGCAGGTACATAGTAACAACACAATGCCAAATTTGTCCTCTTTCAAGAGAAATCTTTACTAGTTACTTTTAAAATCTTCTTTGAACAGTCAGATGTCCGTTTATCTAGAAAGAAACAATGCAGTTATTAATAAGAGTTGAAATTAATGCATACAAATTTTCACAGCTCTAGCATCACTCCTTTATAGTCAGACCCTGGATTTTTTTAGCTCACCCTTCTATATGATTAACCAATTGCTGGATAATTTTTTACTTTTATTTCTACATATTTAAAAGAATAGATAAATAAAAATCAGAGTATATATGATGTATACATTCACACTGCTACATAAAAATCTAGTAAATGCACTCGCACACATAAATCCGAAATAAATGTTTAAAATACATTGATTTGGTATGGATTTTTATTTTTGTTCATGCTAAGAAAAATGTAGCTTTACTTATTTAATCTCCTATTTGGTATCAATTATTTGTATTATTAGAATTCTGAATACAGATGGGGTTTTTTTTTTTTTTTTTTTTTTTTTTTTTTTTTTTTACATTTGAGATATTATTAATACTGTTTTCACTATTCATATTGTAATCTTTGTAAAATGTATTCATTCAACTTATGAGCAATTTTCTCTGCCCTTGCACTGTCCTATTTCAGCTATGATTTATAACTGATATTTTAGCCTCTCTATCTACAGATAGATAATCTGATAGGAGATATGTTTATTCTCAAACCACCCCATATATTTGAGATCCATTTAAAAATATAAATTAAACATTTTTTCTTGAATATTCTTGTCTTTAGAAAGAAGACTTGGCAACTATATTTTTAAATGTACTATGAATCAGCTTTGGTTGTTTCAAATACTAAAGTTGGCTACTATTATGGATTTAAGCTGAAATAGTAATTAAGTTGTAATATGGAGTATAATTATCAAATTGTCATAATTAACATCTTTCTTAATTTCCATGTAAGTGAAGTGCCAACAGTGATAGTTAATTATGCAATGTACTTTGTTTTATACACACATCGAAAGGCTTTGGCTTAGCCAATTACCTAAAAAGACATTCCCTCAAAAAAAAAAAAAAAATCTGTTTGGTCAGATTTTGAGGAAGTGGATGAGGCAGAACTTATGTGTGTGTGTATTTGAATATATAAATTATAGATGCACATTTGTATGGGACATAAAATTTTGAAGAAGATCTAGTGAGGTGTTAAGTTCTGCCTCATCCACTTCCCCAAAATCTGACTAAAAGAACCAAACAGTATTTTTTTTTTATTTTTTTATTCTTTTTTTAATCAATGGAATTATTTTAATTACTAGATCACAAAACTGGGAAGGGACTTCAAATAAATAGTACAATTTTACAATGTCCGTTTTTTGTAAAAGTAAATTAATGTAAATGAGGGATAGAATTTGTTTGTGAGTGCATTTATATGTGGAGGTGTGAACATATATAGGATTTTTTTTTTTTTTTTTTTCATTTGATTATGGTAAATGTAGACTTAAAGATTTATATGATGGTAAGAATAGTGAATATTTTTTTTTTTTTTTTTTTTTTTTTTTTTTTAAAGAAACTCTACTATAAGTGGTAAGTAAGGTTTAGTTAAAGAGTTAGTATTGTTATGAGATTAGTATTTAAAATGTATAAAGCATTGGATTAAACTATGCAAGAAAAAGACTGGCTTATCTCATTATGGGTTCTGGGGGAAATACCTCAAATGGAAAACAGATGGAGTAAGAAAAAAAAAAAAACAGTATATAAGAGGCAAACATGAAAAACCTTTATTTCATTGTCCGGCGTACGTCAATAACAATGGTTGGACTCCTGGCCATAGCTGAATTTTTCTTTGCAATGTCACGGTGCATAGCACAACGCTATCAAGGAGGCAGCTTAACTCTTCTGGAGTCAGGTCAGGGTTGCTGTTTGAGCCAATATGATGTAAAACCTGAAATCAACAATGAGGACAGTGCATCACTGAAGACCACCCTTGATGCATCTGAAATGTATTATGCAACTATATAGGAATTTATTGTTCAGCTAGTGAAACATTTGTATTCTTTTCGTTCCTGTTAAGTTTTAACTTTACAAAAAAAATTCACCCAATATTAAATATACTAAATTTTTTTTTTTTAAAATTTATTTTGACTTTATGGCATTTTAATCAGTTTGAAGAGTTTTAAAGCCTTTTTAATATCCTATTCTTTCTTTCAACTGGAGATAGTTTTGTAATAACATTATACAAGAATGAATTGTTTGGGGGTAATTTCTGAATTTAGTGCTAAAGACATACAAAATATTAAGAACTAGAAAGACCTGTGAAAATTTCATGGTTGTCCTATTTTAATTTCCTAATGAATCTTAATGACTAAATGAGCTCATGGTGAGTTCTATGACAAAATATCTGTAGAAATTCCTGTTAAATATTTGAGCTTAACAACTTTAACAAAATACTGCAATAATAATCATAAATATGAAGGCCTGTCATTATTTTAAGTGGGTACAAGTGAAAAGATTTGAAATTGACAACTTTTATGATTTCACTGAAACAGACATTAAACATTTCTATCTTTCCTTTTTCTTTTTTTCTTTAATTTTCTCTCTGAAACCAAGGAACATATGTTTTATTTTTTCAAGCAGTTAAAATGGATTAGTTATTTATGAAGTATTGGCAGAAGACATTATCAAACTTATCTTCCCTTTCTTTTTCATTTTCTCAGTGAAATCAAGTAGTGTCTTCCCCTCCTTCTATGTGATCAAAACAGAATAGTCAATTATTTATGAGTTATTGGCAGGGCATAATGGTCATGCAAACTAACGAAGAGAGGAACAAGCACAATTATAATAGGATACTGCCCAAATATATTTCTGTGAAATATCTCTCTTGATCTATTTCTGTATGCCAGTTTATATTTAACTTTCTTGTATTTATTTTTGAAAGAAATTCTATTTTTATTTGTTTTTAGTTTCTTCCAATATTTTAAGTCTTTAAAGCTTATACATTGCAGTTGCTTATGTTGGTATAAGATTTAATATAACACTTGCACATATGGTTCTTCTACAGCTTTATCAACTATTTCTCGGTGATTATTTGATAATTTCACTTCAATAATCATTTGATTTCATCTTTCATGGAGGGTGAGAAAATTCACAAGTGTCTGCTTTGAAAAATTTTATGAAAACAGATAAAGCTTGTTATGGTAAATGTCCCCCTCAAGTTCCTTCTTTGATCTTGTGATGGTTCAGTTTCCTAACTCTTGAGTTACTCTTCTGGAATGCCAGCCAACCTTGTCATCTTTGCTGGTTAACAAGTTCCTATTTTTTTTTTTTTTTTTTTTTTTTTTTTTTTTTCTGTTTTTGTTTCTAATCTGAAGTCCTTATTCTCAGTTACTTTTGACTTTAACTAAGTAAATGAAATACCATTTTGAAGATAGTTTAATGAAGAATTGTCAATATTAGAATTGCATCTGCATTCAGCCTTCATTTTTCATTTCTACATTGCAATCATTTTACTTAATTTGAGAAAAAATTGATTCCTGCAGAAATCCTGTTGTTGAAACCTTTTTACCTCAAACTAATCACTCTTAGAACACTGTTCTTCCCCACCCCCTAATTTAAAAAATCTGAATGAAAATGTGATAATTATTCAAAATTTGATTAAACCAAAATTTCTGAGATTTCTCTCATATTAGTGTACTTTGCAGATTTCTTTCTATACATTAGAGGGTTAAATATAGATACCTCTAAAGATTTTCAAAAAAAAAAAAAAAAAAAAGAAGCATAACAGGATGAAAGAAGGCCTCAAACTTTATAAAAACAAAGATTTATTGTCAAAATGTTCATCTATTATTAAGAGAACATTAAAGCATTTTTGGTTTAATTTTTTTTTTAATCCTTTTTAGCATGTTAGATATTTTGGTTAAAAATCTTATTTTTCTTTGTCAGCAGCTGGGGCAAAAATTACTATAGGAAATTTAATGTCTTTTTTTTTTTTTTTTTTTTTTTTTTTTTTTTTTTTTTTCTTAAAAAAAGAAAAAACTAAAACACATTGTTTTGGAAATTCTTGCAATGTTTAAAAAAAAAAATAGTCCTTATTTTGACTTCCAGTTATTTCAAAGAATGTACATTCAGATAACTTATTTAGTCGATCTGTGGCCCACAGAACATTTTGACCATACAATATTTAAGTGACCTAGTATATTAAGGGGAAAGCAGAGCTAATAGGAAGTAGGGGTCTCTCTCTCGAATGGCTCATAGGCCAACTCTATAGCAGCAGGTAAAAACAAAAAAAACAATGGTTGTTAAATATTAATTGTAATAAAAATGATGAATGATTTAAATGTGAAATTTAAACACTCAAATACCATGGAGAACATTAGAAAAAGAAAATAAAATTCAAAAGGACTTGGTTCTCACCTGCATGCTCGGCCATGATAACCCTCAGGAATCACTTCTTCTGACTGTATTAGAACGACATGTCTGATTGTAACAGATGTCTCTTTGTCTCTGCTCTTAATGAGTGAAAGCGTGTCCTCAAAGAAGCAAAATTGTTTACTAATAGAATGAAACAATGTATAGCATCTTGCAAGTTTGGATCTAAAGATTATTGTTCAGTTTGAGAGATTATTGGCAACTCTTCAAGAGTGTGCTGAACAACAGCAAATCCTCAATCCCTCCTCTATTCAATCAATTCAAAGTTCTGGCTTCTAAAGCAGATAAGGTTGAACACTTTGCTTGTAAATTCTCTTCCAACTCAATACTCAACTCCTCTGAGTACCCATACCTGATTGCGCGGATGAATATGTGCATAACCCTGTCACTGATCTCAGACATTATTTCTAAATGCCTCTCATAAGGCTAGTGGAGGTGATGGGATCCCAACCATTGACCTAAAGAAATGTTCTCCTGAGCTGGCTCCAGTTCTCTCCAAATTCTACAACTATTGCTTTGCTGCTTCCTGCTTTTCAGCTTGTTGGAAGTCCTCTGTAATTCCTGTCTTTAAGAATTCTGGAAAACCTTCTGACCCTGCTATCACCCCATTAGCCTCCAACCACTTTTCAGCAAGTATTTGAGGCTTTAATCAATGCTGAAATGGTTAATCATCTTGCCTCTCATGATCTACTCTCTGACAAACAATATGGCATCTATTTTGCCAGGTTTACTGCAGATGTGCTAAACTCAACTTCAGTCACTTTCTCACTGATGTTACGTGGCTTCCCTCTGTCTTTTCTACAAATGTTTTCAGGGCAACTGATGAGCCTTTTTCCTGGTGCCCTAACTATGTGAGTTTAAGCATGCTACTAGATTAGCATCTAGATCCCACCCTTTTACTGTTGAAATAGTTAAATGCAACAGCCTCTTCTACTCCAATAGTTTCTTTTCTTGCACTTCCCACCTGTGGAAGTCCTTTCTGTTTGATAACTACAATCTTCAAAAATTTAAATGGAATCTTAACTGCCATATTCTCTCTTCTTAAATCCTGTTCATTTTATATCCTTTCCTCAATCCTCCAATATACTCTCACTTTCACTCTCTGTAATCTCCTGCATACTAGTGGCATTCCCATCTTGCTTGGTGAAATGATTTAAAAAAAAAAAAAAAAAAAATCGTCAGATTTTAATTAAAATTTCAGGACTGATTCACAAATGAATTTTAATTTTTTTTTTTTTTTTTTTTTTTTTTTTACATCTGTTACTTGCACTTAATTTTATGGCATTTCAAGGTCTTAAAATTGCAGCCTTTTCATATTTATATTAGTTAAAAGCAGAATTCCTTGGAGAATTTAAATTATCATTTTGTTTTTGTCAGTCAGAAACAGCATTCACTGAAAATCTGCTCTGAATCATAAAATAAAAAGTGCAATAAAACTATCTAATTATTTAATTAGAAAAGCTTTTATAAATAAGATATATTAAGGACATTAAGAATTTTTTTACAAAAATTTTTTTTTTTTTTTTTTTTTTTTTTTTAATTTTAATTAGAAAAATTTAAGTTTAAAATCTTTTACAATTCTGCATTAATTCCAGCCAGATTATATTATTAAGTGAAAACTATATTTACTAATCATAAATAGAAAAAACTTAATAAATGTAATCACTCTAATGTTTTTAAAATAATTTTGAAATTTTTTTTTTTTAGTGTGTAAATGTGCTGGTTTTCGTAAGTACAGTTGACCATATGAATATTTGTCAGAAAATAGGTGCAAAGACTGTTAAATTTAAGCCAACATTTCTAAAATTCAATAAAACATTAGATTACAGAATATTTTCAACATTTCATAGTACTTAAAAATTAAATAAAAAAGGTGCTAATGTATTTTTTTTTTTTTTTTTCCAATTATATTTTACAAATAAAGTCTGTGTAGAACATTAGATCTGTTATCACTTTGTCAAACATGGCTACTGTCAGTTAAAAACACAACTACTGTCTGGGTAAAAATGCATTTCTGTGATATTTTAAACTTTAAGTAATGTTTCAAATCCGATTAATTGTACTTGAAATTGGCTAATACTCCTCAAATAATGTTTCAGAAAAGTATTTTATTTTTGGAAAATATCTTTCCAGTCAATTTAAATTAGTTTTTGAAATACAGCAAAGTATTTCGCTTATTGGAAATATTAAATTTAATCTATTAGCTTGAAATTAAAACTAGAATAAAAGCTTCAAGAAAGATTTTTCATTTATAAAAATTCATTTTAAACTTTAGTCATTTTGTGGAGCTACCTAGTTAAATATATTGAATCACAACTTCATTTTTTTTCTTTTCAAGTTACTACTTCTCTAAATATATTCAGTATAAATATTTTTTTTTTTTTCTATCAGATAATTTCTCAAGAAAAATTTTCCAAATCTTTGAAAGTTGTTTCAGGAAAGATGTGATTATAAAATATTTGATAAATAGTTAACACAGGAAAGGTAAACCTTGATTAATCTAGAAAATTGTTTATACTAAAGAAATTCTCAATTTTTGGATAAGACTGTTTAAAAGGAATTGTTGATATACTGTGTACAGCCCAAAGTTACTGCTTTCATATTTAATTCTGAAGGTATACAGATACTGGAAAGAAAAGTGAAAACATTAAAGATGAATTTTTAAGTGATTGTGCAGAAGTCATAATGGAGGTTTATAATTTCCAAACAAACTAGACTTTTCAATTATTTGTGTAGCAGAATATTAAAAAAATGTCTAACATGATGATTCCTATTCATATAAATGACCTGTTTTGTGGCTAAAAGGGTTGAAATTGAATTTTGTAATCTTTTTATCAGTATTGGTAAATTTGTTGTTGGGACTCTTGAGAGAAATTTATTTTTCCTTCTCTGTAACTCTAGAACTGCACAAAACTTGCTTCTGTTATTCATTCTGTAAAGTAAAATTAATAAATTAGAATAGGAGCTGCTTTTTTTAAATATATTTTAAGTGTTAAAATACTAATGCTGAATGTTTTGAGAATTTGAAAATATTTGCTATTCTTAAAATATACTTTTTTTTTTATGTTCTATTTTAGATCACTTTAGTCATTTGCTTAGTGCAGTGTGGTTGTGATTAAATCTTAGAAAATAGCATTTACTGTGGTTTTGCATTTAATTATTTCATGCTATTAAAAGCAGTACTTGTAAAATTTGTATTGCTCAAGTGTATAATGCCATTATCTCTTAATGTAAAATATAGCAAAGAGACAAATCTTACTTCTTATTCAAAAATCTTCAAGTAGTCATATTTTTGTAAAACTCTTTTTAAGCATTAAAATCATATAAATTCCATTTCAATTTAGGCTTTGGACCTATTTTTATAGGTATTCTTGTGCCTGTTTGAAAGAAAAGGTGGTACTTATATTTTCAAATGTACTATACATCAGCTTATGTTAATTCAGACATAAAGGTGTGCAACTTAACTACAATTTTTCCTATCAGTATCAGATGAGATCACCAGACTGTCAGTTTACAAACATCTTTCAAACCTTGTGTGTTTGTACGATAGGTAAATTGTCACCATTATAAACTGGAGATGCACAGCATCCTAGAATGATAACAATCAAGTAAATGTAAAACCTATTTTTTTTTATTGCAGACTCCTGAAAATCAAGTTTTTTTTTGTTTTTGTTTTTTTTTTGTTTTTGTTTTTTTTTTGTTTTTGTTTTTTTTTTGTTTTTGTTTTTTTTTTGTTTTTGTTTTTTTTTGTTTTTGTTTTTGTTTTTGTTTTTGTTTTTTTTTTGTTTTTGTTTTTTTTTGTTTTTGTTTTGTTTTTGTTTTTTGTTTTTTTTGTTTTTGTTTTGTTTTTGTTTTTTGTTTTGTTTTTTTTGTTGTTTTTGTTTTGTTTTTTTTTTGTTGTTTTTTTTTTTGTTGTTTTTTTTTTGTTTTTTTTTTGTTTTTTTTACAATCAGAAATTTTTAATTTTGCACATGTGTGTTGTATGTTTTTGATTTTGATGACTGCACAGAATAGTAGGGTCAGTTGGGCATTGCCTGTAAAAAAACAAAAAAAAAAAAATTCACTGTGCCAGAAATTTGGAAATGCCATGCAGTACTGCTTGGCATTTATGCTGGAATCTTCAATACAAACATTTCAGTGTTTGGATGTCAATTTGAGGACAGTGCAGAAGATTCAGAAAGAGTTGGATGATATATCCAGTTAACATCATGGTGTTTGGAATGATCACTAGTGATGGCAGTGTTATTCCTCCATTCATCTTCCCACAGGGCCTCACACTCAACACAAAGGCCTACATAAAGTGATGCCTTGGATCAAGAGGGTGGCTGCTGGAAGACCGTATGTCTGGCAACAGGAATCTGCACCATGCCACACAAGATGAGAACCTAATCATATCTGTCAGACATTTTCTGTGGCCACTTACATCTGGCCACCTAACTCCCCAGACTGTAATCCCCTTGATTATTATATGTGAGGCAGAGTTGAGCGAGAGACCAACAAAACTCCTTGTAACACTGAAGATGAACTGAAGGCAAGGATTATGGCAGCATTCTCCAGAAGAGTTGCAGGAGATTCCAAAGTTGTGGCTGTGGTTGAAGCCAATGGTGATTTTATTGAATAAATATACTCTTAGTATTTTAAGATATTTTTATAAAATTTTAGTAAATATATCTATTAAAATGAAATGTCAGTGTCATTTTTGCATAATTTAGACAATTTATCCATTGTGTGTGTTAGCAAGAAAGTAAATACTACATATATTTCAAGATATATAAAGAGTAATAGTATTTTGAAAGAAATGTTATAAGTTCAATTAAGTTAAAAGAAAATACTTTTTGTCGTGTGTCTGATTAGATTCTTTGCCTGTTCAAAGTAAAACCTGGAAGATTATACTTGATAGGTATTCACATAGGTAGAAGATAATTTTAGATTGAGGCAGCTTGAAAATTGGAAAAGTGTCATTGCTTTTCACTATTTTAATTAGTCTCTTATTTAAACTAAGGTTCAACCGAAATAAACTTTAGTCATTTAGTACATTTTATGAAAGCTATTATTTGTAGTCACATTGACTTTATAAAACTAGACATCATCTATAGTTTGTAATATTTTAGTGGCAACACAGGCTTATTTATTTGAATTTTAAAAACCATAATAAATTAGAAACTTGGCTTTAAAATATTCTGAAAACAATTCAAGAATTTCTAAGAGGTTGTACTTAAATTTTAAAATTCTAAATTCCTTATTGAAAATTTTATTTCTGATTGTAAAATAAACCCCCCACAAAACTTGATTTTCAGGAGTCTGCAATTAAAAAAAATAGGTTTTACATTTACTTTTGGGTTGATTGTTATCATTCTAGGATGTTGTGCATCTCCAGTTGATAATCTATAGATTATGAATAAGTTAAACATATAGAACTTTTGAATTTAGTTGATAAACTAAATTCAAGATTTTGTTATTGATACATAAGCCATGTATAATTAAGAATTAACAGTTAAGATATACAAAGGGCTTTAACAAAGATTAAATTGTTATAGGATTGATGATTGCAAGTTCAAGTTGCACCAGTAATACAGATAAAAGAAAAAAAAACTATGATCAGTCTAATTTATTTATTTTATTTTTAAATGCTACTTTCATTTGATCAAACTGAGCATATAAAAGATGTGGCCATTAAAATTTTCATTTCTGGAAGTAAATTTCTCAATGTTGAAAACCATTTTTTTTTTTTCTTGACTTTGTATGTTTTTGCTTGAAGTTGAGTTAATGTATAGAAAAATATTAAAGCAAATTTTCAGTCTCACAAGTAACTATTTTTCAAAAGATATTAGGTTGGTGCAAAAAATGTCGTTTTCTCAAATAGTAACATGTGAGGAAGCGACATTATTTTTGCACCAACCTAATATTACATGTTTTCAGAACTCTATTATGCAGTGTAAAATATTTAGAAGTTTATCATTTATAATTATTATGAACTTAACAGATGATTGATTATCCTTTTGTATGATTTTAGAATAAACTCACCTTTTGATGTATTCATCCATTAGCAAACAATTCTTATCTTTATTGAATATGGCTCCGTGGTCAAAACTAAAAGCAATTTAAAAAAAAAATAATTTTGAAGGTCAGATCTGGTATCGTATATGGAATTTTTTTCAATTCAACTCTTTAAAAAAATTTATTATTACTGTTAACATGGCACAACACTAGAAACCTGTTAGATTCAATTTCATATTTTAGAAATCTTAGACATTTTATAATTTAAAATTACAAATAATTGTCGACTTCTTTCAGGATATAAAATATATCCTTTATATATCCTTGGTACAAGATACTGCCAATACCAACAAAAATGTTATGGTCATCAGAATATCATAGAGCAGATATTTTCTTTATTTACATTCATAGGAACAGTTGATGAGTGGCTCTAATTTTAAGTTCCTTGTTGTCCACAATGTTAATAAGCACATCCACTTAAAGAGACCTATTTTATTTTTTAGGACTTTAGTATTTTCTTGTGACTTGTTTACAACTGAAAATAACCTGACTATCGATACAACAATGTTGTATGCCTGCTGTCATCAGAAAAGGCTTTGAAATTCAAGTGTGTTTAATATATCATTAAATGCAAAATAGTCATTGAAGATATTTACAGTGCTTTACATCTATAAAAAAATCTATTGTACTAAAGATTTGGGTGCTTCCCAGCTTCTTGTGCATATGGCAGGTTTATATGTGCTTGTAAAAACCATCTTCAGAAATAGTCTTCCTTATCCTTAAATCAGTTAACACATTTTTGTTGTGCTAAATGATGCTTTTGAATTTTTTTGTTTGTTTTAGAGATAAATCTGTGCAGTACATGGTTATCAAAATAAATACTTTGTGCATTATTATTTAGTTGATACTGTAATTAAATCTATTTTGTGAGTACTTGTTTGTTGCTCATCTTTTTGTAAAAGTGGACTCTATACATATTTATTGAATTTTTAGTGTTACTAATAGATTAAGCAATATCATCCACTACCTTTTCTATTAAAGGTTTTTAAATGATTTTTACTGTGATGGTCCTATGATTTTATGTATGTATATAGTTGTAGCATACCTACAGAGGATAATGGGTATATCCTAATTCACATAAATACAATAGTAAATACTGTATGTTGGTCTGCAGTTGGAGATTTGTCTCCATTTGTGCTGGTCAAACTCTCTACCTCTGGGCTGAGAGGATCCTCCAGACGAGCATGTCGAAGGGAAAAGTCTCTCATCTCGGAGAAATGGCTACCCAACCCCATTTTATACAGGCTCTACGGGGAATTTTTGGCCGAGCCCACAGGCTCAGATATCCCACATTAAATTTGGCCTTGTGCCTCCTCTGACTGCATGGGATGGTTTGTAGATATGTTGCAGTTGGAGATTCATTGTGGAGTTCATTTGACTCACTTCTAGCAATTGACTACCACTTTATGCACTGCTGGCAAATCTTATGCGTGTTGTTCTTGTCCTAAATATTGTTTATTACCAACCTTTGTGTGATTATTCTATTCAGTAACCTTCCCTAGGTTACAGCATATATATATTTCTTTCCAGTGGCTCAAAAGTATGCCTATAATATTAAACCTAGTTTGATATAATGGATTAAATACATTTTAATAAACTTTGAATGTATTGATGTATTTTTAAAAGTTTAAGGAATACTCTTATCTATTTGATATACACTTATCGTGTTCTTTCTTTTACATTTTCAGGTAAGTAAGGAGCTGAATGTGGTGTCCCATGTGGTAAGACTAAAATAGTTACACATACCTATTATTTCAATAATAAATAACAAATGAATTTGCATCTAATTCTTTTCTATTACCATCTGAATATTTACACAGGAACTAGAGAACTCTCCTCTGTAATAACTCTTTCATTTCAGGTTTTTTTTTTTTTTTTAGTTTTGTGCAAATAAATATATATATATAATGACCAGTAATATCTTTTTACCATTTTAATATTCTTGGAGCTAGCAGTTTATGGCTTTTTCTTTTTATCAGAGCCAAATTCATTTTCTGCTCTTCATTTCCTTATAATATCAATTCATGTTATTGTTTCATTTTATTGTTTTTCCAGATGATTGTGATAATTGAAAACAATTAATTTCCTCTTTCTTCTTTCCTGTGGGGCTGCAGGCAAGGAGACCTCCTTCTTTTCAATTTTGTGAAGGTTGATCAAATAATAGTTTTCAATATATCCACATTGTTCGCTTAAGCTAAATAGAAAAATAATTTCATGCTACCATTATACCATGTCTTTATCTGTTTTGTTCTCTTTTAAACTTATGGTATTTATATAATTAAATGAGAAAATCATTTACATAATACACTTATCCTATGATTGAATTTTGATTGCCAAATTTAAGAGATAACATGATTTTATGTTAATTAATAAGGAGGCTTTGGGTTTCCAATTTTTAGGATGTGCATGCAGTTTGAAAAATAAATCTTAAAAATTGTTAATATCTTTCATGCTTCTATTCATTGCATTTCATTTAGCAAACAATTTATAATGTTCTACCAAAATTCTCATTATCATATTTTATATATTTCCTTTTTTTTTTTTTTTTTTTTTATAACTAAAGTATTCCAATATGTTCTTTCAGTGATTTAGTTTATAAAAAAAAAAAAAAAATGACTGCTCTAAGGAATTAATTACATCTTTTATTTTTCCTTATCTAAAAATTGTGAGTATCTATTAGGTTGGTGCAAAATCACTAATCATCTTTTATTAGTCACATTTAGTTGTGACTGTGCTACCCAGCTGTTTTATAATGCATAGTAAGCTCATTTAAAATGCCATTACTAATGTTATGAATTTGATCCTCACTGAATGTCTTAAATTTTGTAGTTTTTGTCATGCTAAGTATAGTAAATACTGTGATGAATTTCTTCCATTTACCTTTCATCTTCATGTGCTGTTCTTTCATTGAGAATCTTTTTTTTTACATTATTTTTTTCTTTTCACATCTCTTAGTATTTAATAAGAATTGATGAAAGATCACTTGAACTGCAAATTAATCTCTATTTGAGGTTAGAATTTTATAAACTGCTGACCTGGGACTATAAGCATGGGAGGGATAAGTACAAAATGGTTTGATAGGCATTAACAAAATAAAACCCATATTTACTTTGCCAAGTAAATTGAAAAAGAATTAATGATAATTATCTAGTAAGTATTTAGAGTCAAAAATGAAGTTTTTAAAAAAATTCACTCATTAATTCTTCCTGTAGGAAGTTTTAAACTTATAATTTGTCATATATATATTTTTTAATTGCAAATTGTTCAATATTGTAAAGAAAAACTGATACCTTATTTTTCAGTCTCTCACTCCTAGCTTGTCTACAGACTTGATTTACATGTGTTAAATCAATAATTTTAATGTATTTTTCTTGTAGTCAATAGATATGTAAAAGTATTTTAGATTCATTAAGGCAGCTAAAAAATTAGTAAAGAGATGCTGTATTTACTTGTAAATTCATAATTTTTTCTGTTGTATTTCTTTTGGTGAGACTACCAAATGTTGCAAAAACATGACCTATTCCTATCTAAACTGACCAATAAAAAGACAACTGTATATGGAATGTGGCACAAGGCTGTTTCCAATAAGAAATTTGGGTTTTCACTTGAAGATAAAATCTTCAAATTCAGATAACTGGCTCCACCATAGAATCCTTTTTTTTTCTAATCAATACATTTAAAATGGATTCCAACCATCCATTTTTATATGGCTAAGTAATATCTGCATTTAATGTACCTTTTTAATGAGTGGCATATTTTGACAGATTTCTAATTTTAAATGCTAATTTAATTTTTTTTTTTTTTTTTTTTTTTCATAAATTCAAAATTTGTAAGTTATTGGTCTGTTGTTATACAAATATTTCAATCAGTTTTCAAAAAGATTTTCATAATGTGAATTTTGTTCTAAGTAAAATAAAATTCAGTATAATGGTGCATATATAAGCAAGCTATGAAATGTTCACTTAGATTAACTGTACTTTTATTTTTATTTTTTTTAAGTTTTCAGTAAGAGTAATGAGTGCAATTGATTTGGTGGAAGGGTTATATTTTTAATTATTTAAAATACATAACTATAATTTTACTTGGGTTAAAGCTTATATATTACTTTTGTGTATTTTTTTTTTTTTTTTTTTTTTTTTTTTTTTTTCTTCTTAGCATTCATTCTGAGTATTATTTTGGATTTAATAATTTATATAATAATTACCAAAATAGACAAGTCATCCAGTTCACACTCCTCTCTAGTCTTTTGAACAAGAGTTGATGTTTATCCATTGTTTTCTGTTTAGAATTGGGTTTCTGGTTCCTTCTAAAGTCTTTTCAATCTCTTTTGCTCTCAGTAACCCCTTGCATCTTAGTTGCATTATCACCTTGCTTGGGGTGAATTGATTTAAAAAGAAATTGGAAAAATGTATTCTAGTAACTACTGAACTCCTGCAAGAGATGTATTTTGTATCTAAGTTGTATAGAGTTACTCAATCATGAAAAACAGATGAATATTAGACTATTTTAGATACTAGTTAGTTTTGCTATTATATATTGGGTGTACAAAAGTATTTACATTTTTTATTTTTTTATTTTATTTTATTTTTTATTTTTATTTTATTTTTTATTTTTATTTTATTTTTTATTTTTATTTATTTATTTATTTTTTTTTTTTTTTTAAGTTCTTAAATATATTAAATCTTGTATATTTCTGCCCAACCAAAAAAAGAAAGAGTATCTTTATGCACACATAATACTTTAACTCAAAATGTGATAGTATTGTCTAAATCTCCACACATAATTTTTCTTTGTTGCTATGACAGAATTTTCAAGTAGATTTTATTGGTTTCTTAGCTGTAAATTTTACTTAGAAAATGTTTTGGGTCACATGTCTAACACTTAAAAGTTGTTAGTCAAATGAAGTCATTACCTGACGGTTTCTTTTTATCTTTAATATATGCATTTCTACAAGAGAGATGTACTGTAAAAGATTTGTCTTAAACATACCTGTTTTATCAGAGTACTGATTGAAGTTATTGAATTTTAAATAACCTATTAGTGTCTATATCAGAAATAAAGCTCTCACCAGAAAGATGCAAAGATTGTTTGCAATAGATAGTAAACAAATTGTAAGTTGCAAAAATAGACTTGGTTATTCTTATTTGTGGTATGACAACTATTTCTATTTAAATCTGGGAGGGTATGAAATTTTTATTGTTTTAAAAACAAATATTTTAAGAGTATATATATTCACACACACACACACACACATATATATATATATATATATATATATATATATATATAAGTGGGGTAGAAGAGCAAGGATAAGAAAAAAAGAAAAAAAAAAATTTACTCATTGTAGTGAATTGAAAATTATAAAGAAACTAACTGGTTATCACTCATCAGTCTTCAGAGGTCATTCAAGGACTAAGCAAATAAGTCCACAATGGCTAAAATCATGAGGGAGAAAATTACCTGAGAATTGGCATTATGACTTGAAGATTGCATTAAAACCTAAGTGTTCCTTCTGTTTCCAGAGGAATGGTTTCTTAGATTTAATATACAGGGTCTTGGGTGCTTTTAAATGATAATCTGAATGTGATTTGCTGACATCTGTGTGAAAATTTGATAAAAGACGAGGTACATATCTGATTATTATTTATTGCCAGATGTATTAACAAGCATATGCAAATTTTCATACTGCCCTCTATGGATCTTAATTGGTATGTGCTGATCAGTTTTCACTTACCTCTAATTAGTCTTGTTAATATATTCAGCATTGTAGTGACATTTAAAATTGCCAAACTAACATGATAGTGAATCAGAACATCTTTTATGAATGGATGTCAACATAGGTTGTGAAGTGGAAAACAAACCATGGATCAGCAGAAAAATAACAAAGCTGTGCCCTTTTGAGAGATTTCATGAGCAAGTTTTGTGCTACACTCACCATCCAAGATAATTGCAAATTGATAGGACACTTTTCTGGACTATACAATTTGGGTTTATTAAATTGTACAATTTTAGCATGAATGTTAGATTGCACGATATCCAGAGAGTATCCATTTTCATCTAAAATTTTAATAAGTTCAATCTCTGAATTCAATTTGGTTTTAGATCAAATAATTAGGGCATGATGGATCAAAGTCTTGAACAGACTTAATTCTTATTGTTTAGGACAAAATTTTCAATGAGCATATAACCCAGTAAAAGTAGTTTTACACTACACAAAAGTCAAAAATAAAGTTTGACCTATGTACCAGAAAAGCAAAACTGCATTGTTCTCGCTTTCATATGTAAACCTTAATGCTGGATGCAATTTACTCACTAATCCATTGAAACCTCAGACTACTCTTTGCTATTACAAGCAAATTCTGCTTGTAAAATCCAGTAAAAATATCGGTCATTGTTGGTCTCAAAAGATAACAATCCCATCTTTTGGTCTGTATATCAAATTGTCAAAAGTAAATTCCAGACATGGTAGCAAATTTCATGAACTTGACAAAGATGGCTGCTGAAATTGGAGGAGGAGATAAATGACTGATATAAAACCTCAGCACATATTTTGTTACTTCCCCCTTAATGCAACACTCATAAAAAGACTACCAATATCAAAAGAACACAAACTTATTAGAGTCAAAGGACACTCTTGCATAAGTTTAGCAAAAGTAAACAAATCAGTTATGCAATGAACTGTTATCCCAAGTGCCAGTTGTAACACGTAAGCCAACCATTTGACCAATCTGCACTGCACAAAAAATACCACTATAGATAAAATAGTTTTTAAATAGGTGGGCCCACAGAACCAATTGCCTTAGTTTTATCATGTGACATCTGGTCCAGTTGTGTAAACTTTTCAACATCTCAAATTATCATTTAGCTTGTATCATCACTATTGTCTGTTATTACTCCCACACCGTTATTGATTAGTTCTATTCAAATAATATTAATCCTTATTAGAAAACTTTTTATGGTATTGTTGTGCTGTATATTCATTTGTCAACTTAACAAGTTGTATGCTTTATTTTGTGACTTTTCTTAATGATTTTAAATTTCTGAAATGGAAAAATTTTATTGTTTGACATTTTTACAGTAACTCTCTTCTGTAACTCTGGAGAAATTAAATTTATTCATTTTTATTATGTAACAATATATTTGATCTTATGAAAAGACCTTATTTAACTATTTTAAAAATGTCAAGTCATGACTTTCAATTTTCAATAATTTCTTCTAAACTAATAGCAATAGAATATCCAAGTACAAGCACAAAGGGAGGCAATCTAATCTTTACTTTCTTTTTCTACTTAAATCTCAAGTCTTAAATATTTTTCTTAATTTCCTCCTCAGAATTCCTCTATATGGCTCAGTTTTATTTTACCCTCACAAGTTATCAACAGAAAAAAATTGTGCTATTGAAGTTTACATTAAAGAAATCATGTGACCAGGAAGCAATGAGGACTAAAATAGAATTGAGTGTCTACTAGTATATCAGAATCAACTATGTTGAATTCTTTGAGCACTTTCTTTGATTAATGTTCAAAGGTCATCCTCGGCTAATATAATCAATATAATATAACCAAGCAAATATAATGTTAGCATGCTTGCCACTTATTTAAAATTAATATTAAAGTTGGTTTTAATATCTTAACTGGACATGCTGGACTAGTGGGTTACTATAAGCAAAGTTATCTGGATTTAGAAAGATTAATATTTTGTAAGATGCTGCACCAGTTACATATTATTTTTGAGTAAAAGTCCTTATTTTTGTGCTTTTTACATCTTTTTATAGATGTTTGTCATTGTCAGATCAAAATCCCATTGGGAAGTAATAATCAAATTTTCTTCTCACCCAATAAAAGCTCAAAATACACAAACCAAAATAATAATAAAATAGAATTGATCAAGGAGATTATTATAAAACAATCTTTTTAATAAGGATTTCTTTGTATATGCTCATGATTTATTCATTTTCATTGCATCTGTTTCTGCTTCTATGAGAGTGCTGGGAAGTTCTTTTTATGAATATGAACTTCTGTATGATTTGGAAAATATTCAGAAAATAGTAAGCAAAATTGAAAATTCTGCATTATTATTTGCTTCTTCACTCATCTGGTTTTGTAATATTTTCACTTGTAACATTTTTGCTAGACTTGGTTGTTTTCTGGTTTTTCAATAAAGTCATCTCTTATGTGCATTTATTGACTAGCCTTGAATTTTCAGTTTTTCTAGTTAAGTAAATACTGACTAATACATTGATCCACATACTCATAAGAAACAAAACAACTCTTATTTGTATATTAGCTTAATACATATGAAAGTACTGTTTAGTGCACAAAAGTAACTGCCTCGTAATATTTTAGAAAGTCTGATTTGGTAGATATTGATCATATTAGATAGCTACACACACACATACACACAGAGTTTTCATAACATGACCTGGTATTGTTGGCAAACTATTCAGAATACTTGATTTGTTTCATGTTTGCTTTTTAATCAGAAGTACAAAATGTCTGTTCTTCATATATCATGCACTTATGAACAAATAAGCCTTACTTAAATTTAACAAGCGTTAATCTAACTAGCCATTGGATAAAGAAGTTTCTCAAACAAGAGATGAATTTTATTTTTTATTGACATACTAAATGACTCTGAAGCAGATGCAAATAAGCAAAATAACTTTTTTTTTTTTTTTTTTTTTTTTCTACTAGAATACTATTATTCCCCGAGTAAAAAGTTGTATTAATATCAGACTGACAATTATGTTCATTCCTCTTCAGTCTCATTAAACATTTGAAGTTCAGAAATGGCGTGTATTTATTAGTCCAAAGTTAAATTTTTCGTTAATTCAATGCAGTATATGATATATATATATATATATATTAAATGCAATCATCAGTTGGCCTGATGATTGCATTTAGTATGAAACAGTCTCACTCTGTTTACTTTAATGTTCATTTTTATATTTACATATGCTCTATCTGATATTGAGCACTTTATCCCATAAATATAGCATAGCTTAAAACTATATTTCTTTATATAGTATGTGTGATTAACACAAAATTTGTCATTTAGCTGATTATATTCAGTTTCATAGACAAAGCCTTTTTTGTAATTGTTCAGTCCACTTGTCAGGAGGTTTCAACAATTATTTATATATTCTTTTTTAATTTATTAATTGCAGTTAATGTTTTTCATTTTTTAAGTATAATTTGTTTTTCCTCTCTTTCTATCACCAAACTTATCTCTCTCTACTCACATGGTAATTATTCTTTACTTTAATCTGGCACAGTTTTAGTTTACTTACCCAAATGCAACTTGTGTATTTTATTAATCACAATGTTAGAATCAGCTTTTTCCCCCCCTTTGTCTTTTTCTCAAGATGTTTGATATTTTCTTTGGTTGATATTTTTGCAATTTCTGTTATGTGTAAATTTAGAAATTTACTGAATTTTCATGTTTGTTTTTTTTTTTTTTGTTTTTTTTTTCTCTCTCTCATATATATATATATATATATGCACACACTCCCAAAGTTTTATTTTTCCAGTCTTTAAATGGTATATAAGGATCTCCATTTTACAGCAGCTTGGCTCTCTCTCTTAATAAGCCACTACATATATGAACTTCAGTCTAGTAACTTCAAAATGCATAACGTTTTTGCTTTATATACAAGGGTGGGCAGAAAAGTTCATAGGCTGACTGTGAAGGAGTGATGTTAGAGCTGTGAAATCTGGCATAAATTAATTTCAACTCTTCTTAAAAACTGCATTGTTTCTTTCTAGGTAAACTGACATCTGACTGTTCAAAGAAGACTTCAAATGTAACTAGTAGCAAATTCTCTTGGAAATGGTCAAAATTTGGCATTGTGGTGTTATCATGTACCTGCAGAAAAAAGGGTTAGTCTTCCAAGGACCTGGTTGGGATGATACTCCAGCTTTATCAACAGTGCTAAAGTGGGCAGCTGAAGAGTTTTGAAGATGTTCTAAGGTGTTGACATCTTGCAAATACCACTACCAAGATGATGGATGACAAGCAGTTGATTATAAATCAAATAGCCAATGCTATTGGCATATCCTGTGAGAGAGTTGAGGATATTCTGCACAATGAACTTGGTATGATGGTCTCTGCACAGTGGGCTTCAAGTCTTCTGACATCTGATCAAAAGTGTACAGACTAATCACATCACAGGGAAAATCTGATATTGTTTAAGGCAGAATTAGCTGGTTTCCTTGAACACTTCCTAAGATGAATGTTGGGTTCTTCACTTTGAGCCAAAGAGACAATCTGTGCACTGGAAACATCCCTTCTCACCTGCTCCAAAGGTGGCCAAAGTTGTTTCATCTGCAGAGAAGGTGATAACCTCTCACTATTTTTTTTTTTTTTTTTTTTTAATGTAAAACTATAACTATCTTCAAAATGGCTTCTCTACCAGTGGTGAGTACTATGCCATCTTGCTGATTCATTTACAAAAGGCTATCAAGAAGAAGCACCCAGGAAAACTGATGAAAGGGTTCTTGTTTCATCTGGACAATGTTCCAGTACACAAGTCCTTGGTTTCAATAGCTGTGTGACTGTGGCTTTGAACTGGTTGATCATCCTCTCTATTTCCCTGATTTGGCCCCCATCTATCATTTGTTTCTCAACAAGAAAAAACACTTCGTTGGGAACCATTATTGTTAACAATCTTTTTGACTAACAGGATGAAATCTTCAATGGGATCCAAGCACTGCAATATCAATGAAAGAAGTATACAGGCTGCCAAGGAAACTGTAAAAAAAAAAAAAAAAAAAAATCTCTATTGGTCACATTTCATGAATATATTGATCAGCCTATAAACTTTCAGCTGATCCTTTACAAACTAACTTCTCACCTTTTTAATTTTCATATCTGAAAATGCTACAGCATTAGTGACAGCATTTTCTCATGAAAACAAATAGTAGGAACTCTAAGCTTAAACTTCCCAATGGCTTCATCCCTTTTATATGTATTGCTTATCTTTGAATGTGATGTCCTGCTAATCCTCACTTTCTTATCCATGTCTACCACTTGGTGCGCTGCTTTCCTGAGTTCATTTATTCTCTTTATTTTGCAGATCAACTATGCTGTCGTTACCAGCTTTGTGGTTTTTGTTACAGTCATTATCAGATCTGCTGGGCTAGCACTTCATAACTCTCACCACGCCTGCTTTTTATTTGCTTCTTTTAATAATACTCACCAACATATTCCCTCAAATTCCATACATCAACAAGTACATGTGCAAAAACATTAAAACTCAATAGTCTGTAAACTGTTCATGTTTGAAATGTAAAGGAAATGAATATTAAACTAATTACAACTTTTACGTGTGTCTAAAATATTTGTACTTAATCTAAAAATATTAATAATCTAAAACTGGAGATAAAAATAAAAAAAAAAAAAAAATTAAATTTACAAATAATATGCATTTTTTTTATATATATATATATATATATATATATATATATATATATATATAACCCTGATAAGAATGATGCAATGGTTGAATTTTTTAAGAGGAAAAATTTATACCTTTTTAGAGACTTTAAAAAATATTTTTATTTTTTTTGAAAGTTTAATTACTTTGGAAAGCAACAATTTTAAATTTTTCATCCTGAAATTATTATTCTTTTTCAGATTTTTATTTTTAATAATCAATATATTGAAATATTAATCTGAAAAATTGCACCTTGCTAAGAGTACAAATACTTGACACTGCACCTACTTAGGAAATGAATGCAGTAGAATCCTAGAACATTACAGATAAATAAGAACATTATGAAATTTTGATAGCTATTGACAAGCTGATATGTGTGAAAATATTTTTAAATATTAAATCTTATTATTTAAAGTATTGGTAATTTTTTTTTTTTTTTTTTTTTTTTTTTTTTTTTTTTTATATATAATTTTATTGAAAAGTATACCTGAAAAGGATGCATGGATTTGTCGGTATCTGAGTAATATAGATAAATGGAAATAAACTGAATAAAGTTGAAGAACAGATAAGCAGGTATAAACAGGTCTGTGTGTGGAATATGTGGAAGTTCAATTATTTTTTTTTTTAATTTCTTCATAGTATTATGCATGATCATGATTAACCACTTGAAAGTGGCTGAGGAGATAACGTGGAAGAGTTTTTTCAATTCTAGCAATGAATTGAATAGTGATTAAAACCATTCAGAGATGGTGATAAAAAAAAAAAAAAAAAAAAAAAAGTCTGTAAAAGTAATGATTGTCCTGGATTTGCTGATGAGATGTTTTGATGAGTTATATATCAGCCTACAGAAAAAATATCCTTGTATCAAATGTTTAAGTCTTGGAGTTGTCTACCGGCATTGTTTTTATGACTATTAATAGTACATTTTAATTGAGCAAAACAATGTCATAGTAGAAAAGAAAAAAATAACTATATGAATGAGAATGTGAAATTCTCATGGATTTATTTACAAGGAATTATGAGTAGATAATGAAATATTCTCATCCTGACAAGCCTTTCCAGAAATAAAATATTTTTATTAATAATAATTTATTCTATTTATAAACATTCCTTTTTAATGTTTTTCATTCCTTAGTATATCCTTCATTGTAAAATGGGGATTTAGAATTGTTTTTAGTCTATGCCTCATAGACTTGTACTTTAAATACAGTTGTTTGGGAAATTGTAATATGATATTCATGCTGAAAAAGTCAAACTAATATATAGTATTATAAATAAATAAAAAATCCATGTTATTTACTTATTTTCAAAATGGCCATTTTTACTTATAACAGAGTTAGTAATCTGCAATAAGTGTAAAAGAAAAAGGATATTTTTATATTTGTAAATTGCTAAATAGATACTGGTAAAAGTAAAGTTTCTTAAAATATCAAGCAGTCCCTTTCCTCTTATCTCATAGCATTGGTATGTTCCCCCACCCATCTTTCCTGTCCCTGAAGAGAGATGTGCTGATTTCTAAGCTATGTCTCTTAAGTAAGATTTAAAAAAAAATCACAGAATTGCTCACTCCTAGATTCCTTTCTTATTTTTTTTTTCCTGGTACATCTCCAATAACTTTTTTTCTTTCTTTGCTTTCAGAAAAAAAAGTCCCTTTAGATCCCCTATTTCTTAAGAAAGCAAATAGATGTTCTAATTTGGTCTGTGTATAATATATGTAAGTTCCAAGATTAGATTAGGTTGCATAGAAGTTTTCAGTATATGTACAGGTAAATCAGATTTGGTTTCTTCTTTGTCAAAAATAAAATCCCCATCAAAATATATGCCATCTCCATCAATCTATCTCTTTCTATAAACCTACTTTTTTTTTTTTCTCTCTCTCTTCCTATTTCCATATGTATTAAATACATTTTCTCTAGCATCTCTCTCATTCTATTTTCTCTTGTGTTCCTCTCACAGCTTTATTACCTTTTCGAAATTTGTTTCACCATCACTGCTGCTACTGCTGGCTGTCTGCTTCCATTCATTCACTCATTTGGCCAGCTAGCCATCCATCCAGGTGGAGCATTGGCTGACTCATTCCTTTATAACTAACAGATCCCAGAAATTTGGGGCCTATCACAACTCATTCACCTTACTGCTATATGCTCCTGCTACTATCACATACTCATGTTTATACAATCTTCATGTTTATTTATTTTTATTCTTTATTATTATCATAAAGACCTCAAAAACAGCTTTTAAAATAATTTGGACATTAATTGAATTACTTAATTTCATAAAAATCAACATTTCCTTTGAAGGTAGATACATTCATATCTATCTCCAAGTCTTAAACAGATCTTATGTGGCAACTGTAAATTGTTTCAGTTATTATACTATTCTATTTGATGCCCTTTAAAATAAATGTATACATATTCTAGTGAAATACAAGAAGATTGAAATAAACTTTAATAAAATCATTTTTCTTTTCCATGTTCTTTGGTTCTTTAACATATGAGAACATTTTACAATTTGAAACACAACTCCTAA
This sequence comes from Acanthosepion lycidas, assembly GCA_963932145.1. Taxonomy (NCBI): domain Eukaryota; kingdom Metazoa; phylum Mollusca; class Cephalopoda; order Sepiida; family Sepiidae; genus Acanthosepion; species Acanthosepion lycidas. Next base: position 102,608,439 of record OZ010585.1, read on the forward strand.
AATTCTACCCATACTTTCTGATGTATAATATTTTAGAAAGGCATACAGTGGGAACATAGCTATAAAATAAGTTTTTGAATGTAGGGTTTTTTTTTTTTTTTTTTTTTTTTTTTCTTTTCATTTTTTGCTTTATTTTTAATACAATTTGAAATCATTATTTTGAAATGGTTATTCAATGATTTTTTTGATTTTTTTTTTGATTTTTTTTTTTTTTTTTTTTTTTTTTTTTTTCATTAATTTTAATTTTTTTTCCATCTTATTTTGTTGTTCTTATATCAGAACATTCAAGCCATTTTTGCATTTTTATTTTTTTCTGTGACTTAGGTAAGTACAAGGATTGAAAATAAAGAATAAACTGCTGATGAGATCTGAACTTTATCTTTAGAAGTTTAATTTTTAATTTACTTTGTCTTTCAGTGCATTTTATTCCTACAGACAAGTTTCATATGATGACAGTATTGTCATAGTTTTATTTCAATAACTACCCAATACTAGTTAATATCTATAAAATTAATTAAAATGTTTCAATTTATCAGTTGTCTTAAGAATTGATATTTAAATAAGTTTTTGAAAACATCAGTTTTTCTTAATAATAAACTTAAAACTAAAATATATAAATATAAGTCATGTTTTATCTAATTTTTCCCACAAAATAACAAGTTATACTCTTTGCCTTGAATCAATGGTCATGTAGTGGTTTGTCTGACAATCGTGTATTTCCCCTCTATAATATAAAATTTTACAAACATACTGAAAAAAAAACAAGTTTAAATGTATCAGGATATTCAAATTATTATACACAGACTTGCTCCAACTAGTGCTTGTTGGCAACTTGGAATTTCAAACACATGGTCTAGTGTACAAAAGCATTAGTTAAGTTAATTGGATAACTATATTCTTCAGTGCAATGACACTTTATATATATATATATATATATATATATATACGTCTGGTTTATTGTGAGAAACAAGTAACTTCACAAGGGCAACTAACTAGATAGAATTAATTGATATAAAATATTCTCTAGCATGAACAACAGAGCAAGAACAATCAATTCCTGCAGATTGAATAAGGGTTCAGTTTGAAATTCCCAGAAAGCTACCAACAATAGACCTCTGGAAGAATACAGCTAAGATGAGGACATGAGTCTAAGGAAAGTATTGTATAACCTTAATTACTCATCTTAAAAATTAAAAAAAAAACAAAAACAAATTATAATAGAATTAAATTATTTGCACCTTTCTGGTTTCCTTTTTCTTTCTTTTATAAACTTAATAACACTTTCTCATTTTATTTGATTACTATTACTTTTTTTTTTGTTCCTTCATTCTATTGATTTATTCATGTAACTCTGTAGTAAATACTTTGTTTTTCTATTTAGGTATTTCATTAGAAAGCTAATTTCAATAAGATTATTATACAGCTTTCTGTTACTGTTATGCATTTTCTGTTGATTTAAATATTTTTGGGTGATCCTGCATGTACATTGTTCTGCAAAAGAAATGTCTTCATAACTGGGTATCTTCTTATTCTTACAACTAGTATCTGAAATATGGGTTAATTTTTAATGTTCTATATTGTCATATATATATATATATATATATATATATATATATATATATATATATATGAAATAAATTATACATTGCTAATCATAAACAGTTCTCAATAATTAAAGCATACAACAGTATTCTTTAAACTCCTTCACACATGTTTAAGTAATAAACCAGAATTCCATTGTCTCTTTTGCTTTGAAACCTCAGAATTCTCATATAATCTCCTCCACCTCCTCCTCTTCTTCCTAGTCTTACCTAAAAATAAAACCCAAATTCATTAGTCTATTTTTTATTATGTTAAGGACTCCAAGATGTGTTTGACATATTTGACAGGCATGTTAACATTTTACCCCTTGACTATAAAAGGAGGTTTAATTACTTTGTACTTCATTCTTTGTATATAAAGGGGAAGTGCTGAAAAGTTCATAGTTCCTGCAAGCCATGTCTTCAAATCTGTCAAAAATGTCAAACATTTATTTATTCATTCATTTTACATCATACAGTCATGAATTAAAATACTGAGATTCTTCATTAGACTTATTGTAATTGGACAGGACCAGGTCATTTCTAGAATTTATAATAATAATAATAATACATCTTGGATACACTTTTATTTTGAATTTCATAAAATATTTTGATAAAAGATCAATACTTGTGAATCAAAGTATCATCCTTCTTGAAGTGAATTACTTTATGCGTATGACATAAAAAAGATAACAGTAGTAATATTAGCTGCTATATAAACATTTTTGACAATGAAAATTACAGTACCATTCCAGTGAAAATAAGTATAAGTTTTTAAAAGAAAATGTCTGCAACTGATTTTCCATTGCATGTATAATAACATATGCATTAATTTTCTTATTCATCTCCTATTGTATGATCATATTTATTCCACTTAATTGTAGTATTTTCCCCCATGGGTGATAACTTTTATCTATGCTCATATTATAGTTAGATAAAAGTCTGATAAAAATAGCAATTGACTTGTTGAAGTCAATATTAGGGTGAAATCAAATATAATATAGGTAGATGACTGCTCTTGTTATTTTGGGGTATATAATCCTGTTTCGACAATCCTGCTATCACCAATAACTGAAATTTCACTCACTCAATCCGAATTGTATGGATTTTGTTCTTAAATAAGCACTTCAAAACTGATAAGTTGGTGAGATTAATCATATTCTTATTAGAATCAAAAAATTACTTGGCTTTTACTGCTATCTTAAAATAAACATGTCAAAGTTTGGTTGTTTTTAGAATAAAATGCAATACTTCTCTTAATAAGTAGTAAAAAAATCTTCATGGTGAGATTATAATTTTTAGCGATTGAAATAGTAAATCTCCATTTTTGAGTCTTTATGCATCTTGGTGATTGGCTAAGAATAATCACATAGCTTATCTCAACTTCATATAAATAAATATCCAACAATAAATAACTGAAAAATACTAATTTTTATGATATGATTATATGTTAGTACTTCCATTAACCTTTTTTTGTCCTTGTCTCTAAGTGTAAGATGTAAACTTTTGACAAGACTCATATTTAGTGCTTAATATAAGTCTATTTGCCTGCTTACACATGCATGCTTTTAACAAGCATAAAGCTATTTACATTGTAAGATGCTGAAAGTAGACCATTTTCTTGTCTGATTAAAAATTGCAGGATATTTTTTCGTACTATGCTAACACCATAAGGATTGCCTATAAAATAATTTGTGAGCATTAAGTCTTCCCCATTTTGACATAATAAAAGTGCTGTATTATAAATGTACATGAGTGAAGGAATTCATTTTTAGAAATCAAAACTTGGTAAACAAGATAATTGACATGTGCTGAGGATATTCATTATTTTGTTTGTCTTATAAACTAAAGCAAGTGAAACACTATTGTTGAAAGTTGACTATAGATACCTTGGCTATAAAGAAAAATTGTAAAGGCTAAGAGTTAACATTTTGCAAAGTGTTTTTAACATGGCTTCTGATTAAGTTTTTACAATTAATATCTATAAAAAAAAATACTTCATGATCAACTACTTTGAGAGACATGACCTTGACTCTACATAATATGTAATTGAAAATTTAATTAGCTCATAAAACATTCTGCCCTTTCATTATTAAAATATAACTATTACATAAAAACTCTGTTAAAAGTTGTCATGTAATATTTAAAAACCAAGCAACTAAACAATCCATATTCTAAGAAAAAACTGATTTACTGTATAGGAACTTTAGTCTTTCATATTACATGAATAAAAAATTATGAAAGAATGCAAATTTCCCCTGTCAAATCCAGACAAAATATTCCTCTTGTAAATTATTCTCATGCTTCAATATCCAGCCAGTCTTTCTTAAATACCACTGTACTCTGAGTTAAGATGATTGGCTGACAATATCAGAAAATAATTGAATGTCATTTGATACATTTTTTTTTCTGTTGCTTTTCATATTATTATTATTAATTCTCAATTCTTGAAATAAGGAATTATACACTATGTACTTTTTGCCAGAAAGAGGACTTTCCATCAGATAACCAATCTCCGTTCAATTTTTGTTTGATTACAATATAGAATATTGTTGCATGCCTTAGCAATATTTTTCTAGAAACTTTGATAAACTAGCCACTTGTTTGTATTCCTTTTTAATATTTTGATGAGCAAAACTCTCTGAATTTTGATTAGTACAAAAGAATGAAGATCTTTTCATGAGGTTTGGGTAATAGATACTACAGTACTTTAACCTGTCTTATGATAGAATTTATATATTTGGATTATTGAATAATTTGATTATTGTAGATTTTGATGGTTACATAGAAATTAAAATTTTACTATGTTAAATGAATGTATCTACATATATTCTAGTTGGTTTCTTATAGCTTTTATGAGAAAGTTTTTATTCTATAGTCAATACATAATTTTAGTAAAGTCAGTAACCTTATTGTTAGACATTGAGTAATAAAGCTTGACGGTCAGTAGGTGTTTCAGTCAAACATTCCAAAAGTTTGAGAAGGCTTTAATGAGTTATTTTTCATTTAAAATTTTTTGGTCTTTTATTTCAGGCTTCTTAAAGAATGAACACTTCACACATGCCTGCCTTTTTTTTTTTTTTTTTTTTTTCTTTTTTTAAAGTGCACTTTCAGAAGCTACTTAAGCCAACATCCCTTTTTCTTTTGCAAAACTTCTGTATTTGTTTTTAGAAAAAGAATTTTGATTTTATTTTTGAATATTGAACAAAAATTGTTTTGTCTGCTGCACATCCACGCTTTTCAAATTATACACGCTATAAGCACTTAAGTGTATCAATATTACTCCAATTTTTCCTTATTTTCAAACTTAAGATCCCTTTTTTGTTGCTGCTGCTTTTGTATGCTTCTTTTCTACTGCTTGTAGATCTGGTAACAAGTACACCTATTAAGGGGGAGCGGTCATCCAGCCCTTCCCAAGGCAGCACTCCGGTGCAGTCTAACGCTTTGCCCAAGACCAAGCCCGTTGGAATGGTCAAGTGCGTTGACCACAATGTTACCACAGATTCCAATAATGTTCCAGCTAAGTCTGGCGACACAAGCCCCTCAGTCCAACGACAGCACAGCTTGCATGGTGTCCCTGCAAAATCTGTTCAAAATAAATCCCCTGCTCAGAAGCCTCTCGGCCCTGTAAAAGGGGTTGCTCGAAGTGTAAGTGTTTCCGGGGCACCAACCGAAACTGGTACAGTGGAAAAAACACCAGGTAGGTAGCCAGCCCTAATTAATTACTATGGTTACCATTCCTGATCTGGGGTGAGGTAGATTGGGAATAACAATCTCTTATTTCAATATTTATCTTAAGGAACTGTAGTGTTGGTGAGTGTGACTAATCATAGTAGGAGGCACCTTTTCATTTACAAATATATTGATTTGCCTGTTTTTTTAATTGTGTGCATGTGTTTTTTTATGGCAGCATTCACTTTTTTGTTTCCTATTGACTTTTTATTTATTTATTTATTTTATTTCAGATTATTTTTATTTTCCTAAAGCTTATGCATTGGTACCAAATTTTTTTTTAATGTTTTGATATTTTTTTTTTTTTTTTTTTTTTTTTTTTCCCCCTCAAATAAAGACATTTAATAAAAGAATGTCGATTTTTACTTCAGGCACATTTTTCTGCAGGTATGTTGAAGTTTTGGATTTTGTCCAAATAAAAACACTCCAAAGTTTCATTTTTGCTAGTCATTTTGACAGTATTATTATTATTTATTATTTATTTATTATTTGTTAAATTAAAACTTCTAAAATTTTAAATATAGTTGGTGCACATCACATGATGTACAGAACACTGGTATCCAGTATGAATTTTTTTTTTTTTTTTTTTTTTTTTTTTTTCCCTCCCCTGACCACAATCTATGGGTGAAATAGGGTAAATTGGGCTGTCTAGCCTTGGATGACACACAATCTATGAGGATTGCTCTGAATATAAAACTGCAGAGGTGGCAGTGAGGAATCACTCCATCTTTCCCAATAAGTCCTAATGATTCCTAATAAATGAAAGGAATGTGGCGTCAGGATTATCCATGTCCTGAAGAGACATAGAAAAAAAAAAAGTTTGGTTATAATGATTTCAGAATTATCATCACTACCTAGTGAAACCTTCAAGGAAGTTTCCACAAATTACATGCTAAGTAAATATTGTATGTATAAAGAGCTTTGATAAATAAACTTGAAACTTTATAATTGCAACATTTGGTATGCTGAATAAATAGCTGATTCAGTGAACGACAGATATTTAATCTCAAGCCACTTAAAAAGACGGGATATTTAATCCAAGATACTTATTTTATTGCATAAGTTTCATCAGTTTCATTATTTATTAAATTAGTGATACCTCCCAATGTGTAGGATAAAATTAATCCCTCTCTAGAATATGAATACTTCTAATTTGCTAATGATAATTATTTACTCTGTCATCTGTCTTGATTCAGCTTTGGAAGCTCTTTTTCATGTTCTGTACAATTCCAAATTTGGTTTGGACAACTGAGCTACTTCATAATGTTATCAGAATATTTCAACCAATCCGTTTTTCAGCCCTTGTCAGTTGTATAATCATAAAAAAAAAAAAATCTTCAGAAAATGGCAACTATTATATTAGCTGCCATTTTCTGAATATTTGGATCAATATATTTCAACAACACTAAATAAAGGAAAGTGTTACTGATGCTCATGTATCTAGATAATTCCAACACCTAATTGATCAAGCAAAGAAAATAACTGTTGAAATCTAGTACTAACCTAACTTTACACTGGACTCTTCTCAAAGTTACAAACAAGTTGTATATCCTTACGTTGATATTTATAATATCCATCTAAAAAAATCAGCAGAACACAGAATGTATAAGAGCTGCTTTGTTTTATAAGTTTCTCTTAGAAAAAAGAAAACTGAAAAGTTTTACATTTTTCTAGTTTGTAGAGCAATTTTACAGGTGTTGTTTTTAGATGTGAATTCTATCTGCCTATGAAGTTTAGTTTCTTTATTACCTACTCTTTAACACTTAGCACTCTGCATCATTTATAAATATTACTTACCCTTTTACTTCATATGGAATCCACTCAAAATATTGTATTTTCTATATTAGTTCTATATATTTGAAATTGCAGTAGCCTGACTCTCAATTTCAGTCAAGACTTTTAGGCGTTGACATAGAAGAATATGACTACACAACCAAGAAATTCAAATTCAGCTTGTATGGCAGGACTAGCATTTTATTTGTCGAAAATAGTTACCAACAGAGTGCTAAAACTACTGGACTATGATACTTAAGGAATTTATATGAACCAATATTTTTATAATGAACCTTTTTTTTTTCTATTGGAATTTTGGGATGTATATAATTTGTACTAAAAAAAAAAAAAATGGGAACGAAATTTGAAGATAAAGTTGGAGACTATATTAGGTTTAGTGTAAGCTACTTAAGGTAGGAATACCCTAGTTTAACAGGCTAAAAGGCCTTGATTAATGGTTGATTACAAACCACATTCTACTTTAAGGTATATAATTTAAGAGAAACAATGATAAAAGTGAACCTCTAGACCCAAGCTACCTCTACTGTGAAATAGTTAATTCTTTGTTACAGTATGAGTATATCCAAACTCACAAGAATGTCAAATATATATTTCAGCAAAACTTAAGGGAAGCAAGAAAATATGGGGAGGGAATCAAAGGCTGTGGAGTAGGGGAATTTATCAAAGTTGGTTTAATTATATACATCCCTCTAGTCTTAATGAATCTAGATTACAAAATTTTTTTTCAACATTTAAAAAAAGTTGAACCCAATCCTATAAAAATAAATCTTTAGTTTTTGGTTTGGAATTGAATAAGTTTTTATTAGTTTGGCTTATTTCTTTGAGAGGGATTTATTTTTGCTTAATAGGTTTAGGACTGCTTGTACTGATTTGTTTTGTAACTTTAGTCTACATTACAAGACACCATCATACTTCATGTTTGACTAATTTTCAGGTTCCACTTTATTTAGTTTTTCTTTGATTTCACATTTATTTTCTGACAGTGACTAAATTAGAAAATGAAGAACTTCAAAAATGATTTAGGTAGATTACTGCTTCTAATGCTGTTATTGCAAGAGACTTGGAATCTGAGACTGCTCTAAAAGTGTGACAATCAACTACTTTCTATTGAAGCTAGTTTTATAGAAAAGTCATTGCTGTTGGATCTTGTAAACTATTGACATTGGATAATGCATGTAGTAGTTATTAAAATTGTGTATGTGGGAGAGATCTTTACTATTTTTCTTGTTAATATTACCTTTTAAGTTAAGCATATGGAAGATAGCAAAAAGCTTAAGTTGCTGATTTTTATTATGGAAATTTCATAGTATAAGTGTTTTTTGTGTTGGGGGGGGAATACGGTTTGCAACATTTTTTTTTTTTTTTTTTTTTTTTTTTTTTTTATCTTCAGAAATAGTTTTCCTCTTGTTTTCTGATTCCCTTTATCATTAAATTATTTTCCTGAGTTTTTCGCACTTTAATCTTATTTCCTACTTGCAGTGGTTATTAGACATTCTTAGGCAGTAAAATGTTGAACCAGGATTACCACCAGGTTATAACATATAGCAAGGAGGTTTTAAGGAAGATGGAAACAAAAATGAAAATTATACTTAGAATGAGATAGTTGACATTTCTGAGGTTCATAATGAGGAAAGAACTTTTGGAGAATTTGACACTTACAGGACACACTGAAGGCAAGAGGTGCAGAGGGAATCAGTCCATTAACTTATCTATGGTAGGTCATGTTCTTTAGGGACATAGTATATAAAGAATGATTATTCAGAAAATAATGAAAAAAAGATTTAATGCAAATTCACAAAGAAACAAAGAATTGTTTTTTTTTTTTTTTTTGTTTGTTTTTTATTACAATAGGATTTCAAAAAATTTATATATTGTAAAGACTAAATTTGAATAGCTATTTCTTAACTGACTTGCAAGTTTAAAAACAAAAAAAATTCTTTCTGACAGGGTTTATAAGATTTTTTTTTTTTTTTTTATATATTTTAATGGGGATAGTGCTGCTTGTGGAGGTTTCTTGAGGTATTACATGAGTACACAGAAATATCTGCCTTTTTTTTCTCTTGTTTAATGCTACGCATTGCAGCAAAAATGCTGCAGATTTTTTTTAACAACTTTTAGAAACCTAAAAATTCATTTTTATGGCAAAATTAGCTGCAAGTTAGTTTTATCACAAATTTATTAAAATTTTGTTAAAGTTGTATTTAGTCTTCTCAGTTGTTTAAAATTTAACTTAAAATCAAAGGTTAAAATACTAATTGGTGTTTAAATATAAACAAATTTTGTGTAACTTTTAATAATGGAATTTTTTTTTTTTTTTTTTTAAACTTTGTTCCTTAGTCAACCTTAAAAAAAACAAAAAAATCATACTACATTTCATGTTCATAGTTACTTATTACTACATCATTGCTTGGAGTCTGGCAGTTGATCTTCCTCATATAATGTTTAAGATTTTGATCTGAAAAAGTTTTGGATTCTGGCTGTAGAAACAAAAATTTTTCTTGAGGGTTTTTTTTTTTTTTTTTTTTTTTTTTTTGGTGTGTTAGGATGTGAATGATACCGATATCTATTATTGCAAAAAACTATACTTTAGTGAATGGTATTTGGTTCAGCAATTCGAATAGAACTTTAGTTTTAGACCTGCAGACAAAGTTGGTTGCCAACTTTTCCATTTGATCATCAGTTTACAAATGAAAACTTTTTTGCTGGAGAAATTTAATCATTTGACCAACACTTCTCAGGCAAGGTGTGATGGGGTGAGATGATGCTGTCAACCTGCAGATTGTCCGAAGGGTGAGAATCTGCCTGCATATATTAAGGTAGCCTGTCATTGCTGATCTGAGGATAATTTGATTTATTACCAAAAATTAAGTTGTAACAAAAATTCTCATTAAGTGTCAATAAGATTTCTCAATAGATGTCTTGCTGAAAAAGTTGTTTATACAAAAATTTTAAAGTTCTTTTTGTCATTATACTAAATAAATTTGAATTTCCTACTCTTGACATGGCTACATAGAGCTGACTCTGAGAGAAACATTTAAATAATTTTCAAATATTTATAAAAAATTAATTCAGAAAACTTACTATTTTTCACTTGTTTAAATAATTTGGTACAGTTTTAAAAAAATTTAATCAAACAGAATATTCTAACTTATCAATAATTCCATAAGATTATTTTCACTTTCATGACTAATTTGTAGTAATGGGAAATAGCAGATGACAGTATTTATTATGAATGCTGAGGTTTCTTGAGGTATTACATGAGTACACTGAAATATCTGCCTTTTTTTTCTCTTGTTTAATGATGTGCATTGCAGCAAAAATGCTGCAGATTTTGTTAACTTTTAGAAACCTAAAAATTCATTTTTAACAATACTTAGTTTTCTAACTTAGTGAATTTTCATAAGACACATATAGACCCTTTCTATACAAATAGTATGAATGTAAAAATAAAAAATTATCAACAGAAACATTGCTTATGTCACAATTAAAAATAAATAAAAATAATGCTTTTTATGCAAATATTGTTAATATCGTAAATGCCATTTATTAAATATAGCTGGTAAACATTCATTACATGTTAATGTGTGCTGTTTTGCTCTACTAATGTAAGACAAAATTTAGCCTTATGCAAATTTATAAAAGATTTATCAAAAACCTTTAATTTATCTTTTTTTTTTTTTTTTTTTTTTTCTAGAGTTTCTCAAAGTTTGAAACCACCTCTAATTTTTCATGTGCCTATACTCTTAGGACAGGTTCACACCGGCTAGTCACCAACAAGATTTTCTTGCTCAATTAAATTTCACCTGGTCAAATTATCATTTTCTCCAGCATCATTTTTTTTTTTTTTTTTTTTTTTTAAATTCAACTACACAATATTGAGCCATAGCATATTTTTTTTCTTTTCATAAATTACTTGCTCATCCTGCGGACAGGAAAAAATAATTGTCAAATAGTGATCCAATACTTTGTCCACAAAGAATATTTAGTCTGTCTCATGGTCATTTCATTTCTGATAACACAAGTGTCACCTCTACCTTCAGAATTCTTTTTTCTTTAAACTGATTTTTGTTTTTGTTTTTTTTTCTTTTTCCCAAGTTTCTCCCTTAATTTAAACATTCAGATACCTGGCTTGTTTCTTGTCAACATCTTCTATTCAGCTCTCACTTTTTCCAAGCTTTAAGTTCAAATGACCAATTCCCTTTAACTAGAAAAACAAATCCCATGATACTCTTGTACACTAGTAAAATTCAAATTACCTAACTTGGTTATCTAGGCTTTTCACATGAATTTATTAAGTTAATCCCATTCCTCTTGGTTACTAGATGTAGATTCACTTAGTTGTAAAATTCACACCAGTAACTCTCTGCTGATTCATAATGTAACAATGTGTTGATTTCAGCCTTGCTAGGAATTTTGTCCCTCTGTGTGTTGGTAAATTGATATTGGATTATGTCTATTATAGTACTAGTTTGCCTGTAGTATTAAAAATTGATATTTTATGTCCTTACTATTACTAGATTTTAACAAGTGAGTTTTTAAATTATATTTTCCCAATGATCACTATAACTCTTCTTTCACTTAATTGGTCTTTTCAATTCCACTCTTAGAACTGCCTGACATTATCATAAAATCACTGCCACTCTGATAAGGAGTAAGGGAGATAATACTCATACAGTAAAAGGTTAGAGATTGCAAACAAACTTAGTACATATTTACCCATTCAGTGGAACAGATTTGTTAATCTCACTTTTTTTGAGTTCATCCATAGAAAAATAACATTTATTTTAAACCATGTCATAATGTCTTTATAAAACTTTCACAAATCTTATAAGCCATTTCAGATAGGCAGTAAATAAATATGAAAGAATTGTGTATTTAACCTGAAAATGATTGCAACATTCTCTAATATTATAGTAAAATATATGGTCCATGACAAATTGGATGGAATAAAAGGAATTGGTATTATCATTTGGTAAAGTAAGATACTTGGTCATACTTCTCTATTTAACTAGATACAGTAGGAGCCCCAAAGTATGTGGGCTATTATGTATGCGATCATTTGTTTCATTTTGGGAAGATCATATTCCAGTTTTCATTCTTTGGTTTGATTTGTAATTTTGATACTGTGATTTCTCACCAGGCACTAATTTATTTCATATGTATTGTTAGGTTGGCTATTAATACCCCTAGTTAGAGCTTGTAATTGCAAGTCGCCTCTTATGATGGAGGGAGAGAACACGCAATCTAACCATCTTACTAGCCTTGTTTTTGTAAATTTGTTGGATCTTAGCAAAAGTTTACTGGTAAATCATTAGTGTCAAAATATGATCTGATATAAAAAATAAGTTTTTCTTTTTAAAATATTGGTTTTTAATGAGAAAGGATTGATATGTAGGGGTACTCTTAAAAAATATCTTTCATTTCTACATGAATCAGGAAAAAATCTTATTGATTTTGGTAAAATTAAAAATTCTTGATATTTCAAAAAAAAAAAAAAAAAAAATAATAGTCATATTGTAAAAGTTTAGTTTTTAAATATTTTGTTCCTGATATGATACTAAGAATGAGTCATTTGGACTCCATGCAACGGTTAGCTCACTAATATATTCTTAAAGTGGGTGAATATTTCAAAGAAATTCTACTCTGCCACTTCCACACAGCTCATTAGTGCATTAGCTATAATTGGGCTTTTCTGACATACCCTATAAAACCTACATTAAGGCAATGCATTCCAAGCTAATTAACAAGTTAGAGATCCTCTAAAGAGGCCTAGTGTGCACAGGACTGGCATTGCAGCCTTCATTTCTTAGTGTGTGCAATTAGGATTCTAGCACCAGGATGTAAAGTAAGGACAACAGAGCAACCCTGTCAAACTGACATTATTGCAAGTAGTTCCAGTTATTTTTCATTCATATATGCCATGGTACTGAGTGGGGCAGTTCAGCAGGCTGATCCATTTACAGAACTGTAGTTTAAATCTAATGACCTTCTTCAGTCCTTATGAACAAATAGTCCTCACCAGCAGTCACTAGCCAGTATATCCCAAATGGCCTTGCAAAGTGAGTTTTCTCAATTGCAACCACATCGACTCCAAAGGACAAGAAGTCTTTGAGTAGGCAGGCTACCTTAGCCTGATCTCTTGTGTTCTTCAGTCATGCATGGCAGATTGAATGTTTTCTCTTATATAGTGACACCAATTAGCCTAAGGTGTGTGTGTGTTTTTTTTTGTTTTTTTTTCCCCCTTCTCCATTTTCTATAAGGCCTGAGCCACTCAAGGTAGAAAATTATTCATAATAATGATGTGTGTTATAGGGAATAAAACTTATTCAGATAAGGGTGGGGGGCAGTTGATGATTGACCTTTGATTTGAATAGGTCAAGATTGAAGTGTTCAGGAAAGCACCCATGTGGGAATCTGTTCCATAAAATGACAATTCTTGGGTAAAAAGCCAAGTGGAACATTCTTCTTGCCTTCATTTCCTCCATATTTTGAATGATTCAACTCTGTAAGTCACATGACCTGTACTAACTGTAAAGGTCTGAACTGGTGGAACTAAAGAATGGAGCTCACTAGAACATTTCCTATAAAAAAAAAAAAAAATAAGAGTAGTGAGAGATTTGAATATGGCATCTGTCGGAATGGAGTTGGTAATTTTTTTTTTTTTTTTTTTTTTTTTTTTTTACAATAAGGTTCATTTTGTACAAAGCCCAGGGGCCACTTGAGGTAAGAGTGTAAGGGGTAGTTTATATGGATAAAAGGGGAAGATAACGGTTGACTCTAGATTTGAACAGGTTAAGACTGTAATGATTGGGGAAGCATCTTTTAGGGAGTCTTTCATAAGGCAGTGGTTCATGGAATGAAGCTGTTTGAGTGGGACTACATGCTGATGGAATACAGGGTGAATGTGGGTGCTTTGCTACTATGTAAATGGCATGACAGGTCCGATATAACCAGGAGATGAAGTTATCCTGAGCAATTTTCATAGTAGTAGCAATAAAGCAGGGAGAGAGAGAGAGGTTGGAGTGTGGAAAATAATTCTTCTCCCACATGGACTCCGAGACACTTTTGAACTCTGTCTGGAAAGTGAGGGCTGGGCAGTTCCTACCCAAATATGGCAACAGTACACCATTTTTGGCCTGATCTGGTTCTTATAAAGTTAGAGGATAGCATGAGGAGTCAGGTACTTACTGCATTCGGACTATTGTCCTCATCTTTGTCAACATATTTATCACAACGTTTCGGCCGTTGTACGCTCCGGCCTTCGTCAGGTGGTTGGAGTGTCGAACTGAACCCTTTATTTTGCTCACTGGGGTAGACTGTTCTAGTTTGATGGATGTCTAGCTATCAGTTATCTCCTATTAATTTTCCCTCTGAAAGTACTCCACTGCCTTAGCTGGGTATTGAACTCATTAGCTGGGTATTGAACTCACACTCTTTGGGTCTTGTCACTGGATCTAACCAACGCCTTTATCCACTGTGCCATGTGTCCTGGGTATGAATTTCTGGGTATTATAAACCTAATGTCTTCAGCAACCATTTTTACCAGAGCTCATATTGCAACTTTGTTATCATTGCTTTTCTCTGGCACTCCTTATTACTGGTTCCCATATTGTATTTATTTCTATGCTTGGTCGGCTCAGGAGATTTTTGTGGACTAGCATATGTGCTGATTCCTTAAGTTTACGAATTTTCCAATGGTGTTCCCTATCTATGATCTCAACATGATCCCACAGAGGGCGGTGATCTCCCTTCTCTCTCCATATGTGGTCATCCACGCCTGATTTTTCTACTTCCCCGCAAGTTAAGGCTTCAAGAACACCAGAAGGCCGTATCTTGAGGGGGCGGCCTGTCTCTCCTTTATATTCCTTTCCACAGCTGCACAGGATAGCCATGTTCTCCTCTATGGGGGGGGGTCTTACTTGGGAGAGATATCTGTGAAGTGTCGTCAAGCTTTTGAAGGTTGTCCTGATGTTATATGGACTGCGGATCCTTTGTATTTTCTCTGATAACCCCTTAACATAAGGCAGACAGACTTGTGACGGGTACACACCTGGCCCAGGGTCGAATCCTTTGGTTACGGCGCCAACTGTGACGTCGCTCCTCCTGGTTCCAAGCGTGCCGCTCCAACCTCTTGGTTAGATGATCACCAGCCTCGCCTTTCCCAACCCGCTTCCAATACCTGGTTGCTAAAGCAACTGTACTGATCTCCGGTCTGTCTACCCACGCTGTGTTTAGATCTTAGACAGACGGGACCAGCAGGGATTGGGCCGTATGCAAGCTGAGTCCAACGGGGGTGGCAAAACACAAGTAAAAGAAAAAAAAAAACTCACGAGACAAAAAATTACTGATAAAAAAAAGGGTGACAACCTTTTATATCTAATGTCCGTTACATAAAGAAAAATTGTTCTCATTCCCGACCCGCTCTGTGGACTATGGCACCAAGCTTCTATCATACAACTTAACGATTTCGAATTGTCTACTCTCCAGAATTGTGTATGTCGGAGTGTGGTTTAGTTCGACACTGGGGCTAATTTCTATCAATCATTCGCAGTTGATTCTTCTCTTCGACTTGAGTTGTATTTCTTCACTTCGATCTGGTTGGGTTGAATTCTGTTCTCGGCTGGGTTTGATTTTAACTTCTTCTTCTTCCGTCCAGTAACTCTTTGGCCTTGTCTTCGACTTGGCTGCAACTTCTCCGCGGCTTTCGAGTAATCTTCTTCTTCGTCGACTTAGATAGAACTTCTCTTGTCTTTGACTTGGGCCGGAAGGATTTCTTGTTTTCGACTTGGGCTGGAAGGATTTCTTGTTTTCGACTTGGGCTGGAAGGATTTCTTGTTTTCGACTTGGGCTGGAAGGATTTCTTGTTTTCGACTTGGGCTGGAAGGATTTCTTGTTTTCGACTTGGGCTGGAAGGATTTCTTGTTTTCGACTTGGGCTGGAAGGATTTCTTGTTTTCGACTTGGGCTGGAAGGATTTCTTGTTTTCGACTTGGGCTGGAAGGATTTCTTGTTTTCGACTTGGGCTGGAAGGATTTCTTGTTTTCGACTTGGGCTGGAAGGATTTCTTGTTTTCGACTTGGGCTGGAAGGATTTCTTGTTTTCGACTTGGGCTGGAAGGATTTCTTGTTTTCGACTTGGGCTGGAAGGATTTCTTGTTTTCGACTTGGGCTGGAAGGATTTCTTGTTTTCGACTTGGGCTGGAAGGATTTCTTGTTTTCGACTTGGGCTGGAAGGATTTCTTGTTTTCGACTTGGGCTGGAAGGATTTCTTGTTTTCGACTTGGGCTGGAAGGATTTCTTGTTTTCGACTTGGGCTGGAAGGATTTCTTGTTTTCGACTTGGGCTGGAAGGATTTCTTGTTTTCGACTTGGGCTGGAAGGATTTCTTGTTTTCGACTTGGGCTGGAAGGATTTCTTGTTTTCGACTTGGGCTGGAAGGATTTCTTGTTTTCGACTTGGGCTGGAAGGATTTCTTGTTTTCGACTTGGGCTGGAAGGATTTCTTGTTTTCGACTTGGGCTGGAAGGATTTCTTGCCGCAACTCTCTGTCGTCCGAGGTGATCTCTTCTCGCTGCCGTCCGGGGCTGAACTCATTTTTTTGTCGATTGGGGTCCTGCTTTTATTGACGCCGCAGCAAACCGGGGTGGGTCTGTCGGCGTCAGGGCTCTCTCGATAATCCCAAAAGTCGCATTAGTTCTGATTTCCCATTATCGCTATTATTTTCACCCCTACTTCCTCACAGTGCCTCTGGGGGGAAGACGCATACCCATCTCTCCCGGTCTCTCGTATGTCAGGTGACCGTTTTCGACCAATGGTTCTTGATCGAGCATTCTCCCTCCTCTTTCCGCATATCACGTGACCGCTTTCGGCTAATGAGACTGTGGTGGGACGCCTCCCGTCTCCAATCGGGCGTGGCTTACATCGTTCTTGTTCTAAAAAAAACAAAATCTAATTTGGCCTTTTTCACACGTACGAAAAATGATAATCTTGGCTTTTTCTCACCTGGGTTCTGTCAAAACAGCCTGCCGCTAATTAGATGTGACTTCGGGAAAGAATATTGGCGCTATCTGTGAGCCGAGACAATCGTTTTTTTTTTTTCCTTCTTTGTTTTTGGTCAGACCTGATAGTCAAAAATCTTAATTATCTGAATTGAAAATGTCTCCACTTCATCATCGTGGGGTTCCAATTTTTAACAGGTCAGAATCTGTATACAGTTCCACCGGTCACCCCCTCAACACAAAAGACACCTTTCCTCCGATTAAAATTTCGTTTCCATTGTTCAAAAAAATCTTTATTGTTTCAGCCAACCTTAACAAACTTCCATCCTACGCGGACATGGAATTAGTTCAAGTGCTTGACCTGATAATTTTGACACTTGTTAGGTGCTGGTCGTACGTGTGTGTTTTCGCTTACGACCTGGTTTCGTATTATGTTTCTGTCTTTCCTCTTCTTTTTGTTTTATTTTATTATCTCCAAACTCTATTTCTTCAACCAAATATAACAATTTCTATTTCCCTGGATTTCGGTCAGGTAATTTGACCTGATATATTTTGACACCTGTCTTGTCTTATGACCGGGTTTTGTATTATCTATTCCTCTTTCTCTTTCTTTTTATTATTTTTTTTTTTTCTTCTTCTCTTTGGATCGCCTAAATACAGTTAGAGAATTATTCTCAAAACTCAATTATTCTTCGTTTCTAAATAACTAACAACTGGTTAATAAACCGAATAAAAATTAAATCATATTTCTATGAATATCTCTTTTTAGTCTTTCTAAAAATGCAGGGTGCCACAGACTGTTTTCTGAGTGTTGTTGCCCTCCTCCTCTTTCTCTTGTACCCGCCTATCCCAATTTTTGGCGGCTCCTGCCATGTACCCAGGATAGTTGTTACATTCTAGGGTACTACTTATACTCACCAATTCTTTATTTAACGTCTCTGGGTCGCCACTTATGACTTTTGCTCGATGTTGTAAGCAACAGACGATCCCTTTCTTTACGCTGAATGGATGGTGGGAGTTGAAATTGAGGTACTGTCCGCTAGGTCACAAAAATCTCCTGAGCCGACCAAGCATAGAAATAAATACAATATGGGAACTAGTAATAAGGAGTGCCAGAGAAAAGCAATGATAACGACAAAGTTGCAATATGAGCTCTGGTAAAAAATATGCAATGATAACGGCAAAATTGCAATATGAGCACTGGTAAAAATGGTTGCTGAAGACATTAGGTTTATAATACCCAGAAATTCATACCCAGATGTCCTCAAGGACACATGGCACAGTGGATAAAGGCGTTGTTTAGATCCAGTTCAATACCCAGTTAAGGCAGTGGAGAACTTTCAGAGGGAAAATTAACAGGAGATAACTGATAGCTGACATCCATCAAACATGGCATGTGGAACTAGAATGGTCTACCCCAGTGAGCGAAATAAAGGGTTCAGTTCGACATTCCAACCACCTGAAGAAGGCCGGAGCGTACAATGGCCGAAACGTTGTGATAAATATGGCGACAAAGGTGATGATGAAACACAATTTTTGATGTATTGAAAGTTATAAGCCAGTCCCTCCCTACTTGAGCTGTTAGTGGAAAAGATCAGCTTCAAAACTTCAATCCTTTTTTTATTTTTGGAGGTGTGTCCTTAAAGTGTGATATCATCTATATATAGATATTTGCTAATGATCTGAAAATGTTCCTTGGCAACTTACCTAAGCATAGACAAGCTCACTCACCTGTAAGGAGTGAAGGGACCTTTTGAGAGAAGAGTGGGCTACAATGATATTCTGAACTATGTTCAGTTGTAAGCCAGTTGCTCATCATGATCCTTCTAATATTGGGGATTTTAGTTTGTTGGAAGCATTTGGAAAGTTCTCCAAGTTATCTAATATTCCTGCCATCATAACTAATTGCATGAAGGATTTCGGGGAAATCTTCAGGTATCAAGGCAGGTCTGTTTCCAAGGTTCACCTGTTATATTCCATCCTGTTTTCAGATATTCTCATGGAGGAGGATGGAATTGGGGACTCCTTTTTTCATTGAAAGCAGGAGAAAAGTTCTTTGTTGTCATTCTTGGAGAGGGTGGGGAAGTAGTTAATTCAACAATCTTGAGTGTGGATTATCAATTGGCTGTTGTTGTAAACTGCAAGCTTTTATTTTCTCCTTTTTACTCATTTCTTGTCTTAGAATAGGATGTGGCTTATTTTGTTAGTTTTTCTTTTACAGCTTTTTATTCATCTGTAGATCTTTTGAAAGCTGTGTCATTATCTCTTAGAGGTTGCTGCTCCTCCTACCTGCTGTATGGTTTACTTTCTTTGGTGTTTCTTGGCCGTGAGAAGTAGTACAGATTGTTCTGCTTTTCATGACTTAAGTCCATCCATCTTTCTTTTTTTTCCTGGGAATTGAGGAATAGGGATAACACTTTTTCTTTTGCCCCAGAAATGATGCAGCATAATTTTGCCAAGTGCTTCAGTTAGCAATGTAGCTAACAGCAAAATGTTGGGAATGTAGTCAGATATACCCTGTAGATAAGAGTCATATGCCAATCATAAGTCTTCCATAAAACTGCTGGATTTTCCGATTATGGAAGATACCTGCTTGACACACTCGAGCATCACACGAGAAAGCACCTAGGGGATTATCTCTGATGTCTATAGGGGTATTATAGGTGGTAATGTTTTTGTTTTTTTTTGTTTTTTTTTTTTTTTCTCTCTCTCTCTCTCTCTCTCTCTCCCCCCCCCCATATGCTTGTTTGTAAGTATAACTCATGGTGAAACTCCTCCAGCATATGTATTGCACTGGAATGTTGTTTTCACTGCCCTGTCAAAAGCCTTGCTGTTTATTTGCACAAGTTTCATTGTTTTTATATCGACATCACCAGGGATACATTTCTTGGAGAGCTGCTGATGCTATTAGCTTATTCCTTTCAATAAATTTCTGATTTTTTTTTTTTTTTTTTTTTTTTTATATTGGGCCACTTAGTCTTTAGCATTCATCTTTTGTAGAAAGCAATTCCCCCCCACCCCCAGATAATCCAGCTTTATGGCCATGCTGGAAAATTTGTCAAACAGGACAACCAAAAATGCAAAAATTAGAAATCATGTCTTTTGATAATTTTAAAAAAAAATTATCAAAATAACTAAATAAGGAGTGGAATTAGTATCCTGTGTGGTCATTCTATAATTTTTTGTCAGTGTTTATATAAATATTTTCTGATAATTTATAAAAATTGAAAGACTTGTTTTTATTCTTATTTACATAAAATAACTCCATTTAGTTTCAAACAAAATTTGATGCATAAGTGTAAAATTTTATAAAGAGGAGGTAAAACAAATATTTAAACATTATTTTTTATTACTTAAGCAGGAAATTTGTTTTTTTTGTTTTTGTTTTTTTTTTTTTTTTTAACATGTGTGGTTAGAAAATATTAAGATTTCAAAAATTATAAAAAGCTCCTCCTTTTCCTGAATTTTCTCCTTTGCATTAAAGAGTTCTTAACTCTTTCCTACACATATGCTTATGCAATTTGCTAATTATGCTGTGTTTTTGTCTCCTCCTTTTGTGCAAAAAAATGACTCAAAAATGTTTGATAGTAAAACTATTAAAGTTGATGAGGCAAAGCCTAATTAGACTAGAGGAATCCTAGCTCTCTAACAAAAATTGCAAGTTTTGGATCAGTTGAAAATCATGTGAGTGGTCAAAGTAGCACAGAAATTGGGTGTGAAATGAGATGTGTGCAATAAAATAAAAAACAAAGAAAAGTGACATTTGCAGAAATGTTTTAACGGCAATGGTAAAAATGATGACTCTGCTTGAAATGTATGGCTAGTGAACATGGTGCAGAAACATATCCCTGCCGGGGGAAATTATTTTGTGTGAACATTACCGTGAAGGAGTGGAGAAGAGCAATAAAGAATTTAAAGCTTTAAAAAGCATTATAACCTCAAGATTAGGGAGGAATAATTGTTGGTTGATATGGAATCATCTTTCTCGGAACACATAAAAAGCATTAATCAGGTAAAAAGGTTACTATCAAGATCAAATCATTAACTGTTATGAAACTGACCTTTTCTAGTAGAAAATACCAAATTGCACCCATATTCATGTCAGCCAGGACACAAAAAAGATTGTCCGTTGCAATGCAACAAGTTATATATGATCAAACCAAGTAATCTCCATAAACTTGAGAACAATAGCAGAAATATTCTGTTCTGGCATTACTATAACACTGCGGGACATTGTGGTCACTGAGCTAATGATAATGCCGTCCCATCCTCGGTCACTGGTGTGTCCATTATTGAATCCTGCATCTAACCATGGAGTTTTGTCACTTCAATGCAAGCCTCTCCTTATCTCATGTGTTTGTTTTGATCACAAGGCAGGCAAGGATTGAATCATTGCCAGATATCACTGGATTAATGTTGTTCAGGTGGGATGATGTAATAAGACAAAAAGTTATGTAGATCAATAAGGTTTATATAACTGAAATATACAGGAACAGTTTTTCGTATAAGAATCTATAAGCATGCAGGCTAACTACCATTCCCTTGTAATTTTGTGATGCTTTGTTCTTCGTTTTCAAGTTGGAGGTGGGGTTTCAAGCTTTAAGTTGGACTTTTTAAGGCAGCAAATTACAGAATGCTGATTAAGCACTCTCTCCCCCCCCACTCTCTCTCTCTCTCTCTGTTGTTATATAGAGACTGCCAATTCTTCCTTTTGTAATTTTGTTAGAACACTCTGCTCAGTTTATCTAATAGTCTGGAACAAGGCAATAGCGTCCTGGGTAAGACAATAAACTACCCTCGGTTTCTGATCAGGTTTTGAGGAGCTTAGCACCACCCACTAAATCCTGGTGTTCTCAGGGCCATCGTGACCCAGGGTGGTAGAACCTGTTAGGCTCCCAGCTATCAGCAAATAGTTAACCCCCAAACTGGGGTTAAAACCTCTGAAAGTATAAAAATAGGTTTTAATACCAGCAATAATACTTTTTTTTTTTTTTTTTTTTTTTTTTTTAAATTATTACCAGCAATACATTTTTGAGAAAAAAAAAAAAAAATTACCAGCAATAAAAAATCTTGTCAGCATTAAATAACCCATTGAGGTTGATATGCCTCAAACCAAACCAAGGCATGAGCTGGGAGTTCTCAGTGGCAGCAAGTCACATGGGGATTGGCAAAGCGATCATCTCTTCCTGGTTTAATGAAAGTGTCTCTACCTCAACTGCTACTGCCAACTCTGGGTGGGGTCTGATGTGATCTGGGATTCCAGGATTTTCCAAATATCCAATTGGAACTCAATGCTGATGGTGTCTTGGGAAGCAATTTGCATAACCAAATTTTGGGAATCCTTCCTCTGGAAAATAGTGGTAGCAGGGCGTTTACCAGCTCCACTTACTCCCTCCTCCTCTTATTCATACCTTATACCAATACCCCACAATGGGTACAGTCTTTTTCTCCTTCGACTGGGTAGCATAACTAGTACACGTTCGTTAATTAAAATTATCTGTTTCAACTCCACATCATCAGACTGCCCTTTTGTCATAAAGTTCTGATATTTTTTAAAATTTCCCTCTTGGACAATTTTAATTTCTCTCTTGTCTTCGGAGAATGCTTGTTCCAATTGACTGAATTCTTTGTCATTTGAGAGTTCTGTATTGTACCTAAAGAAATTTCAGTTCTCCAGCAACATGCACACCTTTCACCTCTATCAACAAGTGACATAGAATCATTTCTTTACCCTCTTCTTTACCACTTATAACCATAAAAAATTATTATTTGTAGCTAGCTGGGTGCTAATGTCCCAGAAATGCCAGTCCTGGTTGATTTGCAGATGTTACCATACTCCACTCATGCCATACCTTGGGCCTCGCTTTAACCAGATGTCCAAGTGGATTTCAGTGCTATCTTCTAGCAAGGCATTTTATTCATGAAAAGAAAAAAAAAAAAGATAAGTGTGTGTATATATATATATATATATATATATATATTTCTTTTTTTTTTTTTTTTTTTTTTTTTTTTTCAATCTATTTATGGCCCTCTTTGCTTTTGTGTTCACTTTTGATTTGATTTAAGCCTTTTTTTTTCTCTCTTCAAATTATTAACATTCTTATAGTGTCACAATACAATAAGAAAGCTTAAGACCTGGTGGTTACTTTTTTATTCTTTGATTGTTTCCACTACTGCTTTATACCCAAGGTGAAAAAATACCTTGACACTATACTCTAAGATTTGAAAAATATTCCACAAATATAGCAAAATAATTTATTTAAAGTGGTATATTTTGGTAGACATATATAGCTGTTCCAGAATTAACTTTTTTGTTTTTATTTACATGTGTGATATGCAAACTAATTAGCTAAGCAATTTAGATAGAATCTTGGATGTTTTAGTTTTTAAAACTCTGCTCTATTACTTAATACTCATGTAAGTTGACACTTTAATAAATGAATTTTGATGATTCATATTTTTGACTCCTCTTACAGGAATGTTTTTTTCTTGCTGCCACATCTTTACTTTTCGTTTCAATGTAATTCATACCACTTGTTCCGCATAAAAAATACCTTGGTCATATTGTTTAATCTTATCTTTATCTCTATTTTTGCATATTCAGCATCTCCTGCTATTTATCCTTAATATTCTTGTGCATTTATCTCTAAAAGACAGCTATAGTTATCCTACTTTGTGCTGTAATTTTAATTGCTTATGTTGACTTCTCATTGCTGTTGTTTAAGGTTGAGAAGGAAAAGTTTCTACACCAAAGAAAAACATTCAACATCACAAAATCAAGGTGTTATAAATAAATTCTTCCTGAAGCAAATTATAATTGACAGTCAAATAGCTCAGATATCAACTATTCATTAATCTGAGCAGGAAGGGAAGTCTTTTTTTTCACATGATCAAGGAAGATGTTGAAGCCACACGCTGACAAAGACTTTGAAGAATGCTGAAATCAACAAAAGAGGGACAAATAGCTGAAGAAGTAGAAGTCCATGTATCATTGTGGACACAAGGAAAAAGTTTGCCAAACACACACACACACATATATATATATATATATATATATATATATATTAAAAACCAGGCTCAAGTTTTGAAGGATATGATGAAAGTGTATGACCTATTTATGGAACAAAGCATGTTGACTTAAAGACACTGGTACAAACTTTTCCAGTGTCCACAATGATGGATGACCTCTGCTTCTCTTTTGTCGATGATTCATTATCCATCTGCTCAGATTATCTTCCCCTTTTTTTCTTTTTATAATGATGTTCACCCTTTGTAAGGTGGAGAGTACAGAGTAAGAGTTGCAGTTTATGGGGAGATGCCAGAAAGATAAGTTGAATCTAGACTTGAACAGGCCAAGATTGTAGTAATCAGGGAAGTATCATCTTGGGAGTTTGTTCCACAAAGCAGCAGTTAATGGGGAAAAACCTGCTTGAGTAGAACTTTCACCTCACCACTGTCCTAGGTAAGATGATAAACTACACCTGACAGCAAGGCCTTTAATCAGGTGGTTTTGAGGAGCGTGGTAGCACCTGTCAGGGTTCCAGCTATGGGCAAATAGTTAACCTCCCCCAAAGGGTCAAAACACTATGAAAGTATAAAAAAATAGGTTTTTATACCAGCAATACATTTTTGTAAATTATTACCATCAGTAAATTTTTGAAAAAGGAAAATATTACTAGCAATAAAGATCTTATCTGCATTAGCAGTTCAATAAAATGTGTGTCGCTTGGCAAGTCTTAGCCATGATCATTAAAATTTGGGGAATTAAAGAATGTTGTTCATTTGAACACTCCATGAAAATAGTGATAGAGCAGCAAGGTTGCAGAGATGTTTTTGGTCTTTATTAAGACTAGATACCTCTGTCCATATGTGGCAGTCTACTCCATTTTTGGCCTGATCTGGCTCTTGTAAAATTATGGGATAACTGGCAGTCAGTGGAAAGGTACAGTGGTAATCCAAGTAAGGACAACCTGCCTTGAAAAATCAGTATTTAAAATACAAAGTATGTCTATTCTAAATATTCACTAGGCATATCTTAGTCTATTGAACACCTTGTGAGGATAGAACCTGTGACTCCAGCAATTTGTGTGAATAGCTTGCAAGCCATTGATCTATAACAGGCTACTTAACTGTCAAAAGTCTTCTTGTTTATAAATACTGTGTTAACCTTGTTTAGTTTCTGCAGCTTCTTGTAATTGTCAATTATTACAGCTGGAGATTTTTGGTAATATCAGTAAAAGACCTTTTGTTAAGATTACTTTCTCTTATATTTGCTTGGTTTTGTATGTAAATATTGATATATTTTTCTGCAGATTTTTAGGTATCTATTTGAATGCATTTTTTACCACTAAAATAAGAATTAGATGTAATGTTAGGCTCTATTTTCTTTAGGCTTAACATATTCACTGTCTATTGTATTTAATACTCTGTCTTCTAATAACTAATTCATTTATTTATATTGAGAAATGACTGCATTTTTGTGTGTATAGTTTATTTTCCATATGCTGTTGAAATACTTTTAATAGATATTTTTTCTCTTTTTTTCCAATTAGCATGTTTCTTTAGTACGTGGGTGAACATGACTCTCCATAACCTCCTATCCTTTGTAACCCATGGCAATTTTTGTCCCTTTGCCAAGCCTCATGCTACTCCCCAACAATTCTATCATCCATTTGCACATGCTTGTCAGTTAGGTTGGCTACAAACTTCACCTGTACCTTTTGATATGGCCTGTGAGTATCAAATTCTCCAGGCCCTCTTCCTCATGTGTCCCTGAAGTTTCAGCTCTCTTGCTGACTCTGAATATTTTTATCCTTTTTGTTTCCATTTTCCTTAAGACTTCTTTGTTGCTTATGCACTCTGCCCCTAGTATTCTCGGCATCCTTCTGTATAACCACATTTGTTGCCTCCAGTTTTCTGATGTGTGGAGAATGTCCAGCAATCACTGCCATAAAGGTGGATTGATATTGCATAACAGTTCCAAAATCTTTTCTTTGCTTCTAATGAAATGTTCCCATTAGGTCACGTAAAAAAAGCAGCATATCACGATGAAAAAAGGTCCATAAATCAACGAAAACAAAGTTTTGTATCAATATGTTTATGTTGTTATGAAGAGGAAAGACCAAAGTATTTTTTAATTATTTTTGAAGTTTTTTTACTCCTTTCTAGTA
Source organism: Acanthosepion lycidas (assembly GCA_963932145.1). Taxonomy (NCBI): domain Eukaryota; kingdom Metazoa; phylum Mollusca; class Cephalopoda; order Sepiida; family Sepiidae; genus Acanthosepion; species Acanthosepion lycidas. The sequence goes on from OZ010585.1 coordinate 102,634,709, forward strand.
CATAGAAAATTTTGGTTAAAAATTTTTTTAATTTTTCCGACAGCGTGATAAAATAAAAAAAAAGGTTTGTTTTATTTTGCGCCTTTCCCGAGGAAAACGCACTTTAATTTAGGAAATTCTTGCAAAAATCAAATAATTGTTGGATTTTCAGGACTTATTCACAAATGAATGAAATTATTTTTTTTTTTTTTTTAACATGTTTCCACCCACTTACATAGAGAAATTAAATCTTCACTCACGGGATTTGTTTTATTAGTTATAAACAGGACTCTTTGTAGAAAGTAAATCACCAGTTTTTTTTTTTTTTTTTTTTTTTTTTTTTTTTTTTTAAAACAGTACCTGGTTTCATAGAAAATCTGCTTTGAATTATCAAAAAAATAAATGTAAAAAAATATGATATGATATAATTAGAAAAGTTTTCACCTGTTTTTGTAAATACGTTATACTAAGGACATTATTTTGTGAAGAAATAAAAATTTTTTCAATGAATAATGTATTTTTTACAAATTTTTTCCCCATTTTTAAAATTTTTTTCATTAACTTCTTAATACTTCAAAAATTGTTTAAAATTCTTTATTGCTTTCAAGCACATAATGCAATGATAATGTTAATGAAAAAGTAAATTTACGAATCGAAATTTGAAAAGCACACAAGTCATTTGACCCAAAATACTTTTAAAATAAAAAAAAAATTTTATTGAAAAAAACATTCATAATTTCTACGTATGGAAATGTATACATGACATAATCCTTAAAAAATTTTAAACAATTATCTAATTAATAAAAAACTTTAAACTATTATCTAATTAAGAAAGTATGAAATAAAAAATAGATATTACATAATTGCTGAATAAAAATGTTCATATTTAAAAAGTACTAGTTAAAAACGAAAAACCGCGTTTGCTTACTTTGCAAAAATTATCAATTTTGATCATCCATAATAATCTGTCATCACCTTGTCACAATCGATTTCTTTGATAAATTCAGACACATCGTTAAGAAATGTTTGGATACAAATTTTTATGCTATAAGTAAGTACTGTTTGTTTCATATCAGATTAATTTAACTTTAAATTTTCTAATTTTACTCAAATAACGTGTCAAAAATATATAAATTTATTTTAGGAAGAAGTTTAAAATCAAAATTTTGTTTGTTTACAAATTTCTTAAAATTTAAGAAAATGGCCGTTTTTAAGAAAATTAAACAAAAATCGAGCATATATTTGACATTCCAATCTATATAATTTCTATCTGAAAGACACCAGAATATGTTACTTACTGTAAGTAATAAATTTAATGCTTTAGCTTTCAATTAACAACATATTGAGACAAAACTTTGTTTTTGTTGATTTATGAGCCTTTTTTAATCGTGATATGCTGCTTTTTTACGTGACCTAATGGAGGAACCTATTTTATAAGGTATCCTTTGCTCTCCCAAAGTGCATTCATATTTTGGAATCATTTTTCCATCCTCTGTCGAAACCTTCCCAGCAATTTAAACTTCTGTAATTGTTTGATGCTGACATTTTCAATTTGTAGTTAACATCTTGGGATTTTTTTTCTCTTGCTGACAACCATACATGTTGTCTTATTATAGTTGATAGTCCTTTCATCTTGCTTCCCTTTATTACTCTGTCTAGGATGTCCTTTAGTTTTCTTTCTGTGTTTGCCATCAACTCTGCCATCTAATAATACATCCTGATAGTGTCTCCAACTCCATTAGGATAACTTTGCTGTAGAGACTGAATAAATCCATTGAGAAGATACATTTTTGTTTTACACCAGTTTCTAGTTCTGTGTAATCTACTCGATTCATTTTCTATCTGTACACAGTACAGCTCTTTGTACCTTATAAAATGATTTGCATAATCTATAAAACATAATTGTATATTCTTCTGCATTTGTATTGCTGTCTCCAATATTGTTCTGATTATGAATATAACATTTCTTATTTCATTGTCCTTGACAAAACCACACTGTTATCCTATTTCTGGTCTAATTCTGAATTACATTTTATTTTTCAGAATATGGATTATTTTGGTTAAGTGGCTCATTAAGCTGATTGTCTGATGTAGCTTACATTCATTTGCACCTGGTTTCTTAGATAGTGCTACAAAGAGTGATTTACTAAGGTCTTCTAATATCGCCACTGTCATATCTCTCATTTGCCTATTAATTTTATGTGTCATTTTATTATCAAGTGGAAGTTAATGTTTTTCTCTATTGTGAAATGTTTTTAATATGAGCCAATCTTGATTCTAGCAAATCATAGCTTTTTACTCAGCTGCTCTTATTTGGTTATTTCTGAGATTTGTCATTGTTATTCTCATCTTTCATTTTTCTATTGCATTTACGCTCAAGTTCCTCTTGATTATTATGGGGAAATCACCTTATCACTTGACTGAAAATAGTTCAGCTTCCTTTTAGTTTCTTAGTCAAGCTGAGAGCTTTTCAGCAAAGCCCTCACACACACACACACACACACACACACACACACACACACACACACACACCCCTTAGGGTGTTAGGTAAGCAACTACCTATTTCACTGCTGTGAATTATATTAATAATATTTTTTTTTCTAATCAACTTTTGATCCTAAATTACTGTATTTAAACAGCATTTAAATCAGTCGAGTTAGGAACTTTGTACATCTATGTATTTTGCCATTGAGTTACAAGGTTATTTATGCCTTTGCAATAAGTTTTGGATGCCAAGAAATCTTTAAATGCAGTTTCTGCATGTTTGCAACCAAGTGTTTTTGGCTTAAAAATACTCATTGCTTGACAAAGTGGTAATTAGTAGGTAAGAGATCAGAGGAATGTAGTGAATGTAGCAGTCTCATATCCCAAGTCATTGAGCTTCAATGTCATCATAGCATTTCCCTAAAGCAAAATTGGACTTTATTGATTGCCTATTACCAGTTTCATTTGACTTTACTGAATGTGCATTTCATCCAGCTGCTGGCAGCAAACTTTGGCAATAATGTTCTGCTTAGATTCTAGAAAGCTGTAATGATAATTTCAGTGGTGGAACACGTAACATCACCATAGTCTTCTGCTGGTGCATTTTTGGTTTTGGAAAGTGTTTGGGTGCTTCATTATTATCAAGACAGCTGATCATTTACATTTGCCATAAAGGATCCATCTATCATCACAAGTTGCTATTCAATCAATAAATTTATCATTCAAACTTCATAGATGCAACATCAAATAATTCAAAATGTTGTACTCTTTGACTTTCCCAGACTTTATATGGAACTCGTGTATCAAATTTCTTCACCTTGTCAGATGTTGAAATGCTGACACCCATTATCTGAGACAATACTCTGACACTTTCATGTAGGTTTTTTTTTTTTTTTTTTTTTTTTTTTTTTTTTTTTTTTGCCTAGTAATTTTTAGACATTGATTTTCAATTGCTGATAGGTATCTTCTACCACTTTGATCTTAAAGACTCATATCCCCACTACGGGACTTAAGAAACCAGTACCATACTCTGCATTCACAAGTGACAGCAATTTAAAGGGCCTTATGATTAAGTTTGAACTCCTGCAAAAAAAAAAAAGTAAATGGATTTTTCGTCATGTTTAAGAAAGAGGTTGATATAAAATTGATATAAAATTAACAATTTTTTTTTTAACAATTGGTTCTTTTTTTTTTCTTTGTTTAAAATGCTTTACTCTGCATATTCTGCAATCATCTTTAAGTCAACTTATTTCTTCATATGTCCTATGTGTATGTATGTATGTATGTCTATATCTAAGAAGTATAGAAATTGTCTTTAAGTGTAAGACTTTTTTCAAGCCACTTGCTTGTATGCGTGTCTGTCTCTCATATATATATATATATATATATATATATATATATATATACACACACACACACACACACACACACACACATACATAATACCCACAAGATGTCTTAAAAGCTGATTTTCTGAATTGTCAGAATTAAAAAAAAAAAAAAAAATAATAGTGGCTGCATTGTTTTGGAAGTTCACTTAAAAAGTGATCATAGCTTTTTTTTTTTTTTTTTTTTCTTTAACCTATTTAATTTTTTCTTTTTTTCTAATGTCAAAATCACCAGATTATATTGAATATGATGCACATTAAAAACATGCCAAGAACCTAAAATTTTAATATAATATTAAACTTGGTTTTAAACAAAACGCACATACACTCTCTCTTTTCTTCACTAATTAAGATTTCACAAGCTGACAAATTAATTGTCATGATTTCATGCTTTGTATTTTAAGTACTTGATTTTCCATGTATAAATTTATTGTTGGAGAAGTTTTTTTTTTCCAGCATGAATTTCTTACTGATTCATCCTTGATCATCGCCAGGTATTTAATTAGAAACAGATTCTACATTTTTTAATTTTTTTATCATTATACATTTTAAAAGATTATTACTGGAGAACAGACTAGTTGAAATGCTGTCTTCTACAAAACTGAAATTTGATTCAAGCAACATAAGGGAAACTCTGCACAGCTGTCCTGCCTAAATTAAAAAAAACATAGTGATTCATGTAAATTTTTTTCTCATGTCTTTGAACATTGAAATAAAAATCCATCTTTTCATTCACTCTCTCTCTCTTTCACTCTCTCTCTCTTTCACTCTCTCTCTCTTTCACTCTCTCTCTCTTTCACTCTCTCTCTCTTTCATATTCTCTCTCTCTTTCATATTCTCTCTCTCTTTCATATTCTCTCTCTCTTTCATATTCTCTCTCTCTTTCATATTCTCTCTCTCTTTCATATTCTCTCTCTCTTTCATATTCTCTCTCTCTTTCATATTCTCTCTCTCTTTCATATTCTCTCTCTCTTTCATATTCTCTCTCTCTTTCATATTCTCTCTCTCTTTCATATTCTCTCTCTCTTTCATATTCTCTCTCTCTTTCATATTCTCTCTCTCTTTCATATTCTCTCTCTCTTTCATATTCTCTCTCTCTTTCATATTCTCTCTCTCTTTCATATTCTCTCTCTCTTTCATATTCTCTCTCTCTTTCATATTCTCTCTCTCTTTCATATTCTCTCTCTCTTTCATATTCTCTCTCTCTTTCATATTCTCTCTCTCTTTCATATTCTCTCTCTCTTTCATATTCTCTCTCTCTTTCATATTCTCTCTCTCTTTCATATTCTCTCTCTCTTTCATATTCTCTCTCTCTTTCATATTCTCTCTCTCTTTCATATTCTCTCTCTCTTTCATATTCTCTCTCTCTTTCATATTCTCTCTCTCTTTCATATTCTCTCTCTCTTTCATATTCTCTCTCTCTTTCATATTCTCTCTCTCTTTCATATTCTCTCTCTCTTTCATATTCTCTCTCTCTTTCATATTCTCTCTCTCTTTCATATTCTCTCTCTCTTTCATATTCTCTCTCTCTTTCATATTCTCTCTCTCTTTCATATTCTCTCTCTCTTTCATATTCTCTCTCTCTTTCATATTCTCTCTCTCTTTCATATTCTCTCTCTCTTTCATATTCTCTCTCTCTTTCATATTCTCTCTCTCTTTCATATTCTCTCTCTCTTTCATATTCTCTCTCTTTCATATTCTCTCTCTTTCATATTCTCTCTCTTTCATATTCTCTCTCTTTCATATTCTCTCTCTTTCATATTCTCTCTCTCTCATATTCTCTCTCTCTCTCTCATATTCTCTCTCTCTCTCTCTCTCTCTCTCTCTCTCTCTCTCTCTCATATTCTCTCTCTCTCTCATATTCTCTCTCTCTCTCATATTCTCTCTCTCTCTCATATTCTCTCTCTCTCTCTCTCTCTCATATTCTCTCTCTCTCTCTCTCTCTCTCTCTTTCATATTCTGATAGTTTTTCTTCACTCTTTCCCTTTCATATTTATTTCACTTCTTGAATTCTGTTTTTCTTTTTGGAATTTTTAGTCTTTTTTTTTTTTTTTTTTTTCTCCATTCTAAAAAAAAAAAAAAAAAATAATAATCCTCATCAGTTGGAAACAAGAGTAATAATTCCAGGTCTGCCAAAGTGAAGCGGTCAGCATCTATGAAAGGTAAACTGCATGCTGTGTGCTGCTCTTCAATTCAAGTTTTCTTTTATGCCTTGTTTTCTTTTTCTGAAGCTTGTTCTTCACAGTTTTCACAAATGAATTGCCTCCTTGCAGATGGAATATTCTCCATTCTGTGATGGCAACAGTGAGCCACAAACATGCATGCTTCTTAGCTTGTTGGGCAATGAGTGGATGGGACATGCAAACAGCACCCAACATTTTTCACCATCCCATCATTTCACAAATGTGTATGAAAAAGAAGTAGGAGTTTTGTTAATGAAGGTAGATTTATGTATAAAATGATTAGAAATCGACTAACTATAAGCCTATAAAAACTATTTTTTTATCTTATTTAATGTTATACTTAGTTTTATTATTCCCAACCTTTTTCTTTTGAATCTCAACACTTTGCTCTCTATAAGATCTTAAATTTTAAGATTTTCATCTATTCCCCCCTTACATACTCTCCTTACATAATGTCCCAGATATAATGAAACAAAGATGTTTACATTTAAAATGAACTCATTTATTTAATTAATATATATTTTCATTGCCAATGTCAGTATGCTAACTAATCCAGTTATACTATTAAAACTAATATCTAATAGTATAAATAAATTATGATTCAGTTCTGGATGTTAAACTTATTAACAATTATAACCTTTTTTTCATCATCATCTATATAGTTATTGAAATTATACAAAATGCATAAGAATTGAAACTAGAATATATCTAAAGAATGGTCTGTTTTACAAATAAAACTACTCATAATTTAAAATAAGTTCTTCTGTCATAAACAATGTATTTGCTTGAAATGCTTGAATAAAACAGGTGCTTTGCATGAGTTATTTAACAAATTAGTGTGCTAAAAGCATGTAGCCAGATGCCTTACTATTCCATTATCTTTGCCTAAAATAATCATCTCTAATAATAATAAAAAAAAAGTAAACGTTACAGATTTTTATTTATAACTCTAAAAACTAAAATACTCATGGTTAAATGATGGCCATGAAAATTTGAGTTTCAAATGACTTTGACCAATAATTTTATTTTTATTTTTTTTTATTTTTTTTTTTTTTTTTTTTTTTTTTTTCAATTAAAAAATAATCTGTACTTGATTATTAATTTTATTTATCTATTTTTGTTTTTGCTAACAGAATAATATATGATAACAGAAAATTGCTACATGGGTATTGTTTCATTCAACAATAATTCTAATTATTAATCCAATTTACCACTGAAATATTTGCCATCAACTTTATAAGTTGTCTTTGACACAACTCTTGTTTTAAATTATAGACGGAGTTCAAATTCAATGTTAGAATAACCTAATTATAAAAAATGAATTGGCTTTATTATTATTATTATTAATAATAACTCTGAATTTGAAAATATGACAAAATGATAAAAACTTTTCTAAAGAACCATTTATAAACATAAGTAACAAGTTGTGGTTCATTGAGAGTAAATACCACAATTCAGAATGCTTAAAATATATTTTCTAACTGCTTTGAAATATTGTAAGAGTTATAAAAAAAAAAAAATTACAAATCTATAAAAATAATTTGCCTCTGAATTGTATCCTTAATTTCAGACATGCAGTAATGTTCTATATACTTTTAAATATGACATAAATCTTATTGTATGCCTGGAAAATATTCCATCAATAACACTAATAATATAGAAACTATTGTAAGAACAAATGTTTTTAATCAGTAATATTTAAGTGAAGAAGCTACTTAGAAACTTTTTTTTTTTTTTTTTTTTTAGAAAAGGTTGTTAGTGACTTAGCATGCATTATTAAAATCTATTTTGCTTTAGTTTATAATAAAATCTTTAACTTCTTTATTTAAAGTTAATGAATTTAAGAATGTCATTTCAAAGTTTTATTTCTCATTGTTTTTATACCGACAAGTGTTTTTTTTTTTTTTTTTTTTTTTTTTTTTTTTAAATATTTGAAACTCAAATCTTTCAATATTGCTTCTGTTTTTGAAATTGGTTGATATTTTATTTCATGAGATAGGATACAATTACTCATAGTAAACTATTGTTTCTGAGTTATGTTCAAAGATTCTAATCTAAAAAAAATGTGTGTAGCTTAATTTTTGTTCTTGAAATTGTGTATATATTTTCAATAAAATGAGATTAATCTGTTGCAAGAATAGTTTTTATATCAGTGATAAATCTTATTCTGTTGATTGAAATCTGATATTCATCCCTCAATTTCTAAACATGTATACACTTGATGATTACTAGATTAACACACACACACACACACACACACACACACACATAGGGCATAAAGTGTATCTACTGAAATTAAAAAAAATATGACAAAAACAAAGATAATAACTGGAATAACTTGTGTTTCCTTGTAGAATTTCCGACATTAGATATAGTATCATTGTATACAATGGGTATTGCTTCATAGGCCTGCTATCATATTCTTAAGCTCATCACCTTCTGCCAGTTGTAATATTTCTTTAGCTCTGCTGGCTTGCCTTGGCTTAATCAGCTTTTCAGACATTTTCTAATTCAGTACTGATGTCTCTTGAATGTGAGCATTGCTTCCCCACCCTTCCATCCACTTTTTGTGTTTGTGTACATTATGTCACAAACTCTATTGAGCACTCATTGTTAGCTGTGTGTGTATGATTCTATTGTATTCAAGACTTGCATTTTGTATCACCTGATTGTTCATAAACAAAAAGCATCTAAAACTTGGAATTTAATCATGACACAGTCTGGAGTTCCTGCTATATTCTGCAATCATTTAAAGGTTTTCATTATGAGTGCATAATGGAAATCAAATAAAGGAAAAATAAAGATTCAACTTGCTTAAACACAAAGCTGCTGATGGCTGAACAAGAAAACTGCCTGAGAAAATTTACAAAATAGTATATGGAACATGATTTACAAAAAAAAAATGTAGTGAATTTGGGTGGGGGTTAGGGGATTGAAAAGTACAATTTGGTTCAATTTGTAAAATAATTTAGAATTTCTTGTTTTAGTGACAGAAATTTTTGGAACACTTTGAATATGTCACTCACCTTCACTAGTTTCTGTTCCCTTAAATTAAAGCTTTCTTTCCACCCACCACCCAATCCTTTTTTTTCTTCTTTCTGTGCCATGTCCCTTCAGCACGTAGGTGATCATGGCTCTTTGTAGTTCTCAAGAAGTTTTGTCTCTCTGCCACCTCCCCCAGACCTTGTTCTGTCACCCACTTGCTTAAGCCTACCAGGTATGTCATGCATTGCTTTCACTTGTCTCTCTTTCCCTCTATTCAACCTGTGAGTATCAGATTCTACAGGTCCGCCTTTCTCATTACGTGTTCCAGAAGTTTCATCTGTCTGTTCTTGATGTTAAGTATAAGCTTCCTCCTTTTTTGCACCCTCTCCAAAACCTCATTGTTGTTCACACACTGGGTTCATGATATCCTTAGTATCCTTCTGTAGAACCACATCTCTATTGCCTCAAATCTCTTCTTCATTTTTGTGGAGACCATCCAACATTTGTTGCAGTAAAGAAGGACTGACATCACGTAGTAGCTCAGTACTATTTTCTTTGTTATCCAAGAAATCCTCTTGTCTTGCAGTACTCAGCCCAGCTTTTGAAATGCATCCTTGGCCATCCCAATAAGTCTTTGGATCTCACCATCACACTTACCGTCCTCTGTCAAAACATTTCCCAGATACTGCTTGATTGTAGTGTCCCTGGGCTCTGTCTTCTTGTAGTTTATGGTTAGTCCCTTCTTCTCGCTCTCCTTCTTTATCTTCTGTAGGAGGTTTTGTAATTTCTTTTCTGTGTTTGCTATCAGTACGGTGTCATCTGCGTGTCTAATGTTGTTAAGATTGTGGATGCCAATGCTGAATCCCAGTAGGATTTCCAATTCTCTCAGAATTGCCTTGCTGTATAGGTTGAATAAGTCTGGTGAGAAGACACATCCTTGCCTTATGCCCCTTTCTATTTTAGTATATTTGCTGAACTCCTTCTTTATGCACATGAATGGTGTTTGCTGCCAGTATAGGTTCTTGATTATGCTAATATCTTTCCCAAATATACCAAGGTTGCTGAGCAGTTCCAACAGATCCTTATGGCGTACTTTGGCGAACATCTTTGTGTAGTCTATAAAACATAGGTACACATCCTTCTGCATTTGTATTGCTCTTTCTGATAACATTCTGAGCATGAATATTGCATTCCTTGTTCCTGTGTCTTTAATGAACCCACACTGTTCTTGTCCTGTCTCTGACCTGATTCTACTGTGTGCTTTATTCATCAGAATATGGATGATTAGTTTTGTTACGTGGCTCATAATTGGCTGATTGTTTGTTGGAGTTCACATTCGTTTGTGCCTGGTTTCTTAGGTAGTGCCATGAAAATAGATCTGCTAAGATCTTCTGGTATATCCCTATTGTTGAAGATTTCATTTATTATTTCTGTGATCTTGTCTATGCCAAAGTCGTCTAAGTCTGTCAGTATTTCCATTACAATTCTATTCAGCCCTTCTGCCTTGTTTTTGTTCAATTTGGCCAGTGCAGATTCTACTTCAGGTTTTACAATGTCAGGTTCATCTGTGTATTGCTGGTTGTTCTATTTTGTTGCAAAAAGTTCTCCAATATACTTACACACTCCAGCATTGAAGAATTTTTTCCTTTTCTAATATGAATGTTCTATCTTTTGATTTTAAGCAGCCTGTTGACGAGCATGTCCTCTGTCAGGTTAGTTCCCTTATTTGTTTATACATATCTCCTTTGTCTGTGGTACTCAATCTCTCTATTTCTGCACATTTTTTGTTTAGCCACTCTTCTTTAGCCTGCCTGCATTTGGTCCTTATTCTGTTGTGTAGTTTTCTGTATTCTATTCCGTATCTTGGCAGTTTTCTGTCTCCTTTTCATTATGTCAAGAATCTCATCAGTCATCCATTTGTTTTTTTTCTTTTTTGTCTATTCTCCTTTGGGATACTATCATTTGCTGAGGTCACTAAAGTTTCTCTTAGTGCATCCCATTTCAAGTTTCCTTTGTGTCCCTCGTATCTTTTCATATTGTCCATATATTTTTCTTTCATGTATGGGTCACTCAGGAGCTTGTTGTATTGCAATTTAGGTGCTGTGTTAGGCTTCTTCAGTTTCCACAGTTTCACTCTTAGTTTACATATAACTGGGCGCCGATCGCTTCCGCAGTCAGCACTTAGGTAGGTTTTGCAGTGAACGATTACATTCTTGAATCTTTTGTTGATAGTTATATAGTCAGTTTGGTTTTTAGTGTCTCATCCTGGGCTCCTCCATGTCCATAATTGTCTTGGATGTTCTTGGAACCATGCTATTACCTGATCATTGGCTGTGCACCTTTGGATCCTTTTTTTTTTTTTTTTTCTCTCCATGTTCTTTGTGGGTTCCTAGCCTGAAATTTCTGGTTATATCCCCTAAACCACTGCCTACTTTGGTGTTCAGGTCTCCCATGATAATGATGACTTCTTGTGATTTGCAAAGAGCCTTAGCATTGTCTAGCATGGAGTAGAAAGGTTCAATTTCTTCTTCATTACTTTGCGCTGTCAGTGCATACACTATTATGATAAAAAGGCTTTCCTTTCAGTTTGACTACCAGAAATCTTTCGGATAGTTGGTAATATCTCAGAATGCATTTCTTAAATGTTTTATCTAGTATTAATCCTACTCCTTTGTTGTTTTTCTCTCCACTTGCATAAATAATCCTGTGCTCATTACTGACTTGAACAGTTCCTCCACCCTTTGCTAGGTCTTGTTTTTCATCCTACTTGTTCACTAACAAGCCACCCCACTCGGAAGGACTTGGGGTGGGGTAATCTGTTTAGTTGCCGACATTTTGACGGTGGAATATTTACCCAGTGTGTGTGCGCGCACACACATGTGCATACATACATATACACACGCACCCACGAGTTATCTGGACCCAAGTCTGTTTGATCAAAAACCATGTCTGTTTGATCAAAAACCATGTACATAGTTAGTAAGGTGAGGGCATAGAATAAAATGAGATTATTGAGCAATTATGTATCTACACTGGTTACCAAATCCTGAAGTAAGCCACATTACACATGATGTGTACACATATATGACAAAAATTTTAAATTTACAAATTAATCTAACAGGTTTGAAAATAAAATATGTCTAATTTAAATCCCAAGACCGAGGGAGAGGGGGCAGTGCTAATATGACCCATTTATTTCATAAAGTCAAATCACTCCACGAATGTCAACCAGGAATGGCGTTAATGTCCAATTCTTGTATAAAAATTCAAAAGAGCTTATATTCAAACAAAATTCTCAAAAGAAAATAAAAAAGCAAAGAGGGGTAGACTGAATTGACTTTAATTTAAAATGAAAAATTGAAATTATGAAAAAAAAGTTTAACAGCTAACAAAAAAAAAATGAAAAGGTACATAAAATAATTTAGAATGAAATCAAAGACAGAAGTGAGACTGGCAACAGGTATGAAAATTCATGTGGTTACTTAGACAAAAAAAAAAGATTATTTTTTAGCCATCACTCCTTATTTTGTAGTGCCTTGCTTGAAAAATGCATGCTAAAACTAAAAGGAAAACAAAACTTTTGACAACTACCTCACCCTCTTAAGTAAACTTACCATTGATTGAAAGGGTGCACACGAACAGCAACAGTAAAACTGCTCTGGTTACCCTCTTCAATATGAACGTCTTTCAAATGAGGGGAATTTGGACCACTAGGACCAGGTAATTGGATTGTAGAAAACTCAGTTCCAAAATTGACAGCATCAGCAGCATAATGAGTAATATCAAGATTCTCGAGAGGTCCTAATATCCGCAAACAGGAGTGTTTTTGTATAAATTAACATGGCCATTCCTTATATACGACATCTTCAGATCCGGATGTAACACTGTATTGATAACTGAATTGATAAACAATCCTTTTCTTGCTATTTCACTTTTCACTTGATAATTTCTTCTATTGTTCACTCGCTGTTGTTGCAATGAATTATGTTATCTTTACAAAATTCCCTATTACTTTTCCAAACTAGAAAAGTCTTTTATGAAAAAAAAAATCCTTCTAAAAACCATTTATAAAATTTTATGCATGCAAAGTCTCTCGTACCAACTTATTATAGTGAAAATGTCCCATAACTTGAACTTCCACAAAACTTAAAATCCCTACACCATTCTTTTTAATTAAATATGCAAACATGAATGACATATTTAAAATCTAAGTGAATAATAGTTCAAATACTGAAAGACAAAAAAACATGTAGTTATTTACTCTCAGATATCATAGATTGTAGCTCCCCTTTTGTATGCATAATTTATTTTGTTATTTTACATGTCTAGGATACAAATATAGGGAATACTGCTAAAATGTGTTATCTTTTATGTATTGATGCTTCCTGCCTGACTTGATTTGGAATAGACAGTTCTTTCCTTATAGTCTTCAATCTCTAAATTCCAAGTTATAGATTATCTTCATAGTCGTTTTAATTCTGTCAAATGATAGAAACATTTTAACTGAAATCTTTTGTATAATTAAATGGATATTCAAAGTAAAATTAGATGTCAAGATTTTCTCCAATCTCCTGCTTTTATTCACATTGGTCTAATATTTTAACAATAGACCAAACTTTTTGGTGTCTATAACAAAAGTTGTGAATAAAATTTTCAAACTTGTAATGCATTCTGATTATACAGGGTACACCAGGTATTTGAGAATCAGCCTTTAGCTGACCATAAATAGAATATTGAGTGCATTAACATGGCATCTGCCAAATTTTAGCCTTCTCATTTCTTTCAGATGATGTGCTCATGGAACTAGATACCAAACAATGATTTGGCCATAGCTAGCTTCTTGAAGGGCTTTCATATTTGATGTCGGGAATGAAGGAAAAGGTAGGGACGTATCATCAAAGAAAAGGTATTCTAAGCATTGAATATAGCTGGCTATTGTCACTTGTGTGATGAATGATCTGGTACGAGTACTATCTAATGAAGAGGAGGATTTAGTTCATATTCAACAAAACCAAAGAGAGCTGTGTGTTCTGATAGAAGTGATTGCTAAACGAGCTTAAGTGCCCTCAAAGAACCTGGTATACTTGGGTTCTCTGATGTGAAGAACTTTGACCAGAAAGTGAACATGAGAATGATATCTGGTTCTGCATGCATAGTCTCTATGGAGTTATCTGCAACGATGCATACCAAGTTTGTCATTTGTGAGCAATGAAGGCTATTTCTTGCTATCCACTTTTCTCTACCACCACAGGTTCTTGAGGTCAGTTCCTCTGTTTACATTTAGATGCTAGACTCTGCTCCTTCCTACATGGACACAAGAATGGTTGGCTGAGCATTTTCTGATTGCGTCACCCACAACATGTCTTTTAGTTTTCTTGATTTGAATCCCATGGACTATTGTCTGGAGTGTCACTGAGGAGGAGACCACAGTACTAAGAGCTCATTGATGTGAATCATTTGATTCATACATACAGTAACTTCTTTTTTTTTTCTTTTTTTTTTTTTTTTCTATTGGATATAATTTGCTTTTCTTTATTATAATTTGTTCTCAATTACCATACGCACCCTGTATATCCAGTTTACTCATTAAATGTACACAAGCACCTAATCTTCTAAGAATCTTAAATGATCAAAGATTGGTAATAAATTACTCATAAGATTGAGAATTTACGGTTGATAAAAAGCAATTTTATTGACCTTTCCAGAATTTTTTTTTTCTTTTTTCTCCATGATTACTTATATAACAGAAAAATAAAACTGCTACACTGAATATATTTCAATTTACTTGAGACTAAGCGTGTAGGTAATATAACAATTACAATAATCACATATGCATATCCATACATACACCATTTATTTTGGAATACTCTAATCCTATATTTAATACACTGTATATCCTCTTTGGGTATTAATGGCCCTGTACTCTCACATGAATATGATCATACAGATAATGTATTAGGTTGGTGCAAAAATAATGACGTAATAATGTCATTTTTTGACATATTTTTTAACGTCAAAAAACGACATTATTACGTCATTATTTTTGCACCAACCTAATATATTATCTTGTGGTACATTATTCTATGCATTTTACACTTGTGGATGTAATAAAACAAGACTTGTAGGTAGGCTAACTGAACAAGTCCACTGTTATCCTATATATGTTCCATAGGGGTCATAGCATTCCAAATTTCCAGCAACCAGTTCTATAAATGCAAGTAATCTTTAGGAACCTATTCGGATTATTTTCTTTTCAACCTAAGAATGGAAACAAATCATTTTATAGTATCAAAAAGAATTAAACCATTTTGATAATTTAATAGAAAACATTAAGATATTTCCAGATTTAAATTCTGTTCTCATCATATTTCTATTCAGGAGGAGGATACTTTTTGACTCTGTGTTATTAGTTGTGTTATAGTTTCTTAGCCACATTCAAACTGAATCACTGTAGTCCCAAAGATCCAATGGAAGACCTATCAAATTTAGGACTAGGCAATTTGCCACATTTTTAACTATGGTAGAGTAACTAACATTTTATCTAGACCATCAGTTATTAATATATAAGATTATTTTTGGATAATGCAACAAACGGTTTGCTAAGCTTTTATAATTTTAAGAATTGGTTCACTCTGGTAGGATTCCACCACTGGGGTCAGGTCTGGTAACCATGCTGGCCATAGAAGTTGAACATCTTGCATAACATGTTGACTAGTACAGTCTTCATGTGAGCAGTTGTTTTGCTGGAAGAGCACATTGTCTTTTTGTTGCAGGAAGTGCAGAAGAATATGTTGAACTAGACATACATGTTGCTTTTCAATTATCCCTCCACAAATGCTAAAGGGGAGAAAGATGTATAATATAGCACTCCACACCATGATGTCTTTGAACTGGTGCTATGAAAGATGTCATTCCCAAGCTAATCTCACCTGCAATAACACCCATCATTTGTATAAAGGCAGAAACTTATCTTGTAACTGAGCAATAAAGATTGCTACTCAATACCCTAGGTGAATTTACTGTGAAACTACTGATGACCTGCACTATCATGTTGATGTGCAAGTTTAGCTAGAATCACTGTCCTGTAAGTAAACATCTACCAATTGTCAATATTAGCACTATTGGGGCCAAAGTTTCTCTGAGTGTTGATGTTGCTGTCTGTCATTGCTGCCCTTATAATGTGTTAATCTTGGTGAATGTATTATGTGACCAGCCAGAACCTGGTCTAAAAGTACTGGAATGTTCATCAAATAACTACTGATTGAAGTCCCACAACTCAATACCTCTCAAGTGGCTCTAATTTATCAAAATAATTATATATGCTTTGACAGCTGCTTGCACTGGACTCTTTCCTTCCACTGAACTTTATCACAGTATCTCTCACCATCTAAAGCTTCATCACAGACAATGTACTGGTATGGATATTACAATATCACAAGATGGCTGAAGACTTGTAAAGTTTTATCAAAATAGGTTTCTTAGTATGCACATACTGAACCCAGGTCAAAATTGGAATCATCTTTCAACATGACATTTTATTTTCCATCAATGTGCATATTGTAATTATACAAACTAACACTATATGCTGAATCCAGATGCTGCAGCTCAAAAATTTGCATTAATATGAGTGTAATAAACATCCACTAAAATTAATGACTATAACTAAAATAACAGTAATTAATAGTCAAATAGCTTACAGCAAATTAGCTGTTTTGTTACTGTTTTATTAATCTCTTTATATAACTTTTTGTGCTGAAAATTTATTTGTAGTACTATTTGGACATGCAGTGATAATGGAAATTAATTTTTTTTTTTTTTTTTTTTTGTTTTCTTTAATATCTATTAAATTACTGCTGTTTTTTTTTTTGTTTGTTTTTTTCACAGTTTAATAACAAAGTACAGTTTTAATTACTATTCATGAGCAGTAATAGAATATAAAAGCAGTCATATGGAATTTCAATTTTAAATAAGTTTTTTTTCTTTCTTTTTAGATTTTTTTTTTATATCAACATATTTTTTTTGGCAGCAGTTTTAATGCTTTACAGTGGCTATAAATAATAGCCAATAATATCCATTTTGACTGTATCTATTACAAATAACAGAATCCTATTTTTGGTTTAGAAGAAAATATATAATAAAAAAAATCTTAATTTTCATAACCTGAATATTTTTGATAATTGAAATGTTAAAAATAGATTCTAGAATGTTTCTTCTCCATTTTCAATTATGATAAACTGGGGTTTATTATCTTAGCAAAGCGTCAAATTTACTCAAGATATATGCCTTTTAATCATAATTTCTATCTACCAAAGTTCTGTATATAGACAAACATTTTTTTTTCACTTTATAGGACAATATTTAAAGTAAGGATTTTCTTTGGTAATAAGCTAATTAAAATATGAGAATATAAAGGTCTTTTTTTTTCTCTGGAATGAAAATTTAGTTAATCATTTTTGCTAATCAATGAAATTGAACCTTTTCTCTTGAACTTTACTTAAATTTGAGACATTTATTGCAGAGAGTATGTTTTCTCTCTTGTGCATATGGCAGACATATTTGTGCATACAATTTTCCTGAAACATTAAAAAGATTTGGGTGGAAGTGCTTTAGATTTGCATGAACTCAAATTGAGAATACTGTGAATGTGATATATAGTTACATGTCTGTACTGTGCTTAAACCAATACAAAACCAATCTTATTACATAACATGATGCAGTATTACTACTATAGTTATTGAACTCTAGTAAAATGTAATTTATTTTAATACTAAAGAGTTTTAGGCTGTGTTAATGTATCACCTTCAAACAATTCACTGTTGTTCAGAGAAAATCTTTTACACTATTTTTACTCTGGTTTTGTGCATAGACTATATCACAAGTTATATTGATTTGACTAAAGTCTTGTTATATGTGAAACCTTAGAAATTAACTGCAGTCTTTCTCTTTATTAGAAGTTGGTTTATTATTCTAATATTCCTAAACCACAAGTCTCTGAATTACAGGCAATTTGAATCTCAAGTTGTCTTGCCTTTCATAAAAACATATTGGCCTTCATTTACTTTTATAAATTATGTGACTGTTGGTATAACTTGAAAATCAATATACATATAGAAATACTGGAATTTGATTTATTGTATTGGCTGTATTACTAATGAAGTTGCTTCTTTTTCTTTCTTTTTTATTTAGCAGAGCTCAGAGTTTCTATCAGCTTAATTTAAAAATATGATTTTATGAATCTAACATGTTGAAACAAAAAGGAAAAATTATTTTTCAGTAAATGATCTTAAAATGTTTACATTGAAATATTTTTAATCAAGTTATTCAATATTGCTAGTTTATTTTAGCAAAATGAATTATTAAAAATATCTTAGAATAATTCAGTTAGCCTTTATATAGTCTGTACATTGGCAATTAGCTGTCAGATCCTAATTCTTTAAAAATATAAATTCATTGAAGACCTTTTTTCTATTTGATCCTGATTGAATTTCTTGAAGCATAAATACTTGAAATAAAAATAATAATCTTTAGTAGAAGGGGACAGAGAGGGTAGGTCAATTAAATGGTCATGATGCATTTTCATTTTCAACTGATGTAACTTGAGTAACATTTTTTTTTTTTTTTTTTTTTTTTCCTAGCATGACAGTATTATATAATTATTATAATGCAGCATGATGATTTTCTTTTTAAATATTAAACTCTGTGCTGTTTGAGTTAACTAGTTCTAGTAGATTTACTAATCTGTGCATTGTTTAGCCACTTTGAAAGAAGCTATGATATATCAAATCACTCTTGATCCATTAAATACTTACTATAAATTTTCAGGGTTGATATAGCATAGTTTCAATTTGTTTTTATTTCTCATTTTAGCAATTATGCAGATAATTCTGCAATATTTTTTAAATATACATCTTTCATCTTTACAAATGATGCAAAAATGAATCAACTTTGTATTTTAAAAATAAAAATACTGTCCAGATTAGCCACTTTCATTTCTGATTGGATCCTTTCTAGTATGGGGAGCTTCATACCTTTCAAAAGTATTAGCAAAGGTTAAACAGTCAGCCTTGGTACATATCTGAATGTGTTGCAGTCATAATTGACCATAATCATTATTTCCATCTTTACCAACAAAAACAGTATTGACTCTGTATTGACTTTTGGAGAATGTTTAAGATCAGCTAGATTCAAGCTAGAATTAACAACAAAAACTTGGTTCCATGAGTTCTGGAGAATCACTGAAATTTCTAACCAAGGCAAATCATCTGTGCCTACTTTAATGGCTTTAGATTTATTTCATCTTCTTCAAACTAGGCTAAGTTCTTTGCAATAAATTCTACCTCAAACTCCACACTAGACAACTAGGGCCATCTTCACTCTTACAAAGCACAAGGATTGTGATTTCCCTATCTCAGCTTGGGAAGTTTCCAAACTTCTCAAAAAAAAATTTGATTTGTATTATCTCCAATGTTGATAGTTATTTAATTGCTGCTTGAAAAGAAATGTTACTCAAGTCTGTAGAAGTTGTCAGCCGTTTACTTTGTTTTCAAGAATGCTGGTGAGTGTTCATTTCCCTCACAGTATCACCTTTTTGGTCTCCTTAGTGTCATTAGTAAACTGACATTGTTATAAATAAGAAGGTAGTCAATCACCTTATCAGAAACCACCTCCTGAGCAACAAACAGTATAGGTTTCACTCCTTTAGATTCACTGCTGATGTTTTATGTTATCACTCAAATAATGAATGAAGTGCTCAATGGTAGCTTTATCCCCAGAGCATTTGTCTTAAACATCTCAAAAGCTTTCAATAACGGTTACTATGCACTCCACTATGGCATCTCAAAGTTTAAGCAATAATCAAGTAATTTCTCTTGGGTAGACCTATGAAAGTCATTGTGAATGATTAGTCTTTCAAAGTTGATTAGATCAATGCATGCATTTCCCCCCAAGGCTTTCAATTTGGTTCTACCCTCTATCTGTTTTTTATTCAAGATTCCTAGATCATTAGGAAATATCTATGTAGATGATACCACAGTTTATGCACACCCTTCCAAAAATCAAAATGATAGAAGCTTTATAGCTGATCTCTTCTTTGATTTAGCGCTAACAGCTCAATGAAAGGAAAAACTGGCTTGTATTTTTCAATGCTTCAAAAACAAAGTTAGTAGTGCTTACTGATTACTGTTTTGACCCTGAGTTTTCTCCAGTCATGATGAACAGTTTCACTTTCAGTGAGGCACCATGCTTTGAATGTCTATTTGTATCAAGTTTGCTCCAGATATCAAATAAAATGTGCATATACAATACATTGCTAAAGAGACTGGAAAAATGGTCAGCTCATTCTGTTTGCTCCAATAAGTACCCGATTCTTTCTGTAAAGCTTTACCTTTGCAAAAGTCGGATTAGACCTAAAATATAGTATTACTACCATATCTGATCTGGAGTTGCTCAATTGTCCTTTTCTAGCCATGATAGTTTTCCAAATCATTTAAATGGTCTTCATTCTGAAACCTCTTTCCTATAGATTTAACATTGCAAGCTTATTGCCATTTCCATGGTAAATGTTCAAATAAACACTCCATTCTTTAGTTTCACCAGTTCAGACCTTTACAGCTAGGAAACACCATTCTATTTCCACAGAGTTGAATTACTCTGATTTTCCTCTTTATTACAAACATAAAGTTCCACTCAGGTAGCTTTTTCCAAGAACTGTCATTTTGTGGGACAGATTCCCATGTGGGTGCTTCTCTGAGTACTTCACTCTTAACCTAATCAAGTCAAGTGTTAATCTTTACCTTCATAATCTTCACTTCCTCCTTTTTTATTTATATCACCCATTTGATTCAGTAATCCTCCATCCCAGGTGAGCTTGAGTATTTAAAAAAAAAAAAAATTTAGTAATACCTTTTGAGTTTTTAACATTTTTCTTATCTATCATTTTTACATAATTTGAAATCACTCCTATCAATGTATTGAAGTTTGCAATTTCTACAATAGATAATTTTTTTTTCCTTTGGATAATTTTCCACAACCATCTTCAAATCATTAATTGTTTTGGTTAAACCTCTCTTTGGTTTCCTAAACTTTGAAATCTTTCTCTAATTTAAAAATGTGGAAAGAATTGTATAATCAACAAATATATTGAAAAATAAAATCAATTTTTTTTTTTTTTTTTTTTTTTTTTTTTAATATAAAAAAAAAAAAAGTCAAGCTTAAAGCAAAATTGGTAATTTTCTGTTGAATAACTCAATATAGAGAATGTAAATTTTGCCAGTTTAGAAGTAAAATATGAAAACTGAAACCTGTTAACTTTGATCCATTTAGGAGAATAATGTCTAATGATGTGACTTTTTTTTTTTTTTTGTTAACATCTGCTAAATTAACAAAAGTGATATTAAATTATTGCTTTAAATACTTAGGCACTTGATAAGGGTTAATGTAAACATCTTTTATCTGTTCAAAAACTTTCTAATTTTGTATTTATTAATGTTTTAATTCATAAATTAGCCATAATTTATTGAAGACACTTTGAAGAGTAATATAGAATTGCTTTTTATGGTTTAGATTTTTTAAGGCAATTAATATTCAAACTTTTCCTAATTATCTGTTACAAGAACAATTTTCTTGTCCAATTTTATTGGCTTAAACAAGTTCTAAAATATTAGGTTGGTGTAAAAATAATGACGTAATAATGTCGTTTTTTGACGTTAAAAAATACGTCAAAAAACGACATTATTACGTCATTATTTTTGCACCAACCTAATAGTTTCACCATATACTTCTTGCATTTCATGTATCAGTTGTTCTTTGGTTACTGAAGATTTTATGGTTTCTGCTTTGCTTTTCCTTTTCCAAAATATAGTGTTATACCAGATAGCTTTACTATTGATTGTTTAATGTCTACTTAGGGGAAAAATTAGACAAGAATTATATTTTAAAAGTTCTTTTAAGAATTATATTTTAAAAGTTCTTTTAAGAATTATATTTTAAAAGTTCTTTTAAGAATTATATTTTAAAAGTTCTTTTAAGAATTATATTTTAAAAGTTCTTTTAAGAATTATATTTTAAAAGTTCTTTTAAGAATTATATTTTAAAAGTTCTTTTAAGAATTATATTTTAAAAGTTCTTTTAAGAATTATATTTTAAAAGTTCTTTTAAGAATTATATTTTAAAAGTTCTTTTAAGAATTATATTTTAAAAGTTCTTTTAAGAATTATATTTTAAAAGTTCTTTTAAGAATTATATTTTAAAAGTTCTTTTAAGAATTATATTTTAAAAGTTCTTTTAAGAATTATATTTTAAAAGTTCTTTTAAGAATTATATTTTAAAAGTTCTTTTAAGAATTATATTTTAAAAGTTCTTTTAAGAATTATATTTTAAAAGTTCTTTTAAGAATTATATTTTAAAAGTTCTTTTAAGAATTATATTTTAAAAGTTCTTTTAAGAATTATATTTTAAAAGTTCTTTTAAGAATTATATTTTAAAAGTTCTTTTAAGAATTATATTTTAAAAGTTCTTTTAAGAATTATATTTTAAAAGTTCTTTTAAGAATTATATTTTAAAAGTTCTTTTAAGAATTATATTTTAAAAGTTCTTTTAAGAATTATATTTTAAAAGTTCTTTTAAGAATTATATTTTAAAAGTTCTTTTAAGAATTATATTTTAAAAGTTCTTTTAAGAATTATATTTTAAAAGTTCTTTTAAGAATTATATTTTAAAAGTTCTTTTAAGAATTATATTTTAAAAGTTCTTTTAAGAATTATATTTTAAAAGTTCTTTTAAGAATTATATTTTAAAAGTTCTTTTAAGAATTATATTTTAAAAGTTCTTTTAAGAATTATATTTTAAAAGTTCTTTTAAGAATTATATTTTAAAAGTTCTTTTAAGAATTATATTTTAAAAGTTCTTTTAAGAATTATATTTTAAAAGTTCTTTTAAGAATTATATTTTAAAAGTTCTTTTAAGAATTTTTGAACTTTTAATTTCATTTACACTTACTACACATGATATAATTTTGAGATTTTTTTTTTTTTTTTTTTTTTTTTTTAAATTCTTTCAGGCCATTTTCTTTACTCCTTTCAAGTATAAATACTTTTGATAATTAAAAATGTTATGCTTGCTGTCATATTGCAATAACTAAATTTATATGAATGTAACTAAAAGAGGTATAATTTTAGAATTTTTTTTTAATTAAATTTTTCATGAGGTTACAAATATCTTAAATGTCATTTTTCAATATCCTTTATTATATTGACATAACATTTTTTTGCCATAGAAAAAAATCCCACATATGAAAGAATTTTTCATGTCTGATTTACATTTTCATTAATGAATGCAAAACTATAAACACAGTATGTCACAGGTAAAACTTCAACTAAGTGGATCTGTATACTTTTCTAATTCTTGGTTTCAAGATTATAACAATGTTTTGAACATATCCTTAACTGAATGAGAGAATTAGATCCCTCCTTTTTAGATGTTTCAAAAATCTTTTATAGATTTTATGTGGTGGTTTCTTTAATAGTTGCTTCTTTTAAAACAGTAAAAGGATTTCAATGTATTCAATAAATCTTAATTTCAAACAGAACCACTTGATTAGTCATTTTATTTTTATCTACAAATTAAAATATGAGAACTGATATAAAACGTATGCTTATATATTTTACAAAATAAAATATTCAAAACCACTTACTGTGCTTTAAAATTCAAGTTCATCTATTTAGATTCTTTTCTGCTTTCATAATAAATTTATTTTAAAGGTAAACAATTTGAAATTGTAGCAGCTGAAGCTATAACTCATGGATAATTGCTATCTCAGTTCTTGCATTGACTTTGCATAATTCACTTAACTCAATTAAATCAAAACTGCATTTTATCTAAAAAATTTTTTTGTCATATACTAGATTTACCTAAGGTTAATACAAAATTAAAATGTACCAGAATTCATGTTAGGTTGTTTCTTAGGTTTTGCTAATTATATTTTTTTTTTTTTTTTTTTTTTTCCTCAATCATTTTGACTTGCTATTATATTAAGTCATTGTTCAAAGCCTGGACATTAAATTTTGTGCCTTTTTATGCTATGAAATTTATTCTCTTATAAACCTTTCAGAAATGCAGTCACCTAATCTTATTGATGGTACACCATACACTGGGGTCTCATCACCAAAGGGAACCAGCCCTGTACCAGCTAAATTTAATGAAAGATCTCCTATGAGAACTCCTCCTAAGGTAAGGTTAAATTTCTCTTATAGTTTTCAATCTTGTTTTTAGTGTTTAATGTTGATAAACACTATAGATCTGAAGATTTCTTTAATTTTCTCTTGCTTCAAGAATGCAAGTTACTTTAACAAAACTATTCAAATTTTAACTTTATTCAATGTTTTGGTTTTCTCATTTCCTGCTTTTTCATTGTGAACTTTGATAAACCATTCATTTTTAAATTACCTGATTTCTATACTTATATTTCAGTTTTAAATTAATCATAATAATAAACAAAATTTTTTTTTTTTTTTTTTTTTTAGTTTGGGTTAATAGCTTTATTTCCTGGGTCACTTTCCATTTAGGGTTGAAAGAGAGGACTGTATATTATTGTTAAGCTGGTTTCAAATTTTGATTTCACTTTTATAAAATCATCCTATTTGCCCAAAACTTATAGGATCATATTCTGTGTAATCTCAAGTATTTCTAATTTTTAACATGCACTAACTTTTATTTTCCACTTTTTTCCATTTTTTTGTTGTAAAATATGGACACTGTTTTAATTAATCCCACAGTCAAATTAAGCTTTTATTTGAATATCTGAATTTAAATTTCATTGACACATTATCACATATACAAAGGAAAAGTCTTTTGTTGGCTATTTACAGAATTATCAGAATTTCAGATTTAAAATGACAAATCTTTGCTATAATTTTGACTTTTTATTAAGCTTCTATGAGGGTGGGTCAAAAAAGTAATGCCTATTTTTCATTAATTCCAACATTTAAATAGAAGCACCCAAAGCATACGAAAATGAATACAAAATTCTCAAGCTTCTAAATCTAGTTCTCATTCCTTTCAAAGATAAAGAACATGTCTCCTATGCTTAGAAGATTCTTGGTTGCAAATTGCCCTTTTCACCTCACCGTCATCATTGGAAGACTACTATCTTCTATGTCTTGTTTTATCTATGTTGCACAGCACCAGAAGCTTTTGAGCACTACTTTTTTATGTTGTCTTTCAAAATTCTGGCAACTCATTTTGTAGTTAAGAAACTGCAGGCACTATCATGACTTGCCTGAAGGTGTTCAGTGTCTTACAATAATAATTCTTTCAGTTGCAACAAAAGTACTAGCGTATTTGGCTTTGTCTCCATTTATACTAGCAGCTGATCTGCCATTGCAGGGCCTCTGAAATTGTTAACTTTATGGACTAATCTACTTAAAACTGTGCTAAGTCTTGCTTTTCCATAAGCATTCACTTACCTCCAATGAATGTTTGCAGCACATTTGCATTACAAAAATAGAAATTATCTGACATCTTGACTTTCTATACATCTTCAAAGGGGTGACCATTTTAAAAGAAGATTATGGGTTTCAAGTCACTCCATGATTAATTAAATCCTGAGAAATTCTGACTAATACTTTTAAATTAGAACCTGTATTAAACACAGGAGTTATTTTAATATACATTGGTTTCTATGTAAAGTGATACAAATTTTTCACCATTTTTTTTTTTTTTTTTTTTTTTTTTCTGTTGGTATCAGATTTCAAGATAATTTTGCTTGGATTTCTGAAATGTTTATTACAAAACTGCTGTTGCTTATTATTAATAATTGTGTGGGACATCTACTGTTTCCAAATGCAGCTGCAAATATAGACATTTGATAATAACCTTTAGTAATATGTGATGATATCAATTGTTTTTCATGTTGTGTAACCTGATTAATGATTTTTCCTTTACAATACAATTGCTTATTGAGAATGTAAAGTTCTCTTTGAAACAGAAATTTCCTTGAATAGTACATCCTAGAAAGAAATTTAATCATCTCATCTTTAATGTATAATCAGAGTTGCTGAATTTTATTAACTGTATTTGAAGTTGGAATGTTTCCATACATTTCCTGGTATTAACAAACTTTAGTAGCTGGCAAAAACAAAATCCTACTGTATTAACATATGTGGCGGGGGGAATAGTATGAATCAATATGCTAACGGTTTGTAAGATATTCAACACAGACCACATGATAGACCATTTATACTGTCATTGAATCTTGTTCTGTGGATTAGAACTGATTTGATATGCATTTGCATTTTATAAAACAAAGAAGACTGAAGAATGTAAAAACTTAAATGAAAGAAAATATAGAGACAAAAATATTTCTAAAGTTTAAACTAAATTTATAAATATTCTCCTGTTGTTTAATTTTTGCATCTGTTGAAGGATTGCCTGTGCACTGGTTCTGAAAAGCACACATGTGCAAAGTTTCTCTTTAAATGTTTCTTTCTTGCCCTGATGTCTACATTTAGGTGGCGTGTGGTGCATGTGGGGGTTACAATGAGGAAATAGAAGAGTACATCCACCAGAGAGCTGCTATAGGATGGCAGGATTTTGTTTTTGACAAAATGAGGCGAATGGATACTTCTACTTTTTACCAGAGGCAGGCGAGTGTTCAGCACACTCCCCAACATCTCCATACCTTGTAATCCTTCATCCCTTTGTTTTATACCCCTTATCCTATTGTGTATACTTTCAGTTTCCTTGTTGTGGCTGTAAAGAGTGCTTAATAAATATGTAGTTAGCATTTGATGAGCAAGTTAGTCTGTCTAAACAATTATTGTCTACTGTTAATAAATGCAGTAGAGTGAAAGTCATGACTTTGGGTTTGGTTGTTTGTTGTTTTTTGTAGTGGTTTTGTGTGGTCACTTTTTAAACACTTCATTAGTGAATTCACTGAAAAATTAATTTCTGAAATTACCAATTTATTAAAAAAAAAAAAAAAAAAATCTTGTAAGATTACATGGAAAATGAGAATTTTATGCTTTTTAGGATTTAAGTTGGATATTTTTTTTTTTTTTTTTTAATTCACTTCATAATTCGAAAAACCAATGAATACATGTTTCTCACTTCTTTCTAAAATAGAATCAATCCATACATTTTTGTATCCGTTGAATAATGATTTTGACTGAATATATTCATCTTAGTGTTTAACTAGTGTTCAGTTTACTTCCAGCTGAATGAACATTGTAAAATTTTCATTTATTATATTGTCTGTTTTTGAGAGAATTTCTTTCCTGTTACTGTGCACATTAAGACTTTGATGTATTTTTAATTTGATGAATAAATGATATTGCTACCTTTATGCAGATTTTTTTAAAATCATTTCACCCCAATCAAGGTAATAAAGCCACTAAGATGTGAGAGACTGAGGGGGGAAAAACACTTGAAAGAGAACAATAAAAGAACAGGAATTAAGATAGAAGATAACGGTTAACATTGCATTTAAATTTTTGAAGATCAAAGTTGAAAGAAGCTGGGAGAGTTCCACAAGTGAGACGTCTAAGAAAAAAAACTGTTACCATAGAACTTATGGTACCATCTATCCATTTCAACTGTAAAATGATGAGACTTTGCCATCAATCTAGTACTGCACTTAAATTCATGAAGACTACATGCCATAGACGAAAGTTCATCAGAACAATTACCATGAAAGTATTTATAGAAAAGGCACAGGGATATTACATTATGGCAATGAGAAAGTGACGGAAGCCAAGATACTAGATCAGGACCAATAACACTGCAGATTCTTCTTTGGATTTTATCAAGAATCTCTAAATATGTAGCAGAAGCACCAGACCAAATTCAAAGCATGGATGAATGGTAAACTTATAAATATGTAAGATAGATTCTGGCAAGAAAAATTGTCTAGTATAACACAGGGAACCAACTTTCCTTGAAGCAGACCTAGTATTATAAAATTATTGGATGATAAAAGAAAAATAAGCAAAAATCACTTGATTGCAGTTTCATTTTCTAACTCAAATTAATACAGAAACCAATTTAATGTTTAATACTTACTTACCTATATAGATTGCAGTGTGCCAAAATATTGATAACACTTGTTTTTTCTGTTGAAATATTTTTCTACATAATCTCCATAAGCATTCATAACAGTTTTGATTGATTAGAATGGTTAAGGAAAATATAAAAATTAAATTGAATTATAGTGAATATTGTAGTTTCAGACAAGCAGATTTTGCCTGTATTTATTATTAGCACCCACATATGATTCTTATAACAGTATTGAATATTTACAGAATTCATTTATTATAATTTTGCAAAATCTCTTTAATCTTGTTTATAGCTGTATTTTCTTAAAACTATAAAGAAATATTCATTGACTTCAAATTGTAATTACTTTATATTAGATATTATATACAATCAATACTAAAATGAGTTTTTGTTTGTTCTTTCTGCTTTGATTTAGACAATAAGATGAAAAGAATCAATGGTTGACAATAGCTGAATTTTAGTTTAGGTTAAATTTCAAAACTATGATTAGCAGTCATCTTGCAGGTTACAATTGCTGAATCAGTGTAGTTGAGGTTATTGATTTCATCTCAAAGTGAAAGTATAATTGTAATAACATTTTCTGTACTTGATTCTTTCATCCGATTAGTTTTTATGGCTGTGAATTGACTATTTAAAAACACAAAAAAAAACAACTTCAATCCATCACTGATTTAGATTGTTACTGCTGATAAGTTCTTAATTCAAGTGACAGAACATATAAAAGAATCACATAATGGAACTAAGTGAATGACTTGGTTTATTAGGTTTGATTTTATAAGAAAATGCATTTAAAAAAATCTAAGTTTTGTTGGTGAGTTTGGTTTGCATTTATTTTGTGTGGTAAGAAATGTATTGTCAGCTTGGGGGCATATTAAACTTTTACAGAAAAATGAATTTAATTAAATATTCAGTTAATTTCATTCTGTCTTATTCTTAAATTCAAATCCCTACTTGTTAAAATTAAATCTTTTAATATTGTAAATATTAAAGCTATACCAAGTTGAGAGAATAAAGCTTGTTTAGAATGCTTTTCATTTTAAATAAACTTTAACCTCAGTTACTAATTTTAATGACTTGCTTACTAGAAGCATCTACATCCTTTAGGGGGGAAGTGGCTTGACAATCCACTACATGAGTGATTGTTTATTTTAAATTGTTTTTAAGTCATTTGTAACTTCTGCAAATTTTCTTTTCTTTTGCTCTTCTTTTGGTGTCAAGGTTTCTGCTTTTTATAGCTTTACTCACTTAAATAGCTTGGATATTTCAGGTCACATGTTGGCACTGTCATTGGCATAAAGGAACTGTTCAGAAATCCTGCTTCTGGGTGGGATGGGGTAAAATTGGTTTACTAGCAAGAAAAGGAAATAATGAAGGCAGCTAGTGGAAGAGGCTGAAGAAGTTTTGATTAGGTTCCCAAATGTCAATTGAGAACATGTGATGCAAGCACTTGACTCATTGTTAACTTTTACTTGTTTATATAAAAAAAAAATCTCCAGGCAGCTTGCACAAACTGCTACTTTAAAAAAAATCTTTTAAAATGCAATTACTTTAGTATTCAATTTTTTTTTTTTTTTTTTTTTTTTTTGTTGTTGTTGCTTCCTCTAATAATTTTTTTCACAACTTTATTTAATATCCTTATATTTTTGCATTCTGTAACAGGTCATGTTAACAAATACCAAATGAGCATACACATGCATTTTGCCATTATAAGTTGTGGAGTCAGATGTTACAAGCATCTTTATATATATATATATATATATATATATATATAGATACTTTCTAAGTTTGGTTTAGTTTGACATAGTAAAACAGTAATGAAACATCTAGTGAGGCTCATACCCTATAAGAATCATCCTAAATTAAGTTTATATAGGTGGCATTTGCTTATAAAAATTGAATACTTTTCTTTTTCACAAATGCTTTCAATTGCTTAAGCTGTCCAATTTACCTTTTTGCTGTTCACCAATTTGTCTTCCCAATTTCAAATTTTAATTATTTTTTTTTCTTTTAATGCTTCTCTGTTTCTTGGTAATTTCATGTGTGGCTGAAGGCTATCTTCATAAGTAGCTGAGCAAACATTCTGCTTGTCATATGTTATTCTACTTACAGGAAATTACCTTCAGTAGCTATTAGCCCTGGGGTCAGTGGTTTTTTTTTTTTTTTTTTGTTTGTTTTTTTTTCTAGGTTTATTATCCATAATTATATATTTTGATATTTACTTGCCAAATGCTTTGCACAACAAATTGCTTTCTCCTGTGCATGAAGAGAACTGAACAGTTTTGATTACTATTGCTTATTTGCAATAATTGCATAAACATAAAACCTTTCAATTTTTAAATTATATAAATTCATTATTTCTTAGCAGTAGCTATAACTTTTCTCTTCACACAAAATGTTAGCCATTATAGTCACTTGTAGATTAGCCAAAGTATTTTGACAATGTAATTTTAGCCATTAGTAATGAAGTATGGTTGCTTCATTTCAAATACTATTGTTTTTTGGTAATGTCTCTTAGATATTTTGTTGATGAAAGACTGTAATTCAAGTTTTATGAATTTCATCTTGTTTGTGAATGTCTGTTGAAAATATCTTTCAAAATCATATTCTGAAATATTTACCTACTCTTAAATTGGATTTTGTTACTTACTTGTTAAGTTCTATTTGATTTAAACTTTTAATCGTGAAAATCTTTTTGTTCTGGTTTGCATAAAATACTTGAATGGAGAATCTATTAATCTCATTACCTGTTGGAAGCTCATCAAAAGTTGTCTAGTCTGTTGCAAATTGGTACCTGAAGATTCTTAATTTAGTAGTTAAAAGCTCCTACATTGCACATATTAGTAAGCAACTTGATGATATTTAGGATGAAATGATTTTTACAATGATTATCTCTATTAAAATCTTAGCATATTATTTTTAAGAATAATCCACTAGCTAGAGATCAGTTGATAATGAGCCTTCTCACCCAACCTAGCAAATCTTGTCCTGTATGAAAGAGATCATACGAATTGTCATTTATTCATGTGTATTAAATCGGATGAATATATTACCTCATGTCAAAGTTCTTTTAGAAATGGAATAGAATTAATAAGTATTCTTTTTGGAATATAAATATTGCAATATGCACTGTTTTTCTAATAAAAAAGAAATAAGTTCTTTTTTGTTTTTTATTAAAACAAACTGGAATTCAGAAATTGAAAATGTACCAGTGAGGAAAGAGGATCTTCAGATATGTTTCTTCAGTTTTATATAATTGCAATTAAGATACAAACACACATTTTTCTTCTTTTATCTAAACAGAAGAAATAATCAGAACTGACAAAATGTTACAATTCTTTATTTCAGAATGATTATAATACATTGTATAATAATTTTTGTAAATGGAATAACATTTACATTGTTACTGTTGAACTTATTGGAATAAGGAAACTCTTATTGCTAGTCAGTTGAATGTTTAGTAACCATAAATCATAGAGAGGCAGTCACTTTAAAAACTTTGGTTTTGAATTATTTGAATAATTGATTTGCAAACACTTTGAAGAACTCTAGTTTCTTGTATATTTTTTAATGTCTGGCTGTACTGAAAACATTTATTTTTTTACTCTGTTATTTTATTTTTTTTTTCTTTTCTTTTAAGGCTGGTTCCACCAACAAACTTCATTATGTGCCTGTAACCATGCTTGAAGATGTGCAGGCTTTAAGAACTGTGGCCTTCCATCCCTCGGGCAGTTTATATGCTATTGGATCTAACTCCAAAGTTTTACGTATCTGCTCTTTTCCAGACATTCAAGACATTCA
Organism: Acanthosepion lycidas; assembly: GCA_963932145.1. Classification (NCBI taxonomy): domain Eukaryota; kingdom Metazoa; phylum Mollusca; class Cephalopoda; order Sepiida; family Sepiidae; genus Acanthosepion; species Acanthosepion lycidas. Next base: position 102,666,573 of record OZ010585.1, read on the forward strand.
GTAAGTATGATAATTTTCAGAGATGGCCAATTTTCTTGATGTCATCTTGCAAATAAATATTTAAGAAAATATTATCACTGATTGTTATTTACCAAAATGTCAGAATAATATTGGTTATTAATTTCTCATTTCATAATCAACAAATTGTTTGTGCAAATCTCTTTTTTGTGTCTAATGCTTGGGTTAGTACTATAAATATGTTCCTTAAAAAATGCAATGTTAAACAAAATGACACTGTATGGGATCATTTTTAAAATAGTAAAATGTTTGATAGGATTTTTCCTTTTTTTTTAACTTTTTAATTTTTTTTTTTTTTTTTTTTTTTTTTTATAAATCATATAAGCTCAAATGAAATTGATAATTCTTTTACCTTTAATGTCAAGTGATTATGTGACTCTGGTGCAACAAATTTTGGTAAAAATGGTAGTATGCATGAGTGAATGTTAGTCTCTTGCTAGTCAGTATTAATGCTATCCCCTGAAAATACTGCACCAGCACTCATTTAAATAATATTAGTTGAAGTACCTGTCTACCTTGAGTAACAGGTCAGGATTAAAATTTCAACTGGTTATGACAGTAGAAAGATTCCTTAATACTGTAATGCTGAGCTTGTTGGATTCTGTTCAAATTAATTTTTATGAAAATGATATATTCTTGAAATATAGTCCTAGATATCTTTTAATACTAAGGTGAAAGAAATAAGGTGGATAACTAAGACATGTCTATTTTACAATATCTTTATTTTCATTATTCACTATAAGTTAATGGTCATTTTCAATGACACTAAACATGTAGAGTAACTGTGTAATAATAATACTTAGTAGCATGAAAGAAAAAAAAATAGATTTCATTTATTCTTGGTAAATTTCCTGTGAGGAAATACTATGAAAAGTAGACAATTTTTAGGGGAAAAATTGTTCTGTAAAATTGTTGTTCCAAAACATATACACTTACTTGACCAAATCATTAAAAAGGGAAATCTTACTCTGGACAATTGTTACTACAAAAGCTATTTTTGTATAAGAGGAAAGCAATAGGAACTCCTTATGATGAACAAAAGAAGTTAAAAACCTTGCCCTGTATCCAGTAATTGTATGCACCAAATTTGACAGATATTCATGCAAATTTCCTATATACTGTGAATCATTGTTTAACCTCAACAAAATTAAATGCTATGTATATCAATAGCTGAATATTTTCTGAAGGTGATGAAATACTACTAGATGTTTTACATTTGTCAGATATTATTATGCAAGACAATCTTTTCACAATAACATTGGTATTAACTGAAGTTGGCAACATCTTCAGTACACACACACACACACACACACACACACATTTCAGCAACATCTCATATTGTTAGTTTCAGCTTATAATATCTATCCTTATTAAAACTCTTGATAACTTGTTTCGGAAATGTCAGCTTTAATTATGCAAATAAAGTGTGATATGAAATTTTATTTATAAATAAATCCAAAAGATATATTAACCACAGGAACATGATTTACAATTGAATAAATGATTTCAGTATTTTGAATATTAATATTGGTTCCTTGACATTTTATACTCTTCAGTATTTCATTGTGTTAACATTTATACTTTTTGTGACTTTAACATCTAGTGGCTATTATTACTTTTCAGAGATTTTTAAAATATTTCTTTGCATTTATCGTGATACTATGACCCTCTTTTGAAGAGGGTTATAACCAGAGTGCCTACAATAATTGTTGTCTTTTGTGTTGTGTTCTGTTGTTTGACAGTTTTCATGAAAGACCTAACCTTTAACCCCCAGCTTATCTGGTCCATTTAATGTAGCTCTTTATTTCTTGTTCATGTTGCCATCTATTTTCCAATTTCAAACTTTGTATTCCCATCAGCCAATAACTTTACAATATCTTGTTTCTCTTTGAGATTATCTTTCTTACAACACATGGTAATTGTCATATAATTTCGATTTATTTATATAATATATATAGAATACTGTATTTACCTACAATGTGATGAAAACTATAATTGCACTAAACATTCTTACTCCAAATAAGTTCTCAGTATGAGCAGATATTAGAAACTGTAATTTACATTGTATAACTAATAAGTACATTCTGAAAATTTTACTAACATCAGTTGATAAATACCAGTTTTATTGTGACTAAAAAAAAATTGGCTGGCATAAAATTTGGCATCTATTTATACATAAGAGACAAAATGTATTACATTTTACTGTCTGATTTTTTTAATATTTATTTTGAAAATTTAACATTACTGTTTTTATTATAAGAAATATATTTGAAAAACTATACTCTGTTGAAACCAGGTATTGATAAGGTATTATTGTATCTCTTTATTACAAATGCCCATTTTTATGAGTGCTGTGATCATCTCGTTCTTCATTTTTCTTAACTAGTTCAAGGGAAGGTAACTCTATTCTTTTGAATAAAATAACGGTATAGAAGGATAGACTCAATTTTGCTAGAACAGGAACATGTAATAAGAATAGCACCCCCAATTTCTTTTTTTTTTTTTTTTTTTTTTTAATATACGAATCATTAGCAAATACATTATCTGTACAATGTCAGTTTGATGGAAGAAAAGTCACTGAAAGATTTAAAGTATGTCATATTGTGAAAGTTAACATTGTGATTTTTTTTTTTTTTTTTTTTTTTTCTTACTAGACACAATTTAAAAAAAAAAAAAAAAAAAAAAAAAAAAGCAAAATACTTAATTTAATTCTTCAGAATATTTTATTTTTATAAAATTTACTTTTGTTCCAAGTACATTTTAAAGATTTTTCTATATTATAAACCTGAAAAGTAGCTACTTTTTAGTTTGTAATTTCTCCTCTCTCACAAAGTTTTTAATATTTTATAATCAGCATTCATTATATCTTTGATAAAGAATGATCACCAGTATTCCTTGTCATAAACTTTGGAGTTTGACACTTACTTACAATTAGCAAATCATTTTCAGAAAAAATCATCCAAATAAAATCATTATGCAATTATTTATTCCATTGTGTACTTTGTTTCATGCTTCAATTTTTGTTTTTTTTCTTCACAGGCAGACACATGTCACCCAACCTGCTAATGTTGTATTCAAAAGAACCAAGCATCACAAAGGCTCTATATATTGTTTAGCATGGAATGCTCAAGGAAACTTGATTGCAACTGGATCAAATGACAAATCAGTCAAGCTAACAACATTTAGTTTGGATACCTGTACTGCTGATGGTAAGAGTATTATTTATTATTATTTTATTACAATACTTTATTTTTGTTTTATTAACCAAATTATTGACCAACAGAGGACAACTTCTATGATTATAAGGTCTTTTGTTATACAAAGTATGTTGAAAATGACTTAACCTTGTTTTGTATTTCGTGGCATGTATGTGTTTTCTCATGTGCCTGTTCCTTTTCTTTCTTGAATGTGTTAGTCACACATAATAGATTAATTTGCTGCAATCAATATAAATAAAGTCTGTGTCTGTTATTTTGTATATGATTAGCTTGTTTTGAATTCTTATGAATTTTGCTACTTTGGTAATCTGTAAATCTTTTGAGGGCATTTTAACTTAAAGTAGCATCCACTAAATCAAATATTTTTAATTATGCAAATTCTAGCTTAATTAAAATTACTGTAAATATTTGTAAAAACTCTATATTATAAAGATCAAAGAATAAACAGTTATACAACAAAAACTTTACATTACCAAAAAAAATGTAGTGTCCAAAATTAGAGAATAAACATTGTCATATTAGATGATTTCTAAAATTAAAATGTAATAGCTTTCAATGAAATGTGGCAACATTTCAGTGTAAACAAATATTCATTATTCATCTGCATCATTGTTTCTGAAGTTATCTCAGTAGTGAATCTTGCAAAACTGAATCACTCTGGTATCATGTTGTCACACTGAACTGAAGATGGCAATTTCTACTATTGTAAAAGAAATTTCTAGAATGTTAAAGCTTTATGATACTGATCCGTTTAAGTCACCAAAACTTGTGGTAGAATTGGCCAATTTAAAAAAAAAAAAAAAAAAAAAGAAATTGTGGGCAGTTTTGATACAGTAACAGCAGGCATTGTATGTCACATAACCAAAGAATTTGGCAAGAAAATTTTTAAGGAGATAGTATCATGTTTATATGGAATGATTCTTCTGTCATCAAACTCTTTATCAGTAAGTACCAAAAATCTAGACTAGTGTTCATAAATGAGCATATTGTCTGGGCCAATGAAAATTTGGTAAGAACATTTTTAAGGGTAGGTTTAATTTAGTTGGCTCTGGTGGCAGACCTTTTCAAATGTATGGCAAAAAGAAATTCAGTTAAATTTAATGGTAGCATATTTGTATGTAGGATATTTTCTGTTGTTGGTGTTGGCCCACTCATTTGCTTACATGGCAAAGTCAAGAATCTTTAGAAAATCATTGATAATGTTAAGGCAAGGAAACTGATAGCAGGGACTGATTTGTAACAGAAATTGAAGGAGAAATGAAACAAAATTTTCACTGAATAATGTGAAAACTGGTGGTCATAGATGTGCAGAAGTAATTAAGTAATGATCTGTACATGTCTTATATTGATTCTGTATCAATATTAAGTTAACTTGTATCTTTGCAATTTCATTAATTTTGGACATTCCGCTTTTAATAAGTTTTCTCCTTGATCTTTTTTTTTCATGCAAATTTCCCAGAGTGTAGATCTGTTTTTTTAAGAATATTTACTGAAATTTTTATCACAATCAAATCTGTGGAATTAGAAATTAATTTATTTTTTAACTTTTGTTCTCTAATATTGGATGCTACATTCTGGAATCTGAGAAAAAATATTTGTAGTAATGAATTGATTTTTCTGATTTATCTCCCTTTGTGACAGGAGTCAAACGTATAACTCCTTAGGAACAATATTATGAGAAAGATTGGGAAATAAACGAAGATTTCTTAAAGACTGTTGAGAAGGAAAAAATTTAAACTTAAATGAATTTTAATATTGCTTGAACAAATTACTCGTTTTTACTTGTATGTTATGTTAAAACATTTTTTCTTTCCATTTCTACAGGTCCTGAAATTGAGCTGACCTGTCATGATGGCACCATTCGAGATGTTCTCTTTATGGAGGAAATTGCCAACCATTCTTCCACGTTGGTCAGTGCAGGTGCTGGTGACTGTTCTATATGTATTACAGATTGTGAACGTGGAACACTGGTGCGCAAAATGCAAGGACATTCTGGTATGACATTGTAAATTTTTTTTTTTTTTTTTAATAATGGCTTTTCAGTATCAGAAATTTCACAAATACTCGTTATATGTGAGTATATTTTACAAACAAAATTCATAAAAATGTTACTTTTAATTTTATACTTTGGGTTCAAATCAGCCTTTTATTTGTGATTCTATATCTCAGATGTGAGAATAAGTCTTAAAGTATTTCATATGCAAGTACATTTTCCTATATGCACAAAAAGGATAAAAGAAAACAAACTGTCAAATTTTAATCATTAATTTTTTTTTTTTTTTTTTTTTATATACCTTGCATTTGATCTCAGTCCCAGGTATACATCTGGCAGCAAGGGGTTTTGAGGAGTGTGAAACCACTTATTAATTGCTGTTGCTCCCAAGTCCACCCTGACCCAGGGTAGCAGTATCAGTTAGGGTCCCAGCTATGGGCAAATAGCAAACTCACAGACAAAAACAAAACATTATGAAAGTATAAAATACATTTTAATAGTAAAATTACCAGCAATACATTCTTATTTTTAAAAAAAAACAAAAAAAAAAAACAATACAATTTTAAAGCAAAATTACCAGAAATACATTTTATCTCGAGTTGAAGGCATAAATTATGATCAAAATATTTAGATTTTGTCATTAATCAACCAATAGAGGTTGATATGCTGCTAAACAAAATCAACCAATCAATATCAAAGAACTCTTTCATGGTATTAATCCATATAATATCCTGCAATTTCTTAAAGAAATCAAACTATATTCCAAAATATAACTTCAACAACACTATAACATAAAACATGCATATCTCTGCCTCTAGTAATCATGTCTGCACAAACATGTATATGCACAAAAGCTGAGTATCATCTACCATGTATTCAAATGTGGAAGCAGAATAACATATATGCTAGTTTTTATTACTTTAAAGCTCCCAAAAAATTAAATTTTGGCATTAAATGACACATAAGGAGTTGATATGCCATTAAACAGTCAAATTATTTGATCTCACAGTTTTTTATGTTATTTCCAAGTAAAATTTCACAGTTTCATGCTATTTCCAAGTTCTTTTGGAGGTTTCCTAATTTTATAACCCTTCAGTTATTTCAGCTGCGTATACAAAAGTCCCTAGTGTTTTCTTTTCTCTGAATTTGTATTATATCTTGTCTTTTCTATCTCTTTGTTTCAGGTCATATTTATTCCTTGTGTCAATTGAGCAGTCACATGTTTGTAAGTGGCTCACAAGATAAAACTGCTCGTTTTTGGGATCTCAGAGCTTCAGCTGCCCTCACGTGTGTACCTAGTATGGAACCTGGTCAGTCAAGATTTCTCTTTTGTTCATTTTAGCTGTTTATCTTCATTCACTTTTGAAACTCTACTCCATCTTTACCTTACGAGTAAAGAATGTTTTGTTTCCTCAAAACTGTTTTTTGTAACCAGATAAAATGTGCTGCTTTAATCTCTTTCAGGCAGTGCTTTTGCGTCGGTATGTGTAGATCCATCTGGCCGCCTCCTCTCATCTGGCCATGAAGATGCATCTGTAATGTTATACGATATACGTGGTGGTCGTGTTGTACAGAGCTTCAAACCACATCAGGGAGAATGTCGTACTGTGCGCTTCTCAATGAATGCCTATTACCTTCTCACAGGTTCCTATGATCAGAAGATTGCACTTACTGATCTCCATGGTAAATAACCTCCTTTTCACTTTGATTATGCCCTCAGGCCCAATGAGTTATCATTTTTGTGACATCTGAAAAACAATATTGATCCAGAATTTTACATTTGGCCACTTTTGTTGGTATTAGGTTGGTGCAAAAATAATGACGTAATAATGTAGTTTTTTGACGTATTTTTTAACGTCAAAAAATGACATTATTACGTCACTTTTGCACCAACCTAAGATTTATGGTTTTTGCAAGTTTTTAATATGTTTGATCTATATGAAATTGTTAATTTTGTTTCTATGCTTTATATCCCGCCTCCCACAAATATTTTATATTTTGTTTGTATAAAAAAAGGAAAAATGAATGCTGTTCATTTTTACTACATTTTTATATTTCTGCAAATATTGAAAACCTTTAAATTAGTGATTGTCTTTTTGTGTACTTGTATGACTTCAGACTGAGCCATAATGGAACTGAAACCCTGAGAAATATCAGTACTGTATATGAACAGAGAAAGATTTTGGTTTAAAGAACTTTCACATGGAAATTTAATTTTAGAAAAGCAAAAGAAGTTTGTCAAAAACATTACTCAATGATGAGAATACAGTTGAAAATTATCCAGAAGTTACATTCAGAGGAATTGCTAATTTTAGTGTAATGACTGGAATAATTTGAATGTTTAGAAAAAAAAAAAAATGAAAAGCATAATAAATGTGAATTTATGTGAATTCCTTGTCAATTTAATGAGTGAAAACATAGAATCCTGCAGGCTTCATGTTTTAACAGAAATAATATTGATTGGTTTTTGTAACACCATCATTTGTCTTATATCAAATAACAGAAGATTAGTACATTACACTGTCCTTCTTGATGATTTGCTGTAGCAAAAGTTATAACTTTTTTTAAAAAATGGCCTGACTGTTAATATATAGATGTATGTAAACTTCGTTTTAAAAACATTCAAAACTGAAATTACACAGCTTGGTGAATAGAATCAGTAATTTTGCTACGTGGCAATGCCTTCTCTTATATCATACAAATGAGGATACACAAAATTGAATCTGTGAACAGGGTTTTGTTGCATCTGGCTTTTCTCTGATGGATTAAACCTGAAGCATGAAATCTCTTCTTTAAAGGTAAGAACTTCTCCAATCAAGATCAAAGTGAAAAAAGATTTTCTGTGAATATATCTCTTTGAACGAAGAGTTCTTTAAGAAGGGAATTGTCGACTGGCTATTCAGATGAAATAGATGCTTTGAGGTTGAAGGAGAAAATTTTGATTGAATAATTACCCTTTGAAAAAACTTTCAAACTTCCAATAAACTAAATTATTTAAGAGTTTTGATAATTGGGTTTCATATTTATGATGTAAGTCATCTTTCAGATTATCAGCTTTATCTGTTATGATATGCATAAATAGGAAATCAGTTTTTTTTATGCTGAATAATTTTATACAATAGACAAAAATAGACTTATAATGCGGGAGCCCATCTTGAAATTGATATATTCCATTGCTAATTAAAAAAATTTAGTTGTCTGTTTGGAAAGTTTTATGGTGTTCAGTTTAACAATCCAGGCAAGATCTGACCTACAAGATAGTTGAATTATATGACCATCAGTTAACACATGCACTCTTTAAGTATTTGAGTAATATAGACTGCCGGCTAAAGAAATTTGTGGTTCTTTTTTTGTGGGGATGGGTGTTGAAAATTTTCTAGTTTAATTCAATTTCTCAAATCTAGCCAAACATTTTTTTATTATTTTTTTTCATTTCATCAATCTAAGAATCTTTTTGTATTCTCTTGTAAATGCTTCACTGGTTAAAGCTTGATCATAGGAAATTCCTCACCATTTAAGAAAAAAAAATGAAATTCTTTAAAACTTTTAAGCAAACTTAAAAAAATACCTCCTCAACTTTGTTTCTGAAACTATGATGCATATATACTATTTGACTTTGTGGTAATAAGCTGGTTAGATGAATTAACTTTTTTTTTTTTTTTTTTACTATATGTGTTTTTGTTGATTTTTTTTTTTTTTTTTTTTTTTTTTTTTTTTTTTTTTTCTAAATCTTACAATAAGTTCTTCCCTCTTTCAGGGGATCTGCTGCGTCCTCTCCCCAGTGTGATTGTGGCTGAACACAAGGACAAAGTTATCCAGTGTCGCTGGCATCCATCAAAGTTGTCATTTGTCAGTACCAGTGCTGACCGGACGGTTGTGTGCTGGGCTCTACCATTGCCCTGAAAAATCTGTTCCTGTGATTTGTCAACCACAGACAAAGATTGTTAAGTGTGTAAACACTTCAAAGAAAGAAAGACAATGAAGATATGACAAATACAGTAAATAAGGAAAGGAAGATCGGCCATCAAAACCTAAGACCAAAACAACAATTATCTGCGCGCTTTGTAGCAGGAGAGTTATGCGTTTGTCTCCTGCTGTTGCTGCAAGAATTTTAGAATTCTTCCTTTCTTTAGTGTAATCCATTCTTCAGCAGATGTGGCCAACAAGTGAGAAAAAAAAAAAGAATCACATTATGCATTTAAAGGATCAAATAAAAGCAAGGAAAATGGTTAGTCATTTGCAGTAGTTGCTGACCAGATGACCACTACTTTTCATGCCTGTCTGCTGGTGACTTAATCAAAATATACAACTTGGATTTTTTTTTTTTTTTTTTGTTACTATTATTTTTATTTGTTCATTTGTTTTACTTTTTTAAGTAAGTTATATAAATTCATTTACCATTTTTAACCCCAGTGTTTTGTGCTTAGAGTGTGACTCCATAATACATTTCTATGTGGTCAAACTATGGTCTACCTGTGTAATATATTAACTTTTAACAATACCAAAAACAGAAAAAAAACCAATAAACTATTTGCTCAGTTTAGCTTCTTTGTCAACATTTCAGAATGAACATTAAAAACCAGCCAAACTCTAAGAATTGAAAATTCTTACCTTTTTGAAGAATATCTGAAGTTTTTGTTTTTGTTCCAGTTTGTGTCTGCGTCTGTCCACTCCAACACATTCGAAATAAAGATTCAATTAAAAATGAAACTGTTTTTCTTTTAATTTTATTGTACTATCTTTTGCCTCCTCAGTATCAACTTAGGTTTTATTATTGAATTAAAAATGTCTATTTTATGCTTATAATGTCAATTTAAATATATTCCTCAATTAGTAATACATTTACAGGTAGATATTTATAAATTGTTCTTTCACATACAAGAGATTATTTTTGTTTGTTTAGGATTATAACAATTGTTGTTAACTGAGATGGAAACCTTTTTGTTTTTGTAATTTGCTCTAACCACTGAACCAAACTAATTCAAATCACTTGGAATAGACCATTGTATTACAGAATGCATTCCCTCTGGTTGAAGTAGTTATTTAGATTCATTTCTACTTTTATTACTAGGTCAATAGCTTTATAGCAATACCTTCATATTAAATGAAAGCACTTAATAAAAATCACTGTTATGGATTTATGGAGGCATTAATTTATCTTTAGAACATTTGAAATTTTGATTTAAAAAAAAACAAAACTTGTTTTAACAGTTATACTAACTTTAGCAAATGTTTAGCCTCTTTTTATGTAATGACAGGCACATTAATTTGGAAATTCTTACAAAAATCAAATTGTTGGATTTCAGGATTTATTCATAAATGAAATTATTTTTGAGATTTTTTTTTAATTATTTTATGAAAACTTTGAGAAATTCAATGTGATAATTTTTAGTGACTATATTAGTTAAAAGCAGAATTTTTTTTTTTTTTCTTGAATTCAAATCACCAAATGTTTTTGCAAAATTGGAACTCATCTCTGCAAAAATCTGTTCTGAATTGAAAAATAAAAACATAATAAAACTATGACATTATTTAATTAGAGAAGCTTTTAATTGGTTTTATGAATAATATATATATATATATATATATATATATATATTAAAAAAATATTGTCTGAAAAAATTTCTCTATGAAAAATGAATTTTTACAAGATTTGTTTTCATTTTTTACAATTTTAAATTGAATAATTTATAAAGTTTTTAAATCTTTTAAAATTCAATGTGCTAACTCTTAGGAAATATTAAGTAAACCTATATTTACTAATCATATATTGTAAAGCTTATTACAATCTGCCGATCCCAAATATTTTTAAAAGAATTTTGATTTGTTTTTCTGTGTGTACTATACATACAGAAATTCTAGGTATGGATGTTCGATCCTATAACATTATCATTAAAATGTCATGTGTTTTAAGTGTTGTTCCCCACCCACTCTGGCCACAAAATCCCGCCCCCCACAAATACCCTCATATAAACTGTCTGCTCCACCATACTTAACTATGAACAAGTTCAGCAGTCAATTGTCAATAAATCGATTAACTTGTCAGAAAAACAAGACTCCATTGTTAAAAAATGCTTGTATCCAACATTTTATGCTATAAATATTTGTTTCAAATCAGATTAATTTAACTTTAAATTTGCTCATTTTCCTCAAATGTTTCAGAAATATTCTATTTTTGCAAGATTTTTAAAAACTGAGATTTAACTTTTGTTTATAAATGTCTCAAAATGGGTATTCTCATCTTTTTTTTATTTTTATTTTTTTTTTTTTTTTTTTTTTTTTTTTTTTTGCTTCATAGTATTTACTTTTCTCTCAGGGTTTCCTTTTGTGTGAGAAAACAAAGGGACACTGGCTTTTTATATTTAATAATATCTATCATAATACAGAAATTTGTGTGTGCTACTACAACCCTCAACCCTAGTATTAAATTTTAAGTAAATCAGTTCACCCAAGTGACTACATGTATGTGTAAGAAAAGATTCTCTGCTGCCTACATCACCAAGTCATGACTTATGCAAATATCAACAAAAGATCATAGTTGTTGCCCTGAAGAGTGTTCCTATCTTATAAGCATAACATTATCTTCCATTAGTATAAAGGCCAAGGAAAATAATTGGAAAATTATTGCAAAATTATTGCAATCTGTTTACATCAAAAACTTGCCAAGAGAATGTTTCACCGGCCACTACAATCTTAACCTATTGAAGTCTAGAGTTAACCATTATCTTCCCCTCTTATTTGTGTAAACTGTCCCTTAGCATGAACTTCTACCTTGAGTGGCCCCCAGGCCTTGTACAGGGTGAACCTTATCGTTTTTTTTTGTTTTTTTTTGTTTTTTTGTTTTTATCTGATCTGTGGCCCATACCACATCAGTCATCAAAAGTAGTTCCACCTTCTGGAGATTATTCTTCCAAACTAAACCTTCCTCCCAGAAAAGAAACTGACAAAGAATTGCATATATTCTATTACATGTAGTTATGGCAGACAATACAAAGGTGATGTAAGCTACCCTTTAAAAAAAAAAAAAAAAAAAAAAATAAAGGAGGAGGAGCACTGAAAAGCCATTAATCATAATGGAGTCAAGAAAATCTGGTATAGCTGATCATGTAGTATTACAAAAGTTGGTTGACATGTCAAAAGGTAAGAGATTCATCATGTGACTGGTGAGAATCTTGTCAGTTGGAATCACTGTCAGAATGGCATCATATCTACTGTTCACTTCCATTTTCTGTTGTCACTCATGACCTTGGTTCATCACCGATTCAAGATACAAAAAATTAACTGTCGAGTAAATTCACTTCTATTTTCTATGGTTGTGTGGGTGGTGTGATGAATATTGGTTTGAAATGAGAAATTGGAGAGCCTATTTCGTTATGTGCATATACTCTTGGGAAAGGTATTCATCCATCTCTTTCAGCTATGGCTTAAATAATGAGACAGATTGGGCTCATCAACCTCAGTTGACAAGTCTAGAAGAACAACTCTGAATTCTAAACCATACCTAGCCCTAATGAAGTACATACTATACAGCTAAGGAAAGGACCATAGAGTCCAGAGTGAATGTGATAAAATTGATGTCAATGTGGAGTGATTGCATAGAGTTCACAGGAATCTTGCAAAGCCCATCAAACTTTACACTTTATTGAAATCATATCAAAGATCTTATTTGTTAATATTCCAATTCAATATATTGAAAATTTCATTTCTTAAAAATATGCATTTTTGGCCAGGGTGTCCATACTTAGGGACACCCTGTATATTATGAATATTATAATATTCTAAGTGTAACTTAGATGTGGCACAAGGCCGAAAGTATGGAGCACCTAGTGAGGATTGAACTCGCTACTCAGTTGTAATTGATCTAGTGAGACAAGCTTGTTAACCATTACACTATGTTGAAGTGTCCATGACTAACATTCTTATAATCTGAAAGAAAAAGATTTAATTTATTCATCAGAGCATTATTAAACAACATAGAGGCAATATTTTAATAAATTTTGTTCAACATTATCATTCCATTTTGGAAAGAGTGTCACATTGCCAGATAATAATTTTGCCACCAAAAAGAATGAAGAAATGCTAACAATTACTTTGTAAAGAAAATTTTATCATTCCAAAGTTCTGAAAAATATTCTAAGTCTTTTGCTCCCCCATAAGATAGAGTCTGCTTTCACATATTACTGTTTGTATATTTTGTTACAGGAATAACAACATTTTGATTCTTAACTTACTTCTATTGCAGGAGCTATATTAATGATGAGCAGGAAAGAGCTCTGTTCGACTGTCGTTCAGGGTATCATAACTCACGTTAGCAGAAAAGAAATGAAAGATAACACAGAGCAATGGAGATGAGGCATTGTTCAAGTGAAACAGATTTACAGTTTTGTTTCAGGCAATACACAAAAATGATTAGAGAGTTTTTCTTGGGATTCTACCACATATGTAGTTGCATTAATCATGGTTGTAGAAAAAGATCAAATGGGTGAAAATGTATGTATGTATGTATGAATGAATTTATCACATAGTAGGAGTAGAGTTTTTCTTTACATTGTGGCTTTGGCTGCTGTTGTTAATATTGGGATCCTGACAACTCCCTGGCTCTCTGTCCATCAGTGTTTTGTCTTCAGTGAGTGTCCTGCCAAAATAAATGAGACATGTAGCTTGCATAAGCTTCTATGCCCAGAGTCAAATTCATTGTGTTTTACATAGTATTCAAGGAGGCTAAAAAAAAAAGCTTAAGTTAAAGATATATGAATATCTTCTGATTGATTAGAAAATATTTTTATGCCTTTTTAATTTTTCTTTTTTTGTCTTGGAAATGAATGCGATTAGTCAACCTAAAATTAAGCTAGTTGGTATCATTTGACTGGTGGCTGTCATGGTGAGCACTTCCGGTTTCCTTCAACAGCGGGAGGAGTTCTGATAAACACTGAGACTTTAAAACTATGTTCTGAGTGAAATAAAAACATCATTACAAAATCTCCATCCTTGTTAATTCAAATATTTAAAACATAATTGCCATTTATTTGATACTACGTAGTTTTAACTGATTGTTCAAATAATATATATTTCTGATAGCTATTTTCTGAATATGAAATTATTTAGTGCACAACACCTTTTTAAATATAAAATTGAATTTTCAGGTCATCTAGTTTCGGATGATGTCACCATTTTGGTATTATTGGACATAAATTTATCTTTTAAATTTTTAATACCAAAATTTTACACAAAGTATTTGATAATCACAAAAATATTTCTGCAGTTTTCAAAGGAATCTTAGAATGATGAAAAAAAAATCCATCACAAAAGAAATAGAACGCCAAAGTAACTTTGAGAAAAAAGTTTGTAGATTGGCAAAAATTCCTTCATTTTGTTATGCTTCTATATTAAACCATTTTTACTTCTATAGAGAAACCAGCTTTAAACACAAACGAAGAAAATAAGAAACAAAGTATGACAAGGGAGGTAATTCTAAGATACAAAAACAAACTGAATTATCTCCCTTACACTACGGGTGTTATTTCCGAATGCACTCGTGTGTGTAAAACCAAAAACCTTCGAACTTTTCATCATGATAATATGGTCAGCTAGCCCGAAATGTAGATTTTTATTTGTGGTTCGTTCCTCAGTGGGTCCTCCATACTTGTGTCCTTGTTATTTATTTACTAAGCTACTAAAATAATAAACAATAAATACTGACAGATACAATTTTTCCAAATTTACTGAATATAAAATTGATTCGTTTAACTTCTCATTTCTCTTGAACAGCTGACAAAAATTAACAAGTCAGTTTCACTTTCAGTTATGTGGAATCTTCCACAACAAACCAGCCTTACCTCTTTTTAGGAAATGCACTCTTCCTATCTGGTAAGTAAAATCTTACTTTCACATATAACAAGTATTCATTGGTCAATCACCTCTAATCTTGCTTGCTGATTGGTCAGTTTCGACTTTCGACCAATCAAACCACCTGCACGCGATCAATCTATTTTCCCGCTCATATGCTGTGATCCTCTCACGTGGTACACGGCCATTATATAAACCGAACACAAGTGAACTTTTTGAGTAGTTCTTCTCATTCCTTGCTACCAAGTACCAAGATGTAAACATCAGGAACTCCCGTCTTAGTCATTGCTGACCAGACATTAAAGATAATTACCAACATTCACGAACTCTGAACTTTTACCAATTTTAGAACTCACAATTCCAAACTTTATTCTTCCAAATTACAAGTTCAATATCATTTCTTCTTAATATGAACTCCGGTACAACTATTACCAAATCAAAGGGACACGACTCTGTCCTACCTTTTCAGTTCGCATGCATGTACATCAAACATTAATAAATTTAATTGTTATGTTTTGGAATCATTCAGTTCAGTTTTGTATTTTATTATATGTGCTATTTACGTCAAGTATAAATTGCATTGTGTTCACGCATTGTCCTGAATCACATTTTCTTAGCCATCACACATATTGGTAACACATATTACTACATATATTGGTCACACCGAGGTTCAAGGAATATACTAGAAGCCATTACATATTTGGTGATTCCGTCGGAATTAAACTTCAAATGGTAAGATAAACCACTACAAATGGAAACCCCGACGTTCGTTGTAGAACCATACCACTTCAGTTATCTCAGTAAAAAGTACAAGGGGAATGCCTGAAAATGGCTATTATTCAGTAACATGATGTGGTTACGGATTTGTAAGAAAATCGTCTGTCCAGGTTTTTTTGTTTGTTTTTAAAAAAATCCGAACGTTCGAATCGCAAACAATAATAAAAATAAAGTAAACATGGTCTTATGCCTGTTAACTAAATCGTTTGTATTTAATAACATATGTTCATGAATTCAAAAGGGGCGAAAATGAGTAAAAATAATCTTTCGTGAGTTTAAAATCTTTGGATTGTTGGTAACATAGAAAAACTAGCTGTAGTTTAGAAAATACTTTTAAATAGTTGGTCCACAGTTTTAAAAAAAAAGCTGTGGTTGATAAAAGACTTTTATCATTAGCGAAGATTCACTGACCGTCTTTGCTGCTGTGGTTGGAGATGGTTATTTTGAAGATGCCGACTTGCTGTTGGAGATGATTCGTTTGAAATCGCCGACATATGTTTCTTTCATCATGTGCTATGAGGGAAGGAAAAAGCTATATCGACATGGTGTAAATGCCCTTTGAAAATCGAAAATTTGTGAGGTTTTATAATACATTTTCCCCGAAAGTAGACTCAAGAAAAACAGGGTTTTTTACTTTCTCTGATTGGTCAAAATATTTCATTTGATGATGTTGATTTGTAACCAATAAACACTTTGATTTAAACGGTGTGTGTTGCATTGTGGAATCTTTTTTTATATGTTTGTAATATTGTCTGGTATTGGGTAGAAAATAAAATGTGGGCGTGTTTTAATATGGTATGTATGTATGTGAATATGTAAGAGAGATATTGGAAATAGGGCTGATTTCTTATAGACTAACCATTTTCTTTGTAATTTTAGTTCATAATTTTAATTTTTAATGTAATAATTGATGACAAACTACGGAATAGGCAAAATTTGCTTTAACATTTTCATGCTTTCAGTGTTAACCAGCAATAATTATCAGCATCACCAAATTGCATGCACATTTTCGATAATGAAAACTAAAACACAATATTCTTGTTTTTAAAGAATTGACAAAAATCAGGCAATTATCCGATTGAAGTGAAATTTGTACTTATTAATTAATAAATTACATTTATGTAGAATATGTTATCATTTTAGAAAACTTCGTGGAAATATTTGGGGGAGTCCAGTTTCATTTCGATATATCGTGTGTACTTTTAAATTTCGAGGGATGCTCGAGAACGTTTTTTTTTTTTTTTTCTCACAGCTACATAAAGAAAATCTTTGATGTTATTTCAATTAAAAAACAAACTTCGCAATACCAAATCGTGTAAATAGTGATGTTGCGGAATCTATGCTGAGTAAGATGTATCAGATGGTGATTTTTTTGTGAAGGCCAAGAATGTGCATGATCGTAATGCATTTATCTGCAACAAATAAATCAAACAAAAATAAATAGACAATTCAACTTCAAGAAATTACTGAAAATAACGTCATTAGAGATTTCAACAATAACATGAATTTATATATATATATATATATATATATATATATATATATATATATATATATATATATATATATATGACATACACAAAGTGATAATAAGTTGCTTATTAAATGTGGCAAGTGATATAAGGTTACAAAGATTGTCCATGCAGAAATTTAATGAGTAAAGGTTGATAGTTTAAGTTTGTGGAAATAAAATAGTTTGATATCTGCCAGGAAAATTGTCAATTGTGTAAGTTCAAGTGATAGTGTGTATGTGTGTGACAACTGCTAGTGTTGATTTAAGTTATGAAGAGTTGTTTGCCTTTAACTGATAGGCTAAAGTTGATTGAATGTACAATTACTGTTTTGTAGTGATAATGTCACTTTTTAGTCAATTGTAAGTTAAGTTTCTTCACGCGGCAATAGTTGTGTGAGTTGTGTTGAGTTGTTGAGAGGTTGGTAGTGGTTATTGAGTCAGTGTGTTGGCACGCGTGGGATCTGCTGGTATCTCTCGTAACTCAGTATCTAACTTGAATTAAGTCGAGCGATTCTTTTCGGGTTTCCAAATAGGCTCCAGAGACCTGCGCGGGAAAAAGGTTTGTCTCAACTTTGCTACATTTTAGTGTCCTTTAAACCAATGGGGGATTGACTTTGGAAAAGTAAAGTGATGATTGGTTAAAGGTTTATTTGGGGAAGAGTGCATCTTCCCCTAGTGGGTGACAGGCAAGTGTGGAGGATTCCATAGTGAAAATTCTTCGCAACCCGTATCAAAGATAAGTCAATAAAAATAAAAAAATAATAATTGTTGAGAGTTGATGTCTGAATAAAACATTCTTTTTTCAGACTTGACAGGTAAAAAAAATCTATATTTAATATTCATTTAAAAAAGATTGTAATTTCTCAGTTCGATTTTGAAATTAATTCAGTTGCTGTTCTCAACGAGAAGCATTTTTCACAATATACAAATAATACGAATTAGAATATAGGCCTTGCCAAAAATTTTCTTTGTGCGCCTCAAATTATCAAGGCAGGTTAACGTTTCTTTCAAATACTTCTCTCCATTAATCATCCGAGACTTTCCTGTTTGTCTTCCATCAGCGTGGCTGATGCTAACCTCCAGGAAAGTGATTCGTTGCGCTTTTTCGGGCTAACGTTCTCAGCTGACATGAAGTAGAAAGACTATAGTGAAACCATTGCTAGTTCAGCAGCTAAGAAAGTTGGTTCACTGTGTGGTGCAAAACTATTTTTCTTTCCAGAATCTTACATATCTATATGTCTACCATTTATCCATGCTTAGAATATTGCTGCCACGTATCGTCCTATGTCCTTGCTATTTAGCTTGAGCTCCTTTATAAGATCCAAAGAAGAATCAGCAATAGTAAAGGGATGTTAAAAACTTTCTTTTATACTAACACTTCATATAGATCAAAATATTTTCTTTAACCACCGTATTTACTGCTACTGTTTGGACAAGTAAGTGGAGCCATGACAGAGGGATTTTTTCAAGAGCTTACTTACTGACTCTTTCCTTCACCAACCATTGTGACATGTTAGTGACAAGATATTTTACTATGGAACAAAGAAAAGTAAATTTGTGTCTTTCCCAAGGGCATCAGCGTGAAGAACACAAACAGATTCAGACAATTGGATTGATTTTTATTTTCACGAATGCAGGGATAAGTGGATTCATGTCTTTCATAACAGCATTAATGTGAATACAATTAGCTTCCGATAAAATCTGGTTTGATTCTGTTTTCTATAAATGCAGGGAAAATCGGATTTATGCCTTTACTACGGATATTAATGTTAAGTGCGCATAAATAGACAAATTTTGAATTGAACCAATTTTCCATGAATGTAGGAGAATGTGGACATAAGTACATTAGTAATGCACGGAGAAATCAATTTATGCTTTTCTCAAGGGTATTAACAATAAGTGAACATAAATATCCTCAGACAGAACTCGATCCCTCTACCTTATTTTTGTATTGATAATTGTTACACATCATTACGATCCTCAGAATGTATTTACGCAGTAAATTCTTTGGATTAATAATTGTCGTTGCTGTGATATAAATCACTTTTAATTTTCTAGAAACATTAATCCTTGTCTGTGTTATATGAAGAAATGACAAAAGGTGACCTCTGATAACGACTATCGGCGACCGGAATATATTTATCAATCGCGAAAGAAGTACAATTGACAGACCTGTAACATTAGACTGTTGTGTTGTAAGGACATCATCATCATCATCATCATCATCATTGCCATGACTTTTTTATCGTAGCGCGGCTTCCAATGCAGAAGCCCCACTAACTCTTTTCCTCAACGGTCTATCAACGACAGCCATCAGCAATTCTGGCACAGTCATACCTGTCCATTGTTTGACATTGGCCAACCAGATTTTGCGTTGGCGTTCTCTCCTACGTCTAGCTTCAACAGTGCCTTGCCCGATGGTCTTTGCACAGGCCGTCGTGCCTTGTACTGTGTCCAAACCACGCCATTTTTTTTCGTTGGACATCTGCGAGAAGAGGTTCCTGGTGTCCCACAAAACTCTCAACCCTTTCCGGCAAAAAAAAAACAAAAAAACAAAAAACAAAAAAAAAACACATTAGTTTTTTGTTCCCAACAGAAAATGCCAAGGGTCCCAGCTATGGGCAAATAGTTAAACCTCCAACCGGTGTCAAAACGTGTAAAAATAGATTTTAATACCAGTAAAACTTTTTTGTAAAAAATTATTACCAGGAATACATTTTGAAAAAAAATATTACCAGCTATACATTTTTTGAAGGAAAATTATTAACAGAAATAGATTTTTGAAGAAAAAAATATTACCAAAAATAGTTCTTTTTTGAAGGAAAAAAATATTACCAGAAATAGATCTTTTTGAAAAAAATATTATCAACAATAAAAATTTTATCGGCATTAAATAACCCATTGTGGTTGATATGCCTTAAAACAAAACAAACCAAAACTAAATTATTTGTAGACAATTTGGTGGAGGGAAAATGATTGATTGATTGATTGAGTGATGGAATGAGGGAGTGAGGGAAGGATTAAGTGAGTGAGTGAGTACATGAATGAGAGAGTGAGGGAGTTGGTGATCGAATAAATGAGCGAGTGAATGATTAATTGATGGAATGAGTGAGTGATTGAGTAAAAGTATGAATGAGAGAGTTAGTTATTGAACGAGAGAGTGATTGAGTGCATAAATGATTGTGTGAATGATTGAATGAATGAGTGAGTGTGTGATTGAATGAGTGAAAGAGAGAGTGACTGAGAGTGTAGTGAGTGTAGTTCGTGATTGAATGAGTGTATGAATGATTAAGTGACTGAATAAGAGAGAATGAGGTTGATTAATTGAGTGAGTGTGTAAGTGAATAACAGAGAATGTGAGTGAGTGAATGAGTGAATAAGTGAGTGAGTGAGTGATTGAATGAGTGATTAAGTGAGTGAGTGAATATTTATTGATTGGTTGAATTGTTTTTTTACAGCTTATCAACCTTTTGTAGGTTATAAAAAAACAAAATATTTTTAGATTGTAAGAAATTTTTGTGGGTGTATTAACTGATTTCCTGATATGTTCTAATAATTAACCCATAGCTGGTGGGAGATGAGTTGGATCCATACCTTTCCCAAGAGTATTCCTAAGTGAATGTATGAAAACCGACTGGAATTGATACTCGGCTCTCTGATTTCCAAATTCCGAGCTCTTAACCATTACACCAGCCGTACATTTAAGCTTGCAGCATCTAGCATTCTCAATCGATCACCCATCTAGATACTGACAAAGCTCGACGTTGCTTAACTTCGGTGATCGTACGGGAGCCGGTGTTGAGGGAGTAACTGATTGATTGGGAGAATGACTGAGTGATTGAATGAAGAAGTGAGTGAGTGAGTAAGTAAGTAAGTAAGTAAGTAAGTGAGTGAGTGAGTGAGTGAGTGAGTGAGTGAGTGAATGTGCAAGTGAGTGAGTGAGTGGGGAAACATACGGGCGTCATCTCACAAATCATCCGATTGAAGATTTTCGCATAGATCCGACTATTTATTCCTTTCCCGTTGGTTCATTTGGTCTCTGTTCGCAGATTGGCTAATCGGTTTGCGTATAAAGAATGAGTTTCCGTATTTCTAATCTGTGAACGAGGGGATGCAAAATGACCCTTGACATTTACTATGAAAAAACAAAAAAAAAAAAACAAAAAAAAAAAACAGCTGATCACGAGTTTTATGCTATAAAATATTTTCTCTTTCTCTCTCTCTCTCTCTCTCTCTCTCTCACACACACACACACTCACTCTCTTTCTCTTTTCGTGCCATCTACCTTCAGAACGTAATCGATCACGGCTCTACACAGCTTCCTGTTTTTTGTTCCTCTTAATAGCCTTTACGACACCTATTTTTAATTGTGTCACGTGTCCCTCTAGCGATTTGCTCAAACTTGTCAAGTATATTTTTTGAGGCATTCCTCTGAGTGTTAAACTCTCCAGGCCTTCTTTCCGCATTAAATATCTTCAAAATTTCAGTTGTCTTTTTTCTGATTGCTGATAAGAGTTTCTTTATAGTTATTAGAAGGTGGACATAGCAGAGGACGCCAACGCAAAAACTGGTTGGACAATGTCAAAAAATGGACAGGTGTACCAGAATTGCTGTTATTATAGTTATTATTTTCCTTAGAATTTCCTCATCTGTCGCATGCTTCGTACATGGTATTCTCAACTTTTGTTCATATCTCAGATTTTGCAAGTCTTTTTTTTTTTTTTATCTGTGACAAAACTGTTCAGAATTCAACAAATATAGAAAATTAGATGTTACATATCAGTTCAACACACTTTTATTTGTTTATAATATTATTTTTTTTATCTTGTTAGATTACCAAATATATGTCCGCGGCCTTGGCAAGATCTGCCGTGGGTACAGATATTTACTTAAATATTTATAATAATAATAATAATAATAATAATAAATAAATAAATAAATACGGCTAGTGAGAAGTCGGAAGTGCTTAAAAGATTTTATTTTCTGAAAACAGGATATACCAACGAAGCATAATTTCTTTGTGTCACGTGTCCCTCTAGAGATTTGATCCAATATGCTTTCTATACGACCCTGAAAAAGGTAAGCTAGTGGATGTTACAAAGGTTGTCTTTACTTATGTCGTTCGATACTTTGCGTCTGAAAAATGGCGCTTTTATCGCGGTCACCATAGTTCTCGGCCTTATAGTTGAGATTAAAATGGAGTATCTGCTCTCGGGTGGATAAACTACATTTCATCTCTCAGTGTCTCTTTCTTCGGACAGAGCGCAACTTAGCTGCATCTCTGTCAGCGCAAGTGACGACTGCGGGGGCTGCGCTATTTTTGGACCGGCCTAGGGGCTCCCCACATTAGACCGACCTTGTGTCACATCCTACCAACGAGGGGCGGCAAGAAAATACAATCGAATCTCGGCCTTTTGGCTAAGATCAAATTGTAGTGTTTGTTCTAATCAGCTTAATCTTATTCTCTCTCTTCACTTCTGTCTTTCTTTTCTTCCTTTCCTTCTTTCTTTCATTTTCTCACTGAAACCAAATTGTGTTTTTACCTTTTTTTTCACGCGATCAAAACGGAATAGTCCATTATTTATGAGACACTGGCAAAGCTTAACTGTCGGGCGAACTAACGGAGGGCGCGAAAAGCCGAATAATAATAACAACAACAACAACAACAACAACAATAATAATAATAATAATAATAGTAACAACAACAATAATAATAATAATTATTATTGTTATTAAAGACCACAAACAAAAACGGTGCCTTCTTATTGATATGGCAGTCCCTGCTGACTGCAATGTATCTTTGAAGATAATCAAAAAGCTGTCAAAATACAAGGGCCTTGAAATAGAAAAATGTGGCATATGGGAACATCAACAATCCCTGTTGTAGTTGGAACCCTAGGACTGGTTGGAAAAGATTGCAGTAGACCAATTGAAGGGATTCCTGGAAGTCCATGCCTCGAGGAGATACAAAAAATTGTTCTGACAAGTACAGCCGACACTTTACGAAGGGCTTTATCTATGTAATTTTTTTTTTTTTTTTATCAGTGGAAAGTGTCATGATGCCAATTCTAACCTTAGGTCCCTGGGCGGGACCCGGAAAGAAATGTGTAAACGCCAGAAATCAAAGAAAATAAAAATAATAATAATAATAATAATAATGAAAGTCCACAAGAACAGAATTTGCTTTCTTACTGACATGGCAGTCCCTGCAGATTGTAATGTATCTTTGAAGATCTTAAAAAAAAAAAAAAAAAAACAAAAAAAAAACTATCAAAAATACAAGGATCTTGAAGTGGAAATCTAAAACATGTGGCACATGAGGACATCACTAATTCCAGTTGTAGTTGGAGCTCTCGGATTGATTGAAAAAGGTTTCGCTAGATTCACTGAAGAGATTCCTGGCAGCCCATATCTTAAAGAAATACAAAAACTCGTGCTCAAAAGTATATAGCTCACACATTACAGAAACTTTTATCTATGTAAAATGTGTGTGATCTTAGGTTTTATTTTATTTATTTTTACAAAAGATGATCAGTGGAATATGTCATGAAACCATTTCTGACCTTAGGTCACTTGTTCGGACCCAGAAATATGTACACATCAGAAATCAAACGAAATAATAATAATAATAATAATAATAATAATAATAATAATAATAATAATAATAATAATAATAATAGTTTCATACCACCAAACTTAAAAGTTCCTGTATTCTGCTTGCAAACATAGACAAAATGTTTACTTTAAAATTAGCAACCCAAAACTTTTTCTACTATTGTCTTCTTAATGCTTTGTAGAATCCTTGATTTCACATTAACCACCAGGAATGTACAAAATATATCAACAATATAATTTTCTTTTTTTAATTTAAGTCTAGAAATTCTTTTTCCATTTTCTTTCACTATTGTCTCTCAATCAAATTCCTTTTAACTTTTCGCTATTCCTTTTTTAATATCTATTTCTCTTTCTATATTAGTTGCGTTTGTGTAAATAATTCAAATAACAATGAGAGAAACTTCATTTCTCTTGCACTTCTCACTTGTGGAACTCTCTTCCGGCTTCTTGATTTTCAGTCAACTTTGTACTTCAAAAATTTAAATGCAATCTCTATCGGTATCTGCTGTCTTCTTAATTCTTGTTCTTTTATTGTTCTCTCTCCTTAATACTGTTTGTTTTTCATATTCTAATACTCAGTAACCTACTTGTATCTTAGTGACTTTATTGCCTTGCTTGGAGTGAAATGATTGAAAAAAAATGTCACTAAAATTTATTTATCGACCCTCATTTGACTTTCAGACATTTATCGATCCCCATTTTGACCTCAAAGTATTTATCCATCCTTTGGATAGTCCCATTGCCACCCAGAAATCGATATCGACCTATTTGGGGACACCTGGGATGTTTAAACAGTCAATATTTAGTGTTGATCTATCTATCGGTCTGTGCTAAAAACATTAGCTCTAGTGAGGACAGAATAACGAAATTCTAAACCGAAGTTTAGAGGGGGTTTGAATTAAATAAACAATCTTCTGGTGGTGGAATCAAAGGTCAGTGATAAGAGCATCGGGCAAAAGGCTTTATAAATTCTCAGTTTAACAATAAATATCAAATTGTTTTGCTAAGTCGTCTTAACTAAAATTGCGGTTTTCATTGTTTCACTCGCTATTCAGACAAGTTTAATAATAATAATAATAATAATAATAATAATAATAATAATAATCTTCTTCTATGCGACTTGTTATTAGGTTGGTGCAAAAATAATGTCGTTTTTGACGTGTTTTTAACGTCAAAAAACGACATTATTTTTGCACCAACCTAATACTTTTGTAGGTGGCTCATCTTGGCTGTCAATTGTAGCTCTTAGTAGATATGCTCTTTTGACTACATCTCCTAATCCCTATTCTGTCAATCATTTACACATACTCGTTTGGTAGAGTATACACTGTTTTCTTTTGCGCCTCTTGCCTTTAGCATGTCCTGTGATTGTCAAATTTTCTAAAATCTAATTCTTCATCAGTCTCTTTCTGGTGGTAAGTGTCAGTGTCCTTTTTGTTTACATTTTCTCGAAAATTTTCTCATTGATCGCAAAGTTTATTTAACACATAAAACGTGATTATTTCATATTTAAATTTCTGATGTGGGACCCCCCCCCCAAGCTTCACTCCCCCCCCTTCACCCCCCCTCCGCTTCAACTCTACTATCGTTAATAATTCGAGTTATCAAAAATGACAAACTGCTAGGACGGATTTCATGCCGGCGGATGTCAAGTAATTTTGGGTGTCATAATTAAGTGAAAGTATTCTAGACATTATAAGAATGATAAAAGTCTATTTCATAGCAAATGATAACTTACGCAAAGATGAACACAAAAAAGTTGGACAGGAATTAGAAAGAAATTATCTTCATCAATTCATTAGACGCTTATTAACATCGGATAATCATTCTCGAATAATTTTTCGCTCAATTTACTCGGATGAAAAGTGCCAATGATAACGACTGATACACAAGGGCGTCATTTTTATTTCAAGCGCCTACACAAACAAAAAAGCGCGTGTGTGTGTGTTTGTGTGTGCAAGATGATGGCATTAATTTCGTAGTGATGCCATTGGAAAGGTAGGAACACATCTATTCTTTCCCCAGTTATAACTAAAACGGCAAACTAGGGTTTCTAGACTTCGTTGGCAACTAGACTATGATATTGACATCTCTGAATACAAACATGTTGTGTAGTGCGTGTTCAAGATGATTTCATTCGTATGGGACCGATGATTTTAGGAAAGGCACAAATCCATCTTTCCAAAGTTTTAACTAAAGCAACAAACGGCAGTTTCTAGACCTGATTAGTAAAATAAACTATGAAAAAGAAATCTTCCAATTAAAAAAAATTGTGCGGTGTATGTGAAATATGATGAATTAATTTGGCATTGATGACTATCGAAAAGGAACGAACCCATATATTCTTTCCTCAGTTTAAACTGAAACGGCAATCTTGTCTTTGTGGACTTGGTTGGCAACTAGTCTAAGATAATGACAACTTTGAAATGAAATCATTTGTATCGTGTGTGTGTAAGGTGATTGTATTCATTTGGAACTGATGTTTTCGGAATGGCACGTACCAATCTATTCATTCACTATTTTTATCTAAAACGGCAATCTGGTCTTTCTAAACTTCGTTAGCTACTAGTCTATGATAATGACAACTTTGAATTGAAATCTGTTGTGTGGTGTGTGTGTAAGGTGATTGTATTCATTTGGAACTGATGCCTTTCGGAATGGCATATACCAATCTATTCTTTCCCCTGTTTTAACTGAAATGGCAAACTGGTCTTTCTAGATTTGGCTGGCAATTGGTCTAAGATAATAACAACTTTGAATTGAAATCATTTGCATCGTGTGTGTGTGCAAGGTGATTGGATTCATTTGGAACTAATGTTTTCGGAATGGCACGTACCAATCTATTCTTTCCCCATTTTTATCTAAAACGGCAATCTGGTTTTAGACTTCGTTGGCTACTAGTCTATGATAATGACAACTTTGAATTGAAATCTGTTGTGTGGTGTGTGTGTAAGGTGATAGCATTCATTTGGAATTGATGTTTTCGGAATGGCACGTACCAATCTATTCTTTCCCCATTTTTATCTAAAACGGCAATCTGGTCTTTCTAGACTTCGTTGGCTACTAGTCTATGATAATGACAACTTTGAATTGAAATCTTTTATGTCGTGTGTGTAAGGTGATTGTATTCATTTGGAACTGATGCCTTTCGGAATGGCATATACCAATCTATTCTTTCCCCTGTTTTAACTGAAATGGCAAACTGGTCTTTCTAGATTTGGCTGGCAACTAGTCTATGATAATGACAACTTTGAATTGAAATCATTTGTATCGTGTGTGTGTGAAAGGTGATTGCATTCATTTGGAACTGATGTTTTCGGAATGGCACGTACCAATCTATACTTTCTCCATTTTTATCTAAAACGACAATCTGGTTTTTCTAGAATTCGTTGGCATCTCGTCTACGATAATGAAAACATTGAATTGAAATCTTTTATGCTGTGTGTGTGCACAGTGGTTGTATTCATTTGGAACTGATGTTTACGGAATAGCACCTACCCATCTATTATTTCCCCAGTTTTAACTGAAACGACAATCTGGTCTTTCTAGACTTGGTTGGCAACTAGTCTACGATAATGATAACTTTCAATTCTAACGTGTTGTGCGGTTTGTGCAAGACCATTGCATTCATTTGGAACTTGTGATTTCGGAATGGCACATACCCATCTATTCTTTCCCGGCAATCTGGTCTTTCTAGACTCCGTGGATATTAGTCTACGATAATGACAACTTTGAAATCTGTTATTTGGTGTGTGTGCAGGGTGATTGTATTCGTTTGGAACTGATGTTTTCGGAATGGCACATAGCTATCTATTCTTTCTTCAGTTTTACATAAAACGGCAATCAGGCTTTTCTAGACTTCGTTGGCAACTGGTCTACGATAATGACAACTTTGAATTCTAATCTGTTGTGCGGTGCGTGCAAGGTGGTTGTATCCATTTGCAACCGATGTTTTCGGAATGGCACGTAGCCATTTATTGTTTGCCCAGTTTTAACTGAAACGGCAATATGGTCAATCTAGTCTTGGTTGGCAACTAGACTACGACAATGACAGCTTTGAATTCTAACCTGTTGTGCGGTGTGTGCAAGGTGGTTGTATCCATTTGCAACTGATGTTTTCGGAATGGCACGTAGCCATCTATCGTTTCCCCAGTTTTAACTGAAACGGCAATATGGTCAATCTAGTCTTGGTTGGCAGGTAGTCTACGATAATGACAACTTTGAATTCTAACCTGTTGTGCGGTGCGTGCAAGGTGGTTGTATCCATTTGCAACTGATGTTTTCGGAATGGCACGTAGCCATCTATTGTTTCGCCAGTTTTAACTGAAACGGCAATATGGTCAATCTAGTCTTGGTTGGCAACTAGTCTACGATAATGACAACTTTGAATTCTAACCTGTTGTGCGGTGCGTGCAAGGTGGTTGTATCCATTTGCAACTGATGTTTCTGGAATGGCACGTAGCCATCTATTGTTTCCCCAGTTTTAACTGAAACGGCAATATGGTCAATCTAGTCTTGGTTAGCAACTAGTCTACGAAAATGACAACTTTGAATTCTAACCTGTTGTGTGGTGCGTGCAAGGTGGTTGTATCCATTTGGAACTGATGTTTTCGGAATGGCACGTAGCCATCTATTGTTTCCCCAGTTTTAACTGAAACGGCAATATGGTCAATCTAGTCTTGGTTCGCAACTAGTCTACGACAATGACAACTTTGAATTCTAATCTGTTGTGCGGTGCGTGCAAGGTGGTTGTATCCATTTGCAACCGATGTTTTCGGAATGGCACGTAGCCATCTATTGTTTCCCCAGTTTTAACTGAAACGGCAATATGGTCAATCTAGTCTTGGTTGGCAACTAGACTACGACAATGACAGCTTTGAATTCTAACCTGTTGTGCGGTGTGTGCAAGGTGGTTGTATCCATTTGCAACTGATGTTTTCGGAATGGCACGTAGCCATCTATTGTTTCCCCAGTTTTAACTGAAACGGCAATATGGTCAATCTAGTCTTGGTTGGCAACTAGACTACGACAATGACAGCTTTGAATTCTAACCTGTTGTGCGGTGTGTGCAAGGTGGTTGTATCCATTTGCAACTGATGTTTTCGGAATGGCACGTAGCCATCTATCGTTTCCCCAGTTTTAACTGAAACGGCAATATGGTCAATCTAGTCTTGGTTGGCAGGTAGTCTACGATAATGACAACTTTGAATTCTAACCTGTTGTGCGGTGCGTGCAAGGTGGTTGTATCCATTTGGAACTGATGTTTTCGGAATGGCACATAGCCATCTATTGTTTCGCCAGTTTTAACTGAAACGGCAATATGGTCAATCTAGTCTTGGTTGGCAACTAGTCTACGACAATGACAACTTTGAATTCTAACCTGTTGTGCGGTGCGTGCAAGGTGGTTGTATCCATTTGCAACCGATGTTTTCGGAATGGCACGTAGCCATCTATTGTTTCCCCAGTTTTAACTGAAACGGCAATATGGTCAATCTAGTCTTGGTTGGCAACTAGACTACGACAATGACAGCTTTGAATTCTAACCTGTTGTGCGGTGAGTGCAAGGTGGTTGTATCCATTTGCAACTGATGTTTTCGGAATGGCACGTAGCCATCTATCGTTTCCCCAGTTTTAACTGAAACGGCAATATGGTCAATCTAGTCTTGGTTGGCAGGTAGTCTACGATAATGACAACTTTGAATTCTAACCTGTTGTGCGGTGCGTGCAAGGTGGTTGTATCCATTTGGAACTGATGTTTTCGGAATGGCACATAGCCATCTATTGTTTCGCCAGTTTTAACTGAAACGGCAATATGGTCAATCTAGTCTTGGTTGGCAACTAGTCTACGACAATGACAACTTTGAATTCTAACCTGTTGTGCGGTGCGTGCAAGGTGGTTGTATCCATTTGGAACTGATGTTTTCGGAATGGCACGTAGCCATCTATTGTTTCCCCAGTTTTAACTGAAACGGCAATATGGTCAATCTAGTCTTGGTTGGCAACTAGTCTACGACAATGACAACTTTGAATTCTAACCTGTTGTGTGGTGCGTGCAAGGTGGTTGTATCCATTTGGAAGTGATGTTTTCGGAATGGCACGTTCACATCTATTGTTTCCCCAGTTTTAACTGAAACGGCAATATGTTCAACCTAGTCTTGGTTGGCAACTAGTCTACGACAATGACAACTTTGAATTCTAACCTGTTGTGCGGTGCGTGCAAGGTGGTTGTATCCATTTGGAACTGATGTTTTCGGAATGGCACGTAGCCATCTATTGTTTCCCCAGTTTTAACTGAAACGGCAATATGGTCAATCTAGTCTTGGTTGGCAACTAGTCTACGATAATGACAAATTTGAATTCTAACCTGTTGTGTGGTGCGTGTAAGGTGGTTGTATCCATTTGGAACTGATGTTTTCGGAATGGCACGTTCCCATCTATTGTTTCCCCAGTTTTAACTGAAACGGCAATATGTTCAATCTAGTCTTGGTTGGCAACTAGTCTACGACAATGACAACTTTGAATTCTAACCTGTTGTGCGGTGCGTGCAAGGTGGTTGTATCCATTTGCAACTGATGTTTTCGGAATGGCACGTAGCCATCTATTGTTTCCCCAGTTTTAACTGAAACGGCAATATGGTCAATCTAGTCTTGGTTGGCAACTAGTCTACGACAATGACAACTTTGAATTCTAACCTGTTGTGTGGTGCGTGCAAGGTGGTTGTATCCATTTGCAACTGATGTTTTCGGAATGGCACGTAGCCATCTATCGTTTCGCCAGTTTTAACTGAAACGGCAATATGGTCAATCTAGTCTTGGTTGGCAACTAGTCTACGACAATGACAACTTTGAATTCTAACCTGTTGTGCGGTGCGTGCAAGGTGGTTGTATCCATTTGGAAGTGATGTTTTCGGAATGGCACGTTCACATCTATTGTTTCCCCAGTTTTAACTGAAACGGCAATATGTTCAACCTAGTCTTGGTTGGCAACTAGTCTACGACAATGACAACTTTGAATTCTAACCTGTTGTGCGGTGCGTGCAAGGTGGTTGTATCCATTTGGAACTGATGTTTTCGGAATGGCACGTAGCCATCTATTGTTTCCCCAGTTTTAACTGAAACGGCAATATGGTCAATCTAGTCTTGGTTGGCAACTAGTCTACGATAATGACAAATTTGAATTCTAACCTGTTGTGTGGTGCGTGTAAGGTGGTTGTATCCATTTGGAACTGATGTTTTCGGAATGGCACGTTCCCATCTATTGTTTCCCCAGTTTTAACTGAAACGGCTATATGTTCAATCTAGTCTTGGTTGGCAACTAGTCTACGACAATGACAACTTTGAATTCTAACCTGTTGTGCGGTGCGTGCAAGGTGGTTGTATCCATTTGCAACTGATGTTTTCGGAATGGCACGTAGCCATCTATTGTTTCCCCAGTTTTAACTGAAACGGCAATATGGTCAATCTAGTCTTGGTTGGCAACTAGTCTACGACAATGACAACTTTGAATTCTAACCTGTTGTGTGGTGCGTGCAAGGTGGTTGTATCCATTTGGAACTGATGTTTTCGGAATGGCACGTTCCGATCTATTGTTTCCCCAGTTTTAACTGAAACGGCAATATGGTCAATCTAGTCTTGGTTGGCAACTAGTCTACGATAATGACAACTTTGAATTCTAACCTGTTGTGTGGTGCGTGCAAGGTGGGTGTATCCATTTGGAACTGATGTTTTCGGAATGGCACGTTCCGATCTATTGTTTCCCCAGTTTTAACTGAAACGGCAATATGGTCAATCTAGTCTTGGTTGGCAACTAGTCTACGATAATGACAACTTTGAATTCTAACCTGTTGTGTGGTGCGTGCAAGGTGGTTGTATCCATTTGGAACTGATGTTTTCGGAATGGCACGTTCCGATCTATTGTTTCCCCAGTTTTAACTGAAACGGCAATATGGTCAATCTAGTCTTGGTTGGCAACTAGTCTACGACAATGACAACTTTGAATTCTAACCTCTTGTGTGGTGCGTGCAAGGTGGTTGTATCCATTTGGAACTGATGTTTTCGGAATGGCACGTTCCGATCTATTGTTTCCCCAGTTTTAACTGAAACGGCAATATGGTCAATCTAGTCTTGGTTGGCAACTAGTCTACGACAATGACAACTTTGAATTCTAACCTGTTGTGTGGTGCGTGCAAGGTGGTTGTATCCATTTGGAACTGATGTTTTCGGAATGGCACGTTCCGATCTATTGTTTCCCCAGTTTTAACTGAAACGGCAATATGGTCAATCTAGTCTTGGTTGGCAACTAGTCTACGATAATGACAACTTTGAATTCTAACCTGTTGTGTGGTGCGTGCAAGGTGGTTGTATCCATTTGGAACTGATGTTTTCGGAATGGCACGTTCCGATCTATTGTTTCCCCAGTTTTAACTGAAACGGCAATATGGTCAATCTAGTCTTGGTTGGCAACTAGTCTACGATAATGACAACTTTGAATTCTAACCTGTTGTGTGGTGCGTGCAAGGTGGTTGTATCCATTTGGAACTGATGTTTTCGGAATGGCACGTAGCCATCTATTGTTTCCCCAGTTTTAACTGAAACGGCAATATGGTCAATCTAGTCTTGGTTGGCAACTAGTCTACGACAATGACAACTTTGAATTCTAACCTGTTGTGTGGTGCGTGCAAGGTGGTTGTATCCATTTGGAACTGATGTTTTTGGAATGGCACGTAGCCATCTATTGTTTCCCCAGTTTTAACTGAAACGGCAATATGGTCAATCTAGTCTTGGTTGGCAACTAGTCTACGATAATGACAAGTTTGAATTCTAACCTGTTGTGCGGTGCGTGCAAGGTGGTTGTATCCATTTGGAACTGATGTTTTTGGAATGGTACGTAGCCATCTATTGTTTCCCCAGTTTTAACTGAAACGGCAATATGGTCAATCTAGTCTTGGTTTGCAACTAGTCTACGACAATGACAACTTTGAATTCTAACCTGTTGTTTGGTGCGTGCAAGGTGGTTGTATCCATTTGGAACTGATGTTTTTGGAATGGCACGTAGCCATCTATTTTTCCCCACATTTAACTGAAACGGCAATATGGACAATCTAGTCTTGGTTGGCAACTAGTCTACGACAATGACAACTTTGAATTCTAACCTGTTGTGTGGTGCGTGCAAGGTGGTTGTATCCATTTGGAACTGATGTTTTTGGAATGGCACGTAGCCATCTATTGTTTCCCCAGTTTTAACTGAAACGGCAATATGGTCAATCTAGTCTTGGTTGGCAACTAGTCTACGACAATGACAACTTTGAATTCTAACCTGTTGTGTGGTGCGTGCAAGGTGGTTGTATCCATTTGGAACTGATGTTTTTGGAATGGCACGTAGCCATCTATTGTTTCCCCAGTTTTAACTGAAACGGCAATATGGTCAATCTAGTCTTGGTTGGCAACTAGTCTACGACAATGACAACTTTGAATTCTAACCTGTTGTGTGGTGCGTGCAAGGTGGTTGTATCCATTTGCAACTGATGTTTTCGGAATGGCACGTAGCCATCTATTGTTTCCCCAGTTTTAACTTAAACGGCAATATGGTCAATCTAGTCGTGGTTGGCAACTAGTCTACGACAATGACAACTTTGAATTCTAACCTGTTGTGAGGTGCGTGCAAGGTGGTTGTATCCATTTGCAACTGATGTTTTCGGAATGGCACGTAGCCATCTATTGTTTCCCCAGTTTTAACTGAAACGGCAATATGGTCAATCTAGTCTTGGTTGGCAACTAGTCAACGACAACGACAACTTTGAATTCTAACCTGTTGTGCGGTGCGTGCAATGTGGTTGTATCCATTTGGAACTGATGTTTTCGGAATGGCACGTAGCCATCTATTGTTCCCCCAGTTTTAACTGAAACGGTAATATGGTCAATCTAGTCTTGGTTGGCAACTAGTCTACGACAATGACAACTTTGAATTCTAACCTGTTGTGCGGTGTGTGCAAGGTGGTTGTATCCATTTGCAACTGATGTTTTCGGAATGGCACGTAGCCATCTATTGTTTCCCCAGTTTTAACTGAAACGGCAATATGGTCAATCTAGTCTTGGTTGGCAACTAGTCTACGAAAAATGACAACTTTGAATTCTAACCTGTTGTGCGGTGTGTGTGCAAGGTGATTGCATTCCTTTGGAACTGATGTTTTCGGAATGGCACGTACACATCTATTCTTTTCTCATTTTTATCTAAAACAACAATCTGGTTTTTCTATATTTCGTTTGAACTTGTCTATGATAATGACAATTTTGAATTCTAACCTGTTGTGCGGTGTGTGTGCGAGGTCATTGCATTCATTGAACGTACCCATCTATTCTTTCTCCAGTTTTATCTGAAACCGGAATCTGGTCTTTCTAGACTTGGTTGGCAACTAGTCTACGACAATGACAACTTTTTATTATAACCTGTTGTGCGTTGTGTTTGGAAGGTGATTGCATTCATTTGGAACTTATGTGTTCGGAATGGCACGTACCCATGTATTCTTTCCCCAGTTTTAACTTAAACTGCAATCTAGTCAATCTAGTCTTGGTTGGCAACTAGTCTACGACAATGACAACTTTGAATTCTAACCTGTTTTTCGGTGTGTGTGCAAGGCCATTGCATTCATTTGGTACTGATATTTTCGGAAACATCATAATGAAAACTTTGAATTCATACGTTTGTGCAAGTTGTTTGCATTATTTTGGCACTGATGCCTTTCGGAATGGCATGTACCCATCTATTGTCTCTCCAATTTTTTTCTGAAACGGAAATCTGGGCTTTCTATAATTGTTTGGCAACTAGTCTATGATAATGATATCTTTCAATTTTAACCTGTTGTGCGGCGTTTGTGCTTGGTGATTGCATTCATTTGGCGCTGATGTCTTTCGGAAAGGTACGGACCCACCCATTCTTTCCCCGTCTTTAACTAAACCGGCAAAATGTGCTTTCTAGCCTTGGTTTAAAAATAGCCCATGATAATGACAACTTTTAATCGAAACCTCTTGTGCGCCGTGTCTGCAAGATTATTGCCTTCTTTTAGCTCTGATGCCTTTCGGGAATTCATGAATTCATCTCTTTATTCCTCAGTTTTATCTAAAACAGCAAAATAGGCTTTCTAGTCTTGTTTGACAACTAATCTATGATACTAACAACTTTGAATTCAAACCTGTTGCGCAGTCTGTGTGCATCCATGACATCGATTTCTCATAGGCACGAATCCTTCCATTCTTTCCGCATTTGTACCTAAAACGGCCAACCTGGCATTCTTGTTTTGAGTGGCAATTAATCTGTGATAATGACTAGTTTGATTTGAAACCAGTTGAACTGGGTAGTGGGAAACTCCACTTCGTATAATGTAGATGATACTGATAATTCAGCAACCCCACTTAGTGTTGTTTTTAGCCTTCAGTTTTAAGTAGGTATATACGAATATGAATCAATATATTCGTAGCTTGATATATTAGCTGAATTTTCATTTCAAATTTTCTACGTGAAATGTTCTCTCTATGTGCTGAATGAATGCAGGATATTAAAAAATGATAAGATTATCAAAAAAGTTAATATTTATTGCGTGAAATACACGTTTTTTTCACAAGTAGGCCACACATTTATTACTTTACCTACGTGTTTGGTTTCGGGTAACAGGGTACATCCGTGTATTGTCATTTGCAGACAGTGTAATCCTCATCCCTATCAATTTCTTTGCACACACACACACACACACACACACACACACACACACACACACACACACACACACTTCGGCTCTTCGTCTCTGTCTCTCCTCCTCTTCTTCCTCTGTCGCTTGATCTGCTAGCTTTGTTGAGCAATACCAACTTTAAGGATCTTCCGGCTTTCTTTTCCCTCCTCCGTTGGGATCGGTGTGTCGACTCGATAGAGTTGATTTGGGTTTTTCCAAATCTTACGATATTGAGTTTGACGGCGAAGTCTAGTGTTATCCCTTCTGTGTACGTTGTGTACTACAGACAATTTGCGTAATTTCTGTCTGTGGCCGTGGTAACTTTTATCTCTTCGCGTTCAAACGCAACCTCGAAATCAGGCTTGAATAAGAAGAACTCCCTCAATTAAACAGGATGGTGATTTTGGAAATCTAGTTGTAAACGCTGAAGTAATAATCAGTCAATCGACTCACACAATTCTTCAAAGTATTAGGCTGGTGCAAAAATAATGATGTAATAATGTCGTTTTTTGAAGTATTTTGTAACGTCAAAAAACGACATTATTACGTCATTTTTTTGCACCAACCTAATAATAACCAACCTCACTCAATTCTATCATGTCCTGGGTATGACAATAAACTACATCCGCGTCCTGGGTATGACGATAAAGTACATCCAACAGCAAGGCCTCAGATGTTTTTCACAAAAGTAATGTTGCCAGCTGTCCGTTTTTGAAACCATAATGTTGCCAGCAGTCCGTTTTTGAAACCATAATGTTGCCAGCTATACGTTTTTGAAACCATAATGTTGCCAGCCATACGTTTTGGAAACCATAATGTTGCTAGCCATAGGTTTTTGAAACCATAATGTTGCCAGCCGTACGTTTTTGAAACCATGGTGTTGCCAGCTACACGTTTTTGAAACAATGTTGCCAGCTATACGTTTTTTTTTTTTTGAAGGAGTAATGTTGCCAGCTGTACGTTTTTAGTTTTTTCAGCTCTCACCTACGTCCTGGGTATGACAATAAACTACATCGACGTCCTGGGTATGACGATAAACTACATCCAACAGCAAGGCGTCAGCTCTCACCCACGTCCTGGGTATGACAATAAACTACATCCGCATCATGGGTATGGCGATAAACTACATCCGCGTCCCGGGTATGGCGATAAACTACATCTAACAGTAAGGCCTCAGATAAAGGTTTTTAAAACAATAATGTTGCCAGCTTTCCGTTTTTGAAACAATAGTGTTGCCAGCTATCCGTTTTTGAAACCATAATGTTGCCAGCTATACGTTTTTGAAGCAATGTTGCCAGCTATACGCTTTTTGTAAAAAATAATGTTGCCAGCTATATGTTTTAAAACCATAATGTTGCCAGCTATACGTTTTTGAAACAATGTTGCCAGCTATACGTTTTTTATAAAAAAAAAACAAAAAACTATGTTGCCAGCTGTACGATTTTGAAGCAATAATGTTGCCAGCTGTGCGTTTTTGAAGCAATAATGTTGCCAGCTGTACGTTTTTGAAACAATGGTGTTGCCAACTATGCGTTTTTGACTTTTAAAGTCACTCAAAATCATTTCCGGCATAAAATGACCACTAAGGTTGAGATGCCGTTAAACAAAACAAAACAATCAATCAATCAATTCTATCATGCGTGAGTCTGTGTTTTCGCTTCGGCCTCGTGAATTGCGGGTGTGTCTTTTAGCGACGACTGTCTTACGAGAAAATCCCGGGTCGAGCCGAACCGACTTCTGGGCTCGTCTCATTTAGTGTGTGTTTTTTTTCGCCCTGACCACGGGAAATGCGACCGGAGTACATCTATGGGGATTTTCCCTCTTGGTCCAGTTTCTCCGACTGTCTTTTTGATTTCGCTCCGGCCACGAGAATGCAACCAGAGTGAATTTCTAGTGACCTTCTCATCTTATATTTAATGATACTACGAATCTTCGAATTAAATCTCATTTGTCACGCGTTTTGCGATTTTCTGAGAAGCAAAGCCTCAAGCGATACTTTTGGGATATGCCGATGTTAGCAAAGATAGAAAAGCTGTATCACTGATAGAATTTCGAAAATTTGTTAATGCATCCAACTCTGGCCAAAATTTAATCGCACAAACTTATGATGGACCGAGCGTGATGGCTGGAAATTCAAACGGAGGACAAGCAAAAATATAGGAGATTTTTGGTGTAAATGTCATATTTGTACATTGTTATGCATATTCGCTTTTTTGGGTACTTTCTCAATCAGAGGCAACCATTAGTAAATTTTCTTCCAAACTTTAAAAAAAATTTCAAATTTTTTTCTCAAAGTCGACGATTTGAATTTCGACGTTATCTGAGAAAACGTTGGAGTTATTCATCTCGACAAGTGTCCATTTTTTAGTTATTTTCAATCATATTAGAAAATCCATAGGATTAGAGTGCTTCAGCTTTAGCAAAGTTAGGAGGATTCGTTGATATGCCAAAAAGATTTTTAGCGTGTGTTTCTATTAGTGGTTTTTGAAACCATATTAACTGCTTCAGAGTTTCTGTTTTCGATTCTTCAGTCAAGTATGCTTGATATTTCGAGGTATATTTGTCAGGTTGAGAACATCAAAAAACAATTGGTTGATATCAAAAACAACAAATTTGAGGAAATTTACTGCCGGGTTCGTGATGGTGTCACTGAACCACTAAAGTAAACGTGGTCGACATCAAGAATCAGAAGTTGTTTTAAGAACTTTGTTTAACAGCATTTTGGATGAAGTTATTGTTCACGTAGAACAAACATTTAAAACAGTGGGAGAGTTCAGATTTGTTGAATTGTTGAATCGAAAACTTTTTCATGCTTACGAAAAACATTTTGTAAGCATTCTCATTTTTGGATGTCTATAAAAACATATTGGATTTGGATGGATTGAAATGCGAGCTGACTGTAGATTTTGTAAAGTAAGCGTCAAGCATCCAAGATGTTGCAGACATAATGCAGGAACTTGAACTAAATCAGCCTCTAGTAGAAGCAACCAAATTACTACGCCTGATTCTGATCATACCCGCCGTATCTGCTTCCTCTGAGAGATCGTTTTCTTTATTAAGGCGAGTAAATAATTATATGAGGCGTTCTCAAAGTGAAGACAGATTAAATAATTTGGTTTTCATTTCCATGAATAAAGATCTTTTGAAAAAAAATCAAGGTAGAGTATAATGCTGATGACAAAGTGATCGATGAATTTGCCAAAAAGAAACGAAGAATTGAATAAATTTTAGATAACTCATTATTTATAGGTTTTAATATTTTCTTAGATTTCTTTCGTAACTAAGAAGGGTCACCATGGCAGGCCCGTCGCTAAGGTATTACGAATCGGGAGACGACTGAAGAGGAATATCAAGCTCGAATCATGGCTTGTTGGTAGAAGCTCATTTTCTCGGATGAAGATTATTTGATATCACATTCACAGTTGGCAGAGAGGTGCCGAATAATTTTCCGAGGAGTGTAAGGCTACACTGCCTCACTCTCTGCCATGGTGACTACCATGAACTTCATGCCTTGATTTCTAAATCACACACACATACACACACATGTATATGTTACAAGTGTGATTGTGTGTGTTGCATCTTTTTACTTAGCATTTAATAAACTGCTGAGTCGAAGGCCATGACCTGTTTTATTTTGTTTACCAAAATCTTCGTCTTAATTTAATCTTTGCAAGGACCACTTCGCTTCCTAATGACAGACTTCCTGGAATGTCCCGGCACATGGCTCAGAAACTCTCCAGAAAAATATCTTCGGTTGTTCAAGTGGCTTCAAGGAGTCTATTATGGACTGGTTTTAATTGATGGATACTGGTCAAGCCTATAGTCGTTCTGTGGTTGAAGCTATCAGTAAAAACAGGCCAGATGCATCAGCCTGATCGGAAAACTAATAAAAATGCTAAAAAATACTTGTGTAGAAGAAGCAATGATATATATATATATATATATATATATATATATATATATATATATATATATATATATATGTAAGATGGATCCTTGACGGAACAGTTTTCTTCTTATAGAGGCGACGTGAGTGTAGAAACTGTCCTTATTGACTACTGTCCCAAGTACTTTCAATCAGTCCATTAGCAATTTTCAAGGGGTTCGGCGTGTTGTTTTATTTTGCTTTATGTTCTAAGTTATAAGCTTCCTGAAAATGGTGAATGAATTGGTCGAAAGCGCTTGGGATAATAATCACTACAGACTGTTACTACATTCTCTTCGTTCCCATAAAAGGACAACTGTAAAAATATTACAAAAACTGAATGATATATATAAAAAAATAATAATAAAATTTTCCATTTTGTAATCATTTCACCCCAAGCAAGGCGATAAAGCATCTAAGACGCAAGGGGTTAATGAGTGTGAACGATTATGAATAAAAGAAAAACATTATTAAGGAGAGGGAACAATAAATAAAACAGGAATTAAAACGACAAACAATAACGATTGATAATAAGTTTTTGAAGATCAAATTTGACTGGAAAGCAAGAGGCTGGAAGAGAGTTCAACAAGCGAGAAGTGCGATAGAAGAAACTGTTAGCAGCATCTAGTCATTTCAACTGTAAAACGATGAGATCTCACTGCCAATCAAGTACTGCGCTTAAGTTTACCAAATAGGGAAAATCACCAGAACAATTACCATTAAAATAAAATGTCCGCCATATTCAACGAAGCATGGAGAAAAGACAGATTGATGCTGAAAAATATGAAATGTGAGAGAGGTGATGCTGAAAAGTTGTCAGCCCGACCAAGACGTGATTCCCGTCTAAAATTCTGATTTCTGTTCATTTTTTTCTGATTTTAGGAAGTAGGTTGGGTCGCGAACTTTTTAGAGTTCCTTCGCATATATATATATATATATAGAGAGAGAGAGAGAGAAGGGGTAGTAAATATTTAATCCATAGGTAGGGTGAGGAGAAGAGATCGATTTCCCAAGGTTATTTACGCGAAAGTGAATTTAACGCACTCGGCTTGAATTTGAACTTGGTTCGCTGATTACTAAGTTCCGAGCCGCTATCCATCACATCACTTGCACATTATTTCCCACCAAATCATATTTGCAAATCATATTTTTTTTATTTCTTATTTCACCCGCCATCCCTTGAAGATACCGTTTGCTAGAATTGATAACATTTTTTTTTAAATTTTATTTGTAATGATTTACAATCAAACATCTTTGTACTTCGAGGTCGATAAGGCGTTTGGATTACACTTATTTTTTTTTTTTTAAATATTTAATCATATAATTGTACAAATATAAACGTGGGAAAACAATCAAGAAAATTCTTAAAAATTATTTAATAAAATACACTTGAAATAGTTTTTTTTATTATAAAACTATGTAGAGAAGAAAATTTTCACTGTTTTGATGAGAGGAAGACGATAATATTTTTACAAACACATTTCTATGAAGGAATATTAAGTTATTATCGGCACTTCTCAGCTTAACAGATCCATTTGTACAAAATAGGGGAAGCATTTTTTGGGGGAATCATTTTTGTAAACTAGAGTAGCGGTCATATTCATAATATAATTACAGTGTAAAGTCGATCCCTGACTCTATAAAAAGTTATCTGTACGTTTTTATTTATAA
>OZ010585.1:102712870-102725370 GCA_963932145.1 Acanthosepion lycidas
CTCACTCACTCTCGCTCTCTCTATCTCTGAAACACACACACACACACACATATATATATATATATATACAAAGTAGCCAAAAAAATCCTTGCCGGTTTTGATTTATAGAAAATAAAGAGTGATATACAACAAATCTGACACACCGTTAATCCTCAAAATAACACTATTTGAATTCAGAAACTTTTGACACCGTGTCACCAACTGCGCATGTGGTGCGGATGGCCACGGATTCCATACAGCGGCTTGGATGGAAAACCTAGCGGTAAAAATCAGGTGTGTCAGATGCAAAGATGTCTGTGTTTGCCGCAAGTCTGCTTCATTTGCGAACTATTTCCCACGAAGGTGATTACCCAGAGAATAGAAGAGGCGGTAATCTCTTAGCGCAAGGTCCGGGTAGTAAGGTAGATGGCACCGTGTTTTCCAGCCAAGCCTCTGTATGGAATCCGTGGCCATCCGCACCACATGAGGCCTGGTATTGTCAGAGAAGAAGAGTACAGCCTTGTAATTAACCAATGCTGGCTCCTTCTACTTCAGTGCATATTGCACAGGTTCCAACTGCAGCGATTACAGGTCTGCAGTGATGGTTTTGCTCGTTGTCAGTAGTCCATAGGGCATGATCTTGCGTGGGTGTAGTGGTGATCATGTGGTATGAGACACAGGGTCCCGTAGTGAAAATTAATGTCTGATACTCTTGGAAGTGTCATACAGGGACCACTTTTCGTTACTGGTGAGCACTCGATGAAATATGGGTACGTTGTGCTGCCGATAAAGCAATGAGAAACAGGCTATCACTCTTTGTTGCTTGTTGGTTCCCCACCGTATGTGGTGTACCCACTTGCAGAACCTGTATGACTTTCCAGTACGGTGCAGGTGAAGTGTGACTGTTTAACCAGAAACCCGGAAGCATTC
Organism: Acanthosepion lycidas; assembly: GCA_963932145.1. Lineage (NCBI taxonomy): Eukaryota > Metazoa > Mollusca > Cephalopoda > Sepiida > Sepiidae > Acanthosepion > Acanthosepion lycidas. Next base: position 102,713,780 of record OZ010585.1, read on the forward strand.
GGCAAACTCACTACAGGTTTGGTTGTTTTCTTTCTCTGTGGCCGCCTTCGGGGCCCCAGCATCCAGAACCTGTGGGCAGCTACTGCGGGTTTTATCATAAAGGGACAGATCTCCCGACTTGAACTTCTAGAACCAATGCCTAATGGTGCGTTCGACCACAGCATTATTACCAAAGGCTTGACGTATTCGGTGACTTGATTCGGTGGCGGACAATCCCATCTTAATGTCATAAAGCAGATAACGCTGAACGAGCAGCTTCGAAACCGGAATTTTTTTTCATCGCTGCTCAAGCTATGACTGATATGTGTGCGTAACGCACCCTCATTGGTCAAGAGCAATGCTCCCACACCACTACCACTGTTGTCCCAGCACGTGATGCACTCATCTACAATGAATTGAGAACATATCTGATTGTAAATCTTTCTCTCTCTCTCTCCCTCTCTCTCACACATACACTCTTATATTATCAGTCGTTTTTTTTTGTGTATTGCTGTATTCAGACCTTCCAAGCTCGATATGAAGCATAGTGTTTTTTCCCCGCTCTCATCAAAAATTTCAGCGAAAAACCTTATATGATATCCTTTATCTTTCTATTTTGTTTATTTTTCTATGAATTACTTTTAAAGACCAAAATTACGCATGAACTTTGTATCCCTGAAGTTTATCATTTTCTGTTCTTCATTATTTGAAACTAACACGCGATTAAAAAAACAAAACAAAAACAAACAAAAAAAAAAACAAGCACAAAATCTATTGTAAGTTATTTACTGTAAGCTTGTAAATTCGTTATTCCACTACAACAAATAAGCCTGGCTTAAAAATGCCGTCAGGTGATTTCCAACGTTGTATGCATCCAATGTGCCCTGTATTTTCTTCCTTCTGATGTAATATATATTATTGACCTCGGGAGTTTTGAAAATATTGAAAAGGAACCTTGATAGAAATATATTGAGTAACCCATCGCTCTCTCTATCTCTCTCTCTCTCTCTCTCGCGCTCTCTCTCTCTGTAATTACAACAAACTTTGCATACAATTAAAGAAAAAATGAGAAAAAACGACAGTTAATTTCTGAAACCTCCTGACGAGTGGATTGAACAAATACGTTCGTCTACGAAATTCTGTAGTTGAGATGCTGAATATAACATCAATCAGTTAAGTGACATATGTTATTTGTACTAATCCAGTATATATATATATATATATATATATATATATATATATATATATATATACTGGATTAGAGGGAGAGAGAGTGAGTGTGTGTGTGAGAGAGACTGAAAGAGAAAGAGTTAGTGTGTACATAGGAATCATTACTGCATAATGAGTATTAATTTCACGCTTCAATACGATCTTCAGACAAGTGCCAACATTCCTTAGCGGATGCACATAAAGCGGGTTGTGGGTGTTGATCGCGAGAGGCTTAAGGGGAAGTGTGGAAAAAAGAAACTAGTTTCCAGTTTCTTTTGTTTAGGGTTAACGTTAAGGCTTATTTAAGCACATGGCCTCTAGATTGCTTATTTATGCTGGCTGGGTGGTTGGAGAAAGTGTGTATGTGAATAGATTACTTCTATTAATGACCACGTGCTTCAGAATGCTTATTTATATGAATATATGTTATTTATTTTGAATTTATTTATTGTGAATTATTTAAATTATTTGTTTAGTTTTGTATGTATTTTTCTATACACACTTAATTTCCGATATTGAGCACATTGTCTCTATAAATATAACAGTTTTTAACAATATATAAAAAAAACCCTTGCCGGTTTTGATTTATAGGAAAATAAAGAATGATATACAACAAATCTGACACACCGTTAATCCTCAAAATAATACTATTTGAATTCAGAAACTTTTGACACCGTGTCACCATCTGCGCAATGTCCTAGCGGTAAAAATCAGATGTGTCAGATGCAAAGATATCTTTGAGTGTTTGCCGCAAGCCTGCTTCATTTACGAACTATTTCCCACGAAGGTGATTACCCAGAGAATAGAAGAGGTGGTAATCTCTTAGCGCAAGGTCCGGGAAGTAAGGTAGATGGCACCGTGTTTTGCAGCCAAGCCGCTGTATGGAATCCGTAGCCACCCGCACCACATGAGGCCTGGTATTATCAGAGAAGAAGAGTACAGCCTTGTAATTAACCAATGCTGGATCCTTCTACTTCAGTGCATGTTGCACAGGTTCCAACTGCAGCGATTACAGGTCTACAGCACCCAGAACCTGTAAAATGTGTTATATTTATAGAGACAATGTGCTCAATATCGGAGACGAAGACTGTGTAGAAAAATTCATACAAAACTAAACAAATAATTTATATATATATATATATATATATATATATATATATATATGTTTTAAAGTATCAATGGATGAATCTTTAATACAACATTCTTATTACATCAAACGTTATTATAGGGGATACTCGTATTTGAAATGAGGTGCCCCATTTTTATCTTTAATTCAAAGTGTTTATAACGTTTGTTGGCCTGCGTATTCGAAAGATCTTAATAAAGAAAATGTGCTCTCCGAAAGGAATCGAACCAGCGTGCCCCCTCCCGCTATTGGAGGAGAAATCACTGTTTGATCCAGTGCGCTTTACCGCTGGGCCTGCTGTACTGTGCACTTCTTTGTGGCCTACAATGAGGGACGCAGGTTCGATTCCTGCTGAAGAGCACATTTTCTTAATTAAGATTTCTCGACTACACAGATAGGTAGACATAACAGATATTTACTAAGCGTAACTTAGATATGGCACAAGGCCATAAGTACGGAGCACCCAGTGAGTATCGAGGTCACTATTCAGTTGTAAGTGATCAAGCTAGATAGGCTTGCTAACGATTACATCACGTCAAAGTGCCCAAGGCGGATAGACATAATACACAGTTTAAAGAAAAAATGGGACATCTATTTCAAATATGAGTATCCATCAATAAAAACGTTTGAAGCAATGTATATGTGTGTGTGTGTGTGCGTTTACGTGTGTGTGTGCAAATATTCTCAGATTGCGTATATATGTATTAGGTTGGTGCAAAATTAATGACGTAATAATGTCGTTTTTTGACGTATTTTAACGTCAAAAAACGACATTATTACGTCATTATTTTTGCACCAACCTAATAAAAGAGACAAAATGAATTAAAAGAGAAAAACTGTGGATAGCAAATACTTGGGTAAGTATATTTTTCCTCTGGTCTCTTTATATATATATATATATATATATATATATATATATATATATATATATATGTGTGTGTGTGTAAATGAACCGACAAACAAGCATTGAATTTAAAAAACTCTCTATAAGATTGAAAATAATTCGAAATTGAGATTCAATAAAGTGAACAATCTTATATATATATATATATATATATATATATATATATACGGTATTTTTTATCCTGACAGCTATGCTGCCTTTTTTGGAATATACCGATCTTCAGCACCTTAAAACTAATATTTGTCAAATGAAGCCATTCCTAAGCGATCAATCCAATCGTTGAACTCGTCTTATTAATAACCACTTCCATAATCATGGCGACTGCCAACCACTGAAAGACTTGTTGATTGTGTGTACTGCCACTAGAGTATGACTTCCTACAGGCTCCACGGCTGTAATTTGTGCCCTGTAAAAGAGAGAAAATAAATTGTGCTCTTTCCTAATATAAAGGCGTTTCTATTCGAATGCAAATCTCCATCCTTTGATTGCATTTCATTAAGATTAGTAGCAGTGTTATAGATAATCTTCTTTAAGAGGATTAGTATTAGAACTTCTTTTCTTCATCGGACTTATTCAAACCAACACAGTGTGGCGATTCTGAGAGAATTAGAAGTCCTACCAGGATTCATTATTGGCGGCTACAATCTTAACCATATAAGATATGCAGATGACACAGTGTTGATAGCAGACACAGGAAGGCAACTGCAAGAATTCTTACAGAAGGTAGTGAAGGAAAGCAAAAAGAAAGAATTGGTTAAACTTCAATTGCAAGACGACAGAATCCATGGTTGTTAGCAAAAGTAAGAATCTAAATTACAAATTGGAGTTAACAAAATCAAACAAATACAACAATTTACATATCAGGGAAGTGTTTTAATATAGGACAAAAAACAGTGACACGGAAATCCGAAGGCGCATTGGGTTAGTGAATGTTGCCTTCCAAGAACTATGCAAAGTTTTAAGATACAGGAAAATTACGTTAGAAACGAAAGAAAATAGTACTGGACTGTTTAGTAATACCATTTCTACTCTGTAGCAGTCAATGCTGAACAATGGCCTCACAGATGAAGAAAAGACTTGAAGGAACAGGAATGTGCTTATACAGGAGGATTCGAGAATACCATAGACGGAACATGCTTGTAACGAGGAAGTTTTAGAGAAAACAGAAACAAAAAGGATACTTATACTTAACATTAGGAAGAGGCAGTTGAAATTTCAAGGGCACATAATGAAGAAAGAGGGCTTGTAAATTTTCATACTCAAAGGACAGACAAAGAGGGACTGAATAAAACAGCATAAAACCTACTTGGCAAGCTTGAGTAAATGGATGGCGGAGTAGGGAGACAGAAGATAAAATTTATAAGTGCAATAAAGGAGAGGAAATTGTGGAGAGCTATAACTGCCAACGTCCTGAATAAACTTGGCACATATAAGAAGTATTGTTTTCAGAGTCATGGTTAAATTGATATTCATAAAAATGAATTAAGTCACTTTCAAAATTAAGGTTACCCAAAATGAATCTTGGACATAACGCTTGAATAATATTATTTGAATTTCCTACAGGAAGATGTAGAGGGTCATAATCGCCTACATTCTGAAAGGATACGGAACATAAAATAAGATGAAGCATTGTAAGATATTAATTTTTTACTATTATTTCTTTTATCCTAATTTTAATAGCTTTTGTCGCATTTTTAAAACAGTCTTAGTATTGTGTGGTGTCTGAACACTTCAAAAATGTTTTCTTAATATTTAGCAAGTGGCAAGTCAAATTTTCATGATAAATCACGTAGCATTATGAGTACCTATGGTGAGTAAATACAAGGAGTTTTTGGTTTTAGTCATAATATATGTATGAATTACAAACACATGACCGTAAAGTAAAGACTCAACAATAATTGTTATAGAAACGTATGCAAAGATTACATTAAACTTCTTGTTCAGTGCTTGGGATATGAAAACAAAACAAAAAAACATTTGGTTAGAAGTTAGATTGAACATAAGTTATTTTAAATCATTTTTGAAAATAAAATGAAACCTATTTTTGAATATTTCGATTTATGAAACATGCAGAATTTCAATTTTAATATTGGTCTTTTAATTCGATTTTGTGAAATAAAACGTTTTGCTTTTTTAAAAGTTTTATGTATCCTATAAAACCCAGGTCAGACATTCATGTTCTAAAAATGCCCTGTAATACTACTGAAGGGTGAAAAAGATCTTTTGGCTTAACCGATCGAGCCACGGAGAATCGTTCAATTGGCAAGGTCAATTCTACTGCTTTTAAACTTCAATCTTCCATGAATCTCTAACGTACATTCATATCTGCTCAAAGCGTATCCAAATGTAAACAAATGACGTCACATATTATGACATCAGTAAAATCGACCTTGCCAAACAAGCAATTCTCTGTGTCTCGATCGGTTAAGGCACGTCAGGCTAAATGACGATTCCGTATAGGATACAGGTTTGATTCCTGTCGGAGAACGAATATTTTCTATGAAAATTTATCGGACATTCAGGCCGGTAAATGTTATTAATACTGTTTATTATAAAACAGAGCTTTTACTTAAATATTTGTATCTATAAAAAGAATGTTTAAACATAAAAATGTCTTAAAATAAAAGAAATACTTAACGCTTGAGGTTTGATAATGCTGGTATTCATTCTTCTTCAGTTTTATGAACATCAGGAATCTTTCTTTTTTTTTTTTTTTGAAGTTTGCCCTATGCAAGATCCAAGAATCATTCAAAATAGAGCATTACTGAGTGAAATTGCCATAACGGTGCGAAGGAGGGGGGAATGGGAAGTAAGAAGCGTATATTATGAGAATATGTACAACAGATATCGGTTGATCATAGACTTGAAAATTTTGCGATTGTAGTAGTCAGGGAAGCATCCTCTAATGGGGTCTATTTCACAAAATAACAGTTCTGGGGAAGAAGCTGTATGAATGGAACTTCCTCCTTACAAATGGAATACAAAGATAAATAGGGATGATTTGTCATTGTGAATGGCATGGCGGGTCCTAGCTGTGAAGGTCTGAACTGGTGGGACTAAAGAATGTAACTTGTTTGAATAGTTGCCATTGACATAGTGATAGAGTTGTGAGAAGCTAGCAGCAATTTATTTGTGGAATAAGAGTTGCAAGTTGGAAAATAATTCATCACCCACAAAGCCGCATAATCGTTTTTGAACTCTATCAGGCCTGGATAGTAAGAACTGTCAGCACCGTCACAGATATTCTAGGTATGATCTATCTATCTATCTATCTATCTATCTATCTATCTATCTATCTATCTATCTATCTCAGTCTGATCATAAGGTTTCTATCTATCTATCTCTGTCAACTCATTATCTATCTATCTATCTATCTATCTATCTATCTATCTATCTATCTATCTATCTATCTATCTAAAGTTGCGGGATTTAACATTTTTAGGAAATTGTTTTCTTTAAATCTTTAAATCCGTAAAATATTTGTATATAGAATTAATAAGAAAATATTGTTTCCAGATTTCGTAATAGAAAAATAACGTAAATAAAATGCAATATGTAAAATAGACGAATTGCAATTTAATAACATTTTTAGATATTCTATTTTTTTTTTTTTTTTTTTTTGAAAAAGGTTCTTATAGCGAGTGATGTTAAAACTAATTTCAGGAAATAGAGGATTTGGGTCGAAGAAGAATTGTTGAAATTGAAAGTAGACGTGGGAAAACTTTAATTTGTCAATAACCCAGGAACTATTCCTGCAAATCTCTGAAATTTAAGTAACTTGTTCACACAGATTTGTTCTAACGAGGCTTTATCGCATTCAGTTGTCGTATTTAGCTAAATATTGTTTTAAGTCTCAGAGTATTCACTTGCTGCATTTCTCGTTGCATTTTCTGATGGCCGTCTGACTTTCTATTTTTGTAGAAACAGGCCACTCGAAATGGTCCACGCTAATTGGCCGACAGCTGAGGATAATTTGACTCGACCCAAGCGCATACATAATCACCCCCACATACACACCATACCACACCACACACACACAGGCGTAGCTTGGATCTAGCTCAAGGCCAAATGTAGGGGGCACCAAGTGAGGATCGAACTCACTACTCAGTCGTAATTGTTCTAGCGAGAAAAGCTTGCTAACCATCACTCTACATCGAATTGCCCCGGTGATTTTTTAAGCATGACACAATGGCAAAAGTATGGGGCACCCAGTGAGTATCGAATTCAGTATTTAGTCGTAGTCAATTGAAATGCGCTAAAACCCATAAATTGGGTGAGATAGTTGAAACAATTTCTGGAGAGTCTCATCTCGGTGACGGGTATATTGAGAGAGAGACTGTAATTTATTGAAATTTATTCAGGAAAAACTTTGAGAAAATATTATAGATTCAAAAAATGCCTCAAGTTATAAAATGTAAAACTGTAAATCAAATAAAATATTTTCTTTGGAAATAACAACATATATATTTTATATTTTAGAAATCTATACCTTGCTAACCATTACACCACGTCGGGGTACCCTAAATGATTTTATAAGCGTAGCTTAAATGTGGTACAAGTCCGAAAGTGTGGGGTACTCAGCGAAGATCAAACTCACGACTCAGCTGTCAATGATCTAGCGAGACAACTTTGCTAACCATTACACAACTTCGAGGTGCCAAAACCCGACATGCAAATCAAGAGGAAGATTCGAGAAAAATAATATTGTTTTGCGTCTCAGAGTATTCACTTGCTGCATTTCTCGTTGCATTTTCTGATGGCCGTCTGCCTTTCTATTTTTGTAGAAACAGGCCACTCGAAATGGTCCACGCTAATTGGCCGACAGCTGAGGATAATTTGACTCGACCCTAGCGCATACACAAAGGTTAGCTTAGATGTAGAAGAAGGCCGAATGTAAGGGGAACCCAGTGAGGACCTAACTCACTACTCAGTAGTAATTTTTCTAGCGAAACAAACTTGCTAACCATTACACCGCCTCGAGGAATATATATATATATATATATATATATATATATATATATATATATATATATATATATAAGCTTTCACGTTCCAATTGATTGTACTTTTTCAGGCGATAACTAAGTAACTGGCGATAAAATGATTTTTAAGAAAATTTCAAAATAAAGTATTTCCTTTTTACCGAAACTTAAGAGGGGGCATGAGGTCAGAATTAAAAATAAACTTGTGGGTATGTTTTGATTAACCAGTTAAATGTCATATCTACGCTAAATAGAAAAGTAAGATGAGAGGATGGAGGTGGGTGAGTTATTTTTCATGTCAGGATACTTTGTATTCAGCACTTTTTAAAAAGTAAATGCTACGAAAAGTGGAATTTTACTCCATCTGTTCTTTCTCTCATTTATATATATATATATATATATATATATATATATATATATATATATATATATATATATATACACTTCTGATCAAAAATTTAAGACCACTTGATTTTTTAAAAAGACTGTTTTTCATGGAAAAACTAAATATTTCTTACTTAAGGCTACTAATTTTATAATGTAAAAGGTTATGTAGACAAAAAGTTATAATCCGAACATTTTATTGAGACATTGACATTTTTATAAAATGAGGCGTTTTACACTTCAAAATTATAAGACCAGAGACAAAAATTCTACGAAATTGTACGAAAAGTGTATGAAAACATATAACAACCAAATTTAATAATGATTTCTACCTCCACTGGTTTTGATGACTTCAAACATTCTTTGGGGCATGTTAGAAATTAGTGTTTCATTAAGCTGCGAGGAATATTGCTCCAGCTTCTGAAGATAGCTTCACGAAGTTCATTTTTTGTTGAATATTGTTTGCCATTTCGATAAACATCTCTTGCCATCCATCACCAAACATTTTCAATTGGGTTCAAGTCCGGTGAGCATGCAGGATGTCTCAAGAAATGGACCCCATTTTCTTGCAGAAAGGTCAAAGTTCGGAATGCAGTGTGGATTGCAGCATTATCCTGTTGGGATAACCATCCATCCCCACACAAACGATGGCCCTCCGTCACCAGCGATGCTTTTTGTAGCATGCTAACATAACCAGCCGCTGTCTGACGCCCCTGAACCATCTGGAGCTCCATCGTCACTCTGTAAGAAAAGGCACCCTATACCATTAGGGACCCTCCACCACTATGACGTGTGGAGAAAATTTCAGGAGGCATGTTTTTGTTATGCCAATATCGTTGGAAGCCATCAGGACCATCTAGATTGAATTTTTTCCTCATCAGAAAACAGGACTTTCTTCCGCTTCTTAATGTTCCATGTTTGGTATTCGCGACCAAACCTTAAACGGTTCATTTTGTGACGTGGAAGCAGCCAAGGAATTTGTTAGCGCTTTTTAGTTACCATGCCTTTTTGCCGTAAGTGTCGTCCGAAGGTTACTGAACTGCAATCAGCATCTGTGGCTGCCTTAATTCGACTAGAAGAAAGTCCAAGTAAGTTTGCTTGCTTTAGGCATGGTGACACCTTTACGCAGTGATTGATAATCTCTAACTGAACTAAAAACATTGGAATTACCCTAGATCTAACAATTTATACCCCCTGGTCTTAGAATTTTGATCAAGTGTAAAACGCCTCATTTTATAAAAATGTCCATTTCTGAATAAATTGATCGGATTATAACTTTTTGTCTACATAAACTTTTAGATGATAGAATTAGTAACCTTAAGTAAGAAAAAGTTTATAATGTATCCATGACAGTCTCTTATAAAAAAATTTCAAGTGGTCTTAAATTTTTGATCAGGAGTGTATATATTGTCCTATCAGTTGAACAGAAAAATAACCAGACTTTAGAAAATTAATTTCTTCGTTTTTTATCAATCACGTTTAAAACTAAAGAACTGGCTTCAAAGAAAGAGAAAGTGAGAGAGTGAATGAGAAAGAGAGAGAAAGTGAGTGAGTGGGAGTTTGTTTGTTTAGTTGCATATCAACAACCTTATGGGTCATTAATGCCAAAATTTAATTTTCTTGGGGCTATTAGGAATTTTATTTACAAAAATGTATTGCTGGTAATTATTTTTTTTAAAAAAATGGTATTTTTTAATTGTTTAAATTTTTTTTACAAAATTTATTTCTGGTAATTTTTTTTACTATGAAACTGCTGTTATTTTTACTATAAAAATGTATTTTAATATTTTCATAGTATTTTGACTAGAGTTTGGTGGTTAACTATTTTCCATGGGTGGGACCTTTCCATTAACCTTCCGAGTGAACCTTGGAACGCCAGCAATTAAGAGGTGGTCCCACGCCCCTCAAAACCACCCGATCAGAGGCCTTGAAAGAAAAACATTATTAAGGAGAGGGAACAATAAATAAAACAAGAATTAAGAAGACAAACGATAACGATTGATAATAAATTTAAAGTTTTGAAGATCAAAGTTGACTGGAAAGCAAGAGGCTGAAAGAGAGTTCAACAAGTGAGAAGTGCGAAAGAAGAAACTGTTAGCATCTAGCAATGTATCTCATGTAGTTTATCGTCATACCCAGAACGTGTGAGTGGGAGAAAAAGAAAGATGCAAAGATGAAAGTGAAAGATGAAAGTGAAAGAAAGAGGGGGAGAAGGAGAAAGTGAAAGAGGGGGAGAGGGAGAGAAAACGGAGTGGTGTGAGGAGAAAGAAACAGAGATATGGCATGAGAAAGAAGGAGGGAAAGAGAGAGAGAGAGAGAGGTAGCGAAGAGAGAAAAAGGAACAAAAGACAGAAAAAGAGAGATGGAGTGTGAGCGAAAGAAATAATTGTTCTTGAAAAACGTTAATAGTCAATTAGACGTTGTTTTTTTTTAACTGCCTTAAGAAAAGGAAAAAAGAGAAAATATGAAAACTAAAGGTAGTCAATATATACCAGCCATTAACATTATAATTACTGAAGAAACATTTTCTAGTCTGTAGTCTAACCAGAAACCCCAATCAGTGTACAAAGAATTACAATCTGCTCAGTTCTAGGATATATACCCACCCAAGAGGTACGTTTTCAATTTTATTATAAGAGGTAGAGCTACAGTTAACTCATGGCACCCGAGTCATCCAAATAAGGAAATGTAGCGGGAGCTTGAGCAGTTTTTCCTTGGTCCCATACACGCATGGCACTCTCACTTATTGTCTTGTGTCACATACCTTTCGGGTGGGCGTGAGGAGAAATAAGCACTTATCGAAACGCACTTGCCCAATACCCGTCCGAAAAGACAATAGGACAAGATTATTGTCTTCCTATTAAACATCGCTTTTTAGGAGGCACAAAGGTCAGTCGTCTGTTGATTGTTATCTTCTTGCGGTATAAGCACTTCCGGTGAGTATGTTATGATTATCACAGGGTAGGAGGCCCAAGAGTGGATCGAAGGTTAGGATTATCATTTCCTG
>OZ010585.1:102727870-102820370 GCA_963932145.1 Acanthosepion lycidas
ATGTATGTATATACGATCGTAATATGTCAATGTTAACCATTTCTTTATAAGAAAATATTCAGCATTCATTGACTGAGCATTCAATGCTACTGTATCTTACCAGTCGTCTTTAAGGAAACATGCATAAAAGAGGGATCTCTGTCTGTCTGTCTGTTTCTCTCTCTGTTTCTCTCTCTCTGTTTCTCTCTCTCTCTCTCTCTCTATATATATATATATATATATATATATATATATATATATATGTATGTATGTATGTATATACGATCGTAATATGTCAATGTTAACCATTTCTTTATAAGAAAATATTCAGCATTCATTGACTGAGCATCCAATGCTACTGTATCTTACCAGTCGTCTTTAAGGAAACGTGCATAAAAGAGGGATCTCTGTCTGTCTGTCTGTTTCTCTCTCTGTTTCTCTCTATCTCTCTTTCTCTCTCTCTCTGTCTCTCTCTCTCTCTCTCTCTATATATATATATATATATATATATATATATATGTATGTATGTATATACGATCGTAATATGTCAATGTTAACCATTTCTTTATAAGAAAATATTCAGCATTCATTGACTGAGCATCCAATGCTACTGTATCTTACCAGTCGTCTTTAACGAAACGCATAAAAGAGGGATCTCTGTCTGTCTGTCTGTCTGTCTGTTTCACTCTCTCTTTCTCTCTCTCTCTCTCTCTCTATATATATATATATATATATATATATATGTATGTATATACGATCGTAATATGTCAATGTTAACCATTTCTTGATAAGAAAATATTCAGCATTCATTGACTGAGCATCCAATGCTACTGTCGGTTGAAATTTATGAAAACAGGTCCTCAACTCCAGAAGCTGTTACCGTTATTTCGAGCACTGATGGCTGCTTTCTACTTTACTTTTTGTTTTGAGGTAGTTTGGAACATCAGCATCCTGATTTAGTCATTATTTTCTCTACGAGTTAAATAACGCTATTCATTTTAGTTGTTGCTTCTGCTGGAAATCCTCGATTGACGTAGTTCCTCTTTTCTGGTACACTACTTTGTGATATCTTTGCCAATGTAAAGTTCTTGTTTGGGGATAAGAAGAGTTTCCTGCACAAATTCTTACGGTTCGTCATTTTGTTACATTTTAGGAAATGGGTCAGAACGAAAGATTTTCAGCACCCCTCACATAAACACACACACACACACACATGTATTATACAATACAGTTTAAAAGTTTGAAGCCACCCTCGGGATTAGCATGGGATGGACTTGACAGAAGAGTGAAACATTTCCATTTCCAAAATGAAAAGGAGCATATTGAAAAAAGAATGGAATTAATTACAGCGGACGGTCGACATTTTTTCAGACCTAAATGTTGTTGGGCAATGGACACATGTTTCTGGTCTTTTTTTTTTTTTTCACGCTGAATCTGAAGATCAAGTCCATTTTCTCCCATCACATCACGTTTTCTCAGTATAGATAATTTTTTGCAGTAATCAAGGTTAAAGGAGGTCATTTTACGAGAGCAAAATTTAATCATAAACTGCGTTTTTTTTCTTTTTGTCATAATAATATTTCTAATAAAAATATCATGTCTCACTTTTTTAACATCGTATAATAATTTTGTCTTATTTAAAGTAAAAAAAAGAATTATTTTTCAGCTAATTACCCCCCCCCCAAAAAATTACCAGAGATGGCCTCAAACTTTTCAACTGTATTATATATATATATATATATATATATATATATATATATATATATATATGCGTGCGTGTGTGTGTGTGTGTTAGTGTGAGAAAAAGAGAGGCAAAGAAAAAAGTAAAAGAGAAGTGATGGTGTAAAAATAAGAGCAAAAGGAGAGGGAGACAAAAAGGATGATGTAAGGTAGAGAGAGACAGACAAACAGACAGACAGAGAGAGAGAGAGAGAACCAGTCATGTTTTATAAAGCTTGAAGCTAAATGCACGCAATTAGAAAGGCAAAGAATAGAAAAGGTCAAATAAAAAAATGGAAGAAAAGGGGTAAAAAAAGGACCGACAGGAAAAGAAGAGGCGCTTTGGGGGGAGTGGGGTGTGGGTGGGGTGTTATAATTGAAAAAATGAAGAAAGAAGAATGAAAGAAAGAATATATAAGAGTTGGTAGTGAGAACGTCTAAATATAGACATATTTGGTATGGTGCTTCTGTTATGCATCTAGAAATTCTTGATAAAATCCAAAGAAGAATCGGGAATGTTATCGGCCCTGACCTGGCATCTCGGATTCAGTTCATTTCCTACCACCGTAACGTAGCTTCTCTGTGCCTATTCTATAAATATTTTCATGTTAATTGTCCTGATACTTTGACTTTACGAATTTAAGCGCAGTACTAGATTAGCAGTTAGGTCTCATCATTTTATAGTTGAAATTGCTAGCTGTCACCATAAGTTCTATGCTAATATCTTTTCTTGCTCTTCTCACTTCCGGCTTCTTGTTTTCCAGTCAACTTTGAACTTCAAGAATTTAAATGAAATGTCAATCGTTATCTTTTGTCTCAATTCTTCTTTTTATTATTCTCTCCCCTTAATAGTCTTTTACTTTTTCTGTATTCTATCACACTTAGTAAATCACTTGCATCTTAGTGCTTTTATTGACTTGCTTAGGGTGAAATAATAAAAAAAACACGTGAGATAGATAGATAGATAGATAGATAGACAGATAACAAAGAATAGGCAATGCTAGATAGATAGATAGATGTCTAAACAGTATGAGATAGATAGAGAGAGAGAGAAAGCGAGAAATAGACACAGAGAAAGAGAACGACAAAGGAGAGCAGATTGACAGACAGCGAATTACTGAGCGGACGTTTAAAGCCGAGATAAGGTGACAAAGCAAAGGGATTCATATTTCACATTCCATTACCAATAGATAAATGTAGTAATTTGCATTCTTTTCTCGCGGCCATGAAGAGGCTCGAGAAAAATAGGTGGAGGTGTCGGGGAGATACTTGGTAGCAGACAAAAGGCTTCCTAGGTGTGCTACTCGCTATCATTATTCCCTTTTGGATTTGCCTCTCGTCCTTCACTATCCCTCATTTATTTCAGTTTTGTTTTCATTTTTTATTTTAATTTATTTTTATATTTGCATAACATGTCCGTTTTTCTTTCCTTTCTATTTTCCGATTTTAGTCATGTGTACTTTCCGAATAGACACTTACACACACAAGGCGTGTATAAGAGCGATGATTACAAAACCAGCGAACAGAGTTCAATCCTTACATTGCTATAATTCTTAAAGGTTAGTAAATAATTATTGTTATATATACATTAGCGCGTGTGCAGTAGTGTTCGCATATGTTTCATCATATATTCAGAGTAAGCTCGTTAATCATCAAATATTTAAGTCAGAACCAGATGATGGAAATAATGATGATAGAACGAAAATTTATAATGTATTTACGCTAATTCAAAATACAAATTATAAATTGAAGATACCAAATTCAAACAACTATAAAAATTTAAATAACTGTGAAGTCTGTCTATATTTCTGACATGAAGTATTGTAATTATTTACACTATTTAGATAAGGACAACAGCCGAACAATCTAAATAATCTGTGAGGTGTTTTAAGAGAGAACGGCAAGTGCGATACTGAAATCCAAACACTCATTGGGAGAGTGAAGGATGCTTATCAAAAGAAAAGCATAAGATATGGAAATCAGAGTGTTGAAAGCAAACACAAAAGGGAAAGTACAGGAAATTCTACATAAGGTAGTCAAGGAAAGCGAGAACGTCAAGTGTAAGAAGACAGAATGTATGGTTGTCAGCAAGAGGAAGAGGCCAAGTAAAGGAAAGAGAGAAGAAAGGACTAAACATCAATTGTAAAAAGACAGAATGTATGATTGTCAGCAAGAGGAAGAGGTCAAGTAAAGGAAAGAGAGAAGAAAGGACTAAACATCAATTGTAAGAAGACAGAATCTATGGTTGTCAGCAAGAGGAAGAGGCCAAGTAAAGGAAAGCGAGAAGAAAGGACTAAACATCAATTGTAAGAAGACAGAATGTTTGGCTGTCAGGAAGAGGAAGAGGCCAAGTAAAGGAAAGCGAGAAGAAAGGACTAAACATCAATTGTAAGGAGACAGAATGTTTGGCTGTCAGCAAAAGGAAGAGGCCAAGTAAAGGAAAGGGAGGAGAAAGGACTAAACATCAATTGTAAGAAGACAGAATGTATGGTTGTCAGCAAGAGGAAGAGGCGAAGTAAAGAAAGCGAGAAGAAAGGACTAAACGTCAATTGTAAGGAGACAAAATGTATGGTTGTCAGCGAGAGGAAGAGGCCAAGTAAAGGAAAGCGAGAAGAAAGGACTAAACATCAATTGTAAGAAGACAGAATGTATGGTTGTCAGCAAGAGGAAGAGGCCAAGTAAAGGAAAGAGAGAAGAAAGGACTAAACATCAATTGTAAGGAGACAGAATGTATGGTTGTCAGCAAGAGGAAGAGGCCAAGTAAAGGAAAGCGAGAAGAAAGGACTAAACATCAATTGTAAGGAGACAGAATGTATGGTTGTCAGCAAGAGGAAGAGGCCAAGTAAAGGAAAGCGAGAAGAAAGGACTAAACATCAATTGTAAGGAGACAGAATGTATGGTTGTCAGCAAGAGGAAGAGGCCAAGTAAAGGAAAGCGAGAAGAAAGGACTAAACATCAATTGTAAGGAGACAGAATGTATGGTTGTCAGCAAGAGGAAGAGGCCAAGTAAAGGAAAGCGAGAAGAAAGGACTAAACATCAATTGTAAGGAGACAGAATGTATGGTTGTCAGCAAGAGGAAGAGGCCAAGTAAAGGAAAGAGAGAAGAAAGGACTAAACATCAATTGTAAGGAGACAGAATGTATGGTTGTCAGCAAGAGGAAGAGGCCAAGTAAAGGAAAGAGAGAAGAAAGGACTAAACATCAATTGTAAGGAGACAGAATGTATGGTTGTCAGCAAGAGGAAGAGGCCAAGTAAAGAAAAGCGAGAAGAAAGGACTAAACATCAATTGTAAGGAGACAGAATGTTTGGCTGTCAGCAAAAGGAAGAGGCCAAGTAAAGGAAAGGGAGGAGAAAGGACTAAACATCAATTGTAAGGAGACAGAATGTATGGTTGTCAGCAAGAGGAAGAGGCGAAGTAAAGAAAGCGAGAATAAAGGACTAAACATCAATTGTAAGGAGACAGAATGTATGGTTGTCAGCAAGAGGAAGAGGCGAAGTAAAGAAAGCGAGAAGAAAGGACTAAACATCAATTGTAAGGAGACAGAATGTTTAGCTGTCAGCAAAAGGAAGAGGCCAAGTAAAGGAAAGGGAGGAGAAAGGACTAAACATCAATTGTAAGGAGACAGAATGTATGGTTGTCAGCAAGAGGAAGAGGCGAAGTAAAGAAAGCGAGAAGAAAGGACTAAACATCAATTGTAAGGAGACAGAATGTTTAGCTGTCAGCAAAAGGAAGAGGCCAAGTAAAGGAAAGGGAGGAGAAAGGACTAAACATCAATTGTAAGGAGACAGAATGTATGGTTGTCAGGAAGAGGAAGAGGCCAAGTAAAGGAAAGCGAGAAGAAAGGACTAAACATCAATTGTAAGGAGACAGAATGTATGGTTGTCAGCAAGAGGAAGAGGCCAAGTAAAGGAAAGCGAGAAGAAAGGACTAAACATCAATTGTAAGGAGACAGAATGTATGGTTGTCAGGAAGAGGAAGAGGCCAAGTAAAGGAAAGCGAGAAGAAAGGACTAAACATCAATTGTAAGGAGACAGAATGTATGGTTGTCAGCAAGAGGAAGAGGCCAAGTAAAGGAAAGCGAGAAGAAAGGACTAAACATCAATTGTAAGGAGACAGAATGTATGGTTGTCAGCAAGAGGAAGAGGCCAAGTAAAGGAAAGCGAGAAGAAAGGACTAAACATCAATTGTAAGGAGACAGAATGTATGGTTGTCAGCAAGAGGAAGAGGCCAAGTAAAGGAAAGCGAGAAGAAAGGACTAAACATCAATTGTAAGGAGACAGAATGTATGGTTGTCAGCAAGAGGAAGAGGCCAAGTAAAGGAAAGCGAGAAGAAAGGACTAAACATCAATTATAAGGAGACAGAATGTATGGTTGTCAGCAAGAGGAAGAGGCCAAGTAAAGGAAAGCGAGAAGAAAGGACTAAACATCAATTGTAAGGAGACAGAATGTATGGTTGTCAGCAAGAGGAAGAGGCCAAGTAAAGGAAAGCGAGAAGAAAGGACTAAACATCAATTGTAAGGAGACAGAATGTATGGTTGTCAGCAAGAGGAAGAGGCCAAGTAAAGGAAAGCGAGAAGAAAGGACTAAACATCAATTGTAAGGAGACAGAATGTATGGTTGTCAGCAAGAGGAAGAGGCCAAGTAAAGGAAAGCGAGAAGAAAGGACTAAAGATCAATTGTAAGAAGACAGAATGTTTGGCTGTCAGGAAGAGGAAGAGGCCAAGTAAAGGAAAGCGAGAAGAAAGGACTAAACATCAATTGTAAGGAGACAGAATGTATGGTTGTCAGCAAGAGGAAGAGGCCAAGTAAAGGAAAGGGAGGAGAAAGGACTAAACATCAATTGTAAGGAGACAGAATGTATGGTTGTCAGCAAGAGGAAGAGGCCAAGTAAAGGAAAGCGAGAAGAAAGGACTAAACATCAATTGTAAGGAGACAGAATGTTTAGCTGTCAGCAATAGGAAGAGGCCAAGTAAAGGAAAGGGAGGAGAAAGGACTAAACATCAATTGTAAGGAGACAGAATGTATGGTTGTCAGCAAGAGGAAGAGGCGAAGTAAAGAAAGCGAGAAGAAAGGACTAAACATCAATTGTAAGGAGACAGAATGTTTAGCTGTCAGCAAAAGGAAGAGGCCAAGTAAAGGAAAGGGAGGAGAAAGGACTAAACATCAATTGTAAGGAGACAGAATGTATGGTTGTCAGGAAGAGGAAGAGGCCAAGTAAAGGAAAGCGAGAAGAAAGGACTAAACATCAATTGTAAGGAGACAGAATGTATGGTTGTCAGCAAGAGGAAGAGGCCAAGTAAAGGAAAGCGAGAAGAAAGGACTAAACATCAATTGTAAGGAGACAGAATGTATGGTTGTCAGGAAGAGGAAGAGGCCAAGTAAAGGAAAGCGAGAAGAAAGGACTAAACATCAATTGTAAGGAGACAGAATGTATGGTTGTCAGCAAGAGGAAGAGGCCAAGTAAAGGAAAGCGAGAAGAAAGGACTAAACATCAATTGTAAGGAGACAGAATGTATGGTTGTCAGCAAGAGGAAGAGGCCAAGTAAAGGAAAGCGAGAAGAAAGGACTAAACATCAATTGTAAGGAGACAGAATGTATGGTTGTCAGCAAGAGGAAGAGGCCAAGTAAAGGAAAGCGAGAAGAAAGGACTAAACATCAATTGTAAGGAGACAGAATGTATGGTTGTCAGCAAGAGGAAGAGGCCAAGTAAAGGAAAGCGAGAAGAAAGGACTAAACATCAATTATAAGGAGACAGAATGTATGGTTGTCAGCAAGAGGAAGAGGCCAAGTAAAGGAAAGCGAGAAGAAAGGACTAAACATCAATTGTAAGGAGACAGAATGTATGGTTGTCAGCAAGAGGAAGAGGCCAAGTAAAGGAAAGCGAGAAGAAAGGACTAAACATCAATTGTAAGGAGACAGAATGTATGGTTGTCAGCAAGAGGAAGAGGCCAAGTAAAGGAAAGCGAGAAGAAAGGACTAAACATCAATTGTAAGGAGACAGAATGTATGGTTGTCAGCAAGAGGAAGAGGCCAAGTAAAGGAAAGCGAGAAGAAAGGACTAAAGATCAATTGTAAGAAGACAGAATGTTTGGCTGTCAGGAAGAGGAAGAGGCCAAGTAAAGGAAAGCGAGAAGAAAGGACTAAACATCAATTGTAAGGAGACAGAATGTATGGTTGTCAGCAAGAGGAAGAGGCCAAGTAAAGGAAAGGGAGGAGAAAGGACTAAACATCAATTGTAAGGAGACAGAATGTATGGTTGTCAGCAAGAGGAAGAGGCCAAGTAAAGGAAAGCGAGAAGAAAGGACTAAACATCAATTGTAAGGAGACAGAATGTATGGTTGTCAGCAAGAGGAAGAGGCCAAGTAAAGGAAAGCGAGAAGAAAGGACTAAACATCAATTGTAAGGAGACAGAATGTATGGTTGTCAGCAAGAGGAAGAGGCCAAGTAAAGGAAAGCGAGAAGAAAGGATTAAACATCAATTGTAAGGAGACAGAATGTATGGTTGTCAGCAAGAGGAAGAGGCCAAGTAAAGGAAAGCGAGAAGAAAGGACTAAACATCAATTGTAAGGAGACAGAATGTATGGTTGTCAGCAAGAGGAAGAGGCCAAGTAAAGGAAAGCGAGAAGAAAGGACTAAACATCAATTGTAAGGAGACAGAATGTATGGTTGTCAGCAAGAGGAAGAGGCCAAGTAAAGGAAAGCGAGAAGAAAGGACTAAACATCAATTGTAAGGAGACAGAATGTATGGTTGTCAGCAAGAGGAAGAGGCCAAGTAAAGGAAAGCGAGAAGAAAGGACTAAACATCAATTGTAAGGAGACAGAATGTATGGTTGTCAGCAAGAGGAAGAGGCCAAGTAAAGGAAAGCGAGAAGAAAGGACTAAACATCAATTGTAAGGAGACAGAATGTATGGTTGTCAGCAAGAGGAAGAGGCCAAGTAAAGGAAAGCGAGAAGAAAGGACTAAACATCAATTGTAAGGAGACAGAATGTATGGTTGTCAGCAAGAGGAAGAGGCCAAGTAAAGGAAAGCGAGAAGAAAGGACTAAACATCAATTGTAAGGAGACAGAATGTATGGTTGTCAGCAAGAGGAAGAGGCCAAGTAAAGGAAAGCGAGAAGAAAGGACTAAACATCAATTGTAAGGAGACAGAATGTATGGTTGTCAGCAAGAGGAAGAGGCCAAGTAAAGGAAAGCGAGAAGAAAGGACTAAACATCAATTGTAAGGAGACAGAATGTATGGTTGTCAGCAAGAGGAAGAGGCCAAGTAAAGGAAAGCGAGAAGAAAGGACTAAACATCAATTGTAAGGAGACAGAATGTATGGTTGTCAGCAAGAGGAAGAGGCCAAGTAAAGGAAAGCGAGAAGAAAGGACTAAACATCAATTGTAAGGAGACAGAATGTGTGGTTGTCAGCAAGAGGAAGAGGCCAAGTAAAGGAAAGCGAGAAGAAAGGACTAAACATCAATTGTAAGGAGACAGAATGTATGGTTGTCAGCAAGAGGAAGAGGCCAAGTAAAGGAAAGCGAGAAGAAAGGACTAAAGATCAATTGTAAGAAGACAGAATGTTTGGCTGTCAGGAAGAGGAAGAGGCCAAGTAAAGGAAAGCGAGAAGAAAGGACTAAACATCAATTGTAAGAAGACAGAATGTATGGCTGTCAGGAAGAGGAAGAGGCCAAGTAAAGGAAAGCGAGAAGAAAGGACTAAACATCAATTGTAAGGAGACAGAATGTATGGTTGTCAGCAAGAGGAAGAGGCCAAGTAAAGGAAAGGGAGGAGAAAGGACTAAACATCAATTGTAAGGAGACAGAATGTATGGTTGTCAGCAAGAGGAAGAGGCCAAGTAAAGGAAAGCGAGAAGAAAGGACTAAACATCAATTGTAAGGAGACAGAATGTATGGTTGTCAGCAAGAGGAAGAGGCCAAGTAAAGGAAAGCGAGAAGAAAGGACTAAAAATCAATTGTAAGGAGACAGAATGTATGGTTGTCAGGAAGAGGAAGAGGCCAAGTAAAGGAAAGCGAGAAGAAAAAGACCAAGTAAAGGAAAGCGAGAAGAAAGGACTAAACATCAATTGTAAGGAGACAGAATGTATGGTTGTCAGCAAGAGGAAGAGGCCAAGTAAAGGAAAGCGAGAAGAAAGGACTAAAACATCCATTGTATGGATGAACAGAATGTAAAGGATTGTCAAGCAAGAGGAAGAGGCCCCAAGTAAAAGGAAAGAATGTATGGTTGTCAGCAAGAGGAAGAGGCCAAGTAAAGGAAAGCGAGAAGAAAGGACTAAACATCAATTGTAAGGAGACAGAATGTATGGTTGTCAGCAAGAGGAAGAGGCCAAGTAAAGGAAAGCGAGAAGAAAGGACTAAACATCAATTGTAAGAAGACAGAATGTTTGGCTGTCAGGAAGAGGAAGAGGCCAAGTAAAGGAAAGCGAGAAGAAAGGACTAAACATCAATTGTAAAAAGACAGAATGTATGGTTGTCAGCATGAGAAAGAGGCCAAGTAAAGGAAAGCGAGAAGAAAGGACTAAACATCAATTGTAAGGAGACAGAATGTTTGGCTGTCAGCAAAAGGAAGAGGCCAAGTAAAGGAAAGGGAGGAGAAAGGACTAAACATCAATTGTAAGAAGACAGAATGTATGGCTGTCAGGAAGAGGAAGAGGCCAAGTAAAGGAAAGCGAGAAGAAAGGACTAAACATCAATTGTAAGGAGACATAATGTATGGTTGTCAGCAAGAGGAAGAGGCCAAGTAAAGGAAAGGGAGGAGAAAGGACTAAACATCAATTGTAAGGAGACAGAATGTATGGTTGTCAGCAAGAGGAAGAGGCCAAGTAAAGGAAAGCGAGAAGAAAGGACTAAACATCAATTGTAAGGAGACAGAATGTATGGTTGTCAGCAATAGGAAGAGGCCAAGTAAAGGAAAGCGAGAAGAAAGGACTAAACATCAATTGTAAGGAGACAGAATGTATGGTTGTCAGGAAGAGGAAGAGGCCAAGTAAAGGAAAGCGAGAAGAAAGGACTAAACATCAATTGTAAGGAGACAGAATGTATGGTTGTCAGCAAGAAGAAGAGGCCAAGTAAAGGAAAGCGAGAAGAAAGGACTAAACATCAATTGTAAGGAGACAGAATGTATGGTTGTCAGCAAGAGGAAGAGGCCAAGTAAAGGAAAGCGAGAAGAAAGGACTAAACATCAATTGTAAGGAGACAGAATGTATGGTTGTCAGCAAGAGGAAGAGGCCAAGTAAAGGAAAGCGAGTAGAAAGGACTAAATATCAATTGTAAGGAGACAGAATGTATGGTTGTCAGCAAGAGGAAGAGGCCAAGTAAAGGAAAGCGAGAAGAAAGGACTAAATATCAATTGTAAGGAGACAGAATGTATGGTTGTCAGCAAGAGGAAGAGGCCAAGTAAAGGAAAGCGAGAAGAAAGGACTAAACATCAATTGTAAGGAGACAGAATGTATGGTTGTCAGCAAGAGGAAGAGGCCAAGTAAAGGAAAGCGAGAAGAAAGGACTAAACATCAATTGTAAGTAGACAGAATGTATGGTTGTCAGCAAGAGGAAGAGGCCAAGTAAAGGAAAGCGAGAAGAAAGGACTAAAGATCAATTGTAAGAAGACAGAATGTTTGGCTGTCAGGAAGAGGAAGAGGCCAAGTAAAGGAAAGCGAGAAGAAAGGACTAAACATCAATTGTAAGGAGACAGAATGTATGGTTGCCAGCAAGAGGAAGAGGCCAAGTAAAGGAAAGGGAGGAGAAAGGACTAACCATCAATTGTAAGAAGACAGAATGTATGGCTGTCAGGAAGAGGAAGAGGCCAAGTAAAGGAAAGCGAGAAGAAAGGACTAAACATCAATTGTAAGGAGACAGAATGTATGGTTGTCAGCAAGAGGAAGAGGCCAAGTAAAGGAAAAGGAGGAGAAAGGACTAAACATCAATTGTAAGGAGACAGAATGTATGGTTGTCAGCAAGAGGAAGAGGCCAAGTAAAGGAAAGCGAGAAGAAAGGACTAAACATCAATTGTAAGGAGACAGAATGTATGGTTGTCAGCAAGAGGAAGAGGCCAAGTAAAGGAAAGCGAGAAGAAAGGACTAAACATCAATTGTAAAGAGACAGAATGTATGGTTGTCAGGAAGAGGAAGAGGCCAAGTAAAGGAAAGCGAGAAGAAAGGACTAAACATCAATTGTAAGGAGACAGAATGTATGGTTGTCAGCAAGAGGAAGAGGCCAAGTAAAGGAAAGCGAGTAGAAAGGACTAAATATCAATTGTAAGGAGACAGAATGTATGGTTGTCAGCAAGAGGAAGAGGCCAAGTAAAGGAAAGCGAGAAGAAAGGACTAAATATCAATTGTAAGGAGACAGAATGTATGGTTGTCAGCAAGAGGAAGAGGCCAAGTAAAGGAAAGCGAGAAGAAAGGACTAAACATCAATTGTAAGGAGACAGAATGTATGGTTGTCAGCAAGAGGAAGAGGCCAAGTAAAGGAAAGCGAGAAGAAAGGACTAAACATCAATTGTAAGGAGACAGAATGTATGGTTGTCAGCAAGAGGAAGAGGCCAAGTAAAGGAAAGCGAGAAGAAAGGACTAAATATCAATTGTAAGGAGACAGAATGTATGGTTGTCAGCAAGAGGAAGAGGCCAAGTAAAGGAAAGCGAGAAGAAAGGACTAAACATCAATTGTAAGGAGACAGAATGTATGGTTGTCAGCAAGAGGAAGAGGCCAAGTAAAGGAAAGCGAGAAGAAAGGACTAAACATCAATTGTAAGTAGACAGAATGTATGGTTGTCAGCAAGAGGAAGAGGCCAAGTAAAGGAAAGCGAGAAGAAAGGACTAAAGATCAATTGTAAGAAGACAGAATGTTTGGCTGTCAGGAAGAGGAAGAGGCCAAGTAAAGGAAAGCGAGAAGAAAGGACTAAACATCAATTGTAAGGAGACAGAATGTATGGTTGCCAGCAAGAGGAAGAGGCCAAGTAAAGGAAAGGGAGGAGAAAGGACTAACCATCAATTGTAAGAAGACAGAATGTATGGCTGTCAGGAAGAGGAAGAGGCCAAGTAAAGGAAAGCGAGAAGAAAGGACTAAACATCAATTGTAAGGAGACAGAATGTATGGTTGTCAGCAAGAGGAAGAGGCCAAGTAAAGGAAAGGGAGGAGAAAGGACTAAACATCAATTGTAAGGAGACAGAATGTATGGTTGTCAGCAAGAGGAAGAGGCCAAGTAAAGGAAAGCGAGAAGAAAGGACTAAACATCAATTGTAAGGAGACAGAATGTATGGTTGTCAGCAAGAGGAAGAGGCCAAGTAAAGGAAAGCGAGAAGAAAGGACTAAACATCAATTGTAAGGAGACAGAATGTATGGTTGTCAGGAAGAGGAAGAGGCCAAGTAAAGGAATGCGAGAAGAAAGGACTAAACATCAATTGTAAGGAGACAGAATGTATGGTTGTCAGCAAGAGGAAGAGGCCAAGTAAAGGAAAGCGAGTAGAAAGGACTAAATATCAATTGTAAGGAGACAGAATGTATGGTTGTCAGCAAGAGGAAGAGGCCAAGTAAAGGAAAGCGAGAAGAAAGGACTAAATATCAATTGTAAGGAGACAGAATGTATGGTTGTCAGCAAGAGGAAGAGGCCAAGTAAAGGAAAGCGAGAAGAAAGGACTAAACATCAATTGTAAGGAGACAGAATGTATGGTTGTCAGCAAGAGGAAGAGGCCAAGTAAAGGAAAGCGAGAAGAAAGGACTAAACATCAATTGTAAGGAGACAGAATGTATGGTTGTCAGCAAGAGGAAGAGGCCAAGTAAAGGAAAGCGAGAAGAAAGGACTAAACATCAATTGTAAGGAGACAGAATGTATGGTTGTCAGCAAGAGGAAGAGGCCAAGTAAAGGAAAGCGAGTAGAAAGGACTAAATATCAATTGTAAGGAGACAGAATGTATGGTTGTCAGCAAGAGGAAGAGGCCAAGTAAAGGAAAGCGAGAAGAAAGGACTAAATATCAATTGTAAGGAGACAGAATGTATGGTTGTCAGCAAGAGGAAGAGGCCAAGTAAAGGAAAGCGAGAAGAAAGGACTAAACATCAATTGTAAGGAGACAGAATGTATGGTTGTCAGCAAGAGGAAGAGGCCAAGTAAAGGAAAGCGAGAAGAAAGGACTAAACATCAATTGTAAGGAGACAGAATGTATGGTTGTCAGCAAGAGGAAGAGGCCAAGTAAAGGAAAGCGAGAAGAAAGGACTAAAGATCAATTGTAAGAAGACAGAATGTTTGGCTGTCAGGAAGAGGAAGAGGCCAAGTAAAGGAAAGCGAGAAGAAAGGACTAAACATCAATTGTAAGGAGACAGAATGTATGGTTGCAAGCAAGAGGAAGAGGCCAAGTAAAGGAAAGGGAGGAGAAAGGACTAAACATCAATTGTAAGAAGACAGAATGTATGGCTGTCAGGAAGAGGAAGAGGCCAAGTAAAGGAAAGCGAGAAGAAAGGACTAAACATCAATTGTAAGGAGACAGAATGTATGGTTGTCAGCAAGAGGAAGAGGCCAAGTAAAGGAAAGCGAGAAGAAAGGACTAAACATCAATTGTAAGGAGACAGAATGTATGGTTGTCAGCAAGAGGAAGAGGCCAAGTAAAGGAAAGCGAGAAGAAAGGACTAAACATCAATTGTAAGGAGACAGAATGTATGGTTGTCAGCAAGAGGAAGAGGCCAAGTAAAGGAAAGCGAGAAGAAAGGACTAAACATCAATTGCAAGAAGACAGAATGTATGGTTGCCAGCGAGAGGAAGAGGCCAAGTAAAGGAAAGCGAGAAGAAAGGACTAAAGATCAATTGTAAGAAGACAGAATGTTTGGCTGTCAGGAAGAGGAAGAGGCCAAGTAAAGGAAAGCGAGAAGAAAGGACTAAACATCAATTGTAAGGAGACAGAATGTATGGTTGCCAGCAAGAGGAAGAGGCCAAGTAAAGGAAAGGGAGGAGAAAGGACTAAACATCAATTGTAAGAAGACAGAATGTATGGCTGTCAGGAAGAGGAAGAGGCCAAGTAAAGGAAAGCGAGAAGAAAGGACTAAACATCAATTGTAAGGAGACAGAATGTATGGTTGTCAGCAAGAGGAAGAGGCCAAGTAAAGGAAAGGGAGGAGAAAGGACTAAACATCAATTGTAAGAAGACAGAATGTTTGGCTGTCAGGAAGAGGAAGAGGCCAAGTAAAGGAAAGCGAGAAGAAAGGACTAAACATCAATTGTAAAAAGACAGAATGTATGGTTGTCAGCATGAGAAAGAGGCCAAGTAAAGGAAAGCGAGAAGAAAGGACTAAACATCAATTGTAAGGAGACAGAATGTTTGGCTGTCAGCAAAAGGAAGAGGCGAAGTAAAGGAAAGGGAGGAGAAAGGACTAAACGTCAATTGTAAGGAGACAGAATGTATGGTTGTCAGCAAGAGGAAGAGGCCAAGTAAAGGAAAGCGAGAAGAAAGGACTAAACATCAATTGCAAGAAGACAGAATGTATGGTTGCCAGCGAGAGGAAGAGGCCAAGTAAAGGAAAGCGAGAAGAAAGGACTAAAGATCAATTGTAAGAAGACAGAATGTTTGGCTGTCAGGAAGAGGAAGAGGCCAAGTAAAGGAAAGCGAGAAGAAAGGACTAAACATCAATTGTAAGGAGACAGAATGTATGGTTGCCAGCAAGAGGAAGAGGCCAAGTAAAGGAAAGGGAGGAGAAAGGACTAAACATCAATTGTAAGAAGACAGAATGTATGGCTGTCAGGAAGAGGAAGAGGCCAAGTAAAGGAAAGCGAGAAGAAAGGACTAAACATCAATTGTAAGGAGACAGAATGTATGGTTGTCAGCAAGAGGAAGAGGCCAAGTAAAGGAAAGGGAGGAGAAAGGACTAAACATCAATTGTAAGAAGACAGAATGTTTGGCTGTCAGGAAGAGGAAGAGGCCAAGTAAAGGAAAGCGAGAAGAAAGGACTAAACATCAATTGTAAAAAGACAGAATGTATGGTTGTCAGCATGAGAAAGAGGCCAAGTAAAGGAAAGCGAGAAGAAAGGACTAAACATCAATTGTAAGGAGACAGAATGTTTGGCTGTCAGCAAAAGGAAGAGGCGAAGTAAAGGAAAGGGAGGAGAAAGGACTAAACGTCAATTGTAAGGAGACAGAATGTATGGTTGTCAGCAAGAGGAAGAGGCGAAGTAAAGAAAGCGAGAAGAAAGGACTAAAAATCAATTGTAAGAAGACAGAATGTTTGGCTGTCAGGAAGAGGAAGAGGCCAAGTAAAGGAAAGCAAGAAGAAAGGACTAAACATCAATTGTAAAAAGACAGAATGTATGGTTGTCAGCATGAGAAACAGGCCAATAAAGGAAAGCGAGAAGAAAGGACTAAACATCAATTGTAAGGAGACAGAATGTTTGGCTGTCAGCAAAAGGAAGAGGCCAAGTAAAGGAAAGGGAGGAGAAAGGACTAAACATCAATTGTAAGGAGACAGAATGTATGGTTGTCAGCAAGAGGAAGAGGCGAAGTAAAGAAAGCGAGAAGAAAGGACTAAACGTCAATTGTAAGGAGACAAAACGTATGGTTGTCAGCGAGAGGAAGAGGCCAAGTAAAGGAAAGCGAGAAGAAAGGACTAAACATCAATTGTAAGGAGACAGAATGTATGGTTGTCAGCAAGAGGAAGAGGCCAAGTAAAGGAAAGCGAGAAGAAAGGACTAAACATCAATTGTAAGGAGACAGAATGTATGGTTGTCAGCAAGAGGAAGAGGCCAAGTAAAGGAAAGCGAGAAGAAAGGACTAAACATCAATTGCAAGAAGACAGAATGTATGGTTGCCAGCGAGAGGAAGAGGCCAAGTAAAGGAAAGCGAGAAGAAAGGACTAAAGATCAATTGTAAGAAGACAGAATGTTTGGCTGTCAGGAAGAGGAAGAGGCCAAGTAAAGGAAAGCGAGAAGAAAGGACTAAACATCAATTGTAAGGAGACAGAATGTATGGTTGCCAGCAAGAGGAAGAGGCCAAGTAAAGGAAAGGGAGGAGAAAGGACTAAACATCAATTGTAAGAAGACAGAATGTATGGCTGTCAGGAAGAGGAAGAGGCCAAGTAAAGGAAAGCGAGAAGAAAGGACTAAACATCAATTGTAAGGAGACAGAATGTATGGTTGTCAGCAAGAGGAAGAGGCCAAGTAAAGGAAAGGGAGGAGAAAGGACTAAACATCAATTGTAAGAAGACAGAATGTTTGGCTGTCAGGAAGAGGAAGAGGCCAAGTAAAGGAAAGCGAGAAGAAAGGACTAAACATCAATTGTAAAAAGACAGAATGTATGGTTGTCAGCATGAGAAAGAGGCCAAGTAAAGGAAAGCGAGAAGAAAGGACTAAACATCAATTGTAAGGAGACAGAATGTTTGGCTGTCAGCAAAAGGAAGAGGCCAAGTAAAGGAAAGGGAGGAGAAAGGACTAAACATCAATTGTAAGAAGACAGAATGTTTGGCTGTCAGGAAGAGGAAGAGGCCAAGTAAAGGAAAGCAAGAAGAAAGGACTAAACATCAATTGTAAAAAGACAGAATGTATGGTTGTCAGCATGAGAAACAGGCCAATAAAGGAAAGCGAGAAGAAAGGACTAAACATCAATTGTAAGGAGACAGAATGTTTGGCTGTCAGCAAAAGGAAGAGGCCAAGTAAAGGAAAGGGAGGAGAAAGGACTAAACATCAATTGTAAGGAGACAGAATGTATGGTTGTCAGCAAGAGGAAGAGGCGAAGTAAAGAAAGCGAGAAGAAAGGACTAAACGTCAATTGTAAGGAGACAAAACGTATGGTTGTCAGCGAGAGGAAGAGGCCAAGTAAAGGAAAGCGAGAAGAAAGGACTAAACATCAATTGTAAGGAGACAGAATGTATGGTTGTCAGCAAGAGGAAGAGGCCAAGTAAAGGAAAGCGAGAAGAAAGGACTAAACATCAATTGTAAGGAGACAGAATGTATGGTTGTCAGCAAGAGGAAGAGGCCAAGTAAAGGAAAGCGAGAAGAAAGGACTAAACATCAATTGCAAGAAGACAGAATGTATGGTTGCCAGCGAGAGGAAGAGGCCAAGTAAAGGAAAGCGAGAAGAAAGGACTAAAGATCAATTGTAAGAAGACAGAATGTTTGGCTGTCAGGAAGAGGAAGAGGCCAAGTAAAGGAAAGCGAGAAGAAAGGACTAAACATCAATTGTAAGGAGACAGAATGTATGGTTGCCAGCAAGAGGAAGAGGCCAAGTAAAGGAAAGGGAGGAGAAAGGACTAAACATCAATTGTAAGAAGACAGAATGTATGGCTGTCAGGAAGAGGAAGAGGCCAAGTAAAGGAAAGCGAGAAGAAAGGACTAAACATCAATTGTAAGGAGACAGAATGTATGGTTGTCAGCAAGAGGAAGAGGCCAAGTAAAGGAAAGGGAGGAGAAAGGACTAAACATCAATTGTAAGAAGACAGAATGTTTGGCTGTCAGGAAGAGGAAGAGGCCAAGTAAAGGAAAGCGAGAAGAAAGGACTAAACATCAATTGTAAAAAGACAGAATGTATGGTTGTCAGCATGAGAAAGAGGCCAAGTAAAGGAAAGCGAGAAGAAAGGACTAAACATCAATTGTAAGGAGACAGAATGTTTGGCTGTCAGCAAAAGGAAGAGGCGAAGTAAAGGAAAGGGAGGAGAAAGGACTAAACGTCAATTGTAAGGAGACAGAATGTATGGTTGTCAGCAAGAGGAAGAGGCGAAGTAAAGAAAGCGAGAAGAAAGGACTAAAAATCAATTGTAAGAAGACAGAATGTTTGGCTGTCAGGAAGAGGAAGAGGCCAAGTAAAGGAAAGCAAGAAGAAAGGACTAAACATCAATTGTAAAAAGACAGAATGTATGGTTGTCAGCATGAGAAACAGGCCAATAAAGGAAAGCGAGAAGAAAGGACTAAACATCAATTGTAAGGAGACAGAATGTTTGGCTGTCAGCAAAAGGAAGAGGCCAAGTAAAGGAAAGGGAGGAGAAAGGACTAAACATCAATTGTAAGGAGACAGAATGTATGGTTGTCAGCAAGAGGAAGAGGCGAAGTAAAGAAAGCGAGAAGAAAGGACTAAACGTCAATTGTAAGGAGACAAAACGTATGGTTGTCAGCGAGAGGAAGAGGCCAAGTAAAGGAAAGCGAGAAGAAAGGACTAAACATCAATTGTAAGGAGACAGAATGTATGGTTGTCAGCAAGAGGAAGAGGCCAAGTAAAGGAAAGCGAGAAGAAAGGACTAAACATCAATTGTAAGGAGACAGAATGTATGGTTGTCAGCAAGAGGAAGAGGCCAAGTAAAGGAAAGAGAGAAGAAAGGACTAAACATCAATTGTAAGGAGACAGAATGTATGGTTGTCAGCAAGAGGAAGAGGCCAAGTAAAGGAAAGAGAGAAGAAAGGACTAAACATCAATTGTAAGGAGACAGAATGTATGGTTGTCTGCAAGAGGAAGAGGCCAAGTAAAGAAAAGCGAGAAGAAAGGACTAAACATCAATTGTAAGGAGACAGAATGTTTGGCTGTCACCAAAAGGAAGAGGCCAAGTAAAGGAAAGGGAGGAGAAAGGACTAAACATCAATTGTTAGGAGACAGAATGTATGGTTGTCAGCAAGAGGAAGAGGCCAAGTAAAGGAAATCGAGAAGAAAGGACTAAACATCAATTGTAAGGAGACAGAATGTATGGTTGTCAGCAAGAGGAAGAGGCCAAGTAAAGAAATGCGAGAAGAAAGGACTAGACATCAATTGTAAGGAGACAGAATGTATGGTTGTCAGCAAGAGGAAGAGGCCAAGTAAAGGAAAGCGAGAAGAAAGGACTAAACATCAATTGTAAGGAGACAGAATGTATGGTTGTCAGCAAAAGGAAGAGGCCAAGTAAAGGAAAGAGAGGAGAAAGGACTAAACATCAATTGTAAGGAGACAGAATGTATGGTTGTCAGCAAGAGGAAGAGGCCAAGTAAAGGAAAGCGAGAAGAAAGGACTAAACATCAATTGTAAAAAGACAGAATGTATGGTTGTCAGCATGAGAAAGAGGCCAAGTAAAGGAAAGCGAGAAGAAAGGACTAAACATCAATTGTAAGGAGACAGAATGTTTGGCTGTCAGCAAAAGGAAGAGGCCAAGTAAAGGAAAGGGAGGAGAAAGGACTAAACATCAATTGTAAGGAGACAGAATGTATGGTTGTCAGCAAGAGGAAGAGGCCAAGTAAAGGAAAGCGAGAAGAAAGGACTAAACATCAATTGCAAGAAGACAGAATGTATGGTTGCCAGCGAGAGGAAGAGGCCAAGTAAAGGAAAGCGAGAAGAAAGGACTAAACATCAATTGTAAGGAGACAGAATGTATGGTTGTCAGCAAGAGGAAGAGGCCAAGTAAAGGAAAGCGAGAAGAAAGGACTAAAAATCAATTGTAAGGAGACAGAATGTATGTTTGTCAGCAAGAGGAAGAGGCCAAGTAAAGGAAAGCGAGAAGAAAGGACTAAACATCAATTGTAAGGAGACAGAATGTATGGTTGTCAGCAAGAGGAAGAGGCCAAGTAAAGGAAAGAGTGAAGAAAGGACTAAACATCAATTGCAAGAAGACAGAATGTATGGTTGTCAGCGAGAGGAAGAGGCCAAGTAAAGGAAAGCGAGAAGAAAGGACTACACATCAATTGTAAGGAGACAGAATGTATGGTTGTCAGCAAGAGGAAGAGGACAAGTAAAGGAAAGCGAGAAGAATGGACTAAAAATCAATTGTAAGGAGACAGAATATATGGTTGTCAGCAAAAGGAAGAGGCCAAGTAAAGAAAAGCAAGAAGAAAGGACTAAACATCAATTGTAAGGAGACAGAATGTATCGTTGTCAGCAAGAGGAAGAGGCCAAGTAAAGGAAAGCGAGAAGAAAGGACTAAACATCAATTGCAAGAAGACAGAATGTATGGTTGTCAGCGAGAGGAAGATGCCAAGTAAAGGAAAGCGAGAAGAAAGGACTAAAAATCAATTGTAAGGAGACAGAATGTATGGTTGTCAGCAAGAGGAAGACGACAAGTAAAGGAAAGCGAGAAGAAAGGACTAAACATCAATTGTAAGGAGACAGAATGTATGGTTGTCAGCAAGAGGAAGAGGCCAAGTAAAGGAAAGAGTGAAGAAAGGACTAAACATCAATTGCAAGAAGACAGAATGTATTGTTGTCAGCGAGAGGAAGAGGCCAAGTAAAGGAAAGCGAGAAGAAAGGACTAAACATCAATTGTAAGGAGACAGAATGTATGGTTGTCAGCAAAAAAAGAGGCCAAGTAAAGAAAAGCAAGAAGAAAGGACTAAAAATCATTTGTAAGGAGACAGAATGTATGGTTGTCAGCAAGAGGAAGAGGCCAAGTAAAGGAAAGCGAGAAAAAAGGACTAAACATCAATTGTAAGAAGACAGAATGTATGGTTGTCAGCAAGAGGAAGAGGCCAAGTAAAGGAAAGAGTGAAGAAAGGACTAAACATCAATTGCAAGAAGACAGAATGTATGGTTGTCATCGAGAGGAAGAGGCCAAGTAAAGGAAAGCGAGAAGAAAGGACTAAACATCAATTGTAAGGAGACAGAGTGTATGGTTGTCAGCAAGAGTAAGAGGCCAAGTAAAGGAAAGCGAGAAGAAAGGACTAAACATCAATTGTAAGGAGACAGAATGTATGGTTGTCAGGAAAAGGAAGAGGCCAAGTAAAGAAAAGCAAGAAGAAAGGACTAAAAATCAATTGTAATTAGACAGAATGTATGGTTGTCATCAAGAGGAAGAGGCCAAGTAAAGGAAAGCGAGAAGAAAGGACTAAACATCAATTGTAAGAAGACAGAATGTATGGTTGTCAGCAAGAGGAAGAGGCCAAGTAAAGGAAAGAGTGAAGAAAGGACTAAACATCAATTGCAAGAAGACAGAATGTATGGTTGTCAGCGAGAGGAAGAGGCCAAGTAAAGGAAAGCGAGAAGAAAGGACTAAACATCAATTGTAAGGAGACAGAATGTATGGTTGTCAGCAAGAGGAAGAGGCCAAGTAAAGGAAAGCGAGAAGAAAGGACTAAACATCAATTGCAAGAAGACAGAATGTATGGTTGTCAGCGAGAGGAAGATGCCAAGTAAAGGAAAGCGAGAAGAAAGGACTAAAAATCAATTGTAAGGAGACAGAATGTATGGTTGTCAGCAAGAGGAAGACGACAAGTAAAGGAAAGCGAGAAGAAAGGACTAAACATCAATTGTAAGGAGACAGAATGTATGGTTGTCAGCAAGAGGAAGAGGCCAAGTAAAGGAAAGAGTGAAGAAAGGACTAAACATCAATTGCAAGAAGACAGAATGTATGGTTGTCAGCGAGAGGAAGAGGCCAAGTAAAGGAAAGCGAGAAGAAAGGACTAAACATCAATTGTAAGGAGACAGAATGTATGGTTGTCAGCAAGAGGAAGAGGCCAAGTAAAGGAAAGCGAGAAGAAAGGACTAAACATCAATTGTAAGGAGACAGAATGTATGGTTGTCAGCAAAAAAAGAGGCCAAGTAAAGAAAAGCAAGAAGAAAGGACTAACAATCATTTGTAAGGAGACAGAATGTATGGTTGTCAGCAAGAGGAAGAGGCCAAGTAAAGGAAAGCGAGAAAAAAGGACTAAACATCAATTGTAAGAAAACAGAATGTATGGTTGTCAGCAAGAGGAAGAGGCCAAGTAAAGGAAAGAGTGAAGAAAGGACTAAACATCAATTGCAAGAAGACAGAATGTATGGTTGTCAGCGAGAGGAAGAGGCCAAGTAAAGGAAAGCGAGAAGAAAGGACTAAACATCAATTGTAAGGAGACAGAGTGTATGGTTGTCAGCAAGAGTAAGAGGCCAAGTAAAGGAAAGCGAGAAGAAAGGACTAAACATCAATTGTAAGGAGACAGAATGTATGGTTGTCAGGAAAAGGAAGAGGCCAAGTAAAGAAAAGCAAGAAGAAAGGACTAAAAATCAATTGTAATTAGACAGAATGTATGGTTGTCATCAAGAGGAAGAGGCCAAGTAAAGGAAAGCGAGAAGAAAGGACTAAACATCAATTGTAAGAAGACAGAATGTATGGTTGTCAGCAAGAGGAAGAGGCCAAGTAAAGGAAAGAGTGAAGAAAGGACTAAACATCAATTGCAAGAAGACAGAATGTATGGTTGTCAGCGAGAGGAAGAGGCCAAGTAAAGGAAAGCGAGAAGAAAGGACTAAACATCAATTGTAAGGAGACAGAATGTATGGTTGTCAGCAAAAGGAAGAGGACAAGTGAAGGAAAGAAAGAAGAAAGGACTAATCATCAATTGTAAGAAGACAGAATGTATGGTTGTCAGCAAGAGGAAGAGGCCAAGTAAAGGAAAGAGTGAAGAAAGGACTAAACATCAATTGCAAGAAGACAGAATGTATGGTTGTCAGCGAGAGGAAGAGGCCAAGTAAAGGAAAGCGAGAAGAAAGGACTAAACATCAATTGTAACGAGACAGAATGTATGGTTGTCAGCAAGAGGAAGAGGCCAAGTAAAGGAAAGAGTGAAGAAAGGACTAAACATCAATTGCAAGAAGACAGAATGTATGGTTGTCAGCGAGAGGAAGAGGCCAAGTAAAGGAAAGCGAGAAGAAAGGACTAAACATCAATTGTAAGGAGACAGAGTGTATGGTTGTCAGCAAGAGTAAGAGGCCAAGTAAAGGAAAGCGAGAAGAAAGGACTAAACATCAATTGTAAGGAGACAGAATGTATGGTTGTCAGGAAAAGGAAGAGGCCAAGTAAAGAAAAGCAAGAAGAAAGGACTAAAAATCAATTGTAATTAGACAGAATGTATGGTTGTCATCAAGAGGAAGAGGCCAAGTAAAGGAAAGCGAGAAGAAAGGACTAAACATCAATTGTAAGAAGACAGAATGTATGGTTGTCAGCAAGAGGAAGAGGCCAAGTAAAGGAAAGAGTGAAGAAAGGACTAAACATCAATTGCAAGAAGACAGAATGTATGGTTGTCAGCGAGAGGAAGAGGCCAAGTAAAGGAAAGCGAGAAGAAAGGACTAAACATCAATTGTAAGGAGACAGAATGTATGGTTGTCAGCAAGAGGAAGAGGACAAGTAAAGGAAAGCGAGAAGAAAGGACTAAAAATCAATTGTAAGGAGACATAATATATGGTTGTCAGCAAAAGGAAGAGGACAAGTGAAGGAAAGAAAGAAGAAAGGACTAATCATCAATTGTAAGAAGACAGAATGTATGGTTGTCAGCAAGAGGAAGAGGCCAAGTAAAGGAAAGAGTGAAGAAAGGACTAAACATCAATTGCAAGAAGACAGAATGTATGGTTGTCAGCGAGAGGAAGAGGCCAAGTAAAGAAAAGCAAGAAGAAAGGACTAAAAATCAATTGTAAGGAGACAGAATGTATGGTTGTCAGCAAGAGGAAGAGGCCAAGTAAAGGAAAGCGAGAAGAAAGGACTAAACATCAATTGCAAGAAGACAGAATGTATGGTTGTCAGCGAGAGGAAGAGGCCAAGTAAAGGAAAGCGAGAAGAAAGGACTAAACATCAATTGTAAGGAGACAGAATGTATGGTTGTCAGCAAGAGGAAGAGGCCAAGTAAAGGAAAGCGAGAGGAAAGGACTAGACATCAATTGTAAGAAGACAGAATGTATGGTTGTCAGCGAGAGGAAGAGGCCAAGTGAAGGAAAGCGAGAAGAAAGGACTAAACATCAATTGTAAGGAGACAGAATGTATGGTTGTCAGCAAAAGGAAGAGGACAAGTGAAGGAAAGAAAGAAGAAAGGACTAATCATCAATTGTAAGAAGACAGAATGTATGGTTGTCAGCAAGAGGAAGAGGCCAAGTAAAGGAAAGAGTGAAGAAAGGACTAAACATCAATTGCAAGAAGACAGAATGTATGGTTGTCAGCGAGAGGAAGAGGCCAAGTAAAGGAAAGCGAGAAGAAAGGACTAAACATCAATTGTAACGAGACAGAATGTATGGTTGTCAGCAAGAGGAAGAGGCCAAGTAAAGGAAAGAGTGAAGAAAGGACTAAACATCAATTGCAAGAAGACAGAATGTATGGTTGTCAGCGAGAGGAAGAGGCCAAGTAAAGGAAAGCGAGAAGAAAGGACTAAACATCAATTGTAAGGAGACAGAGTGTATGGTTGTCAGCAAGAGTAAGAGGCCAAGTAAAGGAAAGCGAGAAGAAAGGACTAAACATCAATTGTAAGGAGACAGAATGTATGGTTGTCAGGAAAAGGAAGAGGCCAAGTAAAGAAAAGCAAGAAGAAAGGACTAAAAATCAATTGTAATTAGACAGAATGTATGGTTGTCATCAAGAGGAAGAGGCCAAGTAAAGGAAAGCGAGAAGAAAGGACTAAACATCAATTGTAAGAAGACAGAATGTATGGTTGTCAGCAAGAGGAAGAGGCCAAGTAAAGGAAAGAGTGAAGAAAGGACTAAACATCAATTGCAAGAAGACAGAATGTATGGTTGTCAGCGAGAGGAAGAGGCCAAGTAAAGGAAAGCGAGAAGAAAGGACTAAACATCAATTGTAAGGAGACAGAATGTATGGTTGTCAGCAAGAGGAAGAGGACAAGTAAAGGAAAGCGAGAAGAAAGGACTAAAAATCAATTGTAAGGAGACATAATATATGGTTGTCAGCAAAAGGAAGAGGACAAGTGAAGGAAAGAAAGAAGAAAGGACTAATCATCAATTGTAAGAAGACAGAATGTATGGTTGTCAGCAAGAGGAAGAGGCCAAGTAAAGGAAAGAGTGAAGAAAGGACTAAACATCAATTGCAAGAAGACAGAATGTATGGTTGTCAGCGAGAGGAAGAGGCCAAGTAAAGAAAAGCAAGAAGAAAGGACTAAAAATCAATTGTAAGGAGACAGAATGTATGGTTGTCAGCAAGAGGAAGAGGCCAAGTAAAGGAAAGCGAGAAGAAAGGACTAAACATCAATTGCAAGAAGACAGAATGTATGGTTGTCAGCGAGAGGAAGAGGCCAAGTAAAGGAAAGCGAGAAGAAAGGACTAAACATCAATTGTAAGGAGACAGAATGTATGGTTGTCAGCAAGAGGAAGAGGCCAAGTAAAGGAAAGCGAGAGGAAAGGACTAGACATCAATTGTAAGAAGACAGAATGTATGGTTGTCAGCGAGAGGAAGAGGCCAAGTGAAGGAAAGCGAGAAGAAAGGACTAAACATCAATTGTAAGGAGACAGAATGTATGGTTGTCAGCAAGAGGAAGAGGACAAGTAAAGGAAAGCGAGAAGAAGGGACTAAAAATCAATTGTAAGGAGACAGAATATATGGTTGTCAGCAAAAGGAAGAGGCCAAGTAAAGAAAAGCAAGAAGAAAGGACTAAACATCAATTGTAAGGAGACAGAATGTATGGTTGTCAGCAAGAGGAAGAGGCCAAGTAAAGGAAAGCGAGAAGAAAGGACTAAACATCAATTGCAAGAAGACAGAATGTATGGTTGTCAGCGAGAGGAAGAGGCCAAGTAAAGGAAAGCG
The DNA here is from genome assembly GCA_963932145.1 of Acanthosepion lycidas. Taxonomy (NCBI): domain Eukaryota; kingdom Metazoa; phylum Mollusca; class Cephalopoda; order Sepiida; family Sepiidae; genus Acanthosepion; species Acanthosepion lycidas. The sequence continues at coordinate 102,753,976 of OZ010585.1, forward strand.
AGAAGAAAGGACTAAACATCAATTGTAAGGAGACAGAATGTATGGTTGTCAGCAAGAGGAAGAGGCCAAGTAAAGGAAAGCGAGAAGAAAGGACTAAACATCAATTGTAAGGAGACAGAATGTATGGTTGTCAGCAAAAGGAAGAGGCCAAGTAAAGAAAAGCAAGAAGAAAGGACTAAAAATCAATTGTAATTAGACAGAATGTATGGTTGTCATCAAGAGGAAGAGGCCAAGTAAAGGAAAGCGAGAAGAAAGGACTAAACATCAATTGTAAGAAGACAGAATGTATGGTTGTCAGCAAGAGGAAGAGGCCAAGTAAAGGAAAGAGTGAAGAAAGGACTAAACATCAATTGCAAGAAGACAGAATGTATGGTTGTCAGCGAGAGGAAGAGGCCAAGTAAAGGAAAGCGAGAAGAAAGGACTAAACATCAATTGTAAGGAGACAGAATGTATGGTTGTCAGCAAGAGGAAGAGGACAAGTAAAGGAAAGCGAGAAGAAAGGACTAAAAATCAATTGTAAGGAGACAGAATATATGGTTGTCAGCAAAAGGAAGAGGCCAAGTAAAGAAAAGCAAGAAGAAAGGACTAAAAATCAATTGTAAGGAGACAGAATGTATGGTTGTCAGCAAGAGGAAGAGGCCAAGTAAAGGAAAGCGAGAAGAAAGGACTAAACATCAATTGCAAGAAGACAGAATGTATGGTTGTCAGCGAGAGGAAGAGGCCAACTAAAGGAAAGCGAGAAGAAAGGACTAAACATCAATTGTAAGGAGACAGAATGTATGGTTGTCAGCAAGAGGAAGAGGCCAAGTAAAGGAAAGCGAGAAGAAACGACTAAACATCAATTGTAAGAAGACAGAATGAATGGTTGTCAGCAAGAGGAAGAGGCCAAGTAAAGAAAAGCGAGAAGAAAGAACTAAACATCAATTGTAAGGAGACAGAATGTATGGTTGTCAGCGAGAGGAAGAGGCCAAGTAAAGGAAAGCGAGAAGAAAGGACTAAACATCAATTGTAAGGAGACAGAATGTATGGTTGTCAGCAAGAGGAAGAGGCCAAGTAAAGGAAAGCGAGAAGAAAGGACTAAACATCAATTGCAAGAAGACAGAATGTATGGTTGTCAGCGAGAGGAAGAGGCCAAGTAAAGGAAAGCGAGAAGAAAGGACTAAACATCAATTGTAAGGAGACAGAATGTATGGTTGTCAGCAAGAGGAAGAGGCCAAGTAAAGGAAAGCGAGAAGAAAGGACTAAACATCAATTGTAAGAAGACAGAATGAATGGTTGTCAGCAAGAGGAAGAGGCCAAGTAAAGAAAAGCGAGAAGAAAGGACTAAACATCAATTGTAAGGAGACAGAATGTTTGGCTGTCAGCAAGAGGAAGAGGCCAAGTAAAGGAAAGCGAGAAGAAAGGACTAAACATCAATTGTAAGGAGACAGAATGTATGGTTGTCAGCAAGAGGAAGAGGCCAAGTAAAAGAAAGCGAGAAGAAAGGACTAAACATCAATTGTAAGGAGACAGAATGTATGGTTGTCAGCAAGAGGAAGAGGCCAAGTAAAGGAAAGCGAGAAGAAAGAACTAAACATCAATTGTAAGGAGACAGAATGTATGGTTGTCAGCAAGAAGAAGAGGCCAAGTAAAGGAAAGCGAGAAGAAAGGACTAAACATCAATTGTAAGGAGACAGAATGTATGGTTGTCAGCAAGAGGAAGAGGCCAAGTAAAGGAAAGCGAGAAGAAAGGACTAAACATCAATTTTAAGAAGACAGAATGTATGGTTTTCAGCAAGAGGAAGAGGCCAAGTAAAGGAATGCGAGAAGAAAGGACTAGACATCAATTGTAAGGAGACAGAATGTATGGTTGTCAGCAAGAGGAAGAGGCCAAGTAAAGGAAAGCGAGAAGAAATGACTAAACTTCAATTGTAAGGAGACAGAATGTATGGTTGTCAGCAAGAGGAAGAGGTCAAGTAAAGGAAAGCGAGAAGAAAGGACTAAACATCAATTGTAAGGAGACAGAATGTATGGTTGTCAGCAAGAGGAAGAGGCCAAGTAAAGGAAAGCGAGAAGAAAGGACTAAACAACAATTGTAAGGAGACAGAATGTATGGTTGTCAGCAAGAGGAAGAGGCCAAGTAAAAGGAAAGCGAGAAGAAAGGACTAAACATCAATTGTAAGGAGACAGAATGTATGGTTGTCAGCAAGAGGAAGAGGCCAAGTAAAGGAAAGCGAGAAGAAAGGACTAAACATCAATTGTAAGGAGACAGAATGTATGGTTGTCAGCAAGAGGAAGAGGACAAGTAAAGGAAAGCGAGAAGAAAGGACTAAAAATCAATTGTAAGGAGACAGAATATATGGTTGTCAGCAAAAGGAAGAGGCCAAGTAAAGAAAAGCAAGAAGAAAGGACTAAAAATCAATTGTAAGGAGACAGAATGTATGGTTGTCAGCAAGAGGAAGAGGCCAAGTAAAGGAAAGCGAGAAGAAAGGACTAAACATCAATTGGAAGAAGACAGAATGTATGGTTGTCAGCGAGAGGAAGAGGCCAAGTAAAGGAAAGCGAGAAGAAAGGACTAAACATCAATTGTAAGGAGACAGAATGTATGGTTGTCAGCAAGAGGAAGAGGCCAAGTAAAGGAAAGCGAGAAGAAAGGACTAAACATCAATTGCAAGAAGACAGAATGAATGGTTGTCAGCAAGAGGAAGAGGCCAAGTAAAGGAAAGCGAGAAGAAAGGACTAAACATCAATTGTAAGAAGACAGAATGAATGGTTGTCAGCAAGAGGAAGAGGCCAAGTAAAGAAAAGCGAGAAGAAAGGACTAAACATCAATTGTAAGGAGACAGAATGTTTGGCTGTCAGCAAGAGGAAGAGGCCAAGTAAAGGAAAGCGTGAAGAAAGGACTAAACATCAATTGTAAGGAGACAGAATGTATGGTTGTCAGCAAGAGGAAGAGGCCAAGTAAAGGAAAGCGAGAAGAAAGGACTAAACATCAATTGCAAGAAGACAGAATGTATGGTTGTCAGCGAGAGGAAGATGCCAAGTAAAGGAAAGCGAGAAGAAAGGACTAAACATCAATTGTAAGGAGACAGAATGTATGGTTGTCAGCAAGAGGAAGAGGCCAAGTAAAGGAAAGCGAGAAGAAAGGACTAAACATCAATTGCATGAAGACAGAATGTATGGTTGTCAGCGAGAGGAAGAGGCCAAGTAAAGGAAAGCGAGAAGAAAGGACTAAACATCAATTGTAAGGAGACAGAATGTATGGTTGTCAGCAAGAGGAAGAGGCCAAGTAAAGGAAAGCGAGAAGAAAGGACTAAACATCAATTGCAAGAAGACAGAATGTATGGTTGTCAGCGAGAGGAAGAGGCCAAGTAAAGGAAAGCGAGAAGAAAGGACTAAACATCAATTGTAAGAAGACAGAATGAATGGTTGTCAGCAAGAGGAAGAGGCCAAGTAAAGAAAAGCGAGAAGAAAGGACTAAACATCAATTGTAAGGAGACAGAATGTTTGGCTGTCAGCAAGAGGAAGAGGCCAAGTAAAGGAAAGCGAGAAGAAAGGACTAAACATCAATTGTAAGGAGACAGAATGTATGGTTGTCAGCAAGAGGAAGAGGCCAAGTAAAGAAAAGCGAGAAGAAAGGACTAAACATCAATTGTAAGGAGACAGAATGTTTGGCTGTCAGCAAGAGGAAGAGGCCAAGTAAAGGAAAGCGAGAAGAAAGGACTAAACATCAATTGTAAGGAGACAGAATGTATGGTTGTCAGCAAGAGGAAGAGGCCAAGTAAAGGAAAGCGAGAAGAAAGGACTAAACATCAATTGTAAGGAGACAGAATGTATGGTTGTCAGCAAGAGGAAGAGGCCAAGTAAAGGAAAGCGAGAAGAAAGGACTAAACATCAATTGCAAGAAGACAGAATGTATGGTTGTCAGCGAGAGGAAGAGGCCAAGTAAAGGAAAGCGAGAAGAAAGGACTAAACATCAATTGTAAGGAGACAGAATGTATGGTTGTCAGCAAGAGGAAGAGGCCAAGTAAAGGAAAGCGAGAAGAAAGGACTAAACTTCAATTGTAAGGAGACAGAATGTATGCTTGTCAGCAAGAGGAAGAGGCCAAGTAAAGGAAAGCGAGAAGAAAGGACTAAACATCAATTGTAAGGAGACAGAATGTATGGTTGTCAGCAAGAGGAAGAGGCCAATTAAAGGAAAGCGAGAAGAAAGGACTAAACATCAATTGTAAGGAGACAGAATGTATGGTTGTCAGCAAGAGGAAGAGGCCAAGTAAAGGAAAGCGAGAAGAAAGGACTAAACATCAATTGCAAGAAGACAGAATGTATGGTTGTCAGCGAGAGGAAGAGGCCAAGTAAAGGAAAGCGAGAAGAAAGGACTAAACATCAATTGTAAGGAGACAGAATGTATGGTTGTCAGCAAGAGGAAGAGGCCAAGTAAAGGAAAGCGAGAAGAAAGGACTAAACATCAATTGTAAGGAGACAGAATGTATGGTTGTCAGCAAGAGGAAGAGGCCAAGTAAAGGAAAGCGAGAAGAAAGAACTAAACATCAATTGTAAGGAGACAGAATGTATGGTTGTCAGCAAGAGGAAGAGGCCAAGTAAAGGAAAGCGAGAAGAAAGGACTAAACATCAATTGTAAGGAGACAGAATGTATGGTTGTCAGCAAGAGGAAGAGGCCAAGTAAAGGAAAGCGAGAAGAAAGGACTAAACATCAATTGCAAGAAGACAGAATGTATGGTTGTCAGCGAGAGGAAGAGGCCAAGTAAAGGAAAGCGAGAAGAAAGGACTAAACATCAATTGTAAGGAGACAGAATGTATGGTTGTCAGCAAGAGGAAGAGTCCAAGTAAAGGAAAGCGAGAAGAAAGGACTAAACATCAATTGTAAGGAGACAGAATGTATGGTTGTCAGCAAGAGGAAGAGGCCAAGTAAAGGAAAGCGAGAAGAAAGGACTAAACATCAATTGTAAGGAGACAGAATGTATGGTTGTCAGCAAGAGGAAGAGGCCAAGTAAAGGAAAGCGAGAAGAAAGAACTAAACATCAATTGTAAGGAGACAGAATGTATGGTTGTCAGCAAGAGGAAGAGGCCAAGTAAAGGAAAGCGAGAAGAAAGGACTAAACATCAATTGTAAGGAGACAGAATGTATGGTTGTCAGCAAGAGGAAGAGGCCAAGTAAAGGAAAGCGAGAAGAAAGGACTAAACATCAATTGTAAGGAGACAGAATGTATGGTTGTCAGCGAGAGGAAGAGGCCAAGTAAAGGAAAGCGAGAAGAAAGGACTAAACATCAATTGTAAGGAGACAGAATGTATGGTTGTCAGCAAGAGGAAGAGGCCAAGCAAAGGAAAGCGAGAAGAAAGGACTAAACATCAATTGTAAGGAGACAGAATGTATGGTTGTCAGCAAGAGGAAGAGGCCAAGTAAAGGAAAGCGAGAAGAAAGAACTAAACATCAATTGTAAGGAGACAGAATGTATGGTTGTCAGCAAGAGGAAGAGGCCAAGTAAAGGAAAGCGAGAAGAAAGGACTAAACATCAATTGTAAGGAGACAGAATGTATGGTTGTCAGCAAGAGGAAGAGGACAAGTAAAGGAAAGCGAGAAGAAAGGACTAAAAATCAATTGTAAGGAGACAGAATATATGGTTGTCAGCAAAAGGAAGAGGCCAAGTAAAGAAAAGCAAGAAGAAAGGACTAAAAATCAATTGTAAGGAGACAGAATGTATGGTTGTCAGCAAGAGGAAGAGGCCAAGTAAAGGAAAGCGAGAAGAAAGGACTAAACATCAATTGCAAGAAGACAGAATGCATGGTTGTCAGCGAGAGGAAGAGGCCAAGTAAAGGAAAGCGAGAAGAAAGGACTAAACATCAATTGTAAGGAGACAGAATGTATGGTTGTCAGCAAGAGGAAGAGGCCAAGTAAAGGAAAGCGAGAAGAAAGGACTAAACATCAATTGTAAGGAGACAGAATGTATGGTTGTCAGCAAGAGGAAGAGGCCAAGTAAAGGAAAGCGAGAAGAAAGGACTAAACATCAATTGCAAGAAGACAGAATGTATGGTTGTCAGCGAGAGGAAGAGGCCAAGTAAAGGAAAGCGAGAAGAAAGGACTAAACATCAATTGTAAGGAGACAGAATGTATGGTTGTCAGAAAGAGGAAGAGGCCAAGTAAAGGAAAGCGAGAAGAAAGGACTAAACTTCAATTGTAAGGAGACAGAATGTATGGTTATCAGCAAGAGGAAGAGGCCAAGTAAAGGAAAGCGAGAAGAAAGGACTAAACATCAATTGTAAGGAGACAGAATGTATGGTTGTCAGCAAGAGGAAGAGGCCAAGTAAAGGAAAGCGAGAAGAAATGACTAAACATCAATTGTAAGGAGACAGAATGTATGGTTGTCAGCAAGAGGAAGAGGCCAAGTAAAGGAAAGCGAGAAGAAAGGACTAAACATCAATTGCAAGAAGACAGAATGTATGGTTGTCAGCGAGAGGAAGAGGCCAAGTAAAGGAAAGCGAGAAGAAAGGACTAAACATCAATTGTAAGGAGACAGAATGTATGGTTGTCAGCAAGAGGAAGAGGCCAAGTAAAGGAAAGCGAGAAGAAAGGACTAAACATCAATTGTAAGGAGACAGAATGTATGGTTGTCAGCAAGAGGAAGAGGCCAAGTAAAGGAATGCGAGAAGAAAGAACTAAACATCAATTGTAAGGAGACAGAATGTATGGTTGTCAGCAAGAGGAAGAGGCCAAGTAAAGGAAAGCGAGAAGAAAGGACTAAACATCAATTGTAAGGAGACAGAATGTATGGTGGTCAGCAAGAGGAAGAGGCCAAGTAAAGGAAAGCGAGAAGAAAGGACTAAACATCAATTGCAAGAAGACAGAATGTATGGTTGTCAGCGAGAGGAAGAGGCCAAGTAAAGGAAAGCGAGAAGAAAGGACTAAACATCAATTGTAAGGAGACAGAATGTATGGTTGTCAGCAAGAGGAAGAGGCCAAGTAAAGGAAAGCGAGAAGAAAGGACTAAACATCAATTGTAAGGAGACAGAATGTATGGTTGTCAGCAAGAGGAAGAGGACAAGTAAAGGAAAGCGAGAAGAAAGGACTAAAAATCAATTGTAAGGAGACAGAATATATGGTTGTCAGCAAAAGGAAGAGGCCAAGTAAAGAAAAGCAAGAAGAAAGGACTAAAAATCAATTGTAAGGAGACAGAATGTATGGTTGTCAGCAAGAGGAAGAGGCCAAGTAAAGGAAAGCGAGAAGAAAGGACTAAACATCAATTGCAAGAAGACAGAATGTATGGTTGTCAGCGAGAGGAAGAGGCCAAGTAAAGGAAAGCGAGAAGAAAGGACTAAACATCAATTGTAAGGAGACAGAATGTATGGTTGTCAGCAAGAGGAAGAGGCCAAGTAAAGGAAAGCGAGAAGAAAGGACTAAACATCAATTGTAAGAAGACAGAATGAATGGTTGTCAGCAAGAGGAAGAGGCCAAGTAAAGAAAAGCGAGAAGAAAGGACTAAACATCAATTGTAAGGAGACAGAATGTTTGGCTGTCAGCAAGAGGAAGAGGCCAAGTAAAAGAAAGCGAGAAGAAATGACTAAACATCAATTGTAAGGAGACAGAATGTATGGTTGTCAGCAAGAGGAAGAGGCCAAGTAAAGGAAAGCGAGAAGAAAGGACTAAACATCAATTGTAAGGAGACAGAATGTATGGTTGTCAGCAAGAGGAAGAGGCCAAGTAAAGGAAAGCGAGAAGAAAGGACTAAACATCAATTGCAAGAAGACAGAATGTATGGTTGTCAGCGAGAGGAAGAGGCCAAGTAAAGGAAAGCGAGAAGAAAGGACTAAACATCAATTGTAAGGAGACAGAATGTATGGTTGTCAGCAAGAGGAAGAGGCCAAGTAAAGGAAAGCGAGAAGAAAGGACTAAACATCAATTGTAAGGAGACAGAATGTATGGTTGTCAGCAAGAGGAAGAGGACAAGTAAAGGAAAGCGAGAAGAACGGACTAAAAATCAATTGTAAGGAGACAGAATATATGGTTGTCAGCAAAAGGAAGAGGCCAAGTAAAGAAAAGCAAGAAGAAAGGACTAAAAATCAATTGTAAGGAGACAGAATGTATGGTTGTCAGCAAGAGGAAGAGGCCAAGTAAAGGAAAGCGAGAAGAAAGGACTAAACATCAATTGCAAGAAGACAGAATGTATGGTTGTCAGCGAGAGGAAGAGGCCAAGTAAAGGAAAGCGAGAAGAAAGGACTAAACATCAATTGTAAGGAGACAGAATGTATGGTTGTCAGCAAGAGGAAGAGGCCAAGTAAAGGAAAGCGAGAAGAAAGGACTAAACATCAATTGTAAGAAGACAGAATAAATGGTTGTCAGCAAGAGGAAGAGGCCAAGTAAAGAAAAGCGAGAAGAAAGGACTAAACATCAATTGTAAGGAGACAGAATGTTTGGCTGTCAGCAAGAGGAAGAGGCCAAGTAAAAGAAAGCGAGAAGAAATGACTAAACATCAATTGTAAGGAGACAGAATGTATGGTTGTCAGCAAGAGGAAGAGGCCAAGTAAAGGAAAGCGAGAAGAAAGGACTAAACATCAATTGTAAGGAGACAGAATGTATGGTTGTCAGCAAGAGGAAGAGGCCAAGTAAAGGAAAGCGAGAAGAAAGGACTAAACATCAATTGCAAGAAGACAGAATGTATGGTTGTCAGCGAGAGGAAGAGGCCAAGTAAAGGAAAGCGAGAAGAAAGGACTAAACATCAATTGTAAGGAGACAGAATGTATGGTTGTCAGCAAGAGGAAGAGGCCAAGTAAAGGAAAGCGAGAAGAAAGGACTAAACTTCAATTGTAAGGAGACAGAATGTATGGTTGTCAGCAAGAGGAAGAGGCCAAGTAAAGGAAAGCGAGAAGAAAGGACTAAACATCAATTGTAAGGAGACAGAATGTATGGTTGTCAGCAAGAGGAAGAGGCCAAGTAAAGGAAAGCGAAAAGAAAGGACTAAACATCAATTGTAAGGAGACAGAATGTATGGTTGTCAGCAAGAGGAAGAGGACAAGTAAAGGAAAGCGAGAAGAAAGGACTAAAAATCAATTGTAAGGAGACAGAATATATGGTTGTCAGCAAAAGGAAGAGGCCAAGTAAAGAAAAGCAAGAAGAAAGGACTAAAAATCAATTGTAAGGAGACAGAATGTATGGTTGTCAGCAAGAGGAAGAGGCCAAGTAAAGGAAAGCGAGAAGAAAGGACTAAACATCAATTGCAAGAAGACAGAATGTATGGTTGTCAGCGAGAGGAAGAGGCCAAGTAAAAGAAAGCGAGAAGAAAGGACTAAACATCAATTGTAAGGAGACAGAATGTATGGTTGTCAGCAAGAGGAAGAGGCCAAGTAAAGGAAAGCGAGAAGAAAGGACTAAACATCAATTGTAAGAAGACAGAATGAATGGTTGTCAGCAAGAGGAAGAGGCCAAGTAAAGAAAAGCGAGAAGAAAGGACTAAACATCAATTGTAAGGAGACAGAATGTTTGGCTGTCAGCAAGAGGAAGAGGCCAAGTAAAGGAAAGCGAGAAGAAATGACTAAACATCAATTGTAAGGAGACAGAATGTATGGTTGTCAGCAAGAGGAAGAGGCCAAGTAAAGGAAAGCGAGAAGAAAGGACTAAACATCAATTGTAAGGAGACAGAATGTATGGTTGTCAGCAAGAGGAAGAGGCCAAGTAAAGGAAAGCGAGAAGAAAGGACTAAACATCAATTGCAAGAAGACAGAATGTATGGTTGTCAGCGAGAGGAAGAGGCCAAGTAAAGGAAAGCGAGAAGAAAGGACTAAACATCAATTGTAAGGAGACAGAATGTATGGTTGTCAGCAAGAGGAAGAGGCCAAGTAAAGGAAAGCGAGAAGAAAGGACAAAACATCAATTGCAAGAAGACAGAATGTATGGTTGTCAGCGAGAGGAAGAGGCCAAGTAAAGGAAAGCGAGAAGAAAGGACTAAACATCAATTGTAAGGAGACAGAATGTATGGTTGTCAGCAAGAGGAAGAGGCCAAGTAAAGGAAAGCGAGAAGAAAGGACTAAACTTCAATTGTAAGGAGACAGAATGTATGGTTGTCAGCAAGAGGAAGAGGCCAAGTAAAGGAAAGCGAGAAGAAAGGACTAAACATCAATTGTAAGGAGACAGAATGTATGGTTGTCAGCAAGAGGAAGAGGCCAAGTAAAGGAATGCGAGAAGAAAGGACTAAACATCAATTGCAAGAAGACAGAATGTATGGTTGTCAGCGAGAGGAAGAGGCCAAGTAAAGGAAAGCGAGAAGAATGGACTAAACATCAATTGTAAGGAGACAGAATGTATGGTTGTCAGCAAGAGGAAGAGGCCAAGCAAAGGAAAGCGAGAAGATAGGACTAAACATCAATTGTAAGGAGACAGAATGTATGGTTGTCAGCAAGAGGAAGAGGCCAAGGAAAGGAAAGCGAGAAGAAAGAACTAAACATCAATTGTAAGGAGACAGAATGTATGGTTGTCAGCAAGAGGAAGAGGCCAAGTAAAGGAAAGCGAGAAGAAAGGACTAAACATCAATTGTAAGGAGACAGAATGTATGGTTGTCAGCAAGAGGAAGAGGCCAAGTAAAGGAAAGCGAGAAGAAAGAACTAAACATCAATTGTAAGGAGACAGAATGTATGGTTGTCAGCAAGAGGAAGAGGCCAAGTAAAGGAAAGCGAGAAGAAAGGACTAAACATCAATTGTAAGGAGACAGAATATATGGTTGTCAGCAAGAGGAAGAGGCCAAGTAAAGGAAAGCGAGAAGAAAGGACTAAACATCAATTGTAAGGAGACAGAATGTATGGTTGTCAGCAAGAGGAAGAGGCCAAGTAAAGGAAAGCGAGAAGAAAGAACTAAACATCAATTGTAAGGAGACAGAATGTATGGTTGTCAGCAAGAGGAAGAGGCCAAGTAAAGGAAAGCGAGAAGAAAGGACTAAACATCAATTGTAAGGAGACAGAATGTATGGTTGTCAGCAAGAGGAAGAGGCCAAGTAAAGGAAAGCGAGAAGAAAGGACTAAACATCAATTGTAAGGAGACAGAATGTATGGTTGTCAGCAAGAGGAAGAGGCCAAGTAAAGGAAAGCGAGAAGAAAGGACTAAACATCAATTGTAAGGAGACAGAATGTATGGTTGTCAGCAAGAGGAAGAGGACAAGTAAAGGAAAGCGAGAAGAAAGGACTAAACATCAATTGTAAGGAGACAGAATATATGGTTGTCAGCAAAAGGAAGAGGCCAAGTAAAGAAAAGCAAGAAGAAAGGACTAAAAATCAATTGTAAGGAAACAGAATGTATGGTTGTCAGCAAGAGGAAGAGGCCAAGTAAAGGAAAGCGAGAAGAAAGGACTAAACATCAATTGGAAGAAGACAGAATGCATGGTTGTCAGCGAGAGGAAGAGGCCAAGTAAAGGAAAGCGAGAAGAAAGGACTAAACATCAATTGTAAGGAGACAGAATGTATGGTTGTCAGCAAGAGGAAGAGGCCAAGTAAAGGAAAGCGAGAAGAAAGGACTAAACATCAATTGTAAGGAGACAGAATGTATGGTTGTCAGCAAGAGGAAGAGGCCAAGTAAAGGAAAGCGAGAAGAAAGGACTAAACATCAATTGCAAGAAGACAGAATGTATGGTTGTCAGCGAGAGGAAGAGGCCAAGTAAAGGAAAGCGAGAAGAAAGGACTAAACATCAATTGTAAGGAGACAGAATGTATGGTTGTCAGAAAGAGGAAGAGGCCAAGTAAAGGAAAGCGAGAAGAAAGGACTAAACTTCAATTGTAAGGAGACAGAATGTATGGTTGTCAGCAAGAGGAAGAGGCCAAGTAAAGGAAAGCGAGAAGAAAGGACTAAACATCAATTGTAAGGAGACAGAATGTATGGTTGTCAGCAAGAGGAAGAGGCCAAGTAAAGGAAAGCGAGAAGAAATGACTAAACATCAATTGTAAGGAGACAGAATGTATGGTTGTCAGCAAGAGGAAGAGGCCAAGTAAAGGAAAGCGAGAAGAAAGGACTAAACATCAATTGCAAGAAGACAGAATGTATGGTTGTCAGCGAGAGGAAGAGGCCAAGTAAAGGAAAGCGAGAAGAAAGGACTAAACATCAATTGTAAGGAGACAGAATGTATGGTTGTCAGCAAGAGGAAGAGGCCAAGTAAAGGAAAGCGAGAAGAAAGGACTAAACATCAATTGTAAGGAGACAGAATGTATGGTTGTCAGCAAGAGGAAGAGGCCAAGTAAAGGAATGCGAGAAGAAAGAACTAAACATCAATTGTAAGGAGACAGAATGTATGGTTGTCAGCAAGAGGAAGAGGCCAAGTAAAGGAAAGCGAGAAGAAAGGACTAAACATCAATTGTAAGGAGACAGAATGTATGGTTGTCAGCAAGAGGAAGAGGCCAAGTAAAGGAAAGCGAGAAGAAAGGACTAAACATCAATTGTAAGGAGACAGAATGTATGGTTGTCAGCAAGAGGAAGAGGCCAAGTAAAGGAAAGCGAGAAGAAAGGAGTAAACATCAATTGTAAGGAGACAGAATGTATGGTTGTCAGCAAGAGGAAGAGGCCAAGTAAAGGAAAGCGAGAAGAAAGAACTAAACATCAATTGTAAGGAGACAGAATGTATGGTTGTCAGCAAGAGGAAGAGGCCAAGTAAAGGAAAGCGAGAAGAAAGGACTAAACATCAATTGTAAGGAGACAGAATGTATGGTTGTCAGCAAGAGGAAGAGGCCAAGTAAAGGAAAGCGAGAAGAAAGGACTAAACATCAATTGTAAGGAGACAGAATGTATGGTTGTCAGCAAGAGGAAGAGGCCAAGTAAAGGAAAGCGAGAAGAAAGAACTAAACATCAATTGTAAGGAGACAGAATGTATGGTTGTCAGCAAGAGGAAGAGGCCAAGTAAAGGAAAGCGAGAAGAAAGGACTAAACATCAATTGTAAGGAGACAGAATGTATGGTTGTCAGCAAGAGGAAGAGGCCAAGTAAAGGAAAGCGAGAAGAAAGGACTAAACATCAATTGTAAGGAGACAGAATGTATGGTTGTCAGCGAGAGGAAGAGGCCAAGTAAAGGAAAGCGAGAAGAAAGGACTAAACATCAATTGTAAGGAGACAGAATGTATGGTTGTCAGCAAGAGGAAGAGGCCAAGCAAAGGAAAGCGAGAAGAAAGGACTAAACATCAATTGTAAGGAGACAGAATGTATGGTTGTCAGCAAGAGGAAGAGGCCAAGTAAAGGAAAGCGAGAAGAAAGAACTAAACATCAATTGTAAGGAGACAGAATGTATGGTTGTCAGCAAGAGGAAGAGGCCAAGTAAAGGAAAGCGAGAAGAAAGGACTAAACATCAATTGTAAGGAGACAGAATGTATGGTTGTCAGCAAGAGGAAGAGGACAAGTAAAGGAAAGCGAGAAGAAAGGACTAAAAATCAATTGTAAGGAGACAGAATATATGGTTGTCAGCAAAAGGAAGAGGCCAAGTAAAGAAAAGCAAGAAGAAAGGACTAAAAATCAATTGTAAGGAGACAGAATGTATGGTTGTCAGCAAGAGGAAGAGGCCAAGTAAAGGAAAGCGAGAAGAAAGGACTAAACATCAATTGCAAGAAGACAGAATGCATGGTTGTCAGCGAGAGGAAGAGGCCAAGTAAAGGAAAGCGAGAAGAAAGGACTAAACATCAATTGTAAGGAGACAGAATGTATGGTTGTCAGCAAGAGGAAGAGGCCAAGTAAAGGAAAGCGAGAAGAAAGGACTAAACATCAATTGTAAGGAGACAGAATGTATGGTTGTCAGCAAGAGGAAGAGGCCAAGTAAAGGAAAGCGAGAAGAAAGGACTAAACATCAATTGCAAGAAGACAGAATGTATGGTTGTCAGCGAGAGGAAGAGGCCAAGTAAAGGAAAGCGAGAAGAAAGGACTAAACATCAATTGTAAGGAGACAGAATGTATGGTTGTCAGAAAGAGGAAGAGGCCAAGTAAAGGAAAGCGAGAAGAAAGGACTAAACTTCAATTGTAAGGAGACAGAATGTATGGTTATCAGCAAGAGGAAGAGGCCAAGTAAAGGAAAGCGAGAAGAAAGGACTAAACATCAATTGTAAGGAGACAGAATGTATGGTTGTCAGCAAGAGGAAGAGGCCAAGTAAAGGAAAGCGAGAAGAAATGACTAAACATCAATTGTAAGGAGACAGAATGTATGGTTGTCAGCAAGAGGAAGAGGCCAAGTAAAGGAAAGCGAGAAGAAAGGACTAAACATCAATTGCAAGAAGACAGAATGTATGGTTGTCAGCGAGAGGAAGAGGCCAAGTAAAGGAAAGCGAGAAGAAAGGACTAAACATCAATTGTAAGGAGACAGAATGTATGGTTGTCAGCAAGAGGAAGAGGCCAAGTAAAGGAAAGCGAGAAGAAAGGACTAAACATCAATTGTAAGGAGACAGAATGTATGGTTGTCAGCAAGAGGAAGAGGCCAAGTAAAGGAATGCGAGAAGAAAGAACTAAACATCAATTGTAAGGAGACAGAATGTATGGTTGTCAGCAAGAGGAAGAGGCCAAGTAAAGGAAAGCGAGAAGAAAAGACTAAACATCAATTGTAAGGAGACAGAATGTATGGTGGTCAGCAAGAGGAAGAGGCCAAGTAAAGGAAAGCGAGAAGAAAGGACTAAACATCAATTGCAAGAAGACAGAATGTATGGTTGTCAGCGAGAGGAAGAGGCCAAGTAAAGGAAAGCGAGAAGAAAGGACTAAACATCAATTGTAAGGAGACAGAATGTATGGTTGTCAGCAAGAGGAAGAGGCCAAGTAAAGGAAAGCGAGAAGAAAGGACTAAACATCAATTGTAAGGAGACAGAATGTATGGTTGTCAGCAAGAGGAAGAGGACAAGTAAAGGAAAGCGAGAAGAAAGGACTAAAAATCAATTGTAAGGAGACAGAATATATGGTTGTCAGCAAAAGGAAGAGGCCAAGTAAAGAAAAGCAAGAAGAAAGGACTAAAAATCAATTGTAAGGAGACAGAATGTATGGTTGTCAGCAAGAGGAAGAGGCCAAGTAAAGGAAAGCGAGAAGAAAGGACTAAACATCAATTGCAAGAAGACAGAATGTATGGTTGTCAGCGAGAGGAAGAGGCCAAGTAAAGGAAAGCGAGAAGAAAGGACTAAACATCAATTGTAAGGAGACAGAATGTATGGTTGTCAGCAAGAGGAAGAGGCCAAGTAAAGGAAAGCGAGAAGAAAGGACTAAACATCAATTGTAAGAAGACAGAATGAATGGTTGTCAGCAAGAGGAAGAGGCCAAGTAAAGAAAAGCGAGAAGAAAGGACTAAACATCAATTGTAAGGAGACAGAATGTTTGGCTGTCAGCAAGAGGAAGAGGCCAAGTAAAAGAAAGCGAGAAGAAATGACTAAACATCAATTGTAAGGAGACAGAATGTATGGTTGTCAGCAAGAGGAAGAGGCCAAGTAAAGGAAAGCGAGAAGAAAGGACTAAACATCAATTGTAAGGAGACAGAATGTATGGTTGTCAGCAAGAGGAAGAGGCCAAGTAAAGGAAAGCGAGAAGAAAGGACTAAACATCAATTGCAAGAAGACAGAATGTATGGTTGTCAGCGAGAGGAAGAGGCCAAGTAAAGGAAAGCGAGAAGAAAGGACTAAACATCAATTGTAAGGAGACAGAATGTATGGTTGTCAGCAAGAGGAAGAGGCCAAGTAAAGGAAAGCGAGAAGAAAGGACTAAACATCAATTGTAAGGAGACAGAATGTATGGTTGTCAGCAAGAGGAAGAGGACAAGTAAAGGAAAGCGAGAAGAACGGACTAAAAATCAATTGTAAGGAGACAGAATATATGGTTGTCAGCAAAAGGAAGAGGCCAAGTAAAGAAAAGCAAGAAGAAAGGACTAAAAATCAATTGTAAGGAGACAGAATGTATGGTTGTCAGCAAGAGGAAGAGGCCAAGTAAAGGAAAGCGAGAAGAAAGGACTAAACATCAATTGCAAGAAGACAGAATGTATGGTTGTCAGCGAGAGGAAGAGGCCAAGTAAAGGAAAGCGAGAAGAAAGGACTAAACATCAATTGTAAGGAGACAGAATGTATGGTTGTCAGCAAGAGGAAGAGGCCAAGTAAAGGAAAGCGAGAAGAAAGGACTAAACATCAATTGTAAGAAGACAGAATAAATGGTTGTCAGCAAGAGGAAGAGGCCAAGTAAAGAAAAGCGAGAAGAAAGGACTAAACATCAATTGTAAGGAGACAGAATGTTTGGCTGTCAGCAAGAGGAAGAGGCCAAGTAAAAGAAAGCGAGAAGAAATGACTAAACATCAATTGTAAGGAGACAGAATGTATGGTTGTCAGCAAGAGGAAGAGGCCAAGTAAAGGAAAGCGAGAAGAAAGGACTAAACATCAATTGTAAGGAGACAGAATGTATGGTTGTCAGCAAGAGGAAGAGGCCAAGTAAAGGAAAGCGAGAAGAAAGGACTAAACATCAATTGCAAGAAGACAGAATGTATGGTTGTCAGCGAGAGGAAGAGGCCAAGTAAAGGAAAGCGAGAAGAAAGGACTAAACATCAATTGTAAGGAGACAGAATGTATGGTTGTCAGCAAGAGGAAGAGGCCAAGTAAAGGAAAGCGAGAAGAAAGGACTAAACTTCAATTGTAAGGAGACAGAATGTATGGTTGTCAGCAAGAGGAAGAGGCCAAGTAAAGGAAAGCGAGAAGAAAGGACTAAACATCAATTGTAAGGAGACAGAATGTATGGTTGTCAGCAAGAGGAAGAGGCCAAGTAAAGGAAAGCGAAAAGAAAGGACTAAACATCAATTGTAAGGAGAAAGAATGTATGGTTGTCAGCAAGAGGAAGAGGACAAGTAAAGGAAAGCGAGAAGAAAGGACTAAAAATCAATTGTAAGGAGACAGAATATATGGTTGTCAGCAAAAGGAAGAGGCCAAGTAAAGAAAAGCAAGAAGAAAGGACTAAAAATCAATTGTAAGGAGACAGAATGTATGGTTGTCAGCAAGAGGAAGAGGCCAAGTAAAGGAAAGCGAGAAGAAAGGACTAAACATCAATTGCAAGAAGACAGAATGTATGGTTGTCAGCGAGAGGAAGAGGCCAAGTAAAGGAAAGCGAGAAGAAAGGACTAAACATCAATTGTAAGGAGACAGAATGTATGGTTGTCAGCAAGAGGAAGAGGCCAAGTAAAGGAAAGCGAGAAGAAAGGACTAAACATCAATTGTAAGAAGACAGAATGAATGGTTGTCAGCAAGAGGAAGAGGCCAAGTAAAGAAAAGCGAGAAGAAAGGACTAAACATCAATTGTAAGGAGACAGAATGTTTGGCTGTCAGCAAGAGGAAGAGGCCAAGTAAAGGAAAGCGAGAAGAAATGACTAAACATCAATTGTAAGGAGACAGAATGTATGGTTGTCAGCAAGAGGAAGAGGCCAAGTAAAGGAAAGCGAGAAGAAAGGACTAAACATCAATTGTAAGGAGACAGAATGTATGGTTGTCAGCAAGAGGAAGAGGCCAAGTAAAGGAAAGCGAGAAGAAAGGACTAAACATCAATTGCAAGAAGACAGAATGTATGGTTGTCAGCGAGAGGAAGAGGCCAAGTAAAGGAAAGCGAGAAGAAAGGACTAAACATCAATTGTAAGGAGACAGAATGTATGGTTGTCAGCAAGAGGAAGAGGCCAAGTAAAGGAAAGCGAGAAGAAAGGACAAAACATCAATTGCAAGAAGACAGAATGTATGGTTGTCAGCGAGAGGAAGAGGCCAAGTAAAGGAAAGCGAGAAGAAAGGACTAAACATCAATTGTAAGGAGACAGAATGTATGGTTGTCAGCAAGAGGAAGAGGCCAAGTAAAGGAAAGCGAGAAGAAAGGACTAAACTTCAATTGTAAGGAGACAGAATGTATGGTTGTCAGCAAGAGGAAGAGGCCAAGTAAAGGAAAGCGAGAAGAAAGGACTAAACATCAATTGTAAGGAGACAGAATGTATGGTTGTCAGCAAGAGGAAGAGGCCAAGTAAAGGAATGCGAGAAGAAAGGACTAAACATCAATTGCAAGAAGACAGAATGTATGGTTGTCAGCGAGAGGAAGAGGCCAAGTAAAGGAAAGCGAGAAGAATGGACTAAACATCAATTGTAAGGAGACAGAATGTATGGTTGTCAGCAAGAGGAAGAGGCCAAGCAAAGGAAAGCGAGAAGATAGGACTAAACATCAATTGTAAGGAGACAGAATGTATGGTTGTCAGCAAGAGGAAGAGGCCAAGGAAAGGAAAGCGAGAAGAAAGAACTAAACATCAATTGTAAGGAGACAGAATGTATGGTTGTCAGCAAGAGGAAGAGGCCAAGTAAAGGAAAGCGAGAAGAAAGGACTAAACATCAATTGTAAGGAGACAGAATGTATGGTTGTCAGCAAGAGGAAGAGGCCAAGTAAAGGAAAGCGAGAAGAAAGAACTAAACATCAATTGTAAGGAGACAGAATGTATGGTTGTCAGCAAGAGGAAGAGGCCAAGTAAAGGAAAGCGAGAAGAAAGGACTAAACATCAATTGTAAGGAGACAGAATATATGGTTGTCAGCAAGAGGAAGAGGCCAAGTAAAGGAAAGCGAGAAGAAAGGACTAAACATCAATTGTAAGGAGACAGAATGTATGGTTGTCAGCAAGAGGAAGAGGCCAAGTAAAGGAAAGCGAGAAGAAAGAACTAAACATCAATTGTAAGGAGACAGAATGTATGGTTGTCAGCAAGAGGAAGAGGCCAAGTAAAGGAAAGCGAGAAGAAAGGACTAAACATCAATTGTAAGGAGACAGAATGTATGGTTGTCAGCAAGAGGAAGAGGCCAAGTAAAGGAAAGCGAGAAGAAAGGACTAAACATCAATTGTAAGGAGACAGAATGTATGGTTGTCAGCAAGAGGAAGAGGCCAAGTAAAGGAAAGCGAGAAGAAAGGACTAAACATCAATTGTAAGGAGACAGAATGTATGGTTGTCAGCAAGAGGAAGAGGACAAGTAAAGGAAAGCGAGAAGAAAGGACTAAACATCAATTGTAAGGAGACAGAATATATGGTTGTCAGCAAAAGGAAGAGGCCAAGTAAAGAAAAGCAAGAAGAAAGGACTAAAAATCAATTGTAAGGAAACAGAATGTATGGTTGTCAGCAAGAGGAAGAGGCCAAGTAAAGGAAAGCGAGAAGAAAGGACTAAACATCAATTGTAAGGAGACAGAATGTATGGTTGTCAGAAAGAGGAAGAGGCCAAGTAAAGGAAAGCGAGAAGAAAGGACTAAACTTCAATTGTAAGGAGACAGAATGTATGGTTGTCAGCAAGAGGAAGAGGCCAAGTAAAGGAAAGCGAGAAGAAAGGACTAAACATCAATTGTAAGGAGACAGAATGTATGGTTGTCAGCAAGAGGAAGAGGCCAAGTAAAGGAAAGCGAGAAGAAATGACTAAACATCAATTGTAAGGAGACAGAATGTATGGTTGTCAGCAAGAGGAAGAGGCCAAGTAAAGGAAAGCGAGAAGAAAGGACTAAACATCAATTGCAAGAAGACAGAATGTATGGTTGTCAGCGAGAGGAAGAGGCCAAGTAAAGGAAAGCGAGAAGAAAGGACTAAACATCAATTGTAAGGAGACAGAATGTATGGTTGTCAGCAAGAGGAAGAGGCCAAGTAAAGGAAAGCGAGAAGAAAGGACTAAACATCAATTGTAAGGAGACAGAATGTATGGTTGTCAGCAAGAGGAAGAGGCCAAGTAAAGGAATGCGAGAAGAAAGAACTAAACATCAATTGTAAGGAGACAGAATGTATGGTTGTCAGCAAGAGGAAGAGGCCAAGTAAAGGAAAGCGAGAAGAAAGGACTAAACATCAATTGTAAGGAGACAGAATGTATGGTTGTCAGCAAGAGGAAGAGGCCAAGTAAAGGAAAGCGAGAAGAAAGGACTAAACATCAATTGCAAGAAGACAGAATGTATGGTTGTCAGCGAGAGGAAGAGGCCAAGTAAAGGAAAGCGAGAAGAAAGGACTAAACATCAATTGTAAGGAGACAGAATGTATGGTTGTCAGCAAGAGGAAGAGGCCAAGTAAAGGAAAGCGAGAAGAAAGGACTAAACATCAATTGTAAGGAGACAGAATGTATGGTTGTCAGCAAGAGGAAGAGGCCAAGTAAAGGAAAGCGAGAAGAAAGGAGTAAACATCAATTGTAAGGAGACAGAATGTATGGTTGTCAGCAAGAGGAAGAGGCCAAGTAAAGGAAAGCGAGAAGAAAGAACTAAACATCAATTGTAAGGAGACAGAATGTATGGTTGTCAGCAAGAGGAAGAGGCCAAGTAAAGGAAAGCGAGAAGAAAGGACTAAACATCAATTGTAAGGAGACAGAATGTATGGTTGTCAGCAAGAGGAAGAGGCCAAGTAAAGGAAAGCGAGAAGAAAGGACTAAACATCAATTGCAAGAAGACAGAATGTATGGTTGTCAGCGAGAGGAAGAGGCCAAGTAAAGGAAAGCGAGAAGAAAGGACTAAACATCAATTGTAAGGAGACGGAATGTATGGTTGTCAGCAAGAGGAAGAGGCCAAGTAAAGGAAAGCGAGAAGAAAGGACTAAACATCAATTGTAAGGAGACAGAATGTATGGTTGTCAGCAAGAGGAAGAGGCCAAGTAAAGGAAAGCGAGAAGACAGGACTAAACATCAATTGTAAGAAGACAGAATGTATGGTTGTCAGCAAGAGGAAGTGGCTAAGTAAAGGAAAGCAAGAAGAAAGGACTAAACCTCAATTTTAAGGAGACAGAATATATGGTTGTCAGCAAGAGGAAGAGACCAATAAAGGAAAGCAGTAAGAAAGGAATAAACATCAATTTTAAGAAGACAGAATGTATGGTTGTCAGCAAGAGGAAGAGGACAAGTAAAGGAAAGCGAGAAGAAAGGACTAAACATCAATTGTAAGGAGACAGAATGTATGGTTGTCAGCAAGAGGAAGAGGCCAAGTAAAGGAAAGCGAGAAGAAAGGACTAAACATCAATGTAAGGAGACAGAATGTATGGTTGTCAGCGAGAGGAAGAGGCCAAGTAAAGGAAAGCGTGAAGAAAGGACTAAACATCAATTGTAAGGAGACAGAATGTATGGTTGTCAGCAAGAGGAAGAGGCCAAGTAAAGGAAAGCGAGAAGAAAGGACTAAACATCAATTGTAAGGAGACAGAATGTATGGTTGTCAGCAAGAGGAAGAGGCCAAGTAAAGGAAAGCGAGAAGAAAGGACTAAACATCAATTGTAAGGAGACAGAATGTATGGTTGTCAGCAAGAGGAAGAGGCCAAGTAAAGGTAAGCGAGAAGAAAGGACTAAACTTCAATTGTAAGGAGACAGAATGTATGGTTGTCAGCAAGAGGAAGAGGCCAAGTAAAGGAAAGAGAGAAGAAAGGACTAAACATCAATTGTAAGGAGACAGAATGTATGGTTGTCAGCAAGAGGAAGAGGCCAAGTAAAGGAAAGCGAGAAGAAAGGACTAAACATCAATTGTAAGGAGACAGAATGTATGGTTGTCAGCAAGAGGAAACAGGCCAAGTAAAGGAAAGCGAGAAGAAAGGACTAAACATCAATTGTAAGGAGACAGAATGTATGGTTGTCAGCGAGAGGAAGAGGCCAAGTAAAGGAAAGCGAGAAGAAAGGACTAAACATCAATTGTAAGGAGACAGAATGTATGGTTGTCAGCAAGAGGAAGAGGCCAAGTAAAGGAAAGCGAGAAGAAAGGACTAAACATCAATTGTAAGGAGACAGAATGTATGGTTGTCAGCAAGAGGAAGAGGCCAAGTAAAGGAAAGCGAGAAGAAAGGACTAAACATCAGTTGTAAGGAGACAGAATGTATGGTTGTCAGCAAGAGGAAGAGGCCAAGTAAAGGAAAGCGAGAAGAAACGACTAAACATCAATTGTAAGAAGACAGAATGTATGGTTGTCAGCAGCAAGAGGAAGAGGCCAAGTAAAGGAAAGCGAGAAGAAAGGACTAAACATCAATTGTAAGAAGACAGAATGTATGGTTGTCAGCAAGAGGAAGAGGCCAAGTAAAGGAAAGCGAGAAGACAGGACTAAACATCAATTGTAAGAAGACAGAATGTATGGTTGTCAGCAAGAGGAAGTGGCTAAGTAAAGGAAAGCAAGGAGAAAGGACTAAACCTCAATTTTAAGGAGACAGAATATATGGTTGTCAGCAAGAGGAAGAGACCAATAAAGGAAAGCAGTAAGAAAGGAATAAACATCAATTTTAAGAAGACAGAATGTATGGTTGTCAGCAAGAGGAAGAGGCCAAGTAAAGGAATGCGAGAAGAAAGGACTAGACATCAATTGTAAGGAGACAGAATGTATGGTTGTCAGCGAGAGGAAGAGGCCAAGGAAAGGAAAGCAAGAAGAAAGGACTCAACATCAATTGTAAGAAGACAGAATGTATGGTTGTCAGCAAGAGGAAGAGGCCAAGTAAAGGAAAGAGAGAAGAACGGACTAAACATCAATTGTAAGAAGACAGAATGTATGGTTGTCAGCAAGAGGAAGAGGTCAAGTAAAGGAAAGCGAGAAGAAAGGACTAAACATCAATTGTAAGAAGACAGAATGTATGGTTGTCAGCAAGAGGAAGAGGCCAAGTAAAGGAAAGCTGGAAGAAAGGACTAAAAATCAATTTTAAGAAGACAAAATGTATGGTTGTCAGGAAGAGGAAGAGGCCAAGTAAAGGAAAGCGAGAAGAAAGGACTAAACATCAATTTTAAGAAGACAGAATGTATTGTATAAGGAAAGGGAGGAGAAAGGACTAAACATCAATTTTAAGAAGACAGAATGTATGGTTGTCAGCAAGAGGAAGAGGCCAAGTAAAGGAATGCGAGAAGAAAGGACTAGACATCAATTGTAAGAAGACAGAATGTATGGTTGTAGCAAGAGGAAGAGGTCAAGTAAAGGAAAGCGAGAAGAAAGGACTAAACATCAATTTTAAGAAGACAGAATGTATGGTTGTCAGCAAGAGGAAGAGGCCAAGTAAAGGAAAGCGAGAAGAAAGGACTAAACATCAATTGTAAGAAGACAGAATGTATGGTTGTCAGCAAGAGGAAGAGGTCAAGTAAAGGAAAGCGAGAAGAAAGGACTAAACATCAATTGTAAGAAGACAGAATGTATGGTTGTCAGCAAGAGCAAATGGCCAAGTAAAGGAAATCAAGAAGAAAGGACTAAACATCAATTGTATGAAAACAGAATGTATTGTTTTTCGCAAGGTGCCATCTACGTACCTTAACCATATAGTTGGCCTTAGAGATATAGATTCTAATGCCATTTCCTCAAAGTACTCCATGTATATATTCGCCATTGCTGGTGATAATGGCGAGCACATTGCTAAGCCCTCATCCTGTCGATATATGTGTGATCCCATTCTGAAGTGTGTTGTTTGTGTACAGAAAGTCAACATATACCCCAGTGAGCGAAATAAAGGGTTCAGTTCGACATTCCAACCACCTGAAGAAGGCTGGAGCGTACAACGGCTGAAACGTACGAAATGTACATAATACCTCATCTCAGAAATATAGAGTGATAAATATCGTTAGAAACAAAAAAGATTACCGAACTGTTATGTAATATTATGTGGCTGTCTATGCTGAACAATCTTTTTATAAATGAAGAAGAAATTTGAAGCAATAGAAATATGGTTCCACAGAAGGTGAATACCATGGACCCAACATTTGAGCAACGACGAAGTTTTAGATAAAATGGAAAAAAGTTCACTGATAACGTAACACCAGGAAGAGACAGTTGAAATTTCTAGGGCATTTAATAAGGAATGAGCGTTTTTCAATATTTGATATAGGGCAGATTGAAGTCATCAGGGACAGAGGGAAACAGCGCATAATCTGCCCAGTGAAGTTGAATTAATGGATAACGGAACATGGGTTTAGGAGAGATAGCAAAAAGACTGGATTTATTAAGAGCTACAAAGGGCAGGAAACTGTGGGGAGCCATGATCGCCAGCGTCTTGAAGGTTCATAGCACATACAAGAAGATGCTGCAAACAGTATAATAGTTGCGTCATCTGATGATTGCAGGTAGGCTTAGAATTACTGCTTTTAATTTAGTAGTACTATATTCATATAGCCAAAATATCTATTTATTTATACTATAAATATGAATAAATTTAATGAGTGAAATATTCAAGTAATTCTTAAAATCTTGCAATCCATATCATGGCCGACCTTAAAACAGAAGTATTTCATTCATACATGTTCGGTAGCTGTCTTATTTCATTCGTACCTGTTCGGTAGCTGTCGTATTTCATTCGTACCTGTTCGGTAGCTATCGCATTTCATTTGTACCTTTTCGGGAGGTGTCATAATTCATTCGTACCTGTTCGGTAGCTGTCGTATTTCATTCGTGAGTCGGTCAGTCAGTCGACTGGCTGATCGGTTAAACTCTCTGCCTTTGGGCGGGGAGGAACCCGAAGGAGGCTACGCCGAAGGGCGGATTCACTATCGGGGAGGTAAACTGATCCTGAAACCCGTTTATACGGGTTCAATGGGCATATTTTTGGCCGAGCCCACGGGCTCGGAGATCCCACGTTAAACCGGCCTTATACCACATGACGCCCTCGTGGAGGGGGTGTGACTGAATATCGTCGTATTTCATTCGTCACTCAGTGAGTCTGAGTTCAATCTGAAGTCGGACGACCGGCTGAACGGCTGACCGGTTGAACTCTCTGCCTTCGGGTGGGGAGGAACCCGAACGAGGCTACGCCGAAGGGCTGAGTCTCTTTCGGGGAGGTAAACCGTCCTTGAACCCGTTTATACGGGTTCAATGGGCATATTTTTCGCCGGGCCCACAGGGTCGGAGATCCCACGTTAAACCGGCCTTGTGCCACATGATGCCCTCGTTGTGGGGGGGGACTAAATATAGTCGTATTTCATTCGTACCTGTTCGATACCTGTCGTTTCACAGACAGCAAGGTAAGCAAATTTAAAATCTAAATGGTTTATTTCAAATACTATATTTATTAGAAACTAGCTTAAAAAAACCTTTAATGCTAACTCCTGCCCAGGGCTAATTGAACTTCCGGCCCTAAACTAAAGGGATCTCACGTTCAACTTAGAAAACAGCAATGGTAATTTTGAAGAAATAACTTTGAATTCCTTAATTCACTCAATAGAACTTCAAGATCTCACTTTAACTCTGATTCGCGCTATAAGTCCAATTCCGGCAAAAAGACCGATTTGGGCCGAAACTCCGATTTAGGCTAAAATTCTAATTCAGACTGAAAATTGAGTTCTTCAAATCACAAAATTCAAAATCTCATGTCACAAATCTTCTCAATTTAACTCTGATTTATTGATATTTTGAAGAAATAAAATTGATTTTCTCAATTTACAAAGTTTAGGAGATATTTTAAACCGAATTTAAAACAAAAAATCAAGTTCACAAAGTTTTCTTATTACTTTAATCTCAATATATATTAAATACTTTTAAGATCATTCATTTTTTTTTTTTTTTTTTTTTTTAGTTATTTTAAAATTTGAACTCAAATCGCAATGCTGGAAGTTCAAGCACCAGATAACTGGCTGATTTTCAGTCCTGAGATCATCCTGATTCCAAAAAGGTATAATATGTCTATGTAGAGCAGGTCTGGTCTGAGTTAGATAGGACACCAACATACAGACAGGATTTGCCGTTAATTTATTCTTTCTCTGTTACCCAATATTTGTAGCCAGACAGAAACGGAAGTTCGCCCAGTTGACACAGGTGTACATTTCAATTTCATTCAAATTGTGGGTCTATCTGTTTGCGTGTGTATTTTCATTTTAATTCCACGACAGGCATAAAATATTTCAATAAGATTTTTAAAAAGTTAAAAATTAAAAAAAAATTCTATTTATTACCGAATAAGTTCAATAAAATCTTATAATAATCTAACATTTTTAGGGTTTTAAAATACCCCACTCCCCCTGCCACCAGGTCTATGATTTTATTTTTCAGCCCAGGGTAGGGGTTGTCCAGATTGAATGGGAGGGTGTATTGTGCATACATTAACTGGCACAAGCAAATATAAGCTACTTTTGCACATGATAGACACACGCAGATACGTTGCATACGCGCATACAAAGTCACACGACAGTGTATGATCAGTCCTGGGTATGACGATAAACTACATCTGGAATCAAGGCCTTTGATCAGGAGATTGGAGGTTCTGAGGAACGTGCAACCACCTTTTAATTGCTGTTCTTCCCAGATCCCCCTGACCCGGGGTGGTAGCACCTGTTAGTGTCCCATCTATGGGTATAATATCTATGGGTAAATAGTGAAACTCAAAGCAAAACACTATAAAAGTATAAATATACATTTTTATTGTAAAAATACCATAAATATATTTTATATATACAAAAAATACCAATAATACACGCATACTAACAAATTGTAGCATCTTCATTCAAATCCGTTTGAAATACTACCAAACAACCAGCATAAAAGAACACTTTCATGATATTGAGCTATATAATACCAGACAATTTCTTAAATCAAACTATATTCCAAAATATAACTTCAACAAAACTACAATATAAAACACACATCCCCGCCTCTAGTAATCATGTATACACAAACATGTATATGCACAAAAGCTGAGTATTATCTACCATGTATTCTGTTGTGGAAGCAGAATAATATTTTTATTACTTCGAAGCTCTCAAGAAAATTAAATTTCGGGATTACATGACCCATAAGGAGTTGATATGCCGTTAAACAGACAAATCGATCAATCAATAAATGTTACTTAAGTGGTTTTATAATCTCACTTTATCTTTTTTTTTTATTATTAATTACAATTCTTATCTGTATTTTAAAATAGTTTTATAGCTTAACTTTTAATTTGTCTTTTATTATTAATTATTTTGGTTCCATATTCCTATATAATCTAGTAATAGGAGTTAAAAGTTATTTAGTAATTGATTTATTGCTATCACTACAGGTTTAAACATTCGTGCAGGGATAACAGGCATTCATTTGAACTTTCACACTCATAATGTATTTGATATACTTTTTTTCTGCATAGGTAAGACTAGCTTCTTTTCACTTTTACGAATTGTGTTTATTTCAGATTATTGTACGGTACTCATCATCGTATCCGTACAGATTCTTATTTCATTATACATCAAAAGTGGCAATGTTTCAATTCGCGTATCTTTTTTTCCCATGCTTTTTGATCTGTAAATGAAACGGAATCTGATTCGTCTACAGGAATTCTAGAGAATTTCGTCTAGAGAAAGCCAAAGGGTGAAACAAGAATACCGAGAAATTGATTTTTCGAAGTAAAGTCTCTTGCTTTCACGATTGATTTTTTTTTTTTTTACACACAATATACATTCTTATCTAAGATCAGTACGATTATGTCTGATCTGCGATAGCAGCTTAGTTTATCTATCGGTTTGCTCATGTCTTTTAAGTTTCTCAGAAAATAATGCCCGATTTTACAATAAACCTTTTGTGTTCTAATACATTATTATAATAGCTACACAAAAATATATTACTCATTCCTGATGATTAAACTCACGACTCTTTCAGAATTAAATTTAAAACATTATAAACCTCCCCCATCTTGAACAGGAAAAAAAAAGAAAAAAAGTGATGTACTTTTTGTATGAGTTCAAGTTTGGCCATAATGCTTCTAAAACTGCTACTACCATTAACAGAGCATTGATTGAAGGATCCACTTGTAATCGTACAGTACGGCGCTGGTTTCTGAAGTCCCATAGTCGGATACAAGTCTTGAAGATCCAGGTGGTAGAGGACATCAATCTGCAATTGACGCTCAACATCTTGACATTTTTTTTTTAAAACCAAAAGGCATTTCCTTAACAAGAAGATACAGAAACTGCATTGAAAGATTTCTTGGTGTCCGAAACTTTAGAATTTTATCGTAAAAGCAAAAAAAAAACAAAAAACCTTCGAACTCGGTGGCAGAAATGTATAGAATTTCAGGGTTCCTATTTTGACTGATTTAAACATTGTTAAATACATTAATTCAGAAATAAATATTGATTCTAAAATCGAACATTATTTTCCACTGTTGTCCGTCAAAGCTTTATCTATCTATCTATCTATCTATCTATCTATCTATCTATCTATCTATCTATCTATCACATTCTGTTCTCTTTCTGTTTCTCTCTCCACACACACACACACACACACACACACACACACACACACATATATATATATATATATATATATATATATATATATATATATATATATATATTATGGCATAAAAAGCAAGAAATTTTATATTATAGGCCATGATAGATTTAAAATAAAAACAAAAAAAATCTATCATGGCCTATAATATAAAATTTCTTGCTTTTTATGCCCTAATACGTTTCTGTACTGTTTCAAACATATTTAATATATATATATATATATATATATATATATATATATATATATATAGAGAGAGAGAGAGAGAGAGATAGAGAGATAGATATAGATATAGATATATATATATAGCACAAATTGTATTTCGCAAGAAAGAAAAAAAAGGTCTTTTTAATTCAATATTTTTAAAAAATATGAAAATAGAGCATTAATATCCCAAAATAAAATTAAATGTTCAAATTTATCATCCCAAACGAAGTTTCGTTTTGTATGGTATCCACTCGTCAAATATTCGATGATAAAACTGAATTTTACTATCTCATTTTTATTAATTGTTATATTTCTTTTAAAAATGAGTTATTTTTATTGGCTCTCAGCACAGAATCACGGATGGAAATTAGGTACATTCATTTTTTTACGATTCACATAGCCAAATGTTTTCAAATGATTTGGCCACTTTATATGAGATTATCTGGAGTATGCCTGTGATGTCTCTTGTCGTGCGAGTTGCCTTATTTTTAATAAACGTTTCCATCTGGTCATCATCAGCGGCAGCAAATCTGTATAGAGATGATACGAAGACTGAGACTACAGTTCGTAAATGTTTCGCAAGATTCCGGAAGTGGAAATTTTGATATGGAACACCGAGAACTTAAACCGAGAGAACTTTTCACAAAATCAAATATAATCCTAAATTAAATACGAATAATAAGAGGAATTGGAATCTGTAAATGGGGAAAAAAAATTTAGGGTTTGTTCATTATACAAGGTGAAACCATTTCATGTAGAACCATCAAATTTCGTATGCTTATTTATTAAACCCAGGAGATTTTAAAGTGAAAAAAAAATCATCATGTGGAAAAGAAGTGGCTAGGTCTTTTCTATTACAGTGTAACCCGGATATAAGAGACCCTGATATAAGAGAGATTTTATCAGGTCCCAAATTAGAGCCTGTGTTAATGTATATAAATTAGACCAAACCCGGATATAAGATAAACCCGGATATAAGAGACTTCGTCTCCGGTCCCGACAACTCTCTTATATCCGGATTTATCTTATATCCGGGTTTGGTCTAATTTATATACATTAACACAGGCTCTAATTTGGGACCTGAGAAAATCTCTCTTATATCCGTGTTTCTCTTATATCCGGGTCTCTTATATCCGGGTTACACTGTATTTGTCTTTAATAGTAATAATTACCGTTTCTAACCGTTCAGTGGTATAAAACAATTTATTTTATTAGTAATGAAAATTATTTGCGTGTTTTGAAGATGCCATATCACAGAAACCTTTTCCACACAAAATAAATTTTTACTTTTCATAGTATTTAATAAAAAGTTACCAGGAAAACAGTACCAGCTATTCATGACTGGTGTCATTAATAATAATGCTTTACTAATACGAATAATGTCAACAATAAATTCGTTGACACCAAAGATTGTAAAACACATTTCAAAGTTATTTATTTCACTTGTTTCCCATTGGCTTAATGCTTCTGGCAAAAATCGACGTCAGATCGAATCCTGTCCTGTGCTGACGATTCAGTGCCATTGCTTGATTGCCCGAGTTAAAGTTTCGATAAAAAGCAAGTAAAAATTAATGCAGAAGTAAATATAAGTAATAAAAAATAATCTACTATACACTCCTAAGTATTTGCTATGTTCGCAGGATTTAGAATACACCGACTGTATTCCTATAGAGTGGTAAGGCTCCCCACGAAAAAAAAGGGGGCTACTTCCGAGTCGATCCTTACAGACTCGTATATAAACCTCCTGTTTATATTTTTATATTCTAATGTCAACTCGATCTGTGTCTAACTTTTTGAATCTATTGTAAATCGGAACCAAAATTATGTCTCTAGTGTAAACCAGACCAAGATCAATCTTTTGCCTTTAGTGTAAACCGGACCGATTTATATATTTTTTTACTCAAGTGTAAATCGGCCCATGTATACTTTTTCGACTCTATTGTAAATCGGAACCAGACTTATGTCTCTAGTGTAAACCGGACCTATGTCAATCTTTTTGCCTCTAGTGTAAACCAGATGTATTTATATTTTTTACTTGAGTGCAAACCGGGCCAATGTCTACTTTTTGACTAAAATTTTAAATCGGAACGATGTATACCATTTAAATTTCTGTGTTTACACTAGAGACATTTATCTCTAGTGTAAATTGGACATATGCCTATCTTTTTGCTTCGAGGGTAATCCGGACCTATTAATATTTTTTTTATTCTAGTGTAAACCGGGCCGATGTCTACCATCTTGACCTTATTGCAAATCGGAACGATATATATCATTTGGACTCTCCTGTAAACCAGACATTTGCCTCTAGTGTAAACCGTGCCTATGTCTATCTTTTTGATTTTAGCATAAACCGGACCTATGTCGCAAGTGTTCAACCCTGGTGTAAAGTAAACCTATGTCTAACTTTCTGGCTCTTGTATAAACCAGACCTATGTCTTATTTGACTTGAGTGTAAAATGGAACAATTTCTACCTATTTTCTTATATAGAACTTTTATTCGATATTAAATAACTTTTTTAATTTTTTTTCCACCGTAATGAATCTGATCATAATTTTGATTTAAAAGAGAAGCCAATTAACTAAGATGAGAGTATCCTTTAATCACTAGGTCATCCACAGAAAATTTACATCCAAGTTCTAATAACATTTGTTGGCAGATCTTATTATCATAATGCGAGATACTTGATAACAAAAGTGATAAAAACCTAAACAAAAAGAAACTAAATGAAACTGACTCGACTCTATACCCAAACACATACTAGGTCTGTCTTAAAAGTAACGGACTGTGTGCACTATGGGCTAAAGAGGGGTAAGCGGATTGTGTTATCATCTAAAATATCATAGGAGTATATAACAGTGCGCGAAAAGAGATTGGAGTTGTGACAGGACAAATCATGTCTTCTTCGGCCTGACAATGTACCAGTTCATAACGTCCTGAGCATCCGGCAAGTCCTGACCAAGAAGAACATCCGTACGGGAACAACCTTCCTATTTACTTAATTTGCTCTCTATGACTTTTCCGTATTTTCTTTTACGCAAGCTCAAGGGGACCCGTTTTGAAGGCGTGGAGATCATCAAGAGGGCCGTAATGACAGCAGGGCATATGAACTTGGCAGTGAAGGATGGAAAAGTGCATTAGACTCGAGACGGTTACTTTGAAGGGGAAACCATGTAGTTTGTTGTTTGGAATTTAAATAAATTGTTTCTGACACTAGTCCCGTTACTTTTCACACAGACCTCATATTTAAAAACAGAATTAAATTTAAAAGTTTAATATTTCCGCGTCTCTTCTCCTTTGTGCGCATGCGTAGTTACTTCAACATAAACATGAGTTTAGTTCGATAAAACAGGTCAAACGAAAATTTTTCTCCATTTTAGTCACTGATTTTCCTAACATTAAATAACCCAACAAAGTTTGATATATCGTTGAATTAAGCAACCCAGCTAAAGTCTTATGTATATATTTAAGCAGAGCTATATTTAAGTAGAGCACTTTCATTGCATTGGAATAAAATGACAAGAGAAAATGAATAATGACGGAAATATCCGTCATTACAGTTTTATGGATTAACTATGGATGACTTAGTCCAATGTAAGCTAGGACTCTACTCCATTTATACGATAAGCATAATAAAGGAAAGGGTGGGTAGATTTGTTGTATTGCCCCCTTCTTCTGGGGTTCTCTTGGTCGGTGATCGCTAGTTGGTTTGTTCGGAGGTAAAATGGGAACTTCAACAAAAGGGATTTTTAACTTATCTATTTTATTAAACAGGTCGATGTGTACATTTTTTAACTAGCCATCTGCTAGTCTGCATTCTACGACGCGTAAAACTTAACTCCCCGAAATTACTTTCTATCTCTAACATTCCCATGTTCGGTTCAACCAATCAAAATCAACATCCCTATTCTATCTGACCTTAAAGGTCAACTTCAGAAGGTCTGAGCCAAAATGCACTGCCACTAAAAATAATAATAGTCTGAAACTATTATTTAACAGATTGATGGTTATCAGAGTAGAAAATGGAACAGACGAAGCAAGTTCAAATTCTAGGTTAGCATTTCTGTGTTCAGTTCACGTTAATACCCAAGGAAAAAACACGATCCCATTTCTTCTTAACCCCAACTCAGCTACATATTAAATAGCAGGGTAGACTGAACACACTACTTTTGGGAGACAACAGTCTCGGAAAAGGACAATTTTGAATTCAAAACCGTGGAGAAGGCAACGAGAAGCGATTTCGCAGCCTTTCCCAGCAACAGCCATGACTGTTACAAATAAAAGTAAATATTACTTAAAAGCTACTGAATTTGACGGCATAAAGGTGCAATGACATATTAGACACGTCCTCGTTTCCTTACGGAATAATCTAGAAAAAAAAACTTTTTCTCTTCGGGCTTCTTGTTATTTTCCACAGAGTTAAGTTATCTCCCTTTTTTTCTGTATATTGTTTAATGGATCATATTTTAAAAGATTGATCAGCTGGTACAAATGAACGGTACTCTGTTACGATAATTATTTTTACAGTACCGCTAATAATAAAAATATCAATAATAATAATAATAATAATAATAAATGCCCTGATGCTACACCAGACACGGCTCTTATGGCCTCTGACCTTAATTAACGGTGTTAACATGTACATGCTTTGTCTTGGTGAATTAAGATGAATTACAGCAATTATACCATTCAGTACTACAGATTTGCTTTTTAGTTGGCTGGCCATAACCTATTGTGTATATTCCTTAGGACTGTGCATCTCTGTTCATGAACGAGAGTAGTGTGTTGGAGAAGGGGGGCATCTTAAGTGAGCTAATTCGATTTGGGAGTCACATTTAGATAATTAGGAACACCCTCAATCAGTGATCATCTTAGCATACTGGGTTGCCCGAATTGAAGATATCACTAAGTGGGCCCCACCCGAAAGGTTATGTGTTGCTTTTATCAAAACTTGTTACCGAACCATATCACGCACATGCCCAGTATACTCATATTAGACAGGGTGTCATAATGGTTATATTGAGTTTCGTATATTTTGTGCCCCAGGGTCATTTTGTATGCATGATGCTCTCTCAATAGTAATAACAATGTTAACCATATTATGTGCAATTAACTGCGATGCATGTGGCCTGTATACATACCCTTATCATGCTGAGTGTCATGATGGCTATATTATGCTTCGTATATTTGCATCCCGCGTCATTTTGGGGGCACGCTGCACTCCCACAGTACTACTATTACTATTACTACTACTAATAATAATTTCGTTTAAGTCAATAATATCATTAAGTTGTTGAGTTACAAGTTACCGTTTGAGTTAAAAGTATAGCCGACCTAGTGATTTTTGGGAATGAAATTAGTCTACAAGAAGACTGGACATCGTATGTAAGACGCAGGCAGATTTTTAGCCATTTTGTGAAATAAATGTATCATATATAACGTCAAATAGAGTAATAGTAACGTAAAAGTCTGTCAGTAGCGGACGAGAGAGATAGGGAAAGTTAGAAAGAGAGAGAGAGAGAGAGAAAGTGAGAGAGAAAGAAAAAGAGAGAAAGTGAAAGAAAGTCTGAGAAAACGAATAAAAGAGAAAAAGTGAAACATAGAGGGAAAGAAATAGATATAGAAAGAAAGAAAGAAAGATAAAGAAAGAGAGAGAGAGAAAGAATGTTAGAGAGAGAAAGAGAAAGTGTGTGTGTGTGTGTGTGTGTGATAGAGAAATAGAATGAGATGGAAAGCCACTTTTTATTGAAGAACTCCAACAATACAGAAAATTCTCATTCCCCCATTCTTCGAGAATTACATTTCAAACATTTGATTTTTACAGCCTTGATAACATTATTTTTCCGTTGTCTCCTTTACAGATATATAATTTGTATAACGTTACATGCCAACATTACAATATTTCAATTTACTTACTGATAGTTTATTTAATACAAAGCCCAAGAGCCACTGAAGGTAGATCGTTTACTTTGTGAGATTGCAAGAGAGGGAGAAATAAGAGAGTATTATGAGGAATAGCAAGATAGATATCGATTGACGCTGGACGAGGTCAAGATTTTAGTTTTCAAGGAATCATTCTCTCGGGAGTTTGTTCTATGAAATAACAGTTCTGAAGAAGAAGCTCTCTGATTGGAATTTTATCAAAGGATCACGAAGGAAAAGGGGGAAGGTCTACCACCGGGAACACGCTGACAGGGCAGGTACTAGCTGTAAAGGTCCGAGCTGGTGGAACTAAGGAATGCAAATCGTCCGCATGGTGGCGAATAATTAATTACCCACAAGGCCGCGTAAAGGCTTTTGAACTCTGTTGAGGCTGGAAAGTAAGGATTTGATCGACAACAACCCAGATATTGCAGCAATACGCTATTATTGGTCTGATTTGAATTTGTTTTATTTATGTCTTCTTTAGTCTACACATGCGGGCACACTATTTTGTTATTAATATATGAAGCGCAAAGTTTGTGTGTGTGTATTTGTGTGCAGGAAGCACCAAAAATTATATATATATATATATATAAGTAGTTGCATATCAGTGTTTGTGAGTGCATATGGATGCAGACGGGCAAATATTTAGTCTTAAGTTTATGCCATTACATCAAATAGATTTTATCATAGGATTTAAACGCAAACTCACTTGCGTGGAATAAAGTGTTTGGCCGAGTGTAAAATGCGAATCTCACGTATAAATGAAACTAGGACGAAAAACTTCACAGCTTCCTTGGGATTTTCTTACTGGGATTCCTAAGGCGTCAGGGGTTGGTTCTGACTCTCTACCTTTAGGTTCATTAGGAGATATATTACTTGTGGAGATATCCCCACTAGAGCTGAGCATAATAAATTAGCAAATAAATGCAGCTTTGCCATGGTATCTATCTAAATACCCACTGAAACGAATATGACACAAGGCCTGGTTTAAAACAAGAATCCTACGGTGTGAAGCGCGTTTGCCCGCGAAATGCATGAGATCATTGCGAATTGTTAATACAGCGTGTCTTCGACTTATGACGGAGGTCCGTTCCTATGATGCGTCCTAACGCGATTTTCCGTGTAAGTCGGAACGTACCCGCTATTTTCTGTGAATAATCACTTACGTCACTCACCTATTCTAACACAATAGTAAAGTAATAGTCTAGGACATATCAACATATTTCTATGACACGTGTTAACATAATTAGGATTAAAAAATACACCCAATGAAATGAAATGAAAATAATGCATATAATGAAATTAAATTGTTTTAAGCTGCTTCTGTATTTATTGCCAGTTATGTCATTGGCTCTCGGTAGACGCGATGACGAAGCGTTAGATCTTGTCTCACTTGCAGTTCTTGGGAACAGCAGCAAATAATTTTTTTATCGGGAATTCACCAACTTATATTTTAACAAGAAACTGCTCTCATCCTTCAGAGGAGAAACTCAGTATGCATACACACACACACGCACACACACACACGCACGCATGCACACACACACACACACACATATATATATATATATATATATATATATATATATTTTCGACGACAGTCAATTGACTTAAGCCAAGCAACCGGCAAAAATTAGTCACTGTTTCTCTCATTTCAGAGTGTTTAACAATGTCTAATTTCACTTTGGTGATGGCTTTTCTTTTCTTTGAAGCACCGTCATCAGAAGATGTTATCAGATGTTATTACATGACGCTTGGCAGCCATAATGAAGGGCAATAAATTTCCACAAACACAACACAAATAAAAGAGAGTGAATGCACAACAAGCCAATATGGCGTACAAGGAACTGGTCCACAAGGCAAATGGCATAAGTCGAAACAAGATTAATGGAGATTGAGTCGTAACCACAAAATATCGGAGGTCGGGACAGTCGTAATCCGGGAACAGTATTTCTATTTCTACCACAATTTTTCTTTGGTTTAGTGAGAAAAAAAGAGCATAAATAATAATAATAATAATAATAATAATAAAAAGAAGAAGAAGAAGAAGAAGAAGAAGAAGAAGAAGAAGAAGAAGAAGAAGAAGAAGAAGAAGAAGAAAATGAATAACGAAAGAAAGGAAAGACAGGAGGTGATAACGCTCTCATGCGTTTAACGTCACCTTTAGCGAAGTAGAAAACCTTGCCAGTTTTTAATCTTTTCCGTTGTACACTCTTATTTAAATAATGACCTACATTAATATTTATGATTGCTATCGCAATATTTTGCTAAAGATGTTAAGCTCAAATATTTAATGACGTAATAGGGGAATTTCCATGACTATTTTGTAGTCGCAGAACTCGAAAAGAGTTTATTATATTAAGAATTACGATTCAGCAAAGAAAGGTGGATCCCTTAGCAGTATCCATAAGCAAGTTCAATAATGTAAGAGATCTTATGGATTGTTCGGCGACAATCCTCATGGATGAATTTATAAAATTTTCCACATTTTCTTTTGCATTTTGCTGCTGATTTACTCACCTCAACGCTCATCATTTTCAACAGACACTCAGCCTGCCTTGTAACATGAGTATTACAAAAAAAAAAAAAAAAAAAGAAGCTTTTGACCTAAAGAATGTTCGTCAAAAGACTAAAGAAGCATTTCGAATGTCTTCGAGAGCAGATTTGAAGAACTTCACGCAGAGGTTGATGCAGGGACTTTGCTGGAATTTGCCAGCTGCCATAAAGAACGTAGCGTCATCCCAACATAACGTTATAAAAAAAAAGAACTTGCATAATAATTGAACATAGGTAGACAGCCTATTAGCAGACTGACTCAATAGGCTAGGTACCAACGTTAGTTGAGCGTTGAACGGTACTACTACTACTACTACTACTACTACTACTACTACTATACTAAAATTTCTGTCTATAACCATTTCAGTTCATTTACCATGTGCAGTTTCTCCTCAGGATCTCGGCGATCATGTCTGTTCACAACTTCCTTTTCTTTGTAACACTTAGTAAGTGTTTTATTTTTGTTATCCTTACTAATCTTTGTTCTGTCAACCATTTACATAAGTTTGTTAGGTATGTTATTCGTTACTTACCTCTGTTCCTCTTGCCTTTAATATACCATGTGAGTGTTAAGTTCTCCAAGCCCTCTCTCCTCATATGCCCCAGAAATTTCAATTGTCTTTTTCTGATTTAAGTATAAATGTACTTTTTGTTTCCATTTGCCTTAAAACTTCATCGTTTCTCACATATTCAGTCCATGATATTCTCAACATCTTTCTGTAGAAACACATTTAAATTTCTTTGAAGTTCGTATTTTCTACAAAACTTCATCCAAGGCATTGTCGGCATTCAACGATAGAACCACATCCGCATCACTTCAAATCACTTCTTCATCTGTGAGAAGATTGCTTAAACAATAGCATGATTAAAATCAACTAAAACTCAAAGGAGAAAATCAGAGTGTTGTGGCGATTTGATATTAATAGAGAACTATCAGTTGGTACTGGTATAAAAACACAACGAGCGAAAAATCTTTATATCAATATTAAATAATTTAGAAGCGAAAATCGATTTAGAACAGTTTATGGTGTCGTGCCAAAAAAAAAAAATCAGTTGGGAAAAATATTTGCTATGCTGTTTCCCAAATTAAATTTTATGGTTATGACTTTGTATATATTGTTGTTTTTTCTGAAATTATAAAGTATAATATTTTTGCATTATTGATAAGTATTTTTTCAAATTTCTTCTGATTTCTTGATATGTTGGTTGGCAATGTTTTTGTTGCGATTTAAGCTATTATCGGATAAATGGTGAGTTAACCGTTGCGATAATGTAATGATTGTGTAGCCAATTCAAAAATGACTACAAGTATTAGTAGTTTTAACCATAAAAACAATCCATCTAAGATAAATTAAATTTCATTCAGCTTAGGAACAAACAAGTTAAATTGAGTATCTGTCTTTATTTCTGAGATGAGGTGTTATGTACACTATTTACATTATTCGGACTATTGTCCTCATCTTTGTTGCCATATTTATCACAATGTTTCGGCCGTTGTACATTCTGGCCTTCTACAGGTGCTTGGAATGTCGACACATGGCACAATGGATAAAGGCGTTAGTTAGATCCAGTGACAGGACCCAAAGAGTGTGAGTTCAATACCTGGTTAAGGCAGTGAGGAACTTTCAGAGGGAAATTAACTGGAGATAACTGATAACTGAGAACTTGAAGAGGGGAATTAACAGGAGATAACTGATAACTGACATCCATTAGACATAGCCCGTGGAACTAGAACAGTCTACCCCAGTGAGCGAAATAAAGGGTTCAGTTCGATATTTTAACCAACCTGAAGAAGGTCGGAGCGTACAACGGCCGAAACGTTGTGATAAATATGGCAACAAAGATGAGGACAATAGTCCGAATAATGTAAAAAGTTAGATTGATTTTACAATTGATAAAAACGGACACGTAAATACGCAATGTATGAAATAGTACCGACATGACACCCCATGACACAAATAAAAACGCACACGGTATCCGAAAATCCCCAAGGAAAGACAATAAATACTTGTTGACACAAACCCTTTCAACATTTGAATAAATTAAAATTTACCAACCAAATGTACATACCTCCCTGACGAGTGGACGGAGTAATTCCTGGAGGGTCCGTCTACGAAACTCTGGCGAAGGGATACTGAAGGTAATGTCAATCAACGAAGTCACAAACTTTTTACTTGTATTCATATTCTCTCTCTCTCTCTCTCTCTCTCTCTCTCTCTCTCTATATATATATATATATATATATATATATATATATATATATATATATATGGGGGGGATTAAATTGAATTAGGGGTAGAGCATATATAAATATAAAAATGGACACTGAGGTCAACACCGTGCCGTGAACTCAATATTTAGGCCTGAAGATTGCATTAAACATGAAACAAACTGTCGCCGCCCATTGT
Organism: Acanthosepion lycidas; assembly: GCA_963932145.1. Classification (NCBI taxonomy): domain Eukaryota; kingdom Metazoa; phylum Mollusca; class Cephalopoda; order Sepiida; family Sepiidae; genus Acanthosepion; species Acanthosepion lycidas. Next base: position 102,793,181 of record OZ010585.1, read on the forward strand.
TGTTGAGTGTCCACACACAGAGACATACACACACGCCTATATATATATATATATATATATATATATATATATATATATATATTACAATAAGATTCGCCCTGTACAAGGCCGTGGGCCAATCTAGATAGATGATTACGTTAACTGACAGTTTATACGGACAAGAGGGGAAGATAATGGTTAACTTTAGATTTGAACAGGTTAAGATTCCTAGCCGTAATGTTTGGAACTGGTGGAGCCATGGAATGCACTTCACGCGACTACTTTCTATTGAAGTAACGATTGAGCGGTGAGAGGTTTGCCATATATCGCCTGTGTGTGTATGAGAGAGAGAGAGAGAGAGAGAGTGAGTGAGGGAGAGAGTGAGTGAGAGAGAGAGAGAGAGAGGTTGGAGGGTGGAAAAGAATTCGTCACCCATAAGGATTCGAAGACGCTTTTGAATGCTATCAAAACTGGAAAGTGAGGACCGAGCAGCTCCTGCCCAAATATGGCAACAGTACTCTATTTTCGGAGAGATCTGGTTCTTATAAAGGGTAGAGGATAGCATGAGAAGTCAGTTACTTACTAGAGCGGTACAGTGAGCCAATCATTTTAACTTCAGCGTTAAATGTATCAAATTAGACACCAAAATACGGGATTATAGTGAGTCGTTTTGACTACACTTTTGTACGATTCAGAATCGTGGACCCCATATAAGTCCCATACTAATCAGCTTGATGTCTTCCACAAAATTTGTCCCCGCGCGATCTGTGACTATGCATTTGACGATAGGGTGTCCAATGCTGGTCTTCTCTCGAAATGCAACATTGGCGAAATTGAGACCCCTCCCTGATCCAGTCATAACTTCACTGGGCTAGTCAAGTTGAAAGGATGAGTGACACCAAAATACCCTAAGATCTTCATGTATAGCCAGCTTGACACTTGGCCATTGACTGTTGGACTGCCGTGGTTGGGCTAAAGTGTAACCCCTCCTCAGCTGTCAATTTGCCTCATACTAACTTCGAGTGAGTTGCTCAGGAGGAAAATAACTGGAGATATTTATGCTGGTGTAGTATCAGAAATCTTGAAATCAGTTTTATTGACCGACCAAGAGACGGTGAAAAGCGTCAGCAAATATTCCTTTTGGCATGTCCCGAGATCCTCGCTGTTGGACTTGTATGAAGCTCATTACATGGACTGAAGTGTCACATACGACACAAACATAAAAACTAAATGATGTTGTCAGATCATCGTACGTCGAAATCGACGGCAAAATCCATCACACACACACACACACACACACACATATAAATATAAAAGTGAACAGTGAAATCAACACTTAGAGGCGACAGGCTGTTTCATGCTAGATGCAATTACGTAACATCGTTGGGTGGCCTGATGATTGCGTCCAGCATGAAACAGCCTGTAGCCTCTAAGTTTTGACTTCAATGTTCACTTTTATATTTACACACGCTCTATCTCTGATATTGAGCACTTTATCCCATAAATATAGCACACCTTAAGACTATATTTCTTCATATATATATATATATATTAGGTTGGTGCAAAAATAATGACGTAATAATGTCGTTTTTGACGTTAAAAAATACGTCAAAAAACGACATTATTACGTCATTGTTTTTGCACCAACCTAATATATATATATATATATATATATATATATATATATATATATATATATATATATATATATTATATATTAATTATGAAATGAACAAAGTCCGACAATTATTTTAAGACATTTTTATGTTTATACATTCTTTTTTATGAATACAAAAATTATAAAGAGAGCATTTACTTAAATATTTGTATCTATAAAAAAGGATGTATAAACATAAAAATCTCTTATATATATATATATATATATATATATATATGAGGAGTGTAAAAACGTCCTCGGCTTAACATACATTCTTCAATCAGTATATTGATATTTATCCATTAAAATATTGATTTTGGAAAGAAGGCCGCGTCGAAAATTGTTCAATATTTTTCCTCATATATACATATGCAAAATGTAAAAGAAAAAAATATTGTATGAGTTCACGTCACATCACGTGACCGCTAATCTGTTAGGGTCATTGAAGGTAATATACGTATTCCAGCCACAACATCAGTGTTGTGTCTAAGGTAAGATAGCCTAACGAAGCCCATTCCTTTTCAGGTTGTTTAAATAAGTAAATAAATAAAGCAGAATAAATTACAGTGAACCAAATGTATGAAATCATTGCAAAGAAATAAGTCATTAAACATGGAAATCCTTTTGCTTGGTCATATGACCACTAACTGTAAATTGTACTGAACACAAGCATTAAAATAATTATACAGTGTAACCCGGATATAAGAGACCCAGATATAAGAGAAACCCGGATACAAGAGAGATTTTATCAGGTCCCAAATTAGAGCTTGTGTTAATGTATATATAATAGACCAAACCCAGATATAAGAGAAATCCGGATATAAGAGACTTCTTCTCCGGTCCCGACAACTCTCTTATATCCGGGTTACACTGTATTCAGAAAATTTCGAAAATAGTTTTCTGTTTTTGCTTGAATTATATATGGCAGTACTAAACGAAACTGATCCTCTCGTTAAAAATAGGGAAACGTTTTTTTGTGACTAATTTTTCTTGATTAGTTTGCCTTCCTCCAAGCACGACGTATCACAATCGAAAAAGGGTGATTGTTCATAATATAAATACAATGTTGAATTGATCTTCGATTTCTTCAAAAAGTATCTTTATTTTGTTTTTATTTACAAATGTTAAATTTGAAACTTAGCCAACCTCAATTACAACTGCACACTACTGATATCCTTTTTTATATTTAGACTTTTTCCTAATTTTTTAAATAAATATTAATGTAATTTCCTTTTTTGATTTTATGACAAAGGCATTTGCACAGACAAAGGGAGATAATCAATATCTGAAATGGCAAACTGTACCTTTGTGGAAAAAGGAGAACATCAGTAGTACTCAGTTCTCAATCAGGCGGGCAATTTCAAATGTGACTTGTAAATAAAAACACGGTAACAATAGCACTTAAAAATATCAGGGTCGATTTGATACTGTATTTATATTATAAGAGGAGAGGATAACTTCGCTTATCACTCGATTCATACTCTTCCCCGATCTTTTGAACAGGAGTAGAGATTTATCCATTGTTTCCTGTTTAGGACTAGGTTTCTTGTTTCTTCTAAAGATTTTTTTATTATTCTCTTTCACTCGTAGTATCCCATTGCATCTTAGTGGCATTATCGCCTTTCTTGGGGTGAATTTACTGTAAAAAAGAAAACAAGAGCCCTTCTAAAATGATAATAAATCCAGACCTTTTGATTCTAACAAACGTCGTGCTCTCTAATAAATAAAAAAATTATTCACAAAAAAGTCCTTATTTTTTTTACAGTGCTCTCCCCACGCAAAGAAGTACCATTATAATTATTTATATAAGAAGAAATAGTAAAGAAAATGAATAGATGTAACATTATTTGTAATTGCTACTAATTAATTCGTTGTAAAGAACGCTAGTAATTATAGTAGCAAAAGTAATACCCCTATCAGTAACAGTATTAATAATTGATAATGATGAGATTGATAACAGCATTAATATTCATAAATGAACTATTAAAAATAGCATTTGTTAATCAATGGCGGTGTCACGAAATCTTTGTGTGTTCGATGCCCTACTAAGAATGTTCACCAGAATCAGGCAGCAAGCAGGGAGTTTGTTTTCTTCAAACATCAAGTTCTAAGATTATTGAATAAATTAAAAGAGTTCAGACTGACATTCCGAAAAAGTTTCTACGCCCCAAACTCACATAGGCCGCTATCCACAAAAGTAAGTATTATAAAATGGCTTCCATTTGTTGTCAAAATAGACGAATTTTCAGGAACAGTCGAAAAGAACAGGCGGTTATAGGAGACGTGTTAGCAGAGCGTGAGTTCTTCATTCAAAAGGTCAGGCAAAAAAGGAGCTGTGGGGGTAGCGGATCCTAGAAGGAAAGAAGGATAAAGAAAAAAGATTAGAAATTACATGCTACAAGTCAGGCGGTTTTGTTTTATATTTTCAGTTAGCTTACATAAAATAATGGCAGTCATTAAAAAACACGAGTACAGTTATTTTTTTCTGTGAATTCACCCCAAAATAAAAAGAATTTATATTTATTAAAATTCACAGCATATTCTCCCATTGCGCTCCGGATGGGTTGACCTTTGCGAACGTCCCAAATGTGGGCGACTCGGGTGCACTATTTTTAAGTGTTCGTGCTCATTCTGATAAACAAGCCAAAAACAGATTTTTTTTTTCTTTAAATTGCAAAAACTTCCTTGTGCGTACCTCGGATCTCATCCGCACTTACGAAATGTGAATAACTCCCTGATTTTTGGTAATTTTTTATTCTGATGGTTGGAGTTGTAGCGAGGCAGGATAAACAATTTTTGATTTAAAATTTATAATTTCAAAAGTGCGCGAAAAATTTGATAAAAACACAAACAAACGTTGATTTAAAATTTATAATTTCTTGGGGCGAATTAATATTTGCGATAAATAACTTTATTTGGGGTGAATTCACAGAAAAGATTCATTTTCTTTCTATTGATGAAATCTTTGAACGTTTTTGGATGGAGTATAAGTGAGATTTCATACCAGTAGATTTTACCGAAATACTGCCAGAAAAAAAGAAAAAAAAGAAAGTCAATCAAAAATTATCTGAAATAACCATCTATGCCGGTTAAGGGTTCAATTTTGGTTATATAGTGTAACCCGGATATAAGAGACCCGAATATAAGAGAAACTCCGGATATAAGAGAGATTTTCTCAGGTCCCAAATTAGAGCCTGTGTTAATGTATATAAATTAGACCAAACCCGAATATAAGATAAACCCGGATATAAGAGACTTCGTCTCCGGCCCCGACAACTCTCTTATATCCGGGTTACACTGTAATGAAAATAAAATGATTCCTTAGTACTAATACTGAACTCGTCTATTTAATGAAATACAGAATAATTAAATTAAATCTACAGTGTAACCCGGATATAAGAGACCCGGATATAAGAGAGATTTTCTCTGGCCCCAAATTAGAGCCTGTGTTAATGTATATATAATGGACCAAACCCGGATATAAGAGAAACCCGGATATAAGAGACTTCCCCGGTCTCGATAACTCTCTTTTATCCGGGTTACACTGTACATAAATTCTTATACCAAACTGAAACAAATGAAACGTTCAACTAAACGTTTACAACCTACCTTCACTTTTAGTTTCGTAGACTCCACTGAGGAGTTTAGGGCTACAGCTCTCAACAACACGAAGCGTTGCTACTATGATTTCCAGAGTAAAAGTTTTACAGGATGAAAGCCCATAAAACCTTACTATGCCCAACCGGTTGTGTATACGCTTTTCGTTTACAGTGCTCGGTGTTTCCTAGCGGTCTGACCAAACTTTACATTGCTTAACTTTGGTGATCAAACGTGAGCTAGTCTTTCAGCGTGATTTGACCGTAGTCATAATTACGTATAGGTTTGGTCATAAATAATTTACATTTTTGTTTACCAACTTCATTCTCCAAAAAAATAAAACACAATTTGATTTATTGGCAGCAAGTTGTTGCAACTTATCAGGCAGCTCTTCGCAACAAAGAAATATTCCGCAAGTTTTGATGCGAAAACATTTTTACGAAGAAATCTTGAACCTTGTTTTCATTAGACAAAGTTTGCTTAGCGAAGTGTTTTGGAGAGATTAAAAAAGGTAATAATCTGTTGGGACAAAGGTTAAATAAATATGGCGAATGGAGCAGACCAACCGAGTTCCAAATGTTTTTCCTATGTTATCCATGATCATTTGGTTTGAGTTTAACTTTGTCTTCAGTATCTGTCTATATTTCTGAGATGAGGTATTATGTACATTATTTACATTATTCGGACTCTTGTCCTCAAGGGCACATGACACAGTGGATAAAGGCGTTGGTTAGATCCAGTGACAGGACCCAAAGAGTGTGAGTTCAATACCCGGTTGCCTTAACCGGGTATTGAACTCAGTGGAGAACTTTCAGAAGGAAATTAACAGGATAACTGATAACTGAGAACCTGGAGAGGGGAATTAACAGGAGATAACTGATAACTGACATCCATTAAACATGGCACGTGGAATTAAAACACTCTACCCCAGTTAGCGAAATAAAGGATTAAGTTCGACATTCCAACCACCTGAAGAAGGCGGGAGCGTACAACGGCCAAAACGTTGTAATAAATATGGCGACAAAGATGAGGACAATAGTCCGAATAATGTAAATAATGTAACTTTGTCTTATTTAACCCAGTTTTCATCGTGTGTTATGATATATTCATGGGATGATTTTGACCCCTGTGGGAGTGAATTTGTGACAGAGTATAGAGCCATCGCTGAGCAGCTGCCTGATATGCAGTGCATAAGAATAATTGGGCACATGTCATTAATGATGACGGTAGGGAAGTTTGTGTCCGACAAAATAGTCGTGTGATCCCATCGAAGCTCTTGCTGAACAAACTCAAAAACCTCGTGGATCCCAGCATAGCCTTTCTCTTCTCCGATGAGAAGAACTTCGACCACGATCAGAATGTGAACAAGAGACGCGGACCCAACGGAGGTACCCAAATCATTTGTGATAATGCTGGAAGTTTTGAGCGACGTCGGATATGTCACGACGATGCCCCACCTTTTCTCACATCGAGGTGCTGGAGACGGTCATCAAGTCCTACATCGACAGAGATGGCCGTACGTGTTCAGCAGAATCTGCTTTTTTCAGTATAGACCACGTAATATCAGGAGTAGATAAGGTCCACGTTCATGTCACCTACAACAAGTAGCCTCCTAGCACTACTCGAATTGAATCTCCTAGATAACTACGTTTGAGGCCTCATCGGAAAGTAGACCAGCCAACGGCCACTTACTGCCATCGTGGATATTATGACCAGCTTGGTTGTGAATCCACTGATCTTATCATGGAGTCCCTTCCGAGGTGGCATTGAAACATTTATCGAGACTGTGAGTATTTTACTTACATTATTAGCATTATTCGGACTGTTATATTCATCTTCATTGCCATATTCACAACGTTTCGGGCGCTATACGCTCCGGCCTTCTTCAGGTGATTGGAATTTCGAACTTAACCATTTATATCGTCTACCGTAGTAGATTGTTCTAGTTCCACGTGCCATGCCTCTTCCGGGTGTCTCAGTTATTTCCCTTTAACTCAACTCTCTAAATTTTGGTTCACCACTGCTGAACTTTTGGGTCTACTCACTAGGTCTAACCAACATCTTTATCCACTGGGCCATGTTTCTTGAGGCATGGCACGTGGAACTAGAACAATCTGCCCCATTAGACGAAATAAAGGGTTCGGTTCGAAATTCCAATCACCTGAAGAAGGCCGGATCGTACAACGGTTGAAACGTTGTCAATATGGCAATGAAGATAAGGATAACTGCCCGAATAATGTAAATAATGTAAGTAATCATAATACCTCATCTCAGATATATAGACAGATGTGATCATTTTATTTAATAATTATTTTCCATTTTACCATATGTACATTTTCCGTTTGTTTATAGTTATATTGTATATTGTTTATTGTATATTGTTGCTACATGCCTTACTTCTTGCCTATCTCACACTGCGAATTTTTTCTAAGCTCTATACTAAACATTAAATCTGTTACGAAAAAAGAACTAAACAAAATGAACACAAAACGATCAGCTTTAAAAAAGGACTCGTAACTGGAAAAACCGAATGAAAAAAGAATGTTAACAACAAATACTTTTTCACACCCAACCCAGTTCTGCGGAATCAGAACCAACGTTGAGTTTAAGCAAGCGAATGAGCCAATTGGAGTAAAGTACCTTGCAGATTTAAATTTTTCCCACTTGTGACGAATGCAGCTATCAATTTTTTTTGCCTGCTAGCATGCTAGTTAACATTCGTGTCAGCCAACTGTTGGCTCTCACGCTGGCCAATAGAATCTTCCTGCCTATTCGTGGCAGCCAGCTATTGGCTCTCACTCTGGCCAGTAGAAAATGGCCGCAAACTACATGAAAACTGCCGTAGAAGCATGAAAAAATCGATTATTTCCACTTTTGGTGCAAATCCGTCGAAAATTGCGACCGTGCATTCGTTACACACATCCTGCCTTTTATAGATAGAGATCAATATTCCATTAACCTAATATATAAAGATCAAAGTTTGTGTGTTCCCGTTTAAAACCATAAAATTAATTAAATATATAAATTTAGGTGAAAATCTGAAGACAGATATCTCAAGTTAGGAATATGCAGCCAAAACAATTCGTTTATATCATACACGGCGCTATAGAGCTGATTGACCTGACTGATTTATTTTTTACGGCTTATCAACCGTTTTAAGGTTATTTAAGCCGAAATCTATTTTGGGATTGTAAGAATTTTTGGAGATCATAATAATTTTCTGATGCAAATTTTACTATTTAACTCATAGCTAGGAGAAGAAGAAGTGCATTCCTGCCTTTCCCAAGAATATTTACACGTAAATGAATATATCGAATCCGACTGGATTTGAACTCGTCTCTACGATTTCTTATTTCAAGCCATTATCCATTAGACCACCTGCGCCTTCAAGTTTACAGCACCCGGTATTACCGCCCGAGCGGACATTCATCTACGTACTGACCAGGTTCGACGTTGCTGAATTTCTGTGCTCGTACGGGAACCTGTATTTCAACGTGATATGACCGTAATCATCCGCGGCCTCCTCCACCTCCTCCTTTTTCGCCTACTCCTTCTTCTTGCCGCATCCCCTCAAGACAGAGGCGAACATGGCTTTCCACAACTTCCTATCTCGTGTGCATAGCATTCATCCCACTCCATCCATTCACATAAGCTGGTCAGGTGTCTCGCTGCCTTCTACTATCTCTCTTGCCCTAAATATCCCCCATGAGGCTTAAGTCTTCCAGGCCGTCTTTCGTTATGTGTGTAAGGAATTTCAGCTGATTCTGAGCATTTTTTTTTTTGGAGTGGGAGGGGCTATATATAAAAAGTACCTTATTTGAAAAAATGCGGAAATAATTGTTAATAATTTATTTTTATGAAATATATTTTGAAGGAAAGATTTGGAGTTATTTATCATGGAAGACGCAGACGGATTTTTGGCCTATTCTAATGAGGAGGATATTCGTTGCTATAACAATTAGGGTGACATTCTTGCCAAGAATTGTCTGTGTTATCTCAGAACTGACGTCACTCGAAAGTATTGTCTAAAAATAATGCGTAGAAGAACAATCCCATATCATCCAAGGCTAAGATTAGTAGCAGCTTTAGTAAAAGTATTATTTTGATGAGACTGATGGGCATAGCTCAGTGGTAAGAGATCGGACCATCGGAGTTATTTGCGCGTATCCTCCGTTGTATCATTTCATAAAAATAATCTAGAAAATCCTGTGATTTTCAATCAGGACGACATTTCTTGTTCTCTTCTTCTTCTATATGCCATGTCACTTCATGATGTTAGTGGACATGGCTCTCCACAATTTCCTGTCCTTTGTAGCTTTTAATGAATTTTGTCTTTTTGTTATTTCCCTTAAACCCTGTCCTGCCATTCATTTACTTATTCGTTAAGTTGGGCACCTCGAGGCAGTGTAATGGTTAACAAGCTTGTCTCGCTAGCACAATTACGAATGGGTAGTGAGTTCGATCCTCACTGGGTGCCCCATACTTTCGGCCTTGTGCCACATCTAAGCTACGCTTGGAAAATCACTACTTATTAGGTAAGTTATACATTGTTTTTCTCTGTCTCTCTTACCTTTAATCTGTCCTGTGAGTATCAAATTTTCCAAACTCTCTTTCCTCGTTGTACCCTAGAAATTTCAATTGTCTCTTACTGATGTTTAAGTATAAGTTTCCTCTTTGTTTCCATTTTCTTTAAACCTTCGTCGTTGCTCTCATATTAGGTCCACGATTTTCTCAGCATCCTTCTGTAGAAACATTTTTCTGTGGTTTGAGTCTATCAGTGAGGAGATTTGTCCAATATTCACTGCCGTATAGGAAGGCTGATATTACGTAAAAGTTCAATGCTCTTTTCCTTGTTTCTAACGAAATTGTCTTTATTCAAAACATGCAAAAATGATCTCTGGTTACAGCTTTTTGAATATGTTGTTAATCGTACTTAATGGCTACTTTTGTATTTGATTGTAGCAAAGAAAAGTTAACCAACCTTGCTCTTCTTTTCTAGCTCATTCTTTATTAATCAATCGAGATCTTTTTTATTCTATCTGAATGTATATGATATTATTTATATGCAGACTATTTTCCTCATCTTTGTTGTTGTTATCACACCGTTTCAGATAATAACAAAGTTTTTCATCAGTTTTCATCAGGTGCATGTCGATCCAGGTAACCTGCCAGGAGATTGTCCAACGGTAGCCTGATCAAATTTAAGCGTTATTCCGTGAAATTGGTAACATAGTAATTGTGAGCTCAATCCCCGGGCCGGGCGGTGTGTGTACTTGGAAACGGGGCGAGCAATAACCGAGCAGTACTAAAATAAAAACAAGACGAGATATCCCGAGACATTGGGCAATGGAACTAGGACAGTTTACTCATATAGATTAAATAAATTCCCTGTAGGTTAATCGAATCGACATACAGCAGATAAAGGGCGGAGAGCACAATGGCTGAAACTCTGTGATGACAAACCAAAGATGATGACAGAGTTCCGCATGCAAATAGTGTAAATAAGATTTCTTTCTATCCCTCCCTCCCCCTGTGTGTGTGTGGGTGTGGGTGATATGTTCCTTCAGAACATGGACAATTATAGTTCTCCACAACTTCCTGTTTCTTTTTTCAAACGAGAAGATTTTTCTCTTCTCTCTTTATTGTATCCCTTCGGAACGTGGACAATCATGGTCCTCCACGACTTTCTGTCCTTTGTTGCTCTTATTATTGTTTCTTCCTTCACGACATCTTCCTGCCGTTTTGACATTTTTCCAGCCATTTAATCAACATTTTCAAGTAGTTTACCCGTTGCTTTCACCTGCTTCTCTTGCTTTTTATCTACTTATGAGTGTTAAATTCTCCAAACCTTCTTCTCTCATTACATGAAGCTGTCTATTTTTTGCAGTATAGTTTTTTTTTTCTAGATCCTATTTATTTTTGCGACAGGCTCTGTCTAGTATCTTCTCAACATCCGTCGGTAGTTGCTTGAAATTCTGTCTTCATTTGTAACGAAATTGTCCCGCCTTCGCTGCTATATAGGCGGGTGGGCATCTTATAGCTGTCTTGCATTCTTTTTCTTCGTTTCTGATATCGTTTTTCTATCCCCTAAAACCTCACCGCAATGGATGTACTCGTCGTGTAGCGGTTATCGCTGTGGAAATTGGGATTAGCGTGTCGAGGTCAAATATCAAAGGAAGTCGTTGTGTTCACTTTTGAACAAATGTACTTGGAAAGGCATGACTCCATATATTCTCCTCTCGGCTAGGGATTAACAACCTTTGGTGGCAATCGTCATAGAAGAATAACATCTCTGAATTCAATACTGGTTGGACATAAGGCCGTAAAAATCCTACTTGATACGGAAACGACAGCAGAAATGCCTAGTGTTGTGAGGCTATGGTCCTATGCTCCACAAAGGGTATCTACAGGGCGCACATTCATACATAGATTCCTCAGTCGTTTGAGAAACTACGATATGGTGTAATGGTTAGCACGCTTGTCTCGCTAGGTCAATTAAAACTGAGTAGAGAGTTCGATCTTCACAGGGTGCTCCACACTTCCGGCCTTATGTCACATTTAAACAACGCTTACAAAATCATTTGAGCATATGGTTTGCAAGTTTGTCTCGATAGAGTGATTACGACTGAATAGTGAGTTCGATTCTCACAGGGTGCCCCGCATTTTTGGCCCTGTGCCACATATACGCTTAGTAAATCACCATAAATCATAGGGTTTCTGGAAGATGTCTTCCACTATTCCTATACGCCTTCGATTCTGTTTGCTACGTTTTTCGCCGCCTGTTTTTACACTTGCAGTGTGTGTAACAAACAAGATTGTGCATTCAATATTACACCAGTTCATTAAGTGATCCAAGTGTAGGTTTAACCTGAGGTATCCTTCTAGCCACCGACTGCCGTTACCAGTTGCATGTGGGTTGCAAGTGTAGGGAAAAACAATATTTCACGCCGTTTTAGAAGCACCCACTCCAGTTAGAAGACGGACAGTCTCAGACATCGCGGGCGAGAATGTAAGGTCCACGTTTCACATGCATTGACTGAGTGTAACTGACGATGTATGGAGTTGAATAAACTGCAATGTTAAATACGACATGTGTTCTTATTTGTAACATCACGACATAATTATATACTGTCCAGATAGTGACTTCCCGTTCATGTTTTAATTTTGATGTTGAGGGTGGGGGAATTAACTTGTTTGAGAAGAAAATAGGTTTTCATTCGGTTCTTATAAGGAATTATACTGTTCAAGAAGCAAAACTTGAATCCGTGTTTTTTTGGTTATGTATTAAAAAAGAAATAAACGTTCACACATCACAAGGTAATGATTTTTACTGACTGAGTTTGTTTTTTTTTATATCTCTAATGAATATCACTTCCTGAACATTTTAATGTGGATCTATACGTTCACTACTAGTTATTAGCTGAATTTAAAACGGAAACTTTCACTGTATAATGTCGCGCTCTATGTAATCTATGGCGAAGCGTTGGATTAAGCGCATTGAAAAGGAGGAAGATCATATATTTATTGCGTGAACTAAATACTATTTTAAACATTGATTTAAGCGTCTCCTGTTTTTTCACTAATAGCAAATGCAAATCTCAAGAAACACTCAAGGTATAGTTCGGCTAAACGTTTGCCATAGTTTGCGGCAGAGTAATGAGAGGGTTTCAGGCGTTTCGTCGTTGGGAAAGAGGTCGTTTGAAAATAATTCATCGCTCAAAAGGCCGCGTAAATGTTTTTTTGAAGTCTGTCTAAACTCCGCCACAGCGATAGTCCATTTTTAGTCTGGTAGGATTCCTGTAAAGATAGGTCATATTGCGTTGGATACGCGATGATTAACATCAAATATTTGATTACGAGCCAAAAGTTTGGTTTTAGATTTTTTTTTTTTTTTTTATAAAGGATGGATTCGTTATAAAAAAACAAAAAAAAATATCTATTTTGTTTTTATTACAGAAATACATCAGATATTTCTTTTTGCATCATAACTTTCCGAACTATTATTTTATTTATTATTTTGTGTCAAAAGACTTTATTTTAGAACAGATTTAACTTATGATACTTTCATCATTCCTACATCCATTATTAAAACGATATTTATTTTTAGACGAAGCATTACCATTAATTATTCATATTTAATATTGACTATAATGTTTTAATTGCGTTTATATGCGACCGTCGATCTACAAATAAATAACGTGAACTGGAAATAAATAAATACAGGTATCCGGTGATATTCGAACAAACATTCATTTTTCCTTGGGGAAGACTGGTTAACCGTGTCTGTTGTTCTTACCGCTTGAAATGCTAAACGATTAATAAGTCTAATAGTCTAACCTAATTTTTCCTCTCTCTCGCTACCATAGTTGATATTGTTTTTACACCCGTCTTATTAGAAATAAAATTGTCTCTAATTTTAATTCATGTTTAAAAATGAACTTTTCGATGAAGCACTGTTAATCGCCATTTTAAAAACAGATTTAAAAAAAAATCCAAGATGAAGAAAAAGTTACCAGTCAGAAAAAAAGTTAACTATAATGAAAAATATTATTTCTCAAGTACTTTTTACAAAATTTCATCCAATCCAAGGCTTGAGAATCACTCAAGGTAGAGTTTTACTTAATCTTTATTCCTTTTTTTCCCGAAACATTAAAATCTAAAACATTTATATATGTCTTATATGTGAATAAATACATGGAAAACATATTCTGGATTTCTTAGAGTTAAAGTATTTTCATTAATTAAAATTAAGTGTGCCCAATACAAGGCTCGATAGACACTCAAGGTAGCGCGTTATTGAAGGGGTTGTGTAATATGAATCTAAGAGATTGTGGTAAAATTTAAGATTATGAGGACAAGGAGGATAGATAACGATTGACCCCTGATTTGAAGAGGTTGAAATTGTAGTGTTCAGGTAAGCATCTACACAGTAGACATTCTTGTGAAAATGCTATCAGAAACTTTCTGTTTAAAACTGGGATCGTTGTTTTATTCAGACTTTAGATCTAAAATGATATATATAGACTATTCCTAATATATGTTGTAGGTGTCTTATACAACCAATATTAGGATTCCTTAGGCTGTGTGAAACAAAGTAAGAGGTTGTTAAGTCAATACGCTAGGATTTTTCCTTATTATATCTTGACACGGCTAGTAAATATGTAAATATCTGTTGTAATTAGAAAAAAGATGTCCCCTCAACAACGGAATCTATATTGAGTGAGATGCATATATCTCTGTCCATAGTTTTTGTTATTATTATTATAATTAGATCCCCGCAAGGCATGTTGACTTGACGGTTTCCTTGCAATTGCCCTTAGAAAATATGCTCCTGAACTAGCTTATATTCTCTCCAAATGTCTCGTATCTTGTTTTCCAGCTTATTGGAAACCTTCTTTTGTAGTTCCTGTCTTTAAGAACTCTGGTGAACCTTCCGATCCCTCAGATTATTAACCTATTAGTATTTTACCCCTGTTGGGTAAAGTACTAGAAGCTCTATCAAGTCTGAATTAGTTAAGCATCTTACTTCAGATAAACAGTATGGCTTTTGCTTCTCTAGGTCAACCAACAATGTGTTAGCACTCATAACTGAATTTGTCTATCAAGCTTTAGATAAAAACGGCAAGGCTCGGGCCGTGGCTTTAGATATCTCGAAGGGACTGAGTTTGATATGCTGGCCTTTTTCATAGGCTAAAGACCTATGCTAACTCTGGCCGAATATTTAACCTGATCCAACTTCTCTTTACAAATCGCATAATGAAAGTCGTGTTGAACGGCCACTATTCTACATCCTTTCAAATTAATGTGGGTATACCCAAGGGCACTATCCTTAGACCCACGATGTTCTTTATCTTAATCATCATCAATTACCTTCTAGATGTTATCAGTTGGTATTTATGCTGATGACCTGACTATTTAATCCTGTCCAATAGATCCGATAAGGTAAAACTAGCACCTGATTTAAAAAAATGACCTCCAATCATTTGTTAACTGGGGCAAGAAATGGCTTGTAAATGCGTATCATAGATTTTTTTAAATAAATTTTTGTATGTGTATTGAGAAATTAATTATTGATACTAATTTATTATCTCGACAAGCGCGATAATTTTCTGAAAATCA
Source organism: Acanthosepion lycidas (assembly GCA_963932145.1). NCBI lineage: Eukaryota > Metazoa > Mollusca > Cephalopoda > Sepiida > Sepiidae > Acanthosepion > Acanthosepion lycidas. Next base: position 102,808,533 of record OZ010585.1, read on the forward strand.
CCAATTCCTTCATTTCTTAGGATAAACTCTTAACAAGCGATATTGGTAGAGTACTGTAAGCAGAAAAGATCTCTGCTTCGGTGTACTACTCCCAGTTTAAGAACAGACCCAGAGAAAGTAAAGGTGTTTTTAGTGAAAGAAGATGGAGGCGTTAAGCTTCGATGAGGAAGAAAAGAGGTAAATAAAATCAATGGCGTTAGCTGCTTTTTCCTTTTGAAGAAGGTGGAGTGTGGTGCTGATATTTTCTATAACAAAGTGATCGACGAATTTTGCAAAAGAAAACAAAGAACTGGATTAATTTACAAGTAAATATGTTTCTATCAAAAAAGTTACTGGTCAGCGAAATGTCTATAAGATGTAGGGACCAGTATGGACAAAATATTAGGTTGGTGCAAAAATAATGTCGTTTTCTCACATAGTAACATATGTGAGAAAACGACATTATTTTTGCACCAACCTAATACAATACTTTTAAACAAGAACTTTTCCTCTTGTTCTATCGTCTATTGCCAATGGATAACACAAGGTGATTTTAGGGAAACATGGCGACAGATTTCCATCTTATTTTCTATTTTGAGAAGAGCCGCAAAATCAGATTTGGCTGACTTGAGTATTAGTTATAATTTATTATATTCCTCAACTTTTCCCCTGCAGCCGCTAAACCGGTCAATTATTGGCCTTATTAGCTATAAGCTGTCCCCTATCAGACGTGAAATGTTTCGTTCTTGAAGCCAAAGCCAATAGCGAAATTTTAATGAATATTTTGAATAATTAATGAACATTTCTTGTTTTCTTTGTGTGGAAAAGGCAGTTTAAGTATAATTTAGTGAAACTGGCTTCCTTGATACACAGATTCCTTGATACACGGATTCAAAATGATCCAGACTTCTCGTTTACAGATAATCCTTGCCTCAGGTGTTGTTTGGTCAGCAGTTTCAAAACATTCCGCGGATAAATCTACTGCAAAGAAATTTTTTTCTGATGGTAGACACAACTTCTATGGCATAAAGTCATAGAACACCAGGGCTAATATGTTGAAGACTAAGTAATGACGTTTTGAATTCATATAAAGGAAAGCTTTTCTTAACAATACAGGACATTATTGCAATAATCTAATATAAGTAATAATCTCGCTACATGACAAAAGCCGGTCCTCATGTTGCAAATACGACGGATCAGATAGCCGTAGAAATGTGATGGGAATTTCTTTCACATACGCTGTTCAATAAATAATCCGAATAATTAATGAAATAACATTATTTCTCATTTCTGTCTCTTGAAATAGTAGTAGTAGTGTATATATATATATATATATATATATATATATATATATATACGTTAATGAAACTACATACTCGCTCATTTACATAAGATTAAAAAAATGGGACAATGTTTCATGAAAGAAGAATGAAAATAAACTTCTATTCATGGAAAGGAAAAAGTTGCATTTTATAAGTCAGATCACCACAATGAGATAATTGAATTATCTACCCACAGTTTCATATCCCGTTCAAACAGCCGATATTTGTATGCTTCACGAACCTGCCTGGGCGTATAAAAAACACTGACGTGCCAACAGTTAAAGAGAAGTGGTATGTAAAGGTAATGGTAAGTGGCGCCACCGTACTATTATATCATGGAAATACCCAAATTTAGCTGTACTCTGAAATATCAGTGTGAACACTGGCTAGGCTGCTTGTGATAAGGAGACCGAACTATCGAGTTCGAATGGGGTATCGTGGGTTACAAACGCGTGGTAAATTCCACTTCTGAATTTGTGGTTATATCTGACATCATTCTGTATACGGTGTCAAGCGTGATGGGGGTGGGGTTCATAAATTAGAATTTATGAATTTCAGTGCAGTGCTAGATTGGCGGCAAGGTCGTATCATTTTAAAATTGGAATGGCTGCTAGATGTAACTGTAATTTCTATGTTAAAAGTTTTTTTCTCTTACACTTCTGGCTTGTGGAACTCTATTCCGGTTTCTTTCTTTCTAGTCAAATTTAATTTTCAAAAATTTAAATACAATATCAATCGTTATCTTCTGACTTCTTAATGCCAGTTTTTTTATTGTTCTCACTCCTTGATAGTGGTTTTTAAATCATGTGCTTTTACAATCAGTAACAACCTTGCATGTTAGTGGCGGTATTAACTTCCTTAGAGTGAAATGATTAAAAAATAAATATGGCAGCAGTACTCAGTTTTTGGTCTTGTAAAGATACTAAGTGATTTTGCTCAGTTCAGTTACAAATGTGGGGTACCCAGTAATGCACTAGTGAATTATTTTTACGAGACAAAATAGTTAAATGTTGCATTACGGAAGGTGTCGAAATATTCACTATAAAGAACAACAAATATCTGAAAAAAAAAACAAAAAAAAGAAAAAAAAAACTGAATTATTGATATAATTCACAGGAAATGAACCCAACTTTAACTGAGGGGAAATCCGAACTGAACTGAAAATATGAAGGTTTCTTGAGACCAAGGATTGAAGTAGAAAAGTGTATAGTGGTAGCAGGAAAAAAAAAAACAATAAAATAGCAAAAAGAAGAATAAGTAGAAATAAGAATAAATAGAGTACGCAGAACAAAATGCTGAATCCAATTTTTGAAAAAAACCTCTGAATTTATTTGAATAATATCATACATCAATATGTACAGACGTTAGTGGAACGTAAAAGCCCCAAATGGACGAATGCGATTAGTTATAACAAAGGAATTAATTGGCAGAGCCTCGTTTTGACCAAAGTGTTACACATAGTCAAATGTGTCGAAGCACCAAAGTTGTCCAGGTACCAACCCCAAGCTCTCTTTGCTAAACAAGATGCCAGAAACAACCACAGACACCAGAAGTGGATGGATAATTGTGAGGTCTCAACACATATTCATAGAGATATTATAAGAATAATGTTGTGTGCACCTGGAAGGAATTGTTTGTTTTTTTTTTTTGTTTTTTTTTTTTTATTTTTTACACATTCGGCGAAGCCAAGAAAGTAACACATTGGAACAGTGGTGAATATAACGAGATTCACACACACACACACACACACACACGCACACATACGTACACATATATGCAATTGTTATGCCGTTGTGTATATATATATATATATATATATATATATATATATATATATATATATATGCAGTTTGTATTAAATCACGCCTCTAATTTCAGGGCGATGTTTTTAAAACACGACAACCAAGGTTTATTCTGTTGTTGTTGCTTTTTTTTGTTGTTGTTGCTGTTGTTGTTGCTATAGTAATATATTATTATCCAATCAGTTATTTCGAGCAAGGAATTTTAATAAATAGAGTGGGGAAGAGGTACAGGTTAATATTTTATTAATGAACTGAAAAAGATGGTTTTACGATGAATGGGCATCTAAAGATCATAAATACAGATATATATATATATATATATATATATATATATATATATATATATATATATATATATATAATGAGGGAGGGGAAAGAATAAGTGTTTATATAATATTCTCAAAAGCACGTATGGATATAAGAATATATATATATATATATATATATGTATATATATATATATATATATATATATATATATGTATATATATATCTTGCATGTATATATGTACGAAATACTTGAGGCACCATTTCTGCTCCTTGTTCCCATGAAATTGAAATATATTAGAATATAAGGAGAATAACAACACACACACTCACACATAGACCCATATAAATATATATGTTTATATATATATACACACACACACATGTATATATGTGCGTGTGCGTGCATTCACATACAAACACACAAACAAATATATATATATATATATATATATATATATATATATATATATATATATCGATATATTGTCTTTACTTACTTTTAGTTTCACCTATTCTTAAAACCACTCATCATAAGACAAAACAATCTGAGAGTATCTCAATAAAGGAAAAATTTTATATATTTATCTATTATTATTATTATTATTATTATTATTATTATTATTATTATTATCAACATTATTATAATAATACATTAATATCCCTAGAAATTGAGCACTGTACTGTAATTACAAAAACTGTTTACCAAAAGTAAAACATCTTCCAGGAATACCATGATGGTATGATCTTTAACGTAACATATTCTCTCTATATATATGATATAACGACATATAATTTTGAATAATTTTACATATCAACAAACACTATTTAGAAAAATATGACAAAAAACTTTCCAGCCTGTCATATATATATATGTATATATATATATATATATATATATATATATATATATATATATATATTCAAACAGGATTGCTTAAATAATTTAGAGATATCACGTCGATTTATTGTGGTTGTAATCATTTAACTTGACAGATTAATTTCTTGGTAGCCCTAGAAACTCTTCTACATATATATATATATATATATATATATATATATATATATATATATATACTTTATATATATATACTTTTATATATATCTATACTTTTAATATATATATACTTTATATATATATACTTTTATATATACAGTGTAACCCGGGTATAAGAGAGTTGACGGGCCGGAGTCTCTTATATCAGGGTTTCTCTTATATCCAGGTTTGGCCTATTTTGTTTAGGCAAGTATGGCTCTAATTTGGGACCAGAAAAAATCTCTCATATCCGGGTTTCTCTTATATCCGGGTCTCTTATATCCGGGTTACACTGTATTTACTTTATATATATATATACTTTTCTTTATATACACTTATATATATATTACTTTTCTATATATATATATATATATATATATATATATATATACTTTATATATATATATACTTTATATATATATACTTTTATATATATACACTTATATATATATATATATACATATATATATATATGTATATATATATATATATATATATATATATATATACATACATATATATATATATATATATGTATATATATATATATATATATATATATATATATATATATATATATATATATATATACATACATATCTATGATAAAACGTAGTTTTAAGATATTAAGATGCTATATTTAAGAGTAATATTTACATATGTATAAATAAAAGTGTGTCCGTGTGTATATTTATGTGCCTATGTGAGACAGGCAGTGTGTGTGTGTGTGCGTGTGCGTGTGCGAGCGCGCTCGCTCGTGCGTGCGAGAAAGAGACCCTGGGAAATATAAAATGAGAGAAAGCGTCGCCTTTAATTATTAACAGCGAAGTACAGAGTAGCGGAGATTGTCGCCAAATCTTTGGCGAGAAAGCTGACTGATTGAAATTCTAGTCTTTCAATCTTATTTCTCTTGCACTTGCAGATCTGTCTGTTGACAAAAAAGAGACTGCTACTGTGAAAGTGATCATAGAAAGTGAACATCGATATTTAATAAAAAAAAAAAATTATTCAACAATCTCTTCTGCGCAGCATAAACGTTAAAAAACTCTTATTTAACGAATAAGTCTGTCTCATGTCAATTAGGTTGCGTAGCTTGACATATCGATTGCAAGAAATCACAGTAAAGATCATTTACCTTCCATAATATTAGCAATACAAAATGAGATGTTTATTTAGTTGTGATTTCTGTATATCGACATTGGGATGTAGAAATACCTGAACTGGAGTCCAGGCACGTGATAAGTCGACCTTCGTTAAGGTATCCATCTAAGAGAAGGAAAACTCTTATGTAACATCGGTGGTTTGACTGAATCCAAAGATGTTGATCGCTTCTTGAGTGCCTACTATTCTTGCAGAGAAAGTGGCATTGGCTTAGTGCAACGTTTTTCTACCCTTTAAAGATTTCATGTACAAGCTTGATATCATAAACCACAATTATGTCTTACAATGATATCTTGCGACAGTCATATTCAACAACGAGGTGGTAGCCATCATTTTTTATATAAAGGTGAAATTTATGATACTGACACGATTCGATGTATTAATAGTTACTCTCTAGATCTTTGTCAGATTATACTATCAATTGGGTCTTGTTATAATTACAATTCCATGTCTTTGTCTCTTTCTCTCCCTCTCTTTCTCTTTCCCTTCTCTCGCTGTCTATCTCTCTTTATGTATGTAGTTATAAAATAACTTACAGCGAGTGTATATTAATTAATAGTATATATACATATATATATATATATATATAAGATAAAATTAAATGTTCACTTATCTTGTATCTAATGTCAGTTTTGCAGAATTACATCCACTCTTCAGAAGATTTGACTGTAAAATTGGCTTTATTTTCTGAAATCATTTTTTATGTATTAAAATGATTTCTGAAAATATATCCAAATTTACAATCAAGTTTCCTGAACAGTGGATGTAATTTCGTGAAAACGTCAGTAGGTACAAGATAAGTGAACATTTAATTGTATTTCTTATTAATGATCTATCTACAGATATGAAGCACTCTAATGAGAACAAAAAAACTTCTTGCCTTAAAACGATATCTTCCCGAAACACGCTGGTCGACCAGAGTTTTTTGGTAAAATACAATCATTGTTTTGTATATATATATATATATATATATATATATATATATATATATATATATTAATAAATACACATATTATCCATCATCGATAGCACGACACGGAGTTTCATACACAACGCAATGTTCAGGTGCTAAACTCAGCACCTGAAGATTGCGTTGTGCTATCGGTGAGTAATAATATGTATATTTGTTAACATAATATACTTAATAGCTCTGTTGTATTACATTGAGCACTGTTTTATTACCACCAGCACTATATATGCAATATATATATATATATATATATATATATATATATATATATATACAACAATTTTGTAATTTTGTACTTGTGTTTCAATCATGCTCCTCGAGAGATACGCTTGCACAGTCATATATGCGTGCGTATGAAGATTATTCGGTTTTTTCTAATTCATAAAACAATGTATATTTAAAGGTGATCTTTCGCGCACACACATATGAAAGTAAACTTACACACATAAACAAATATATATATATATATATATATATATATATATATATATATATATATATATTATTAAATATAACAGACAATGAATGTCCTATTATGTCTGATCATGAGCCGTTCTAATGTAAGAATGTTTGTTTTAATTTCTGGTGAAAACAAAGACAAAAATTGTCCATCATTTGGATATTTTTTAAGTTGGTCCTATATAAATGTATGCCAAAGTAGTTGTTATTTTTCTTAATGTATAAATAACTTATAGCGAATGTCTATATGTATATAGATGTGTGCGTGTGTAAATACACGTACTCACACATATAGAAAGATAAAATTCTATACGCAAACACTGATATAAATATGAAATTTCGTATGTAAGATGCGGAGGTCATAAGATCGGGAACTGGGAATAAATAAACCGATATTATGGGTTGAGAAAATGTATCTTCGCTTTTAAAATGGAGAATTTCACGACCTCTTGAAATATTTGATATTTTACGCGCTAGACAAAACAGAGTTCACCTTCAAATATCAAAACGATTATTTCGAATTTACGGAAGTTTAAAAAGACTGCAATTCTACGTATTATTCTCTTGATGCCAACGAAATGTTTTGTAAATACTTTTCGAGGATCATCTCTTTTCTTTTTTTCTTTTTTTTTTTTTTTTTTTTACTTGTTTGCGGTTATCATTAGAAAGGGAAATAGGTTTAATTTTATGTTTGTAAGATTGTAAAACAAGGAAACAAAGCCACTGATCTGCTGACATATTCACTGTTCAAGTATAAATACATATGCGATCTTTTATGGCTGAATGTTTACAAAGAAAAATTTTTGTAAAAAGTCAGCAATAAAATAAGTGGCATTCATATCTAAACGTATGCGGTTTCATTCAGCATCAAAAACGAATCCCAGAAAGTTTTCTTATGTGCTTCACTCAAAAATGTCTGTCGGTTTTAATATTTTATTGTATTTAAATAATTTTCGTATGTTATACGTCGGAATAAAAGTTTGTGAATTAAATGTCCAAAATTCATGTCTTAATCATCCCAAAGACTGCCAGGATATATACAATAAAATTTTGTTTATCATATTGACAGCATCCAATACTTTATAATGACCCAATTCGCCGAAAGGACTTGATCGATAAAATTAAAAAAAAAAAGAAAAAAAAAAGAATTTTGAACAGTTTATCTGAAACTTTCATTCCGATGCACATCGTGGTCGAAAATTGAAAATATACAATAAAAAGATTAAAAAGGCATTTTCCATCGAATTTAATAAAACTTGTTTATATATATATATATATATATATATATATATATATATATATATATATATATATATATAATACTATCTTACGTTAATTGAGCAACTCCGAGTTTCATGCCGAAGCAATTTTCAAGTGCTTTCTCTAATATTATTAATAACAGAGAATAATTTTTCTAAAAAAAAGAACACTTGAAAATTGCTTCAGCATGAAACTCGGAGTAATTAATGTAAGATATTACGTATATTTCTTAATATATATTTTAAATAGCTCTGTTATTTAACATTGGGCACTATTTTTTATTACACGATAGAGTATGTATATGTATTTGCATACGATCACTCGCTCGTATACCTACCTATATTTATTCACTCGTTTATATATATATATATATATATATATATATATATATATATATATATATATATATATATATATCATAAAAATATACAGACAAATATATATGTATGTTTGTATTGCGTTTTATATGCAAGTATATGCTTATATGTCTGTTTTGCATATGTAATGAAAGAAGAGAGAGAAAATTATTTTTTTAATTTATCAAATATTGACCTCAAAATGAAAATAATGAAAAGGAACAAAATGTAATTTCATATATATATATATATATATATATATATATATATATATATATACGAAAGTATGGTTGCGTATCTGCTTTGTATATGTGATGAAGAAAGAAAAATAACCTTTTATAATTTATCAAATATTGACCTCAAAATGAAAAGAAAAATATGAGCATATATATATATATATATATATATATATATGCATCATGTATATCTTAGAGATGTATATTATTTAATATCAATTAAAATAAATATATGTGCTTATGTATATGTTTATACATATACATACAGATTATATACGTATATACAATTTTCTTGTATACGTACAGATAAATTTACATATAAACATATATAAATATACGTATACATATAGTGGTTGAATCCCGACGTCATCTACACCGAATGGGAGTCTGGCTGACACTGGAACTGGCGAATCGTGCTCAAGGTCTTTTGGGCCAGCTTGCAAGTGTGGTTCTTTGGGCATCGACAGGTGTCGTTGCGTTGGACACTTATGATATTCCTCACGGTCTCCCGACTGCACGAGTGGTCAATGTCCGAAACGTCACATGTTGGCTGGAGAAGAAGTGAGAAATAGCTTTTGTTAGGAATATTTCTGACCATGCAGACACAATGTCGTAGTGGTGAAGCAGGCGTTTTTATTACATAACCACTCAAATCCTCTTTGGGTTATCAAGTCTTTTCGTTAGTGTCTTTGTCTGATTGTTTGTTTGTTTTTTCATTTGTTTATTTCTATGTTTGTAAGTCGTCTCTCTGTCGCAATCATCAAGACAAAAATATCACATTGAATACCACCAAAACAATATTTGGTTTCACTCGCGTGCAATGGAGGGAGTCTTAACAAAGAAATACTTTTTGACATATAGACAAACAGACAGACAACTAAAACGACATCAAAGTGATATCCAGCCAATTGAAAGCGATATAAATTAATCAAATGGCTGATTGACTAGTCATTCGATGAGGTATCAACAACACAAAACAAAAACACACAGACGGGTTGATAACAAAACATTTAAAACGTATTTGTCGACTGAGATATCAATTCAGTTAATTGCTACGTCTTGCTACGATTTTTACATGTACATGTAGTCTCTTGATTCCGACTAACAGTTTGGTAAATAGTTACCAAGGATAATCCCTTTACCATTGCCTGCTTATATAAGAGAGTGTGATGTCAACATAATTTAAATGTTGGTAGGGAAACTTTACTTTCGTTTCTGTTAAGTATGTCTACATTTAATTAGTTGAAAAATCGATTTCAAAATGTGAGAATTATTTCATTAAGAACAAGATACAAAATTAAAGGTTAAAGAGAATATATCAGTGGCGGCTTTTTCAAGATAAATAATTTTTGTGTAATAAAAATTTAATTATTACTAAGTTTTACTATTCATTTCTTGATCTCCCATTCTTTCATTTCTTGGGATAAATTATGAACAAACAATATTATATGCTATCGTGAGCAGAGAAGGCCGCCGCTGTTGTATACCTTTCTCTTGACAGAGAACGTAGAAGAACTAAGTAGAAAAAAAGTTAAGGGTCAAGGTTAAGGGAGTGATTCGTAAGAAAGACGTAAGGGAGTGATTCGTAAGAAAGACGTAAGAAAAAAAATGTGGGGTCAGCTGTTTTTCCGTTTGGAAGAAGATGAAGGTAGAACGTTGTGTTTATGCTTTCTATAACAAATGTCATCTCGATGAATTTACCAAAAAGAAACAATGAACTATTCGTTTATAAGTTTTAAATGTATCATTATTTGTTGATTTTTATTAATTTCTCAGAGTTTGTAACCCACTAACGGTCATCATGGACACCATGTACCGGTTTAATGTCACTGTTTACTCCTGAAAAGTAGTTGATTTGTGAGTTTTAAATCAACTTTAATTTCTTATATTAATATTATATTACTCTATCACTCAGATTACATTAACAGTTATTGGGGTGAAGTGACGGATCTACGCTACTGTTATTACTATTTTTGAAGGCATATATATATATATATATATATATATATATATATATATATATATATATATATATATATATATATTAGCGCACAGTCGAGGTTTATGGTGCTAAAATAGAGTCAGTGCTCGATGTAAAACAACAGAGCAAAAATTTATATCAATAATAAATATAAAATTGTTGCTCACTGTTTTCGGCGCAACTCTGACTTTCATGAACGTGGCAATCGTCAGGCAAAAATTGAAAATTGACCGTTGTAATATGTAGATATATATATATATAAACTACTGTTTATGGAAGCAGTTCATTGGATTAGTAAAAAATAACTTGTTAAAAATGAATTTATTACTAGAAAGGTATTGATTGAAAAAAAATTAAAATAAAGTAAGAATTAAATGACAAAAAGAAAAGTAAGTTATAATTGTTCACATATTACAACGGCCAGTTATCAATTTGTGCCTGACGACTGCCACGTTCATGAAACCCAGAGTTGCACCAAACAATATATATATATATATATATATATATATATATATATATATATATATATATAAAATATAATAATATAATATTCTTACAAAGTTCTGGACATTGAGCTCTACCTGGATTCTATCCTCTTGGAAATTCATATATATATATATATATATATATATATATATGTATATTGGCCACTAATATTATATATATATATATATATGTGTGTGTGTGTGTGTGTGCGCGCGCGCGCGTATATATATATATGAAAAGTGGAGACTGAGGTCAACGTCCAGCGGTGACAATCTGTTTCATGCTTAAACGCAATTTTCATGTCATAAATATAGTATACCTTAAAATACTTTTTTATCATTTCATATATATATATATATATATATATATATATATATATATGTGTGTGTGTGTGTGTGTGTGTGTGTGAACAGAGAATATGCGTATGTATGCAAGTACGAGTGTAAGTGAGAGTGAGATGAAAAGCTAGAAAAAGAGAATTTTCAAAAGCGATATGAATTCATTCGGTAAATGTTAAAACCGA
>OZ010585.1:102825370-102842870 GCA_963932145.1 Acanthosepion lycidas
ATTATTGCAGTTTTAACGAGACTTTTCTTCTTCGCTGCCCATAAATGAAAAAAAAAGCCTATTTTTATTATCCAGACTTGACATCACATATCTTTACCAAATCATTCTTTACAGTAATAGCATACAAAACTAACATTTGAGAATATTCTCATTGTGTTATTCTTAATATTCAAAACATGATGAGAATATAAAATTAAATCAATAAATATTAAACAGCCAATAAAAAGTGTCAGTCAAGGTAGAGTGTTACTGAGTGAGATTGGTGGAAGGGAGGCCGAAGGAGGAAGTAATATAAAATTTTGTTCAAGTTCTAAATTTTTTCCGACTATGATTTTTCGTCGATGAGGTTTGCATGATTGTTTTTTACATTCACAATCCATCACGATCAATAATATGCAAAATGATCCATAATATTTTATATCGTAAAAAAAAAAAACATTTTTAACAACTGTAAGATAATTTTTTCATTTTTTAGTGAGGGTCATATCGGCAGTGTCAGCTACTTACAGATTAGCTTTCCATTAACCAAGAAAATAATAATAATAATAATAATAATAATAATAATAATAATAATAATAATAATGTTGTATCCTTGGAAAATTGGAAATGGTTCTAAGGTTTTTTGCAAGGAAAAAAATGAAGGAATAGAGATCGGAGAAAGAATGAAGACTATTCAGACGACAGCCGTGCAAAAGTTGGTCAAAATATTGCAGAAAGCACTGGAGATTTGAGAAGACTTGTTGTCTCTCGTTTTCCAGCGATGGTCACCTTCTAGTATCAATAATAATAATAATAATAATAATAATGATAATAATAATAATGATAATAATAATAATGATAATAATAATAATAATGAACTAAGCAAATACAAAGATCTGAACGCGTAAATAAAAAAACGTAGCGCTTAAAAACTGAAACTGTTCCTTTTGTGGATGGAGCTTTGGGTCTGATAAAGAAAGGAACTCAAGGCCAAATCTACAAAATCTTTGGTCTACCATCTTTCCAGAACATTCAAAAGAGTTCTGACAAGCACAGCTGATATCCTGCCAATAGCTTTGTCCATTTAACCTTTTTTTGTTAATAGATGTCTTTTGTTTAATTAAGTGGAAATAACATCCTTCGCTTGTTTAGAGTCTTTGGTTATAACCCAACGTATGACTATAAAACAAACTCAGCTCAAACAGAATTTAAAATAATAATAATAATAATAATAATAATAATAATAATAATAATAATAATAATAATAATAAAGGTAGTTTGTATTCAGATAATCAGACAGCTAATACAATGGAAAATTTTGCCGAAAGAAAATCTAAATCATATATCCTCTTTATTAATCCCATTCTATCGTCTATTCAATTTGAGAAGAAACCCTGTCATTGTCAATGGATCTTTTGCCAAGGACAAAAATGTGAATGGAAATGGTTGGTGTTAAATTAAGAATTGTTGTAGAACTATTCTTATTGATTGTTGTAGTTGACGAATTGATAGACATTCATAGACTAAACGTGGGCGTCTACCAAGGGCAAATGACAAGCAATTAATTGTGTCCCACCCACTGGATCAACAAAGTATTTTCCCTTATACCCATTTAAACCTCTACTCAATAAGGGATAATTGCGCAGCACAATTGTTTTATAAAACGACATTTGTCTGTTCTAAGCATTAGAATTTATGTTCTAAGCATTAGAATTTTGACGTGAAAAGTGGGAAGTCTGAAAAAAGCACAAACGTAAAATTTAATACGCAGAAAAAGAAATTTCTTTTTACTAAAATATTTGTACGTGTTTATGTGTGTGTGCGAAAATTCAGATCTAAATAAAATGTATCTATAAAAGCAATATTAGTAAATGAAATAGCAAACGAAAAACCATTTGTGCCAACACGTTTCATTCCTTGAAGAACTTCATCATGGCAAGTGTAAAAATTTTATTTAGTAATCTGTGTTTATGCACAGAAGTACTGTTTTTTTTTTTATCACGGAATGAAACGTGCTAACATATAAGATTTTTCACTTGTCATTTCGAATATATATATATACACATACATACACACATATATATATATATATATATATATATATATATATATATATATATATACATATATATATATATATATATATATATATATATATATATAACAATGCATAAATTAAAAAAGAAACGTCTGTAAACATTCATTTTATCTGTGTGTATATATATATATATATATATATGTATGTGTGTGTGTATGTGTGTATCGGTGTGTTCGTCTGTATACACGAGCGTGTTTGTAATGTCATTATATATGCAGGCGTGTAATTTTTTGTGCGCGTTGTGAAAATTACTATTCAATAGATCTTTCCAGTTTTCGTCCTTCACAAGCAGACGGACGATCGATCGAAAGATAAATCCGTTGGGCGTATACTAGGCGCATCCGCCCAGCGGTGCATTACGTCGATAAAGTCTCTATTTCTGGACCTATTGAAATGTGCCAATTAAGAGCAGACAAAACATTCAGCTCTGAGGTTCTAAGGCGTCACGTTCTTCTGATGAACTATATTTAATGCATAAAAACTGAATGAAGCATACCGACGAGCGACCTACCAATAAAGTAATTAAGAATGAAAAAATACACACACACACACACACACATATAAATATATATATATATATATACAAATGTGTGTGTGTGTATGTGCGTGCGTGCGTGTATATACATATATATATATATATATATATATATATATATATATTAATAATTACTCATGTACGTACTTTTGCAGTAAGTAGGTATATGTGTAATTATTGATATATATATTATAGCTCTGTTTAACTACATTGCGTAATGTTATGTCTACACCAGAAATTAAATAAATATTTATTTGCTCATCTGTATGTGTTCGTAATCGCACGCATATATGGTTGCTCATATCTCTTAATTTACCTTATTTTCGCATTTTTCTTTCTATCTATCTATCTATCTATCTATCTATCTATCTATCTATATATATATATATATATATATATATATATATATTTATATCTACGTACACACATATATATCTATCGATAATCTATATATCTATATCTACGTATCTTTCCATCATTCTCTCTTCCTCTTTTTCTCTCTCTCTATCTGTATATAGATAGATAGATAGATGTGTTTGTTTGAAAAATACGATATGAAAATATACAACTATACTGGAATAAAGCAGAATATAAAATAAAGGATAAGACATAAAACTGTGTTGTGACTCATTTTGCTTAGCAAAAAAAAAACCCCAAAAAAACCCAAAAAAAACAAAACGTTTTCAGTCAAATTAGTGTTGAGCACCCCAGTATCTTTAAAATGTTAATGCAAACTGTAACCGGCGTTTGTTACAGTTATCTTTTTATATATCGGACTGATTACAACAGTTAAACTCGTCTTTATACGTTCTTTTCTGAACAAAACGCGTCACAACACTTTTTTTATGCTTCTTCTTCATTTTTTTCAGACGACGAAAGTAGTTCAAGCTGATATTATTCGACATAAAACTAGAAATTTAACTCAGAAAATAAAGAGTAAATTAGGAAAAACGAATATTTTGTGTATTAAACCCGATAGTATTATTATGCTTTTGAACATTCGCGTAACGAATATGGTGTCAACATGGTGTTGGAACTCAAGTTTTCGAAGAATCATCGCAGAGTAAATGATGGCAGTCTTCAAGAAGTCTACGACCTTGGTCTCAATTCCGATTCTCCCACCTCCCCCCCAAAAAACTCGATCATGTTTCTACGTGGTTCTTTAAATGTACCGATTAAAAATTCTTTATTGACTGTACATCACAAATGAATTACGTTAGCAGTCATGTTCCTGGAACCTTTGAGTGTTTCACTTTCTTTGGAGTCTGTTCTTGTATTATGTGGAACAGCAAAATGAATAATTTAACAATTGCTACAATCCTTATCGATAACAATGAGGTTGGGCCTTCGTGCATCAATGACATGGCCTGTTTGGACGGAGAAATCTCATATTTTGTGTCATTTTCGACCATTATTTCTGGTTGATATTAACACCATTTCTAAGTCAAATTTAGGCCAGATTCATGGTATACTTCCCAATGGATTCTCTTCCTAGTGTTATTATTATTATTATTATTAGTATTATTATTGTTATTGTTATTATTATTATTATTATTATTATTAATTAACTCTTCAAAAATCGCTGAGGTACCCAGACGAATTCAAATTTCTTGCACGTCCCTTTCGCGTGTTAGTTCATCTGTTGTCTTTGGTGTTGAATATTACTCACCATAAAGCAGGTATAGTTTTCGATCTTAGTGACGCCTTTGGTGATTGAGGAAGATAGGAAGATCGGCCCATGTTCTGGACAGCGGCAGTAGACATTGGCTACGTTGGACAAAATGAGAGATGATCCTTGGAAGCTCATGGTCACTTCGTTTTTCTCGCAGATTCGCATCTTCTCCGTGTAAAGGGGTTTGCAGTATTTTAGCACAAGCAGGGGAGAATCATCTACAGATGCAGAATGGAAAGAAACAAGAAAAATAAAGAGAAAAAGGTTATTACATAAAATAAATATGGAATCGGTTCGGAAAATTAATCACTTTCTATAACTGATTTTTTCTAGTGTTTGTTTTGTTTTTGTTTTTTTAAATAAATGGTTCACTTATTACAAGACTTTCTTTTCTCTTTTATTTTATATGATACCTCCTTTTAGAAACGAGATCATAATAATTCCACTCTGATCCATTTTCTTTATTTGCCGTGAACTATCATACCTTCTTGGAAAAATATAGTCTAGTGATCCCTCTTTGCTGTTTCCAATGTTTTAAATTCCGGGTAGTCCTTTTTCTAGACACATTACAAGCCTTTTTTTTTTTTTATATGCCATGTCTTTTCAGGAATGAAGCGACCATGTCTCTCCACAGATTACTCTTCTTTATTATCTGCGAATTGCTATAACTTTTCGGGAGAGACAGTGGAGTGGCATTTTTTTGCCTCAGCCACGATTTCGAATTCAGATCAGTCCTGAAATGTCAATAAATCCTTGTAGACTTTTTTTGTAGAGTATAGATGCCACAGCTGTACCACGGTAGGTGTCGTTGCGTTTTCACGGAGCGAAGTTGCTAACCCAACCGACTTTCGATTCAATGTTGTCCTTCAAGACTAGTTGCCAACTAAAGCCTGCACTGATAATTAACCTATGGGTGATGAGATAAAATATGGATTAGAAACTTTCCCAATGGTATCTGTGTTAAAATGAGAGCAACGACCTTGAGTCGAATTTGAATTCAACAGGTCCCTGCGCCGATAAATGCTACGCTACGCGCAACACAATTCTAAAAACATAAAGAGCTAAAAAAATTATTTATTAGCATCTGGGCATAACACAAGCTACATTTCAATGACGGTGATAAAAAATATTTTGTTTGTGATAAGCAAAAGTTAGGTTTCAAAATAAGACATTTTGGAAAACGCTTATGAATATGAAAAAGATAAAAGTTAAAAGTTATACAATTCTTTAAGAAAGTGAGAATCTATGGTAGCACCAGCATGGGAAACGATTACCAGAGACTTCAAACACTGAGAATAAAATTAATTCCATAATTGTGCGAAAAAGGTCCGTAATATTATCAGTCCTAACCTGGCATCTCGACTTTAGCTACTTATCCACCACATAGATGTGGCTCCTTGTTTATAGAAAAAAAATATTTCCGTAACATGTACGCGTCCACTGTTAAAACAATAGCCTTCTATAAAGCTTCTCTCTTTATAGGAAATAAATGTTTTCATGGCAGTTGAGTTCTCCTCCTTGGCACATCGATTGCATTAATTTAAGCGTGCTACTAGATTAGCTATTAAGTCTCACCGTTTTACTGTTGAATTAGTTAGACTGTAAGTTCGAGTCTAATAGTTTCTTTTCTCGCACTTTTCATAAATGGAACTCTTTTCCGATTTCTTCTTTCCCTATAATCTTCAAAAATTTAAATACAACGTCAATCGCCATCTTTTGTCTTTCTGAAACTTATTCTTTTATTGTTTTTTCTCTTCAATAATGTCTTCTCATTCTCTTCCACTCCCAGTGACCTCTAACTTTTTAGTGGTCTTATCGCCTTGCTTGGGGTGATATGATAAAAAAGAAGATAAAGCTCAGATTCTTAAACAATTAAATATGAAATCAAACATTACTGACCAATTAATACAGTCGAATGTTTTTTTTATTTATAGATGCACAATTTATACGAAGCATTTTTTTCTGAATGTCTGTTGCAAAAACATAACAATCTTCACGATACATAGAAAACACTGTTCTTCTTTATGTGCCGTATCCTTTCAGGATGTAAGCGATCATGACTCTCCACAGCTTCCTTGTAGCTCTAGTAATCAAGGAATCTACAAACTGTGAGATGAATTGATGTCAAGATGAGAATAATTAACTCATTTGATACCGATTTATAAAATTTTTAAAAGATTTTCAAACTTCTATACAATATCCACAGCAGTTATTACATTATCATAATCAACAAAATACCATTTTTAATTCCATGTTTCTTCAGGAAGTGGATGATAATGGTTCTCTACACAATCATTTTCTTTATTAACCATGCATCTCCATGGCTTCTTAAAAAAGATCGAGTTATTTCCCATTGTCTCTTTCTTGCTTTTGATTTCACAAAATGTCCTTCTACATTGATACCACCCATTTTTTGACATGCAAGACGATAATGTGTCTCCAGAGCTTCTTTTTTTCTTATCATCTACAGATTGTTATAATTTCCTGGGAAAGAGTGTAGATTTGTTTGCCGTTACCTTCTCCACTGTTTTGATTTCAGAGTTTTCCTTCTAGACTGACTAGCACTCGGGGCAAAAGAGTCTAATCTTTTTCCAGATGCCATGTCCACAGTTTCCATTTTCTTTATTATCTTAGAACTGCAATGACTTCTTGGGGAAGTACAGTAGTTTCAGTTGCTTTCTCCACGCTTCTGAATTCAGAAATGCCTTTTCACCAAGACTGACTATCATCCAAGTTTAAAGAGTATAAACTTTTCCTTAAAAAACAAAAAACAACAAAAAAACCCAAAAAAAACACAACAAACATACATGCAAAAATGCCATATCCATTCTAATGTTGGCGATGATGTCTCTTTGCAACTTACTTTTTCTTTATTCTCTGTGAATTGCGAAGACGACTTGTGAAAATGCGTTTGCCTTCTCCGCTGTTTTAAATTTAGTGTAGTCCTTCTACTAAGACGTCTACCACACCGAAGGCTAAAGAATCTAGCATTGCTTTCTTTGTTTTAAGTGCCATGTCCATCCGAGAACGCAACAGGCTCGGTCAGAATTTCATCTCGGCTCGCCTATTACATTTGATCGCTCCGATAACCGTTTCGCTACCTTTCCATAAGTGCTACCGATGATCATGATGCTGATGATAATGAAAGAATAAGATGATCATGATAATGATGATGAGGAGGAAAAGTAGTAAGATGATGATGGGGAGAATTAAGAGTAAGATGATGTTAATGGGGAGGAAAGGAAGGAGGAGTAAGTGTAAGATGATGATGGTGGTGGGGATGATGAGGAGGAGACGGAGTAAGAGTAAGATAATGATGATGGTGGTGGTGATGATTATGATGACGTGAAGGATGTGGAGTACTATGATGATGAGGAGGAGGAGTAAGAGTTAGAATGATGAAGTTGATGATGATGATGAGGAGTACTAAGCTCATGATGAAGATGATGATGAGGAGGAGTAAGATGATGATGATGATGAGGCAGAAGATAAGGAGGAGGAGAGTTAAGAGTAAGAATGATGATGGTCATGATGATGAGTAGGAGTAAGATCATGATGAGGATGATGATAACGAGGAGTAGGAGGTGGAGCAGGAGTAAGGGTAAAAAAGATGATGAAGAGAAGGAGAAGGAGTAAGATGATGATGAGGAGGAGGAGGAAATTGTGACAATGAAGAAAACAAGAGAGAAAAATAAGAAATGTTTGACCTACGTTTCGTTCCAATATGTCTGATAACGGTCTGCTCAGGAACTGTGCCCTTGTCTATGGGACATTTGGTTCCTTCCTGACATTGGCAAGTGGGCATCTGAGAATCAAACACCTGGTCACCATCACAGATCGACATCTGGCACGAAGAATTGGCTGTGCACATGGCATTGTCGTCCTCCTAAACGCAGCAGCAACGGAAGATAAGTTAAAACAATACAAAACGAAATTATTATTAATAAAAATAAAACAAATCAGAAAATGGTTCATTCGAATTGTAACATTTATTGTCAGGGGAATTATAAAGTGTAAAAAATATCTGAAAATACTGACTGTGGTAATAAAATAAGCCCATCACATCTGCCCTCTCTCTTGTAATCATCCACTATAATAAAATAAACGCTTTCAGTGCTAAAGCTGAATTAGTCACATAAAGCTTCATAAGCTTTTACTTGTTGCATTGACGATTCTCATTTTTTTTTAATCTCAGCTACACGATACCAAATAAAAACAGAAACAATTTGTGGAGAGATTAATATACAGTATAATAATTAAATCGTACTACATAATGCACCAGAGGCTTTTTCATTGTAATTTCCATGACTGTCTAGTGAGAGTTATCTCCCCTTCACATTTGATTTATTAGGTTGGTGCAAAAATAATGACATGATAATGTCGTTTTTTTACGTATTTTTTAACGTCAAAAAACGACATTATTACGTCATTATTTTTGCACCACCCTAATATTTATGTAAAGAGTCATATGTTAAAACTATAATAAAAGCAACGACTTAACAAACTATTCCGTCAGCATTAGTAAAGTAGGGTTGAATAACTAGTAAGTTATTTGCTCTTCACTTCGAACGTCCTTAAAAAAAAGAAAAGTAAAAAGAGAATCCGTAGTTTTCGGTAGATTTTGAACTGCGGTGACTGTTCTTGGGGAAAAGCAACGGAGTGGTTTCCCGTTACCTTCTCTACGGCTTTGAATTCGGTGTTGTCATTATCCCAGATTGCTTACCCTTCCATACCAAAAAGAGCCCAATTTGCCATACTATTTCGCCTAGAGTAAAAGGAAAAAGACAGATTCGTGTCTTTAATAAATTCCTTCTGTAGACGTCATTTGTGTTTCTTGTGGTTTACAATGTGATTATGTCGATCAGACGCGTTGGTTAGAGTTTCTGGAAGAGAGTGCATAATCTCGATCAGTTGAACAAAAGTCATTACACTCAAGTCCTCGGCCATGATGACTTGTGACTTCGTGTTAACGGAAATAACGACAACTTCCGAACAATTTCTTCTACCCAGTTTCAGATATAAAGCTTGGGTCAATACCTGCTATGGTTTTCAGGAATTTCCAAACATTCCCGCAAGCTGGGATCGTCTCCCCAAGCCAATATTATCAGAATGTTTTTAATTGAATGATTTTTTTTACGGATTACTAGCCATTTGCAGTTTATTTAATGCCAAAACAAATTTTTAGGTTGTAAGAATTTTTTGGAGATAATAATGATTTACTGATACAGGTTATAATATTTAACCCCTAGCTGGAGGGGAGAAGTAGTTGATTTATACCTTTCTCGGGGATATCTGCGCGTAAGTGAATGTAATGAACCCGACTGGAATTGGAACTCTGCTGTCTGATTTCCAATTCCAAGCCTTTTACACCACCTGCACAACTGACCTTACAACACCTGGTATTTCTAAATGGTCACCCATCTAGTTACTGACCACACTCGACGTTTCTTAACTTCAGTGATTATAGGAGAACCGGTGTTTCAACAGATATTATCAGGATGCCTTGCCTTGACAAATCGACCATAGATAGTTTCGAACCCGGGACTTATGGCTTCTAACATAATAAATACTTGACCACGGGCCCATGTGACAAATAGTATAGATCTATAATATTGAGGGGTTGGAAGCTACTACCCCAGGTAGAAGAAAAAAAAGTCCCTTTGTAAATCATACCCCCCAGTGTAAAAAGTATCGAGGAGATCCTTTAGTACAACATATTATGTACGCATGAATATACCAGACATTTATTATATATATTTAGTACTGAGTAAAAGACTATGGCACGATTCTCAAATAGCCTCTGAAAACTAAGTCCAGTTCTAAACTGGGGAATGGGCGAAAGCGAGAAACTGGCGCCTCATAACCAGTTGCTTCGGGTAGATGGAGCTCAACAGCCCAGAAAGGCAGTCCATCTAGGGGAAGGAAAACTTCTGATTTTAAACCCCCGCTATCTTGTGGTCATATTCAAATACACGGAAAAGTCTATGGAAGTAAATCCAGGCAGAAAACCCGCAGTGGAGTCCTGAGGGCGGTAGGTTCTCGACACTGACAATTTACCGGCAACTCCTGCAAATGTCCCCAAAAATATAAATATCCGTATTCATTTGGATCTTGTAGGTACGGCAGAGAGAGAGAGAGAGAGAGGGGGAGAGACTGGGTAGCGTATTCGCTTCCATATACCATCGCCAGGCTAATAGAAGGAAAACTCTGAATACAAACCTTGTCGGTCTTGTATCTTTAACTTTAACCTATCTAGAATGTCACAATGAACCACAATTGTGAAATGGAGGTGAGTAGTGAGGACAATGGCTCAGAATACGCTTACTGTATAAATGAAGGAAAAGACTATTTAATGAGTACTTTGAAATATGGACTATATTTTTACTTTTGGCTTGGATCTATTTCACAGCTTTGCACGGTCCTATTTAAATCTATTGTGGGACAAAAGTTGTTATTTACTAACCTTAGATTAATTTGGCGCAATACCAAAAATAGGGGTCACCCAGTGAGTGCCTTGCTTACTAATGATGATCTACAAGACTAGGTTGTTAACCATTATGCATGACGAGGTGCGCCCTCTGTCGGCATTTACTCACCTCCCACGATAGTAGAATGTGACACAAGGTAAATTTAAAGTGAGTTGATAACGCGTACACATTACCCAAGAATAAAAATAACATTTTGATCCTAACCCGATACTATTTTACCTACCTACCCACGAGGGTAGGATTTGACACGAGGTCATTAATGTGGAAGTGTCCATAAGCATACATATGGGTGAAGGATAAAAATTCCATGTCTCATTGATTGGTGTTATGCGAACGTGAAAATTTTCCAACTTTGCCTTTTTAGTGCAATGAGGAGGTCGGGATGCTTTGAATCTGGCATCCCTAATTACTTTTATGTGAACTGCCAGGAAATTTCATGAAACTTACTGTAGTATGGAGATTTTCTAAGGAAATCTTAGATGTGGCACAAGGCCGAAAGTCACTATTCAATCGTAAATGGAGTACTGTTATCATATTTAGGCGGGAACTGCCCAAACCTTACTCTCCAGCCTTGATAGAATCCAAAAGCGTATCCTAGCCCTTGTGTGTGACGAATTATTCTCTACCCTCCAACCTCTCTCTCTCTCTCTCTCTCTCTCTCTCTCTCTCTCTCTCAATCAGGCGGGATGTGGCAAATCTCTCTCTACTCTATCGCTACTTCCACGGAAAGTGGTCGGACTTGTTCCGCCAGTTCAAACCTTAACAGCAAGGACACGCCATAACACTTACATAGTAGAAAGCCACCCACATTCCCTACGTTCTGGGTGGGGTATTTCAGGGTTTCAGGCGGGAATTTTTTACGTTATCACAAGTTTCTTATTGATTATAATCTAAAATAAAATCGATTTAAATAACATGATCTTTTATTGATTTTTTTTTGTTTATTGGTCTATGCTTCAGTTTATTTATTTAATAATTAGTTATTAATTAAAAGAAAATACTAAACATGTACTTAAGTTTAAAAATCCATCAATATTTTTTATTATTATTAAATTTGTAAAACACCTGTATAAAAATATCCATGCAAATTGATATGTACTAATATGAAAAAGAATATTATTTGGAATGCAACTTTTGAGTCGGACAATCTTGAAAAGGCGGGGAATGACATTCTGACTTATGGGGAAAAGGGTACTTTGGGCAAAAATGATTGAGAACTACTGTCCTAAAGAAACGTGGCATTTTATATATATATATATATATATATATATATATATATATATATATATATATATATATATTAGGTTGGTGCAAAAATAATGACGTAATAATGTCGTTTTGTGACGTAACGTCAAAAAACGACATTATGACGTCATTATTTTTGCACCAACCTAATATATATATATATATATGTGTGTGTGTGTGTGTGTACAAGTGTGTGTATGTGGGTGTGTGTATGTGTATGTGGGTGTGTGGGGTGTTTGTGTGGGAGGGTGTTTGTGTGTGTATGCATGTATGCATGTTTGCGTGTGTGTGTGTGTGTAGAAATTTATATGGGCATATTTCTGTTGGTAAACGATCAATAATCCTGACATACAATTATATCGATCCAAGCGTGTGGTACCTTTGGAAAGTGTCTGAAATCACACCCCCGTGTTGAATCAAGCTTTGTGAGTAAAGTTTGGTAGACGGAGATGTTTCTCGATGGATATGCTAGCACGAAGTCACGAGTCATTGTTAAACTGTTGATCGTGTCAGATGATGAGCTCTCTCCCTGAAACTGTAACTAAGGCTCGCTGAGCATAGTTGCTGTAATAAACCGCAGGGTGATTGATCAGGCATCTGCAACAGGGATTAGCTAGCCGCCTTAGCAGACAGGCATACCCAGAAATGAGTATATTGGCGGAGGAATATTCTTTTCTTTATTATCAATGAATTATTCTTGGGGAAGATAATGGAGCGTTTTCGCGTTCACCTCTTCACGGTATGCATTTTAAAGCAAGTCCTTTTACAAGAGAAAAAAAATCTACTCTGCGCTTAACCCTTGTGTGGAGAAAAATGGATTCCTGTCTTCCCTCAGGACATTAACGCAAAAATGAATATTTTCTCGGAAGCTGCCCAGACTGCACTCTCCAGCCTTGATAGAGTTCAAAAGTGTCTTCGAGCCCTTGTAGGTGACGAATTATTCTCCACCCTTCAACCTATCTCCCACGGGCGTGATGCGACAAGCCTCTTGCTGCTCTGTTGCTATTTCCATGGAAAGTGATCGAATTAGCTACATACCCTGATCCCGCCAAGGTAAACCTTCACAGCAAGAACACGCACTGTCACTTACATAGTAGCAAACAACCCACATTCCATCCGTATTCCACTCGAACAGCTTCTTCCTGCGAACCACTGCCCTGTGGAACCGACTCTCAACAGGATGTTTCCCCGATTACTACAATCTTAACCTATTCAAGGCCGGAGTAAACCGTTGTCTTCCACTCCTATACACGCAAATGGTCTCCAAACATAACCCTCTACCTCGAGTGGCTCCTGGGCCCTGTAAAGGATGAACCTCGCTGTAAAAAAAAAAGAAAACAGACAAGGACGAAATTTGAACTTGGCTCGCCGATTTCATTTTACGCGCTATGCTGCCCGTAACTCCCACTGCTGATCATTACTGTTCTAAAAATTGAAAACGTTCCGCTAAAAATACACAAAGCGAGCGAGAAAGAGAGAAGGAGAGAGATAGGGGTGGAGGTGAGATCATTGAAGGAGGTTAAAGACGTTAGTTAAAAATGACCTTCGACCTAAGAAATAGTAAAATGAAGCCTTCGTCAGCCATTGAGTAAAGAACTAATGTCAGCATTCGTAGTCAGAGCAATCGTCACGTTAACGATTTTTTGTATCAATTGCGAATCACATATTTTACAAGTACAAGATCCAACCACAAAAAAAAAAAAAATAGGGAAATACACTTGTCACATCGAAACACATTTTTTCCGACCTTAAAATTATTTAAAAAAGAAGATTCTTCCTTTTTTTTCCTTTTTAATCATAAGTAACTATTCGTATTATTAATACACGCCCGATTCGTCCTAGGTTAGCATTAAGAGTTGGATAGTTTAATTGTGGTACTGAATGAAATCGTGAAAGCTTTTTCTTTTCCTCCCGTCCTTGTTAAATGTTTGTTCTTTCATTTTTTTTTTTTCTGTGTATTTTGCTCGCTTGTTCGATGCGGAATCTTGTGGTAGAATCGAAAAAAACGTTTTTACTAACAATGGCAAGAAGAACTAAAATCGTAATTATCACAACAACCGACGCCCAAAATAGATAGAGTTTTTTTTTTTTTAAATCGATTTAGGTAAACAACTTAATCAGAGATCCAATCAACCGGACTTTGAATTAGTACATAGACAATTTGTTTTATAAGCAATTCAGGATTTTCACCAGTACTCGGGTCGCTTAATTTTAGCGTAAGAATTAAAACTTAAGTTTTTTAAATCGTTGCTTAATATTTTTTGTTTGAGTCGAATAAGTATGTGTTGTGATGAAATGAATATCGACTTGGAATGAAAAATCGGAAAATCGAGTTCGAATTCCAATCGAGGTCTTTATATTTACTTACATCAACCCAAGGGACAGGTATGAATCCATCCCTAAGACAGCTTTTGGTTGAATAGCAGGCTGACAACCAATCTACTGCAAAAAGAAAATCTGCCTAGTCAGTCATGAATCAAAGGAGTCATGATCACGCAAGCATGTATCGCGTATGGGTTTGAATAGCAGGACAGACCGGGTCCTATAACTTTTGCGGGAAACCAGTCTACAGCGAAAAGAAAAGGCAGCCTACTGCGGGAAAATCTTCTGCCTAGTCAGTCTTGAATCGAAAGAAACATGATCGCCCAAGCGTGTATTACGTATGACACTTAGTTAAGTGACTGATAAAGAGAAAAAAAATCAAACATTTTAATTTAACTAGTAGAATTGGTAGAATTCTTGAATATACAGTGTAACCCGGATATAAGAGACCCTGATATAAGAGAAACTCGGATATAAGAGAGATTTTCTCTGGTGCCAAATTAGAGCCATACTTATCTAAACAAAATGGATCAAACCTAGATATAAGAGAAACCCGGATATAAGAGACTTCTTCTCCGGTCGTATTTGAGCTTCTAAATATTTAGTACTTTTTATACCTTTTTACACCTTTTTACACCTTAAGAGATCTTTTTCGATCTTTTTCGAAACATCACACTCAGTTCATTAGTCGTTCATCGTAATGACCTTAACCATAAATTTGACTTAAAGAAAACAGTTTCAAGTGAAAAAAGAAGTTATTTATAGAGGCGGAAGAGTATTAATTTCCGAGCTTTCCACAGTAATTTATATCCGAATTCATTCAATTTGTCAAATTTAATTATAGTTGCTTACAAACGATTTGCTTATTAAAAATTACGTATCATTGTCCAACAAGATACCTTTTGTAGCATTTTGTCTTACAAAGATATTCGTTTTGAAAAAGAAACCTATCGTGTAAAAATGAAGTTTATTAAAACACGTAACTATTAACACACACATCGTGCCATTCAGCTTCAATAAAAGTCTCTTGTCTTCCTATGGTAATTGATAAAATAGATCGGTCAAGAATAGAAAAGATATAAAATCTTGGATATTATTGCAGTTAATGTCGCGTCTATTTATTAAATAACAGGGATCTCTAGCCACTATAGAAAAAAGAAAACTCTGAATTCTGGGTATCTTCAAAGTAAGAAAAGTAAATTATACAAAAAATCGGATTAGAAAAATCTCTATACCTTCTGCCCGGGCATTTTGTACTCTGCTATATCATCGTCTACTGAGAGGTATCGATGCTAACTTAATTTTTAGGTGTTGTCTGCCGCTGCATAAAACTACCGAGTAAGACATCCAAATATGAGGTGACATACATTTTTTATGCCTATTTACAAATAATCCATATTTGAATAACAGGAAGTGAAATTGAATTTTTTTTTTTGCTAACTGAATTATGGTAACATCGAAACATAATATTCGGAGTTACTTTTATCAACTGTTTTACACGTATTTGATAAGAAAAGCACATATACACACACACGCGCGCATACACATACACACGCACACTCACATAAACACACATATACATACATATATATATATATATATATATATATATATATATATATGAGATAACCATATATAAACCATATATAAACTTTTGTATATCAAGAACAATAATGAGGAAAAATGTATGACAAAGTGTAAAAAAGTTTACGTGTGACGCGTTTCGTCTATTAGGAATTCATAAGACTAAATTTCTTATTTGAAAGGTTTTATTGTTACATAACATTTTTTGTTTTCCTCCATATATTTCTCTTCCTCTTTCAATTTCTTTCTTTTATTCTCTCTCTATCTCTCAATATATCTATCTATCTGTCTCTCTCTCTCTCTCTCTCTCTATATATATATATATATATATATATATATATATATATAAGAATAATTGCAGTGTTGTTCTTACTCAGTTTTTGTATATATATATATATATCTTAAAAGGTCTTAAAATAGATAAAGCCTAATTGTTAAAAACTACAATTAAAACAATATTTTAAAACATGCAATTAAAATTTTTAATAAGAATTTACATAAATTACTTCCCTTATATAGCTTTGATGTTTTCGATATTTACAGGGTTCATGCTCACACATGTTCATAGCTTATATTAATTCTTTGTCTCAGCAATTTAACCGTGAAGATGATCTTGGATGAGATTGAAAGTACATGGGGAAATAAAAACTATAAGAACAATTACAGCGTTTTTCTTTTTTGTACAGACACTAAGAAATTGAGCCGTGAACTTAAAATAATTAACATAAAATTAAAATGAAAATAAACATAATTTACATAGTATGTCTACATTATTCAACCAAGCATACTTGAATGAATATATGCTGCCTAAATATACATATTTAAAAATTATGTATATATATATATATATATATATATATATATATATATATATATATATATATATATATATATATATATATATTAGGTTGGTGCAAAAATAATGATGTAATAAAATAAATGGTGCAAAAATAATGACGTGATAATGTCGTTTTTTGACGTTACGTCAAAAAACGACATTATTACGTCATTATTTTTGCACCAACCTAATATATATATATATATATATATATATTTGAGATGCTTTGGTATATATGCTTGAGCGCAATCATCAGGTCATATGTTTTGTTTGTTGGTTCGACTATTTATATATGCTGGTAAATGATGTATTATATGTAGCAAGGTTATATATTTTCGATTTATTGTATTATACTAACGGTAAGATTGGCGGTAATTTCAAATTATTCTAAAGGCTATTGAGTAAAAATAATTGTCGATCCGAGTAGGATTATTTACATTTACACACGCTCGGTCCCTCAGCACTTTTACTCATAAATATAGCATAGCTTAAAGCAATATATATATATATATATATATATATATATATAACTCCTTGGTGTTGACAAGCCCGTTCTGGGCGAAATGGTCATATATCATATGGGGTATTGGATTTTATCTACTTGTAATTCATATATGTTCTAATAAATGTATTGAGCTCTCTTCTGTGGATCAGTTTTAATATTTTATATTACTAGGATTCACTTGGAGAGAGAAAGAGAGAGAGAGAAAGATTGTTTAAAATGTGCTATATTTATAGG
>OZ010585.1:102847870-102920370 GCA_963932145.1 Acanthosepion lycidas
ATGGTACTAGTATGGAGTCCACGACTCTCAGCCATACAAAAGGATGACAAGTACAACAGCTCTGTAAACCCGAATGTTCGTATCCAGTCGAATACCCCGCTCATTCCACAAGCGATGGCGAAGTTTTCCGAAAGCACGAGTAGCCTTAGCAATCCGATGCATGATTTCATCATCTAAAGTGCCACTGTAATTGACTTTGCTGCCAAGATAGGTGAAAGACTTTACATAGTTCAGGGATTTGTCTTCTACTTTCAATGGTCTCTCAGGAAATTTGTAGACTGGTAGTTTTTGTTTCTCACCACGCAATTGCTTCGGGGTAGGACAAGGTTGGTGCACAACTTCAGTATTTTTTATGCTAAGGGTAAGACGAAATGCTTTACATGCAGCAGAGAAACTACATATATATATATATATATATATATATATATATATATATATATATATATATATATACACACACTTCTATGGTCTGAAGATTTCATTCAAGCATGAAACAGATTGTCGACGCTTGGTTTTAACCTCAGTGCCTACTTTTATATTTTTATTTACATGCGCTCTATCTCTCATACTGAGCACTTTTATCCATAAATATAGCATACCGTAAAAGTATATTTTAATCATATATATATATATATATATATATATATATATATATATATATATATATATATAGTTGTAGAGTGGCTAAATGAAACGTCCCAATATAAGCAGGCAAGCAAATAAATAATCGTTAAATTTATGCATGATCTGTAAACATAATAATGGTCAATGCGGTTATACAGAACAAAGATATGTATTAACTAGTACATATACGCGTACCTACGTTTTTGGCGTGCGACTGTAGTTTCGCCAGACACGTGGTCTATGTTGCCGGAAGTAAACAAATGGCTTATGGGAGTTTCGCTGCTACGTAATGTATAAAAAAATAAAGTTTTACAGGAGTGTGCTAAATCCGATGCTAGTGGCTTACATTTCTTAGAAAAAATTAGCGGAATATGAGGAGGGTGAGTGAAATATATATATATATATATATATATATATATATATATATATATATATATATATAAAGAAATATAGTCTTAAGGTGTGCTATATTTAAGGAATAAAGTGCTCAATATCAGAGATAGAGCGTGTGTAAATATAAAAGTGAACATAGAAGTCAACACTTAGAGGCGACAGTCTGTTTCATGCTATATGCAATCGTCAGGCCTGACGATTGCATATAGCATGAAATAGACTGTCGCCTCTAAGTGTTGACTTCTATGTTCACTTTTATATTTATATATATATATATATATATATATATATATATATATACATACACGCTCTATCTCTGATATTGAGCACTTTATCCCATAAATATAGCACACCTTAAGACTATATTTCTTCATATATATATATATATATATATATATATATATATATATATATACAGCGTGTATCAGAAACACTTTTACAAACTTTGCGGCTAAGTTCCTGACACCAAAACAAGGTAAAATATCCATGTAAACATATGTGCAAAAGCCCATCGTTGTACTTCCACCCAACAACACATAACAAATGTTCAAAATGTCCTTCACTTGCTTCTACACACATAGGCAGCCGTCGGATCACCGACTGGGGAACCCTTTCAAATACTCCCACACGGCTCCGAATGGTTTCGCAGACCCACATGACACGTTGATGAATCGGCTCTGCATTATTAATGTTTTCTGTATAGACCAATTGTTTTAGGTAGCTCCCAAAGATAATAATCGAAAGGATGATTGAGTTTGGGGGGAACGTGCAGGCCATGGAACTGGTGGCCCTTACCACTTGGCAAAGTGCAAGGAAGATAAGTATTTCGAGCCCCACCTTTTTATTCCTGGAAGGTAAGTAACTATAATAGACACCGAACGATACAACAGGTGAAACATTGTAGCAATAATAACCGAGATGCCGACATTAGTGTATAACCATGACAATTCTTCTTCTGAAGAATTCATACAAAAATATATATCACTGTCGTCAATTTCGGCTGAATTTGCTATAATTGTATCTATTTCCCATGGTCGATAGGCAGTGAAACTGACTCAAAAAGAAGGGCGATTAACGTGCCGTCATAACGTGACGGTCAGAGATTGACCCGTTCGAAATGAAAATGACCAAGACGAGGAAGTGAGAAGTAAACAATAGCAAACATTATCATGTTTATTACGCCGGAGAAGTTGTTCAATTGACATGCGACGCGCTGTTTTATAAATAGACGCGGGACAAGGCTGGCTGCTTAGATGACAGATAATATTATTTTTGGCGGCAGACGGCATTAGCAGGTTTGGAATAAGTTAAGAGGAGGCCTGCAAATAGAAGCTATTTTTCGAAAATTGAATTTCGTAATTTTTTTTTATTCGGAATCTATCAAAAGATCAAAAAAAGTCAATCCTTTTCTGCAATATTTACTCGACATTATTTCATTTTTTGTACTGTAAATATTTGAAAAGGAGTTGGAGTTTCCTTCTTCTAAAGTCGTCTTTCACTCCTAGTAACCCCTTGCGTCTTAGTGGCATTGTCGCCTTGCTTGCGGCTCTTTAGGTTCATAGATTTGCTCTACTTAGTTATTTTTGCTTTACTCGTTTTGGAGGTTTTTTCTTTGGACTCTGAGCTTGGATTCTGGACGATTGTTTTCGCCTGAATTACATGTTCTTAGTTCTTTCTTTTTTTATTCCTTATTTTTCCTTGGGTATTGGTTTGTTCATTTACAAGCCAAAACACCTAAGCTTTTTCCGGACGAGTATAATTTTTTATATTTATAAGATTATTATTATTATTATTATTATTATTATTATTATTATTATTATTATTATTATATATAAGTGAACATAAAAGTCAACACTTAGAGGCGACAGTCTGTTTCATGCTAGACGCAATTGTCAGGCCACACACACAGACACACACACACACATATATATATATATATATATATATATATATATATATATATATATATATATAATGCATTTTTAGCTGTGTTTCATAAAAACTCCGCCTTAAATATTTTGTTAGAGTTAAAAGAATATATTTTTGTAACGTTATCTCTTTTTTGTCTGCTTTTAAACACATAAATTTCACCCAATACAAGGCTCGAGAGTCACTCAAGGTAGAGGGTTAATCATAAAACTGTAATGATGAATGAATGCTGGTGATGCGAATGAAGAAGAAGATGGCAGATATTAAAGAGTATTGGGATAAGGAGGATAGATAACGATTAACCCTTGACTTGAAGATATTGATTTATATAACAATATCAAATATTTTGCTTTGCCAAAAAAAATAATAAAATAAATAGAATAAAAGTTAAAATAAAAAAAAAAAACATAAAAACTGTCGACCGAAGTATTTTTGAAAGATAACGTCCTTCAGGCGAGCAGCTTTTGTAGTCAGAGTGCTCAATATCAAGACTTAATGCATGAATAGTAATAAATCAAATTAAATATTCTAACCATTCCTTTAGTTTCGCAGAGAACACAGAGTACGAATGAGATAGGTGAACAGTTAATTTTATTCATGTAGCTATTTACCTAACTTTATCTATTTATAAAGGACAGGGAATTGTGTAGAGCCATGATCGCCAACGTCTTGAAGGAACACGACAAATAGAAGAAGAAGAAGAAGAAGAAGAAGAAGAAGAAGAAGAAGAAGAAGAAGAAGAAGAAGAAGAAGAAGAAGAAGAAATGTAACCGGAAAATAGTAATATTTAGTTCTCATATATGACATGTAACCTGACATTCTAGACTTAAAAAGCTGAAAATATTGCATATAATATGCACTTTTTCCAGATTTTCCAGACATGAAAACATGTCGTATATAAAGTCATGTTTAAATGTCCTTAGTGTCATCTCACTGTGTGGCAGTATTGACTAATAACATTTGTTCGTCAAAAATGTAAATTTGAGTTACGTACAAAGCAGGAATCAGTGATAGAATTTTTAGTGCTCGTATGTTGTGCGTCAGTCGAGAACTCACAGGCGTATTAAATTAGTGAAACCTCGCGAGTACTCAAAACATCGACAGAAAATGAAACGGAAGAACATTGTTTTTTGGGGGTTTTTTTTGCCTTTCGTTAACGGAACGCGGCATTGCAGTCAACAAAGGACACAAAATGATGATAAACACGAGCTTCACAGTTGTTATGCACCATTTGTACAGCTACGATTTGGTACAATTACACTTCTGGTTGTTCCACAAATTAAAAGAGTCATTGAAAGGTCAACATTTTTCATCCGATGCCAAAGCTGAAGTTATTGTGCAACAACTGGGTCAAAAATAAACCAGAAACTCTCTTCATGCACGCGAGAAAAACGTTTGGAAAAAAAAAAACTGCCACAAATAAATATCGACGGTTGAAAAATAAACTTTTTATTTTGAAGAGAAATAAATTTACTTGATTTCGATATCCGTTTCATTATTCTATCTGGTCCTGTTTTATAGGATTAGAGATATTTATTAATAAAAACCAATCTAGTGTGGGAAAAGTGTGTGCATATGAAAATATCAGTTCAAATAAGTCAAGAAATATGGCGCACGTTCATTTAAAGACAAACTAATGTGTGTGCAGGATCAGCATTTAAAACCTAAATAAATTTAAAATTCAAAGAAAAAACTACTTACATACTTACACACTTACTTTTCTCTTCAGCAACATACATTCACAGACATGAAAATATTTATCTATCTATCTATTTCTCTCTCTCTCTCTCTCTCTCTCTCTCTATATATATATATATATATATATATATATATATATATATATATATATATATATATATATATAAAGAAAGAAAGAACAGAAACATATATAATCCGTTGTTCTTATAGATATTTTTATTTTTACAAAATAGTGCTCAATGTAAATTCGCTTGAGGATGAAATAGAACTAATGTCTTTAATTTAATTGCTAAATTAAATTGGAAGCTTTTAGCTTCCATTTTTGAAACATGGTTAGAACTGTGTAGCGAAAAAAACATATTTAAATCAATTAATTTATAATATATATATATATATATATATATATATATACACACACACAATTTTTCCTCACCGTTACCAGAACATGGAGTTCCATGCACGATGCAATCGTTACGTGTTGACGATTGCATCGTGCATGAAACTTAGAGTTGTGTTTACTGGTGAGAAAGAAATGTATATTTATTAATAATATAAATTTTTTCTCTGTTATTATATATCGAACAATATTTTATTAGCACCAGCACTCAGTGCGCGATATTATATATATATATATATATATATATATATATATATATATATATATATATATATATATATATATATATATATAATAGCCTGACCTGCCTTTGTAAATTTCTCGGACATTTAGACCGGTAAATGTTATTAATATTATTTATTATAAAACAGGACATTTACTTAAATATTTGTATCTATAAAAAAATGTATAAACATAAAAATGCATTGGAATAATTGTTGGACTTTGTCCATTTCATAATGTGTGACGTTATTTGTTTACATTTGGGTACGCTTTGGGCAGATATGAATGTACATGAGAGATTCATGGAAGATTGAAGTTTAAAAGCAGGAAAATCGACCTTGCCAATCGAATGATTCTCCGTGGCACGATCGGTTAAGGCACGTCAGGCTAAATGACGGTTCCGTCTAGGATACAGGTTCGATTCCTGTCGGAGAACGAATATTTTCTATGAAAATTTCTGTAACATTTAGGCCAGTAAATGTTATTAATATTGTTTATTATAAAACAGAGCATTTACTTAAATATTTGTATCTATAAAATGAATGTATAAACATAAAAATGTCTTAATATATATATATATATATATATGTATGATACCTCAACTTCGTTACTTGGTTCCAGAGGTTATGACTTAAGTCGAAATAAACACACTATGAACTGCAAATAAGAACTTTCCATTTCCTATTGCACTATTTATGATATGTACATAAGTATTCTTGATTTCCACCTTATCTTCCAGCGATATAGTCTTACGCTTAGCATTATCACTTGCACTGGGACTTTTCTTTGGAGCCATGATCAAAAATGTATTCTAAATCACAACTGAAATGTAATTGAAAAT
This sequence comes from Acanthosepion lycidas, assembly GCA_963932145.1. Lineage (NCBI taxonomy): Eukaryota > Metazoa > Mollusca > Cephalopoda > Sepiida > Sepiidae > Acanthosepion > Acanthosepion lycidas. The sequence goes on from OZ010585.1 coordinate 102,853,975, forward strand.
ATGTCAACGGCAGAGCACAGATATAAACAAAATAGGTGTCGGAGCGGAAAATAACGCAAGAGTGCCGCCTGTCGGCAGGAATTTGAAATAAGAACATCTACTGAACATACTTTATTATGCTAATTTTCTTGTTTTTGATGATTTTATTATATATATATATATATATATATATATATATATTCTACATAACATTATTTTTAAATTTATTTAAATATGAATTTATATGTGTTTATTTTAGTGTTTTGACGTTTCAAATATTTTAACGGCCGACGTAAATTCGACTGAAACGTCCTAAGGCGAGTTTTATTTTTCCATATAATATTTAAGAAATAGATCTAGTCTGGTGCTCCTGTTATTTAAAAAAAAAATCTGCAATGTTATCTGTCTTGGCCTGGCATCTCGTCTTCAGTCACTTTCCACCGTTGTAATTTAGCTTCCCTATGCATTTTTTTTTTTTTTAACTATATACATGATAAGTGTTCTGACGAACCTTCCTCTTTGGTGTACTCGACTTTACAAATTTATGTGCAATATAAAATTGGCAGCTAGGTCTCATCATTTTATAGTTAAAACGGGTATATGTCACCATACGTTCTATGCTAGCAGTTTCTTCTCTTGCACTTATCGCTTGGTAAAATATCTTCGAACCTCTTGCTTTCTAGTCACATTTTATCTTCAAAATCTGAATGCAATGTCAATCGTTATCTTTTATCTTCTCAATTCCCGTTCTTTTATTGTTTTTTTTTTTTCTCTTCTTTTTCTCAAATTCTTTCACAGTCAGTAATCACTTGCCTTGGTTTGGGTGATAGATATACACTTATATATAAATATATAATATTACATCCCAAGCATAGCAATAAAGCTACTAGAAGAAATAAACAATGTCAACCATTATATATATATATATATATATATATATATATATATATATATTATGGTATTATACTCACAGACACTCACAAACACATAAATATATATAATTGTTAACAATACTTTAATCTATTAAATAAATAAAGATTATATTGCTGGTATTATTTGTAAAAACAATATGGCGTTTAGTGTAAATTTTTAATTTCAGAGTTTTACTCATATTTCTAATCTTTTGCTGTCTATTCACTGCCACGGTACAACTTACTATAAACACGAAGTAAAATTTTAGATTAAAATAAATACTAGCTATAAATTATTAATTGTGCATGAAATAATATTAACAGAGATTTGTTGATTTTGTCTTAATAATTACTTATCTTATATTTTACTTGCTGCATGTCATTGTAACACAGAATATCCATAATTTGACACCGAAATCTAATGAAACTAAATAGAACAAAAATTAATAAATCCATAACCAGGAATATTGAATCAATTGCTAAATGAATACCCTAAATCGTTTTATCGAAAAATTTTGGGAAGTTTTTTTCGAACCCTTAACCTACATTCCTTGTAGAAAAACAGGAAAGTTTAATTAACAAATTTAAAACAAACATTCATTACTCGTGGTGAGCCTTAATTTCGAACACATAATCGCGTGCATATACAAGGTGTCCAGCAAAAAAAGCAGTAAATGCAGAAAGACTTAATACAATCATGGAAAACTGGTGACGACTGATGTAACTCAAAATTTCAGGAAGAATTTCTGTACATTTCGTCCATCTCCACTTCTGATGCTCTTTAAAAAGTCTGATAACTCGACGCTCAAAATCAGTGAGTTGTTTAGCCATATGAGAAGAGCAGATGAAAGTTATCTTCAAATAACCTTTAAAGGACGAGTCACAAGATCGAGCAGCAATTAATCAATCATAAAAGAACCAATCAGAGTTAAATAATTACACGAGAGTCAAATGATTATTCAAGGTCATTAAATATTCAAGAAATTTATTCAAGGTTATTCAAGGTCAATTATTCCTGAAAGATAAAACAGTGATAATAAATTATTTGCGTTTAGTAATTTTTCATATAAATAGATTTTCTCATTCGATTTGTATGATTAAGAAAAGTGTCGTAGATTATCAGTATAATACACTTATCATTTACAAAGATTAGCTTGTGATAAAGCCACAAGAATAAGACATCAATCGAACTTTCTATTCAATGTTAATGGTCAGCCATATTCGTTCGATAGCTATGACAGCAAGCTGAGGCATCCTCTTCGTTTACTAAACTTAATTTGGCACAGAGCCACAAGTACAGGGAATCCACGGGAGGATCGAACCTACTACTGCATAGGAATGGTCAACCATCACGCTAGGCATTACCCAAACTCGAGATCCCTGTCTGTATAATACATTTGGTGTTAATTTGACTTCATTGACAGCGGTGTGACGCTCAAATCTTATAATTTAAATAAATAAATAAATTCAAATATTTGCGCAATTCTATATTTCTGTAGAAGTTGAAAATCACCTTGAAACGAGGCTTGTTGAATTGAATTAAATCTATAATACATTTGAAACAACTCACCCACCACACTGATATATATATATATATATATATATATATATATATATATATATATATATATATATAGAGAGAGAGAGAGAGAGAGAGAGAGAGATTTTGCTTTGAGCATGAAACAGACTCTTTCCTCTAGGTGTTGACTACAATGTCCACTTCTATATTTACATCTGCTTTATCCCTGATATGTAGCACTTTAATCCATAGATATAGCATACATTAAAACTATATTTTATCATATATATATATATATATATATATATATATATATATATATATATATATATCCCGATAAGATGAGAACGAAGAGAGTACAATTCCATCGTTCACACATTTCATTTAAAAGAGTGCTCAATACAGAGTGGATCAATATTATTTATTGTAGGATATTGCAATCGCCTGAGGAGACGCGTTGGTATGCGTCGAAACATGACTGCAATTGTGTAACGATTTTTACATGATGTTTTAATATCCTAAAATAAATCATATATATATATATATATGTTCTACACTGAATCATGGAAAATACGTACTTTAATCGTTCAGGATGATTTAAGGAAGAATAAAATTGTAAAAGAAATCAGACGTCTTTTCATTATTACAACTAAAATATTTTTCACGTCCGTGTCATGTTCTCTCAACACATGAACTTTCATAGTTCTCCACGGTTTTCTCTTCTGTCACATCCAGCAACACCTTTTCCTTTATATCCCATCTTTGTGATATTTGTTCCTCCATCCATTTTCTCAAGTTTGTCAAGTAGATCATACGTTGCTTTTCTCCTTCTTTTGGCCTCTATATTTCCTTTGAATATTAAATTTTTTCTATATTATGGACCTCCAAATCTCATTTTGATTATTAGCAACAAGTTCCCCATTTGCTCAGACTTATCAAATAGGTCACTCTTTGCTCTTTGACTGTTTTGAGCTCAATATTCCTTTGCGTGTTAAAATTTTCAAGCCTTCTTTCTTCATTATGCGTTTCCAAAAGTTAAACTGAATCATCGTAGATCGTAAAATTTCCTGATTTGTTAAATGTTCTGTCCATGGTATTCTCGTCTTGTGTAAAGCCATATTTTCGTCGCTTTATTTCTTACTGCCACATTATGTTGAAACACCGGTTCACGTACGATTACTGAAGTTAAGCATCGTTGAGCTTGATCAGTACCTAGATGAGTGACCGGTGGAGAACCACCATGTGCTTTAAGCTTGGATGTGAAGCTGGTGTCATGGATAATGGCTCTGAATTTGGAAATCAGAAAAACCGGGTTCCAATTCTAAAGTGGTTTGTTATATCCACGTATGTGTAAATAACCCTGGGAAAGTTATGAATCTACATCTTCTCCCCCTTCCTATGGATTAATTAGTAGGACTTGTATCATTAAATCATTATTATCATCAAAATTATTACAATCTAAAAATATTTTAAATAACCTGAAAAAGGTTGAAAAGCCGTAAAATACAAGCCGAATAATTAATAAACCATTTTACCGGAAGTAGTTAAGTGTAATAAATTAAAGACAATTTGCTTAAATAAGACATAGTCACTGTTGGGTAAAGATATTTGGGTAATGGACATAATAACCATGAAAGGCCCATTTCCAACAGAACATGGATACTTTGGACTGACATAGCACAAATGCCGGGTAGGGTTTATAATCTCTCAGTTTCGTCTCTGTCTTCGGGCAGAGTGCGACTCAGTTGTGGCTATCTGCGGAGTGGGGCGAAACTGAGGAAAATAAATACTGTGAGGTACCCGGTCTCGGGAGAAGAGCTGCCCGAGGGTTGCATCTCTACCATTGCATTAAAGAGGAGGGATCGGTTGTCATACCGATGCCAACGCAACAGACGGATGCAGGGGTCGGGCAATGTTTGTCCTTGGCCTAATTGGATGTACGCGTTCGGGTTCCCCACGTAAAACCCAACCTTGTGTCACATCCCATCTCAGTGCGGAAACAAGAGTAAATAATCATAGCACAAATGATAAATAAATGTTTGGTAGACTTAAACCCATTTTCGACCAATCCAAACATGAATACTTCTGGTATGTCAGTCTTCGATATGGTGGCAGTACAAAATTACTGAAACTAAAAAAACACTTGCGTAGTTTTAGTGCCAACTGCATTTGGACCCGGGTATATTTAAGCAGGGTTCGATGTGGTGTAATTATTAGCAAGCTCGTCTGGCCAGGTCTATTAATACTGTGTAGCGAGTTCGATCTTTACTAAGTACTTGATTACTTTCGGTCCTGTACCACATTTCAACTTCGTTTGGTAAACCACTGTTTAAGCAATGGTGAATAGGTGGTTATCAATGCGGGAAAATGAAATCGACTGTCAGGGTTCAAATTTCAGCCGCGGCTATTGCTTCGCTTCGTGTTTATGACTTTAGGAAAAGCATGAATTAATCACTTCAACTCTATGTAAAAAGGGCAACTAGGCTAGAAGGACAACTAAGAATTCAAAACCATGAAGAAAGCAACGAGAAACCATTCCTTTACCAAGACCAGTGATTGCGTTTCTCAATTTACTAATTTATTAAATGATAAGGAAGTTGTGGAATGTCATGATCGTCCTGAAGAGTCATGTTTCTATTCTTAATACTTAGGCGAAGCCTCATTTTTTCTTATTGATGCCCACTGACTTTAACTTTGCTCCATCACACCTTATTGGCTTTACCTATTTTATTCGCTAACAAACGGAAGGTAAGATGAAAAATATTTATGCTTACGGCCACATCACGTTGAAAAACCGATCACCGAAGTTAAGCAACAGAGATCACCGAAGTTAAGCAACAGAGATCACCGAAGTTAAGCAACATCAACACTGGTCAGTACCTAGATCGGTGACCGCTTGTGATATATTAGGTCTTGTAAACTTGGATGTGCCGGTGGTGTAATGTATAATGACTCGGGATTGTTGATCTTAGGGTCGAGTTTCAATTTTCACTAACACGCAAATACCCTTGGGAAAGATATGAATCCATCTCTTCTCCCCACCTCAATCGTGTGTTAATTAATAAGATTTATATCACTAAACCATTATTATCTCAAAAAAAAAAAAAAAAAATTCTTACAATCTAAAAATATTTTATGGTTTTAAATAAGGGGTTGATAAGCCGTAAAAAATGAATGAATGAATAAATCAAGAATACTGATGATTAAGTTGGACATTTTACACTTTTTTTGTCTGTTATTCAAGACAATTATTCAAGAAGTTCCAGCCTTCAATTTGTATGGTGTACATTGAGAATTAGATGAAAAGGTATTTTCTGTGGTCACAAATTAATGCGAATGACAGAAAAGGACTTTTATACATATATTGTCTTTTTTCTACGCATCAGATTTTATGAAGTCAAATTAATTTAAAATATTAATCGAATCTTGATTGCTTTTAGATTTACTAATTTCAAAACGTATCTACAAGTAGTGTAATGGATCTAGGCGTCGAACGAAGAGTCTGCTATGTTCGATTATGCACAAATACATTTGAAAAGGGGACGAATCCTCCTCTTCTCCCGCCAGCTATGAGTTAAATAGCAGGATAGACTGGGCCCTGTAGCCTTGGGTGGCAACCAGTTTAAGAGAAGGAAAACTCGAAATTCCAAACTGTGGAGAAGGCAACGGGAAACCAATCCAATATATTTCCCTATGATGCAGGGCAATTCAGTGATAAAAAAAGAAAAAAGAATCTGTTGAGAGCCATGGTCGTCCTCATCTTGAAGTGTCATGACATGAAAAAAACTAACAGCCTTGCAAAATGTTTCTTCGCCTTACCAAGCTCTGATGATCACTGAATTTCCAGGTGAATCCAGTTGAAGATATTTCTTAAATGATCAGACGTCTAGATATGGTAGATGCCAATGAATTCACTTGAATGGATATTATTTAAAGAGTATAATGGTTTAGCTCTTTAACAGAGATTTGTAATAGTTGTCCGTGTCTATTGCAAGCTCCCATGTGGTTTGGGAGGTCAATACGGAAGAGATATGCTTTTTCACAACGACTACAGAAGAAGGTCTGGTAACCAGCGGAGGTTCCAGATGTGCCAAGCCTCACATTATGCTTCGGTACGTTTTATGTGGTTTTATATATATATATATATATATATATATATATATATATATATATATATATATATATATATAGAGAGAGAGAGAGAGAGAGAGAGAGAGAGAGAGACACGTTTCTTTGTACATTTTAGATATATTCTGTCTACTCATTTTCGTACTTGCGAATAAGTTTTTTGATATCATTATTGAAAGACAAGAGAAAATCGCCGTGTTTATACATATTTGTTTTGTTACCGAGTAGTGATGATGACATGGGTATGTCGAAAGTACTTGGTAATAAAACAAATATGTATAAAGACAGCGATTTTCCCTCGTCTTTCAGTAATGACATCAAAAACTTATCCGCGGGTACGAAAGGATCTTATGATATTTCTTAATGAAAACATACTGCCGAAATAGCTGAGTGGTTAGAACGTTAGCGTTCGAATCTTTCTGATTTATCTTCCTGATGTTATCGTTCTGGAGAAGGACGATCCCAGCATGCGGCACCTTTGGAAAGTGCCAGAAAACCATACCACGGGTTAATCAAATCTTTGTGAGTGAAATTGGGTAGCCTTGTTCATATTGTTGATCACGCTAGATAACGCGCTCCCAGAAACTTTAACTAAGGTCTGCTTAGCATAATTGCAGTATGAACCACAGGTGGGCTCTGTGGGTGTTGAACAAACACAAAATGTGCCTGAGCGAAAGTCTGCAATAGGGATTGGCTGGCCGCCCTAGTAGACAGGTATTCTCAAATACGAATGGCCAGCTATTATATATATATATATATATATGTAATATTTTATATGCGCAGTACTTACAGGAAAGTGCTCAATATCAGTGATAGAGCTAATATATTCAGTTGTATGGATACAAGTTTGTGACTCGGGGTTTCCCGCTTTTGCAACCATCAGACAAACTGGTTTATATTTTTAAATTGGATCTATTTATCCTTGTTTGATTATGTTTGGTCGTGGTGGGGAGGATGTACGTCTGTGTTTGATTTGGGTGACACTCTTATACACATAGGCACACGTACATAGAATGTACGCATTTTAGTTTACACAAACATATCCATATAAACAATCCGAGGCTAGACAAGGATACACAGCCATGCGTTTAGGCATACATACATACGCAGTTGTTATTCAAGACTGTAGCTTTTATTATATATGTAACGATGTTTCTTTCAACAAGGATCGCAAAAGCGGAAAACCCAGGCTCACAAACTCATATCTATACAATCATATATAAAATATGTATGTATATATATATATATATATATATATATATATATATATATATATATATATATATATATATATATATATATGTATGAGTATATATATATATATATATATATATATATATATATATAATTTCTATATATATAATTTATACTTTGTACTTATTGGAAAACGCTCAATATAGATGATAGAGATAACATACTTAGTTGTACTGATTTGAGATTGTGACCCTGCATTTTACGCCTTTGCGTAAAAAAAAAAAGAATTTGTCTGACGATCTCAAGGGCGTGACACCCAGGGTCACAAACTCATATCAATACAACTAAGTATAAATATATATATATATATATATATATATATATATATATATATATATATATATATATATATATATTACAATAAATACGCCAAGTTCTAAACAGGCCCTAACACAGAAAAAAGACCTAGAATATGTGAATCGATTGTTAGTCAAATAAATAATGGAAAAATCATCCTATGCAGCCTAAATTTATTTTTGTACGATCAAAATGTACCGTCGTGAATCGATCCGTTTAATTTTGTTGTTGGTAGTGTCGTAGTTTTTTTTTTCTCTTAGTCTTAACAATGGACCATTGACTGAAAAGTGTTGCGTGTCTGCTTTTTCTTTCTTTCTTTCGTTTTTTTTTTTTTTTTTTTTTTTTTTTTTTTTTTTTTTACTTTTAGTTCATCGCCAAGACAGATTAAGGGCATGTTAAACGAAGACAATGTTACTGAATATAAATAGACTGTTACAAATTAAACCGTCCAAATTAAATGTGATGGCGGATACGCTGATTACTTTCGTCTTGTGGCGTATGATGAAACATAATCAGTTGGCTGTTTGCGCATGAGAAGACCATGTAATGTTTACATACACAGACACACACACAAACACACACACACACACACACATATATATATATATATATATATATATATATAGTGTATATAATGTATATTTCGGCAGAAACCTTTTTTTACAAACATGTTTCGTTGAATATGACAAAGTAATATTCTTCAATTTTTCCGTTTGGTTGGGGTAAAAGAGTGTAAAAATTGTCCGTAGGGTTTATTGTAACAAGCGCGTTCAGTCACTTCTTTAGCCATTTTTAAGGGGTTTGTTAAGTGTTGTTAATTTCTTTTCATGGTTTTCTTTTAAGATATAGTTGCTTTGATGCCTATATAGTAGTAGCGTTTATGCCGAGTCCCACGAAAGGAACTTGATTTAGCATCATTCTATTAATAAAAAAAAACAACACTTGTAACACATTATTTCCGTTGTTAAATAAGGTGATATTAATACTAGGTACCAGACGTTTTATGTTGAGTGCTTCTCTCATAGCGAGATATTTTCGGTTACAGAATGTATGAAGGACGATAGTATTATCATAATTAGTATTACAAACACTAGGGACAATGTTTACACTCCCTAACGCCCACAAAACGGAAACATTTAGGAATACTACAAAAATCAATAAAAAAATCATAAAGTTTTTCTGGTCTCTCATATTCAACGAAATATATATATATATATATATATTTGAGTGCGTGTGTGTGTGAGTGCGTATGCATAATGTAATTTCTTAAACAAAGATAGTAAATGTAAAAAACTACATAGTAATATAACGTTTACATTGACAGATATAACTAACATATTAATCAAATGCATCATTTTAATATACGCACATGTACTACACATACACACACAGACGTATGTATAGGGAATATAATTATAGATATATAGATATATGCGTAGATGCAAACGAGCGGGCGCACATGCATACACAATCACACACACACACACACATATATATATATGTGTGTGTGTGTGTGCGTGCGTGCGTACATGTCTGTGTGTGTATTTCTGTGTATGCTTAAACAGTCATATTTCTTTCTTTTGGTTTTGATCTGATGAAGCCTAGAAAGACGAAACACGTAATTTAGTTTCAATTAAATGGTTTTCCACTTGTCATATTCTTCAACCTTTGTCTAGATTGTGTATACTGTTTTATACACACACACATACATACGTACGTGCGAGCACTCACACACACATATATATATATTTGTTTATGTATGAAGTTCCTTTACACAGACACACATACACAGGCACACGCACACACATATGTATATGTATATATATTTGATTATATATGTAGTTCCTTTAAACACACACATATATATATATATATATATATATATATATATATATATATATATACACACATACCAGCCTTCCCAAACGATCCGCTTGGTAGGTTTGCCTGGCTCTCTTGGCTTAACTATATATATATATATATATATATATATATATATATATATGATAAAAGTATAGTTTTCAGCTGTTATATTTATGGGTAAGGTTGCTGTATATCAGGTATAAAGTGTATTTAAATTTAAAAGTGAACGCAATTTTCCATCCTGACGATTGCGTCCAAGCATGAAACAGACTGTCGCCGCTCGGAATTGACATCAGTGTACACTTTATATATATATATATATATATATATATATATATATATATATATATATATATATATCAAGGTATCTGTTTGTGAGTATATATATATATATATATATGCATGTATTTTTATACATATACATATACATATATATACACGCACACTTTCACTGACACAAAGACCTACATACACACACACATATATATATATATATGTGCGTGTCTGTATGAGTGTGTGTATAATCATTTTATACATGTTTATATATACACACCGACATCCACATATATACACACATACATATATGTACGTACATACACTCACGCAGACACATATACATACACACACATATATATATGTATGTATGAGTTTGTATGAGTGTGTGTATATATATGTATAAAGTGATTACACATGTATGTATATATACATATAAATATATGAATGTATACATATATATATATATATATATATATATATATATATATATATATATATTTATATATATATATATATATATATATATATATATATATATATGTGTGTGTGTGTGTGAAAATATTGTAGAAAATAGGAAAGAAACTGGTTTGGTAAATAATCCAAAGTTCCTTAGTATTTTTGTTATTATTTTTAAAAAATAGTGCTCGATACGAAAGTAGAACATAAATATAATTATTTATTTAAAAATATGATTCCAACTATTTTTAAATAAATAATTATATATATATATATATATATATATATATTTTCACATATATATATGTATGTATTCATATATATATATATATATATATATATATATATATATATATGAAATAATTTAATGTCGCTGTGTTAACAAGTTATTTCGCACGTGTGAATTAATAGAAACAAATATAAATTGACTGACATTTTTATATCTTTTTTACTCCAAACCGGCGAAACTGTCTTCTCATAACTGTGAATGTGGGTGAATAAGTGAACATATATATTTAGGGATCCGAAATTAGTCGAAGTCAAACGCACTTAGTATATTTTTAAGATCCTTACTGGATGCTCCACGTTCGTGAATCTCTTCTAGACTGATTTGTTTGAATAACCTCAATAATGGGACTTTCTAAGAGCGGCCAAAATCTTTTTCTTTTTTTTTTCCAAAGTCTAAATTCATTCCCAACAAGAATGGAAATTATAATCATTCGGCTCGAACTGCGTAAAATGAAAAACCTCACAATGCCAAATCCGAAAAAAAAAAAAAATGCCGTGATCTGCGGACATTTTCTCATTGTTTTGAGAAATCAGTTTATTCACTATTTATGAAGATATACTGCAACTTTCGAAATATTAGCTAAGCTCTTATTTAAACCTACATCCAACAGATTAAGCAAAAAGTATTTAAAACTTTTTGGTCGGTGTTTAAAGTTTGAATGAAAACATTTGTCAACTGATATATTTCAGTGTATTTTTATGTTGTTGATCACATGTGTCTTTTTTATGGATAACAATTTAAATAATTCTTCATCTAACATATATTTTGTACTTTATAGGTCATGTCAAGATGAATATCCCGTTCATGACCATATGTGAATAAAATAATTTCTCTACTTGTTTCTATTTAGTGGTAACAGTTAAGAACTTACAGGTTTGTGATTCAATAAACTCCACTCCATTGGTTATTAACAGTAAGCTAACAAAATGAAGAATGCGACTTGATAAAAAAAACATCTTTGTTCCATATACCTATCATTTGACTTTAAAAGATGTACAATTTTAAATTTTCTCTGAAAAAATAGACATTTTCTGTTTTCAATTTTCAGTAAAAAAAGACATTTTTCTCTGTTCAATTTTCTATGGGAAAAAGCTATTTTACTGTTTTACAATTTTCAGTGAAAAAAGCCATTGTTCGTTTTTCAATTTTTAGTGAAAAATATTTTTTAGCATCCAGTTTTAAGTAAACAATGAAGTTTTTTTTTTTTATATTTGCGATTTTAAAAGAAAAAAATAGGAATTTTCTGTTTACAATTTTCAATGTGAAAAAGGCATTATTCTTCGTCCACATGCATAGTTATTGCGGTAACCCGTACACAAGCATATATCGGAAATAGAAAAGTAGTTGCTACATAATTCAGGCGTTCAAACAAATATTTATACCACTATTTTCAAATGACACGGGTTAAGTTGCTCCAACTAAAGGCGGTTAATTCTTATATTGACATATATGCATTTATTTTAACGCCAAAAGCATAATGACAAATTCAGTCAAATGTCGTAACTTGTAGTTTCCCAGGAAAAAAACAATACTAATTCAAATCTCAGAAAATTAAAATTATGAAAATATGGTGAACAAATCTGAGAGCAAATACATGAACTGAAATAAAATTGTTCTTAGCATATTAAAATGATGGTAAATAAAGAGAAAATAAAGAGAAAATAGAGAGAAAATGTAAACTTACGAAAAGGAAGGAAGAGCAGCCACAGGTCAGGTAAAAAATAACAATAAGGGTCACACCAACCAGATGGGTGAGTTTAGACTGGTACCAGGCCATAACCCTCGTCCGGTGTGTATGAGTGCTTGTGTATGAGACGTGTGAGTGGGTGTGAGTGATTATGCGTAAATTGGTAATTTAGTTGTTAGTAAAGAGGAATAAATATTGGCCACTGTGCAAAAGTACTATTTTGATATGTATATTGATCTTGTTTTCTCTCCTTAAAAGCAATCGCCTGTAAAGAGAGAGAAATTAAGAGAAAAAGAGAGAGGGTGAAGAAACAGAATAAAGAGCGTGCTCCGGTCTCCCCCAAAAAGAAGGAAATGTTATATAATTGAGGTCGGCGTAGAAAGAAACGTAGGATTTTTTCTTTCTTTCTTTCTTTTTTTTTCTTTCTTTCTTTCTTTTAAATGTTATCTCCTTGTTTTTCTTTGTCTTTTTCTTTTCAATAATAACCACTGCACTAGTTGGGTGACGGAGGAAATCAATAAAAGAAGATTTGAATGGTCAAGTGCGAAAAGTTGTTTCGAAACTGAGATTATTGTAGAAGTTGCGCCGCACAAGTTTATCGCTGTAGTAATGGTAGTCAGAGAGACAGGGAGAGAGAGGTAGCTGCGGAGTTGTGTCAGTAATAATAATAATAATAATGATAATAATGATGATAATATAATAACAGTAGTAGTAGTATTAGAATTCAGTGGCTGATCTTTACTACAAATGCAACGAGAAAATTTTGATGAATAAGAGAAGTTGCCTCCTTTTATAGGCTTGGGGAGTGCCTCGGCCGGAAGTAATGCCAGCCAATGACCGCTACACGCACGATGGGGAGAAAGAGAAAGAGAGAGAGAAAGAGAGAGAGAGAGAAAGAGAGAGAGAGAAAGAGAGGGGGGGAATGTTTAGTGTAATTTGTTTTCGCTAGTTAAATTCATTGCTAGGTGTTCCATGAATGAGGGACGAAGTTTTTTATCCAAAAATATATCTATCTATCTATCTATCTATCTATCTATCTATCTATCTATCTATCGTGCGAGCTCACAGGCGCGTGTGTGCATTTAGATTTTTTTGTTTTGCTTTTGTTTAACTTTAAAATAGATTTTTTTGTCGTTTCTTTATTTCGAGTAAAGACCACCCTTAAAAAACAAAAAAAATATCGGCCTACCCGTGTGTATTTCCCGCCCCCGCTGCAAATAAAATAGTGTCGCGCATAAATCAAGACAGACATACACGCGCGATAGAAAGACACGCCCAAACACCCCCACACTCGTATCTATATATATATATATATATATATATATATATATATATATATATATATATATATATATATGTGTGTGTGCGTGCGTTTGTGTGTGTGTACAGAGAGAGAGAGAGAGAGAAAGAGAGAGAGAGTCTATGACCGGGAATATATTATTTTCTGGGTACTCCCCAGTTTTAATGGCTTTTAAAAGTTTTTTTTTGTTTTCTTTTGTGAAAGCAAGAAAGCAATAAAAGAGATCATTCCTAATTGGGTACAATTCACGTAATCGGCATACTGTAACTTAATGGGTGTGTCATAAGCATCAAAGACACACACTCACACACGTACGTATGCGTGTATGTATGTATGCAATACATGTGTGTGTTCATATTTCGTACGTTCACACCTGTACGTGTACATAAGTATAAACACGTTCATACATGTGTGTACACCTAGATGCTCATTATCGCAACTCCCCCTTTCTCTCTCTGACAGGAACACACACAGATAAATTAAATCACGAATGCGTATATGTGCAATATATATATATATATATATATATATATATATATATATATATACATCATCGTTTTCTGAGTCTGAAATTTTGGCACACACTCATACACAAACGTACGTACACACACACACACAGAGGCACACACACGCTTATAGGTAAAATAGTAGTTTTATATTATTACATAACCTACGATGAATGCGAATATTCAGCAGATGCTTTTGAGGAAGTGTGTGTGTGCGCGCATAGTTTTCAGTTTTGATATTTGTATAAGCATGACCATGTATAGATTTCTCCTTAGATATCCCAACCAAACTGTATAAACGTGTAGATATACATTAACCTAAGATTTCTCACACGTGGGCCATATGACCCCCTTGTGGTGCCATGAGATATTTTCAGGAACTATAAGGTCAATGTTGAAAAATGGTTGGGGATTTAGAACCCATGAAATATATATATGGAGTATTTCGTAATTAATAATTATTATTTAGAATAAAATATTAAATTTGTTATTAAGTTAAATATTAAATTAATCTAAACTATTTTGTTAACATAAATATTTATTTATTGTAATTTTTTATCTGATCCATTCAAAATGGCCGTCTTTAGTTTTGAATTTCTTAAAATTTAAAACTCATAATTTGAAATTTAAGATATGTTTCGCTAACTTATATTTCAGTTTTGAAAAGCTAAATGTCCTGAACAAAGAGCTCCAAGGCAGTGATTTCACCCTTTTTACTGCAAGGAGGCAGTTAACGCATTTAATGGGAAACTAAAACTGTTTTACTTGAACCTTGGGAGACGGGAGTTTGCACAGCTTCCTTCCTTAGCAAATATATCCACCGCGCTGCTTGATGATGACCTAGCAGCGTATGTTGATCATCTGAATCAGTTGCATAATGATATGATAACACAATTCTCTGATCTACTCCAAATGACAGTTTTGGGGATCACTTCATTGCTGATGCAAGAACTTAAGTTGGCATGAAGGGCCATAAAGAATTCGTATTTGATTGAAAACATAAAATAAAGTTGAGAAATATTGTATTAACCTATACATATATACATGCATATATATCTATATCTATCTATCTATCACCCCAGGCAAAGCAATAAAGTCACTAATTCACAAGAAAGCTTACTGAGTGTGAAAGAATATGAGATAAGGTTAAAAAAAAAGAAAAACGTTATTAAGGCGAGAGACTGCTAATAGAAATAAGAAGACAGATAACGATGACATTATATTCAAATTGGTGAAGAACAAAGTTGATTGGGAAGGACGAAACAGGAAGAGAGTTTCACAGGCGAGAAGTGCGAAAGAGGAAACTGTTAGCACAGAAATTCTTATTTGAGAAATCTCATTAAAGAAAAATATGAGGTTTTCGACGACATATTTTTCTATAATAAGATTTCAAGAATATTCAGGCCGGTTGAGGAAAATAATCAAACATACTATTTTATAAGTAAATGGAACGTCTACTAAGATATAAGCGTCCATTAAAAATAACGTTTAAGGTAATAAAAATCTGTCAGATTGAAAAATAAAATTCATTAATTTAGAACATATATTCATATATATATATATAAATGAACATTGAAGTCATCTGTGTGTATATATATATATATATATAATGTCATCCACAGACAGACTGTTTCGCTGTATCACAGCTCATCAGTGCAGCTAGACATCCGGTTGCCTCTAGCTAGGATCGAAACCCGACTGAATTGGTATCAGGCGGTTATTCTACGACTAAGCTGTCGGCGCACGGTTGGGATGAAAGTGGATTTTTAGCGTATTTATTTTTGGAAACACGCCCAGTGACCGAGAGTGACTCAATTCGGCTTGCGAAGAGTCTCGCTATATAGCGATATATATATATATATATATATATATATATATATATATATATCAATGAACATTGAAGTCAAC
Source organism: Acanthosepion lycidas (assembly GCA_963932145.1). Taxonomy (NCBI): domain Eukaryota; kingdom Metazoa; phylum Mollusca; class Cephalopoda; order Sepiida; family Sepiidae; genus Acanthosepion; species Acanthosepion lycidas. Next base: position 102,870,348 of record OZ010585.1, read on the forward strand.
ACTCAGAGGCGACAGACTGTTTCATGTTTGACGTAATCATCAGGCCTAACGATTGCGTCAAGCATGAAACAGTCTGTAGCCTCTGAGTGTTGACGTCAATGTTCACTTTTATATTTAAATATTTGATATTGAGCACTATCCAATAAATATAGCATACCTTAAAGCTATATATATATATATCCATTAACAATAACGTTTAAAACAAATTAATCATATATATGAACATCATTTTTGAGAACGAGAAGGGCAATAAATTAAATTACATATCTCTCTCTGTCTCTGTCCTTCTATCTATCCGTCTCTCTGTATATATACATATATATATATATATATATATATATATATATATATATATATATATATATATATATTGATAATGGAATACAAAATGGAAGAACCAAATGAATTTCTCCACATGTGTATACACACACCACACATACACACACACACGCACACACACACACGCACACACACACACGCACACACACACACACACACACACATATATATATATCTATATATATATATATATATATGTATATATGTATATATATATATATATATATATATAAGAGCTCATACTGAGTACCGATGGTTATAAAACAGTGCTCGATGTTAAGTATATATATATATATATATATATATATATATATATATATATATATATATTCCGCGGCTACAAAATTTTATTATATCAATAAAAAAAGTTAGACATTTTTCTTTTCATGAATAGAAAGAAACTATTAATTATGAAATAGATTAATTTCATCAATTATTTCAATTTGTTTTCTGTTTGTACGTTATTTTTATACATACAAATATTTAAGTAAATACTCTGTTCGTAATAAACAGTATTAAGATTATTTACCGGATTGAATATCCGAGAAATCTCATAGAAAATATGTGGGGTAGGAATCGAACCTGTATTCTACAGGGAACAGTCATATAGCTTGACGTGCTATACTGTTTAGCTACAGAGGAAGCGTCTGATTCGTGAAGCAAATTACTGGTTTTAAACTACAAATTTTCCATGATTTCTCTTGAACGCTCATATCTAGATGCTTCCTCTGTAGCTAAATGGTGTAGGATACAGGTTCGATTTCTGTCGAAGGACGCATATTTTCTATGAACATTCTCTGACATTCAGGCCGGTAAATGTTGTTAACAGTGTTTATTAATAGAAGAGCATTTACTTATTTGATCTATAAAGTATAAACAGAAAATATATTAAAATAATTGTCATAATATAGGATGTCATTTCTTTATGTTAAGATACGCTTTAAGCAGATATGAGCGTTGGAGAGAAATCATGAGAAATTTGTAGTTTAAAAATAGTTATTTGACTCTGCTTCCTCTGTAGCTAAACGGTATAGCACGGTTGCGTGTAGGATACGGGTTCGATTTCTGTTAGAGGGCACATATTTTCTATGAAATTTCTCGGACATTCAGGCCGGTAAATATTGTTTATTATAAACAGGGCATTTACTTAAATATTTGTATCTATAAAAATAACGTATAAACAGAATATATATATATATATATATATATATATATATATATATATATATATATATATATATATATATATATATATATATATAAATGAAAAAAATATAGTTTTAAGGTATACTATATTTATGGGTTAAAGCGCTGGATATCAGGGATGTAAATATAAATTATTATCTGATAATTGCTTTTTGCATGAAACAGACTTTCGCATCTTTATATATATATATATATATATATATATTAACGCATTGCTCTTCAGTTATGAATTGAGCGCTCTTGAATACTGGCGTTTGTATACATCACGTATATAATACGTTAAAAATTTATCTTTCTCTGTCGTGCGCCAGTAGCTTAGGATAGATGACTCATACAAAGCGGTGAAGTTTCGAACCCGGCTTGAAGCAATCGGTGGTTTAGCCACACTGGTCAGCTGTGATACAGCCAAACAAGCTTGTGTGTGGATGACTATATATATATATATATATATATATATATATATATATATATATATATATATATATATATATATATTCTGCATATTTAGGCTGAAGATGGTCTTTAAGACAAATATTAAAGGCAACAAGCATTTTGTGTTGATCAATTTTCAAATTACAAATAAACCTTCAGAAATTATCCGAAGTTCATTTCGGAAGAAATATGGTTCAAGCTTTCGACTTCCTTATGCCTTCGTCAGGAGTAGGTATAGACAAATGTTTAGTTTCGTAGAATTGGTGAGTGTTGCGATGTAGCAAGATGTGTCATGTCTATTTTTATATATAAATTTGAAGATGATTGCGCTTAAATTATAATTGTTTTTTATTCATAAATAATTCTTTTCGTTATATGAGTATTGCTTCACGGATCATAAATCTGTTTTTACTATTTGATTTGACTACCATTTTGGTATTATTTGTGAGTATCTGCCTGGTGTTATGGTCATTATATTGCTTAGTAATGTGTTGTCTGATAGCTCTCGGGTCCGATATGATGCAGGTGAGTCTCCATGAAAATGTGGTTGTGATATATCCTATGTAAGATGTTTTGTGCTTTTTTTTATTTGCAAAGAATCATTCTCTGAGTGGACAAGTCATACAAAAAGTTACGCTTATATAGGGGCTTGGAAGTTTGGGATATATTATTTTTAATAAGATGCTAGTTTTGAATTTTTTGTAGTAAATAATTAATCTGGTTTATTTATTTTTATTGACTGATTTTATATATCTATGTATGATTTTTTTTTATTGTGGTGCATTTGATTTTTGTAATATATTTTGATAACGTTATTATCGATATCATGTATATGACTATGGGTTTTATTATTAACACTGTTGTTGAAATGAAGTTTGATTTGCTTTTCCACTATATAATTACGGTAACCATTTTTCATAAGTGTTTGTTTCATACTATTATAATTGTGTTTGTCTCTTCTTTAATTAGTTCTCACGACCGCTACGCCCTGGCAATACCTCATAAATAATAGACTATTCCGTTTTGGTTGCGAGAAGACATAAGGCTTCAAAACGCTACTTGTCTTCAGTGAGAAGATAAAAAAGAAGGTAAAATAGAAATGTTTAACGTCTATTTCAGTGAAAATCTTTCATCTGTACCCCCTTACGTAAAATAACGACCAGCATTCATATTTATGGCGATTTTCTAAGCATAGCTTTGATATGGCACAAGGCAAAAATTATGAGCCACGCAGAGAAGACCGAACTCTCTGTTCAGTCGTAATTGACCCAGCGAGAATGATTTTCTAAGTGCAGCTTATATGTGGCATAGGCCAAATGTATGGGGCACTCAGTGAACATCGAACTCACTACTCAGTCGTAATTGATCTAGCGAGCTAAGCTTGCTAAACATTAAACCACGTCAAAGTGCGCAAATGATTTTCTAAGCGTATCTTGGATGTGGCATAAGGCCAAAAGTGTGGAGCACCCAGTGAAGATGGAACTCTTTACTCAGTCGTAATTGATCTAGAGAGGCAAACGTGCTAACCATTACACCACGTCGAAATGTTCAAATGATTTTCTAAGCGTATCTTAGATGTGGCACAAGGCCAAAAGTATGGTGATCTCAGAGAGGATCGAACTCACTATTCAGTTGTAATTGATCTAGCGTGACAAACTTGCTAACCGTTACACCACGTCGAAGTGACCCCGCGTTCATATTTGATAGTTATTGTTATATTTTGTTAAAGTTTTTAAGCTCAAATATTTGACGATATTATAGGGCAATTTCTATTGTCGTAGAACTCGCCATGAGCTTATTCAATCATTAACTTAAGAATTAAGATTCGATATTTATTGTGAAAAAATTACACAATTATGGCACAAGGCCGAAATGGGGGAGAGGTTGACGTTCTACTAACTATCTTATACCTAGCTAATCCGATTCACGACCCATTCATACATTACAATTTCCACATTCACCATAAGAACTCGTCCGTCATCGATCAATCCTCCATACACCATAATACAGCATCCTCTCAAGGGGGACCTACAAAACACGCCCCATAAAAATATATAATGATTATATATGTACAATTAAAAATTTACGGATGAATGAAATGAAAGAGGTGGGGGAGATGAACCCAGTAAGAAACTAAAACGATACACAAAAGCAACTAAACATAACTGATGTTAGTAGGGCCAATCCAACCCTCAAAAATGAGAGGCCATTAGACAAAATCAAGAGGCTCTCTTGCTAAGGGAGTCAGAGAAGAAAAAAAAAATATACGGCCATGGGAAAATATAAAGCTGACCCAGTCGAGATAAAAGGGGCCAAAAAAAAAAAATTGGGGAGGTTGGAAATCTGAATCGGGATCATAACTAAAGATGTGGCCGGGGACAGGCCGGGAACAACACTTACTCACATTAACTAGGTACATAAAAGATTGTCTAACCTAACCAGGGGGAGGGCTCCACAGGAAACAACCCCGATGTGATGTAGGCTTGACCTAAAAGAGAAAATCAAGGCTAGCCCCGTTCAAACAAACCAAGCGCGCCTCAGTCACCCACCTTTCGCTGAAGACTGTCGAATGCAAGCATTTTCTATCAGTTCTAATCTTCATCTTGAGCTGATGCTCAAAGAATTAAGATTCATTAAAGTTCTAATAAGAAAACCGTCAAATGTTCACGGTTTAAAATTAGTATTATTTAATTCTGTAAGGAAAATTATTTTTTTTATACGCAATGAGTATGGCTCTTCGGATTAAGTTATTAATGACAACAGTTCTATATTTTTCAGGGTATTCGCTGTTGTAGTGTAGAAGGCAAGAGTTGGAATTAGTAGACTTTTTGGACGGAGATGTGGCAAAATTGTCGCTGTTATCGTCAACGAGAACATTTCGAAACGGGATTTTTTATTGATATTTTGTTCATAAATTAACTTTAATACGGAATTTTTAAAACGGATTTGGTTTTAGGTGAAGATGTTATCATTATCCCTGGCATAACTGTTGGGTTAATTTATTTTATTAAATATTTTGTTTTCTAAGTTGGCCATATAAAAGTTAATAAAAATAAACAGAAACACATGCCACACCTTGTCTACGTCACAACACTCTTTGCTTACGTCACAATACTGACTAGTTCTATAAAACATGCCATCTGTCTCTACGTACGCGGATCATAATGGAAATCTAGGATCATATTTCTTCCGAAATACATACATATATATATATAATATACTGTTTCGCAGCTCTTCAGTGCGACTAGGCATTCGAATGCATCAAGCCAGGACCGAAACCCAACTGATTTTGGTGTCAGTCAGAGTTTCTATCAATGAGCTATCATCATTCGACAGAGAGAAACAGCTAATTTTATCGTATCGCTTTTACGAATGTAAACACCAGTCAGAGTGCTCCAAATACATTATATATAAAGAGAGAGGGTGAGAGAGAGGGAGAGAGAGAGAGAGTAATGGATAACGGCTTGGATTGAAAAATCGGAGAGACGGGTTCGAATTCCAGTCGAATCCATTACATTCATCTACGTACTACATACCCTTAGGAAAGGTATGAATGCTCTTCTCCCTCTAGTTATGGGTAAATAGCAGGACAGATGGGTTCTATAGCCTTGGATGGCAACTGATCTAAGAGAAGGACAACTCTGAATACAAAACCTGCGGAGGGTTTTTTGGGGACGTTGTGGCACGTAGTGCACTAGGTCTCTGTATTCGGCTCTTCAAAAAGTGTGGTTGGTTCTGCACAAAGCCTTCACCATTATAATCAAATCATATGTGATGGTGTCTAGATGTCGATTCCTAGGAACTGAGCTGCTTGGCGGGAGAGTTGAATATATATATGTGTGTGTGTGTGTGTGTGTGTAGTGACAGCCAGAACAGAAACAGAGAAAAAAGAAAAAACAAAGAGTAGACAAGAAAATGATGAAAAAGAGAAATCACCGTTGCATTTGTCACATACGCGCATGTACAAGCGTACACACATAAACATACACACACAAAAAAAAATATATAACTAGCGCATGAATTCGTTTTTAAGATAAAAAAAATAAGGAAAATGAGAAAATATGCAGTCAATTGCTGAAACCTCCTGAGGAGTGGACAGAACGACTGCTAAACATTTTGGCTACGAAAGTCCAGAGTGGGGGTTCTGAATATAACATCAATCAGCTAAGTATCAAATTTTATTTGAATTATATATATATATATATATATATATATATATATATATATGTACTGCGTTTTTCCGTTCCGAAAAACGTCATCCTCCTCTACGTTCTCCTTCTTCTAGAAGTAACATTTCTCCTAGACTGGTTGTGATCCAAGGTTAGGGAGCCTAGTCTTTTTGATTTGTTAAAGCAATACTATGTTTCTTCAAGACGTAGGAGATTATGGCTCTTCACAGGTTCCTTTTTCTTTATTATCTGTAAATCACCATGACTTCAAATCTGTCTATATTTCTGAGATAAGGTATTGTAATTATTTACATTATTTACATTGTTCGGACATGCCCTAGTGGATAAAGCGTTGGTTGGATCCAGTGACTTCACCCAAAGAGTTGTGAGTTCAATATCTGGCTACGGCAGTGGTGAACAACACTTGCAGAGTTGAATTAAAGGGAGATAGCTGAGAAATCCTGAAGAAGCATGGCACGTGGACAAAATAAATCACCTGAAGAAGACCGGAAACGCGTTGTGAACATGACAACGAAGATGAGGACAACAGTCTGAACAATGTTAATAATCACCATGACTTCTAGGAAAAAATAGGTGAATAGTTTGCTTCTCCACGGTTTCGAATCCAGAGTGTTTCTTCTCCTTGACTATTAGATAGAGAGCCCACTTTTCTCTGCTATTTACCTATAGCTAACATGGGAGAAGAAATAGGAACACGCCTTTTCTAAGTACGACATGAACGCAACAGACTAGACCGGAATTTGAACCTGGCTCACTGATTGAACCTAGTTCTTAGTATGACGATAAACTACATCCCGCAGCTAGGGAGATTGGTGGTTTTGAGGAGCGTGGAACCGCCTGTTAATTGCCCAAGTCCCACGTGACCCAAGGTGGTAGCACCTGTTAGGGTCCCAGCTATGGGCAAATAGTGAAACCCAAACAAAAATAAATGACTATGTAAGTATAAAAATACATTTTTATGAGAAAAATTACCAGCAATATCTATTAGGTTGGTGCAAAAATAATGTCGTTTTCTCACATAGTAACATATGTGAGAAAACGACATTATTTTTGCACCAACCTAATATTTATAGTAGAATGACCAACAATACATTTTACATTATTTACATTATTCGGACTATTGTTCTCATCTTTGTTGCCATATTTATTACAACGTTTCGGCCGTTGTACGCTCCGGCCTTCTTCAGGTGGTTGGAATTTCGAACTGAACCCTTTATTTCGCTCACTGGGATAGACTGTTCTAGTTCCACATGCCATGTTTTAATGGATGTCAATTATCAGTTATCTCTTGTTAATTTCCCTCTGAAAGTTCTCCACTGCCTTAGCAGGGTATTGAACTCACACTCTTTGGGTCCTGTCACTGGATCTAACTAACGCTTTATCCACTGCTGTTGAAGGCATGTGGTTGCGTTCAAAATATTTAGATTTCGGCATTAAATAACCCATAGAGGTGTTGATATGCCTTTAAACAAAATTAGCCAAACAACCAACATGAAAGAACTCTTTCATGACATTAATCCACATAATATCCTACAATTTCTTAAAGAAATCAAATTATATTCCAAAAACAAAACTACATCATCAAGCACTCATATCACCACCTCAAGTAATCGTATCCACACAAACATGTATATGCACAAAAGCTGGGTATCATCTACCATGTACTCAATTATGGAAGCAGAATAACACCATATTCTTATTATTGAAAAGTTCCCTCCCCAAATTAAATTTCGCCATGAAATGATCCATAAAGAGTTGATATACCGTTAAACAAACAGAGCAAAACAAACTGATTCAACTATCCGCCCCTAAAACCACTACGATACCCGCACATCCTATTATTGTTATTACTAATATCATCATTGTCATTATATTTCGATTTCTGCTATGGTTACACTACCTACCAAGTCTGCGGGAAGACTTAAAGAAGTAGTGTGCTGTTATGGCCACATTTCATTATTTTTGTTTTGTTTTGTTTTTGTTTTTTTGTTTTTTTACTCCTATAATAATACTAGCGTTAGGTGGGAAAAGTTCTTCTTAGTGTGTGGGATGTACTTATGAATAAAATTTATTGTATTTCTTTTAAGCTGGGATTTCCAGGGATGTTTTCAATGTGTTGTTGTGTTCCTTTTTTATCATTTCAAGCGTACCTATTATGACTGGTACTAGTTGCTATGTTACAGTCCACTGGGCAAGCCTTATCAATTAGTAGGCAAGTTTTTTCTTTTCGGTTTTTGACAATTATGTCTGGCCTACTTGCTTCAATCTTTCTGACTGTAAAGATGGCGTAATCCCAGAGAATTGTGATATCTTCTATTTTTGTAACCGGTGCTGGGTGATGTTCATACTAGTGTTTGTTAACATCTTTTCCAAAGTGCTCGCACATTGTCCAGTGTAAGTATTGCCCCACTCTATCGTGACGATTTTTATATTCATTTGGCGCAAGTACAGAATATCTGGAGATTAGATCGTCTATGGTTTTCTGATATTTGCCTCAGAACCTGCATTTTGGATCCACATTATTATGCACGATATTTGCCCAAAAGTTCCTATTGAAAATATCTCGCTCTAGAAGAATAAAGCCTTCCGTTTCAGCCTTTAATCGAGATGCTTGTAACCATCGATGAGTATTAACTTTATCAACATCGGCTTTATTAACACGTTCTGGATATTGGCCATGCAGAGGTTTGTCTTGCCGGCTTTGTTTCATTTATTCAAGAGCTTTATCCTTGGCTTTCTTTTTCAGAATTTTTGCTGCAACAGTTAGTTCTTAGGTTATGTTTTGGTTTTCTACAGAATCTATTAAATATAAATCTCGTTTGTATTTACAACATTCTTTCATGATTGATTTTTTTCTTTCTGTTTTCGTGTTGTTGTTTCCATGTATGTTAGTAAGCCAGTAGTTGTTGTCTTGTATGACAATTCTAGCTGAATAAGACCTCTTCCACCTTCTTTACGGGGCATGTATAGACGGTCTTCATCAGTCTTTGAGTACTTCATCAGTCAGATTTAGCTTTCTTGTCTTAGAATCCATTCGTCTGATGTTCAGTTCAAAATGTATTGAACCATTGGGACGGTAAGGCTATTAATGACCATAATTCTAATTTTGCTAAACTTTCAGCATTACCTGCACAGTGACTGGTGTGTATATCAGTTTTTTTCATTATGGTTTGTGCTTTGTGTGATGTTAGTACATTTTATGTCCATTTATGGCTCCCTTTCGTTTTCTGTTGATTCACCAATTCTGGTTTCGGGTCTTTTGATTTCTTTAATTTCAGCATCTCTCAATTGGTTATTTCTGATGGTGTAATTTTTTTACATTGTTTAGTTTATTTTCGTCAGTGTACTTTCTAATTATTTGTCCAACCATTTGCCGCCTAATGTCATATGTTTGGCGAGTGATGTTTTTCTGAGGTCTGTGTAACCCTTCATAGGATGCAGACATAACAAGTTTGTACTCCCCACGAGAACATTTTACCTTTTCTTTCTTTAAATGAATGGTTGTGGATCTAGTTAGAGAATTCGCAGGGCCATCATTGGGATTATTCCGGTTGTGGGGACTTAAAGATTCATTATTTTTGTAGAAGTTTGTTCCTATGGTAGTTTTTTTTTTTTTTTTTGCCTCAGATAGGTTCCCTATTTTTATTTATTTATTAGTGTTCTTGCTCCTGCTCCTGCTAAGCTGATTAATTGTTAATTAATTAAAAAAATATTGTTGTTGCTACCATCTTTTAAAGAAATTGTCAAAATATTTAATGGAAAAAGAAAAAATTAACATTCAGGTAATAAAGTTTAAAATTTATACGAAGGATAACGTATCATTGCTGTGAAATCTAATAATAATAATAATAATAATAATAATAATAATAATAATAATAATAATAATAATAATAATAATGTTTACTTTTTTTAAGATAATAAGATTAAGTGAATCATCCCTCTAAATTGGAAAAATAAATAATATTTTACTTATTAATTAATTTATTATTATTATTATTATTATTATACGCCCTTTTCAGACAAATTATGTGTGTAACTGAGCAAAAAGTAAAAACTAATTAGCGAAAAGATATGCGATTGTAATTATTTTTTCACTTTAAAATTGTTTATAATTATTCGCCCGCGTATTTTAGCGACTATGTTGCTATATAAAATATATTGATGAATTGGGCGCGATAATAATAAGTACTAATGTACTTACTGTTTGAGAATTCACACACACACATACGAACAAACAGCCTCACTGACATATGCATGCAGATAATGTAGAGATATATGGTATATGAGGTGAGTTCAAAAAGTATCCGACCTTTAGACATAAAAAAATATCAATTTTGTACATTTCACAAATTTTATTTAATCACCTTCAAAATCCTCCCTTTAGGAGTTTACACACTCAACGGTTCTACTGGTAACACCTTTGGAATGCTTTCTCTGCAATACTATGGAGATCCGTCGTTGCTTTTCTCATAATTTCCTCTCACGACTCAAATCGCTTCCGTTCAAATTGGAAAAAGCGCCAAAAGTCACACGGTACCAAGTCGGGAGAGTAGAGAGCCTATCGAATAAATGATACGTTGTTATTGACCAGGAAAGCTTGGATCATGTGGGCGGAATGAACGGGCGAATTTCGCCGACACTCTCTGCATGCACAAATCCTCCGTTAAAATGGAATACACTGATCCTGTGTTTATTCCCACTTCGTGAACAATTTACTGGATTATTACACAACAGTCTTCCATGACAATTCGCCGATCCTTCTCAACTGGTTTGGCTTATGGGGGCTGCCTGCCTGAGCGTGCCTCGCATTTAACTCATGTGCGGTCATGTTTGAAGCGGTTGTACCACTCCTTGATCTGAGCTTTGCCCATGGAATCCTTGTCAATGATCTACTGAATATTCTGGATGATTTGAGCTTGAGTATCACCAAGCTTTTGGCAAAACTTGATGTAATATCTCTGCTCGATGTGTTTGCTCATCTTGCGTGAAAATGAAAATCCGCCAAGCGCACTACACGTCAAAAACAGCTGTAACAGCCAGTAAGAGATGCAGTCTACTGTCTCGAGAATTTTCACACATGCGCAAGAAGGGTGGCGTCACCTCACACCCAAAGGATTTTGCACACATTGCATTAGTTTTGTCGGGAAAAAAATGCCTTTGATTGTTGTAACCTAGGAGAAGGTTACTGACTAGAATAATCACACGAAGGTTGGTAATGAACGATAATATTTAGGACAAGAACAACACATATAAGATTTGCCAGCGGCACGTAGAAGAAGTAGTCAACTGCTAGAAGCGAGTCAAGTGAGTTCCACAGTAAATCAACTACCGATTGCCTCACGCGGTCAAATGCATAGCCGAATTTAATGTGGCGTATCTGAGCCCGTAAGCTCGGTCAAAAATTCCCCGTATACATCATATAAAACGGGGTCGGGTAGCTGTTTCCGAGACAAGACTCTGCCTTTCGACATAGTCTCGTCTGGGGATCTTCTCTGGCCGGAGGCAGAGGGTTTGGCCAGCATAGCTGGAAACGAATCACCAAATGCAGACCAACATACAGTATTTACTACTGTATTTATATGAATGAGGACATGCACATTATCGTCCGTAGGTATGCTGCAACATTGATAATAGATAAATCAAATAGAGAATGCCATAGTCGTTTTCTTTTATACTTTGTCTATACGATTAGACTTTTGGGATACGCTATTTATAAGATATATAGTGTAGAGGATATATAATATATAGATACAGATAGACAGGTATCGATATTTCCTCTATATTTTCTACAAACATTTTTACGGCAATTGTTCTGATGAGCTGTTCTCTTTAGTGTCTCCACTTCATGAATATAAGCATGCTACCAGATTGACAACTAGGTCTTAGCGTTTTACTGTTGAACTAGTGTTTAATAATAATTCAACAGTCTTGCTGTCATCTTCAGGTTATGCATAAAAATTGCATACAAATTTAAAAATATTGGAAGAGTTGCGTCTATCATTTTATTCATTATTATTATTATTATTATTATTATTATTATTATTATTATTCTATCGCACATTTATATAGTCAATGGAAATTCTGTTCTTGATGCATGCTTTCAACAAGATTGCGTGCAACTCATGAATACTTCGGAGAAACCTCGCAGAGCAAATGATGGCACTTTTCTGGTGGTCTGCAATCTTGGTCTCATTTCCAATTTTCCCAAAGCGCTCTTTCAAATTTGTAGGGGTTGTTCCAAGTGCACTCGTTACTACAGGAATTACAGTCATGCTCCCTAGCTTATTCAATTCCCTAGCTAGACGTTTTATACTTTTTTTAGAGTTCATTCATGTATCATATGGAACAGCAAAGTCGATAATTTGACACTTGCTATTCTCCTTATCTATAACAATAAGATTCTTCGTGCTTCAATGAGTGTCTGGACTGAGAAATCCCATATCTTGTACCTGTTATTTTCTGCCAATGCCTCTGACTGATACCTATACCATTTCTCTTTTACAATGAAGACATAATTACGGCATACCCCCATACTTCTCTTACCAATCCAATCATGTTGTCACTTACACTCCTTCCGTGCCAACTTGGGACATTCACCTAGTATGTGGTTCACTGTCTCATCAGCTTTTTAAAAAATCATTTCACCACAAGTAAGGTAATAAAGCCACTAGGGCATAAGGCGTTACTGAGTTTGAGAGAATATAGGAATTTAATAGTAGATCAGCTCAACTATCATCTGACCCGAACTCCTTCCATTTCTATTGAACAGGAGTAGAAGTTCTTCCCTGGTTTCTTGTTCAGGATATGGTTTACCGGTTCTCTTTCTTTCTTTCTTCGGCCAAGGTCACAGTGATTAAACTGTCTTAAGTTTTTGGTGATCGGATTAAAAAAAAGAATATGAGAAAAATACTATTAAAGAAAGAGGGCAATAAAAGTACAAGAGTTAAGAAGATGGAAGATAACGATTGATATTGCATTTAAATATTTGAAGATCAAAGTTGACTAGGAAGCAAGAAGCCGGGAGAAAGTTCCATAAGTATGAAGTGCGATAGAAGGAACTGTTAGCATAGAACTGGAGGTTACATCTAGCCATTTCAACTATAAAAGTATGATACTTTGCTGCCACTCTAGTACTGTCCTTAAATTCATAAAGTATATATACCAGAAAGAAAAGTTCATCAGAACAATTTTGTTGAAAGTATTTTTTAGAGAGAAGCTCTGTATTTATACAGGGAAACTATTTTATGGTAGTGGGAAAGGGACTGAAGCCGAGATGCCAGGTCAGGACGAATAGCATTGAAGATTCTTCTTGGATTCTCAAGAAACTCTAAATATATAGCAAGAGCACCAGATCAGATGTGGTAGCAATATTCAAATCAAGGACGAATGGATGACTTATAAATATGTAAGATAGATTCTAGAGGGGAATTATCTAGCACGGTACAGTGAATAAACTTTCCTAGCAGCAGTCCTAGCAGTTGACTTCAATATACACTTTCCACTTCATGTTAGTGAAAAATATTAGTTCGAGAAGGCGCACTAGAGGTTAGCCTACCAACAAATCCTGTATTTGCTTTCTTTTTGTGATCTATCATGGCCTTGAGTGCATACGTTCTGATGACCTGCCCCAATTATTATTATTATTATTTATATGATTAATAAAGAACTATTAAATATAAGAAAACAGAATGCATGATCATCAGCAAAAGAGACAGCCGAAAGTGTTAGCAACATATTGGTCTAATATTGAGCACTTTACTCGCAGAAATTCCATTAAATTTGATATACTTTAAATTACATAATTTTACGTATATGTATATACTATATGGTATTAATAGTTTGCATTCTTATTTTATTTTATTATATATATTTTTATAAAGAATAAAATAATTGAAGAAAGGAGAAAATATGCTTGTGTGTACACAGATAGCTGGAAAAGGAAGAAAACATACTCTTTGTTGCGATAAAATGGGTGTTTGTATGATGCAACACGAAATTTCACGTAGCAGAGAGAAATTTATTGTTTTCATTATTATTATTATTATTATTATTATTATTATTATTATTATTATTATTATATAAGAAGAATCTTATTGTTATAGATAAGGAGAATAGCAAGTGTCAAATTATCGACTTTGCTGTTCCATATGATACATGATATATATATATATATATATATATATATATATATATATATATATATATATATATATATATATTGCGTATATTTTGGCAGCATGTTTTTATTAAAACATGTCTCATTAAATAATTTAGACATGTTTTGTCTACTTATTTTTAATATGATCCTCTCATATTAACGGACAAGCTTCCTTATTAAAGAAAGAAAGAAAGTTATTATATTGATGCATATTCGTTTATTGCGAGTACTTTCGACATTAGCAAAACGTCATCTTCATTGTCTGGTTTTATTAGAGTCTTGTTTTATCTAATAGAAATGTGTTGTGTTTATCTGAAAATTAAATTTTTTAATTGTAAAGTGAAAAACGCTAAACTTATGTATTGTACGATTTTTAAATTTTATGATGTAACCATACTTATGCAGTAACTTCCATGTCCGACTACTATTTAAAGCTATAAGTTAAAACCTAGATATTTTAAAACTATCTACTCTAAACATTTTTAAACATTTATGCAGTATTCATAATTAATTTTTATTAAGGACTAGTTTCAATTTTTTTAATAAAGATAACTTCAAGAATTTTTAGTGTATATATCTATACTTAAACATAAGAGGAAAAAATAGTAGAGAAAATTACCAAATAATTAACAAAATATTTTTTTTAAAATAGTTAATTCTTTGGGAAATCTGTATCAAAGGAAAATAAGAAATTAAATTAATGAAGCCAAGCAGCATAGACAAGGTGTCGAAATGTAGAGAAAAGCGAAAAATCACAATAATATACAATCAAAACTACCACAGAAGAAATGTACTAGTCTCAAAAAAAACTTGAATCACATTTCAACCCTGACTACACTAAACTTAAGAATCTCGCAGAAGTAGAACATGTACCAATCATTACAAAATCAGTTTCCAAAGATAAACTACAACGAATCTCTTGATGAGGAAATTAAGTGAGCTATTAAAAAAGGTATCATAAGACATTGAGGCTGAATTCTTGAAAATATTTTACTTTCTCCCCGAATTCAATAACAGCTTTCTTTATTTCATGAAACAAGTCTGGAATCAGAAATGCATTTCCAAAAAGTGGAGTTTATCACGCATTAAAGAATTATGGAAACAGAGAGCTAACCCTCAAGGCCCTCACGGATAGAGAGACATTTCAATTATTAGGTTGGTGCAAAAATAATGTCGTTTTCTCACATATGTTATTATGTCAGAAAACGACATTATTTTGCACCAACTTAATAGTTCCATCATAGGGAAAGTATTAATGAACATTCAATATTAACTAGGCTCTCATCGTTTTATGAAAATCAACTCCTTACGATCCAGTTTGCTTTTCGTTCTGTTAATGGATACAATGATGGCATATGTGTCATCAAACAAATCCAAGAAATTGCTTACCTCTCAATTAGGAAAACTGAATACTCGCTTTGTTGATCTCATAGATCATATAACCACATCAACAGAAATTTCCTCTTCTCGCCCATTGGATACCACTGAATGCATCAATCTAGTAGAGGAACTGTATCAATCTACAGAATCTTACAAGTCTGCCAAGGATCATAATAAGGAAACTTTTTAAACCTCAGCTGGAGTACAAGGAGGAAATGAGAAATCCGGTCTATTTAACCTTTTTCTCGGCCCTGCTCATGTACTGACGTGAATAAATCAGAACTGATCATTTACATATTCCATAGCACATTCTAAATAACCTACCAATAGAAGATAACGATCCCGCTTCCCCTCCCGAGGCCAATGTACTGATAATTAATCGGGGTGCTATGCTGATGACATAGATAATTATATTTGGGATAAGAATGATATTGAACAGAAAATCAACATTCTTTATCCATTATTCCAAGAAATAGGATGAAAGATAAACCTTTCCAAAATAGAAACTATGATCTGGAATTGGGATGATATCAGTGATAGTACATACCCTAAATCCAACATAAGAAATTTAGAATGTGAAATTAGTAAATACTAAACATTTCAGATACCTCGGAGTATGGGTCAATTATAATAAATTTAATACATGCGAAAAGGAAATTAACATAGAAAGTCTGCGCCAGAGGTAGTTTCGCCCAATACCGCAAATTGCTACAAAACTAAAACATCAACCAGAAAACTCAAGTCATGTTCTTAATCAGCCTCTTCAGATTGAGTCATTCATATGGATGTCATGCATGGAGCCAAACCCGTCCAGAAATATCTTAACTGTCAGTTGTATACAACAGCATTTTAAGATCAATTGTTAAAAATGTCTTTGAGAGAGTAAAAGCCGAGGGTGTTGGAAAATGCCATCCTTCTTCAAATCTTGTGGACTGATTGGCACCACAGAATCATAAACAAAGAACTGTACCAAATAACAGAAACCACATCACTTGAGGAATATCAACAGTAGCAACAACTGAAATGGATATCACATATATCTGGAAGGATGTTGATATTCAACATTACTTCAAATAAAAGGTTAGTAAGGAAACCCCGCCATTAATACTGGAAAGATCGATAACAGCTACTGAATTTGAGAAAACTATTTTCCTGAAAGATTGTTTTAAGAGAAAAATTTTATAAATTTCAACCGAAAGCAGTACTAGCTGCTTATTTCAATGAATGCCAAAAGTTTCCTTATCAGGAAACGGCTAATATTATCATTACTATTGTATTTATATCATAAACATACCATGTGAATTGCAGATTATAATAATTGTGTTATTTAGAAGTAATGACAATAAATGATATGATATTCTATTATTTACTTGAGGTTGGTAGGTTGTTGGCAGGTTGTTCTTGTTTAGCAGCATATCAACACTTCTATAGGTTATTTAATACCTAAATCTAAATATTTGTACGGAATTTTAGTCTGTTTTTTTTTTAGACAGTAAAGCTTTTAGTCATACAAGCCTTACTAATTAACTCATAGGTGGGAGAGAAGAATTGGATTCATATATTTCCCAAGAGTATTTGCGCGTAATTGAAGATAACGAGCCCAAATGGAATTGGAATTCTGCTCTCCTATTAAAAATTCCGACTCATTATCAATTACACAAACCACACATCCAAGTATACAGCAGCTGATACTCCGAAGAAGTTACCCATCCAATCACTGACCTGGCATCACTTTGGTTAACTTCGGTGAGCCAGTGTTTTAACTTCAAGTGTCCGTAAGCCTTTTACATTACCCGCAGACCCAAGCTTTTAGCACATGGTATTCCCAAGTGATCACCCATCTAGGTACTGAACAGTCTCGACATTGCTTAACTTCGGTGATCGTAGGGGAGCCAGAGTTTCAACTACTAGTGTCCGTAAGTCTTTTACATCACCCGCAGATCCAAGCTCATAGCACTTTGTATTCCCAAGCGATCACCCATCTAGGTACTGAACAGTCTCGACATTGCTTAACTTCGGTGATCGTAGGGGAGCCAGAGTTTCAACTACTAGTGTCCGTAAGCCTTTTACATCACCCGCAGATCCAAGCTCATAGCACTTTGTATTCCCAAGCGATCACCCATCTAGGTACTGAACAGTCTCGACATTGCTTAACTTCAGTGATCGTAGGGGAGCCAGAGTTTCAACTACTAGTGTCCGTAAGCCTTTTACATCACCCGCAGATCCAAGCTCATAGCACTTTGTATTCCCAAGCGATCACCCATCTAGGTACTGAACAGTCTCGACATTGCTTAACTTCGGTGATCGTAGGGGAGCCAGAGTTTCAACTACTAGTGTCCGTAAGCCTTTTACATCACCCGCAGATCCAAGCTCATAGCACTTTGTATTCACAAGCGATCACCCATCTAGGTACTGAACAGTCTCGACATTGCTTAACTTCGGTGATCGTAGAGGAACCGGACTATCAAGTAAAGACTATTACCACTAAGTAAACACCATAAAGAGTAACATTTAAGTTGGAAGAACATGAACACTGATCCAATCAGTTAAAGGTCATACATGATACACCCTTGGGCGATCATGTTTCTTTCGATACCTGGCAGACTAGGGACAAGATTTTTTCCAAAACAGGTTGCCGTTTCTTTCAGAAGTGAAATGTTTGTTAGATAAAGCTAAAGGTCCCAGTCTGTCCTATTTTTCACTCAATACATTTGGGGAGAAGAGATGGATTCATACCTTCCCCAGTTGTATTTGTGTGTAAGTGAATCAATTTTAAAAAGACAGACTGGTTGTCAACAAGTGACAGATCCAAAGATGTCAGCCTTGCTATTGAACCCATGGCTGAGAGAAAAAGATACAGATTCATACCTCTACCCAAGGTATTTTGAGCGTAAGTCAGTATTAGGAATCCGACCGGAATTCGAACCCGGCTCTTCGATTTCCCATTCGGGGACGTTATTAATTACAACACACTGCACATATATACGCCTGCGAAAATCAACTAGAGATTATATGAAAGAAATTCTAGATAACAATTCATCGTAAAATCAGTACAACATAAGATGTGCAGATGGCAAAATTTTTTTTAGCAGTCACAGAAAGAAAACATGATCAGCTACAGAAGGCGACTTACGGGTGATATAAAGGGCTTACAGACACTAGACGTTAAAACCCTGGTTCCTCTACAATCATTGAAGTTAAGTAATGTCGAGCCTGGTCAGTATCTAGATGGGTGACCGCTTGGAAATAACAGATGTTGTAAGCTTGAATGTGTGGGTGGTTTGATGGATAATGGCTCGGAAAGCCAAGTTTCAATTCCATTCGAGTTCGTTATATTCACTTATGTGCAAATACGCTTGGGAAAGGTATGAATCCACCTTTTCTTCTCCAAGCTATGGGTTAATTAGTAAGACTTGTATCAGTAAAACATTATTATCTCCAAAAATAAAATATAATTGTGTACAAAAAAATATTTAGATTTCGGCATTAAATAACCCATAGAGGTGTTGTTATGCCGCTAAATAAATGCAGTCCACAGAAGGAAAGGTCGAAACATCAATTGTAAATCCAGCAGTCAACAAGAGAAACATCTAAAGATGTCGACGCTGTTTTTCAATCCATAGCTGGGAGAAGAGATAGATCCGTACCTTCTCCAAAGGTATTTGCGCGTAAATGAATATAACGGATCTGACAAGGAATTCGAACTCGGCTCTGTGATTATCTTATCCCGAATCGATATCCATTACGCCACGACAAACGTCTTTATTACTTACCCCTAAACACGAGTCTGAAGACAATAGTGGAGAGGTAGAACAGTACTTTGAGTTTGTATTATAGGTAGTAAAATTCCTTTCAAAGTTGATGATAGTGTCAAGACAATTACAGAGGATTGTGGTCATTAAGTTATGTGTTATTTACAAATCCATTTGACTAGATTAAAGTCTATATAATTCCATACGCTTTTTATGCTGTCATCTTGATTTCTTGAGAGAGTTTGCATCGCGGTAGGGACATTGACATGAATTTAATATTGCTGGCGAACCTGTTTTATCTGCACTAGTCTTATTACTATCTATATCTTTAATTAGGTGAGTTTGAGATCCTGGTCAACACACATTTGTACAACGAGAACAACTGAAGTAATAAAATTTATCTAAAATGCCCAGGGCAAGCAGTTGTATTTATTTCAGAATGAAATGAATGAAAAATAAAAATGATGCTAGTAGGACAGACGTCAACACCGAAAACAATAAGTGTAATTAAGTAACAACTCTACTCTTTATACTAATGCATGTATTTATAAAATCGTCTCACCATCATCTCTATCTATAAAAGGCAGGATGTGTGTGTGTGTGTGTGTGTGTGTGTGTGTGTGTGTGTGTGTGTGTGTGTGTGTGTAACGAATGCACGACCGCAATTTTCGACGGATTTGCACCAAAATTTACATGCACATGCTCCGAATTAGCGGGAAGGCCAACAACGATTTTGCATTTCCCAACTCCCATCGATAGTGGAAATAATCGATTTTTTCATGCTTCTACGGCAGTTTTCATGTAGTTTGCGACCATTTTGTACTGGCCAGAGTGAGAGCCAATAGCTGGCTGCCACGAATAGGCAGGAAGATTCTATTGGCCAGCGTGAGAGCCAACTGCTGACTGAGACGAAATTTAACTAGCATATGCTAGCATGCAAAAAAAAAAAGAGGAAGAAAAGCCATCTCCCTTCAGGATTTAGGGGATCCTGTTTCTCCACATTTTTATTTAATATTTTCAGAATGATATTCAAGCTACTGTTATTTTACTTCAATGTTATTTTTAACACCGTGTCCCTTCAGAACGTGAGTGATCATGGTTCTCCACAGTTTCCCTTTCTTGAATATGCATGAATTATGTTCAGATTTATTTTACTACTATGTTATTTTTAACACCATCTCCCTCCCCCAACACACACATACGCATACATTTTAACGCCATGTGGCACACACATACGCATACTCATACATATATACATTATCATCCGAATCCCAGAGAGAGAAACTAGAATTATGATACGCTTACACACAAAGTATACACACGAACACAGCTTGTCTAGTCAAATGTATGAAAATCAAATACAAAAATAAAAATAGCAATTTTTTTCCATATCTCATTCGCTGATGAAGCTTTAATAAAAGCGAAACATGTTAGATTTATAAACGTTTTCTATTTGTTCTTTATCCTATCGCGCGCACACACACACACACACACATATATATATATTAGGTTGGTGCAAAAATAATGACGTAATAATGTCGTTTTTTGACGTTACGTCAAAAAACGACATTATTACCTCATTATTTTTGCACCAACCTAATATATATATGTAGAAATAATACAAGTAAAAGTCTTGTCAGCTGACTGATGTTACCGTCAGCATCTCGACTTCAGAGTTTCGTAGATGCGTCCTCCGGGAATCACCCCGTCCACTCGTTAAGGGGCAGGGTTAATATAAAATTCCTGTCTTACCTGATTGTTGTTATATTCAGCAGAGTTTTCGTATTCTTTAGACTAACGATTCTTGATCGTGTCCTTTAGCATCAAAAACCGTTTTACTTTAGGACTCAGTAATTATCTGCATTTATTTTGACACAATCATTAACTTTAAAAAGACCAATAATTTTACTGCTCACAGTACTAAACCCAAAACAGAACTATACCTCCTGTCTTCTGATTAGTAAAGAAAGATTATTTATAACTCAATCTAATGTAAAGTTGTGTTTATATATATAATGGATAATACGGCGCTATCTTGGTATGCTTGTTATATGTTTTTAAGATAAAATTTACGAAAATTGTTGTGCAGACTAGGTATTAAGCATTTTTGGTCTACTGGTCGATTTCCGGTAAGACTTTATCCAATAGTTAAAGAAACAATATTGAGCTTCTCTCTCTCCCCCTCTCTCTTTCTCTCTACCTCTCTCTTTCTCTTTCTCTCCATCTCTCTCTCCCTCTTTCTCTCTCTCCCTCTTTCTCTCTCTCTCCATCTCTCTCCCTCTTTATCTCCCCCCTCTCTCTCCCTCTCCCTCTCTCTCTCTCCATCTTTCTCTTACCCACTCTAATATAACACTTATTGTAATAAGAAATATTGTCGGATTAAAAAAATCAATGCTTACTTGCCCTACAGCCTGACGAGTGGACTGCGTCTACGAAACTTAGGAGTTGGGATACTGAATGTAACATCAATCTGCTAAGTGACAAACCTTCCAGGCTTTTACAACATTTCACCATTTTTGACAAATCTATTACCACAGTGTGGGATATTTAATAACGAAGATAATGGAAACAAAAACAAAAAAAATTCTAAATGTAATCGGTTAGATTTATATTCCAAAGACATATTTTAAAAATAATAATAAATTCTCAGCGTCTCAAGTTGGTGCGTTTGTGTCATCGCATCAACGTAATGAAATTCAGTCCGATGAAGGCCTAAACGAAAACCTTTTCCATTTTGACATACACCTTTCCCCCCAAAATTGTTCTTATATATATATATATATATATGTGTGTGTGTGTGTGTGTGTGTGTGTGTGTGCGCGCGCATGTGTGCTTTATTAAAGACGACTTTTTATTTAATTTTTCTTTTGTTCGAACAAGTGTTTTCTTTTATGGACACAGCGTGTGTAGAAACTGCCCAAATGTTATGTAATAATAACCTTCATAATAAAAAAGAAAAAGCAACCACTCAATAATATTAACTACGAACACGGCCATAATATGCTGAATGTGTTCGGAAAATAAAACATCCCTATAATTCTAGGAACATACAACCCATACACCCAACTAAAAAGCAAAAATAAAACCATCCTTGATAATGGCTAAAAGTATAGTCGAAAGCGCTCAGAATTAAAGAACATTTGGACAGTTTCTACACACCCTGTGTCCATAAAAGAAAACATTTGTTTGAATACAAGAACAATTAAATAAAAAGCTTAATCTCAGTACCTTATCTATCGTCTTTAATGAAACATGTATAAGTGGATGGTTGTTGCCTAAATACACACTGTATATATATATATATATGTGTGTGTGTGTGTGCGCGTGTGCGCGTGCGTGTGCGTGTGCGCGTGCGTGTGCGTGTGCGCGTGCGTGTGCGTGTGCGCATGCGTGTGTTAGCCAAATCCACTTCACACAGTTTAACCAAATGACCAAACAAAGTCGGATCGAGGACTTTTCAGCGTATCTATCTATCTATCTATCTATCTATCTATCTATTTAGTCATCCAAAGACAGACTGTTTTGCTCTTTCACAGCTCATCAGTGTGGCTAGACATCCGATCGCTTCAAGCCAGGACCGAAATCCGACCGATTTGGCACCAGTCGGAGATTCTAACAGAGAGAAAGGCGAATTTTTACATAATTATTTTTTCATAAACACGCCAGTGACAGACAGAATTCAATCCAATTTGGAGAGTCCTGCATTATCAGCAGTTATAGTGACTGTTTACAAATTCGCGCTCTTCTCCAAAGTGCTCGACCGATTTAATGCAACCATGCAATATTCAGGTGCAAAATATGAGGCTCCAAGTCGTACTACTGACGTGGAATATTATGTATATTCACTAATATATACTTAATAGCTCTCTTATATAACATTGTGCACAGTTTCTATAACACCTGAGAAAAATATATTTGTACATGCAAGTATACATGCATATATCTGTTTTTTATGATACCCATATCTATCTATCTATCTATCTATCTATCTATCTATCTATGTATATATATATAAATGTGTGTGTGCGCGCCCGCGTGCGTTCGTGTGTGAATAAAAACCAAAGGAAAACATCTTTATTCATATTGTCCTTTTACAGATATACTCTATCTGAAATTTTTGCACAAACAGACATACACACACACAGACATATGTCTGATTGAATAAATTGTAAACATTATGTTTGCTTATTTTTTATCATAACCCTTTCATATTCACGAATATTTTTCCGTATATTACAATTAAATAAGGTAAGAAATTTAATTTCACCTGTAATATGCGGAAAAATATTTCGTGAATATGAAAGGGTTATGATAAAAATAAGCAGACATAATGTTTGTAATTTATTCAGTTTAAAAGAGAATTTGCTGTCTAAATACGCAAACATATACACACATATACATATATATATATATTGTGTATTTGGCCTGCTGTCCTTCATGAATGAACCTTTGATTAATGCCGACATTAGACAATATTTTCACTGGCTGACTCTTGATATCCATTATCTTTTTACGAGCGACAGAAGAATTATATAAATAAAAAGAAATTGTTTCTTCTCTATGGACTTTACTCACACTTGTATAATATATATATATATATATATATATATATATATATATATATATATATAAGCACGCATGCGCAAGCAAGAATGTGTATGCCTGCACGTACGTATGTTTTGTGCGCGTGTCTATAAGTGACGTTGCATGATGTGTGCAAATTAATGTGTTTGCCTGTGCTTTTATTGGCATGAAAGCGCCTCTTTCCCCGTCTCTCAACGCGTCATCTCAACTGGCTGTTAAGTAATCCGCTTTAGAATAAGACGTAAATACACACTCACGGCGAACGGAAAATGAGACACGGTGAGGCGATAAGAAGTGAAATAGCCTCTTAAAATATATATCTGTCATTTTTGTTAATTTGCGTCTATGTGGTTTGATATACGAGAGGTGAGAAAGCTTTTTGGAAAATAAATATATTATTTTCATTTTTCTTTTTTTTTTTTTTTGAAATCGTCTAGCCGAGTAAGAAGAAAATAAAACATGTTTTGAACAGAGCATGTCTAAGTCGCCATTTTCTTTTTTCTTTTTTTTTTTTTTTTACATGCGTGTTTGTGTGCGCACGTGTCGCTTATCTACCTGTGCCTACACATTGACGTTTTTTCTATGTGACTAAGAAAGGGTGTGTTGAATTTTCGGTCTGACCCCTTACTGGCGGTGACACCTGTAAAAATTCCCTGGTGATGATGTGTTCGAAATTCCTTTCCTGGGAAATTATAAGCAGATTCGTCATAGGCACAAGACAAAAAAAAAAAAAGTTGTGGTAAAAGGAGCGTGTAACACACTGATTTGTCCCACATTACGCGTGTACATATATGGAATGAACGCTGCATGCTGCAAGCACTGTATTCTCTCTATCACACTCACTCTCTCCCTCTCTATCTTAGCCTTTTAAATGCAACGCTCCCTTTCAAGACGTTAGCGATCACGACTCTTCACAATTTCCTTTTCTTTTAATAGCAGTGCACTTTTTATTTATATTCTTGTTCTTCGGAAATATATTGCCACTGCATTTCGCTGTCTGCTCAAGATTACGAATTCATACTTTCTCATAGACTGTCAACGAAAGCTACAGAAACCAGTCTACCCCGGTATTTAGCTAATAGCTAGGAAGGGGAAATAGGTACAGGCCTTCGCCAAGATGGGATCACAAACTGCTTCAGCTGAAATTTGAACATGGTTTATGGATTGTTGACAACAGTTACCCCAACTTGTACTCAATTTAAAGCCACTTCCAGAACCATTAATAACATTTTCGGTTTTTTTTTATCTTGTCACATTTAATATAGCAGTAATTAATATTTAATTATTAATTCGATTAATATTAGCTAATTAATTAAAAACAACTGAAAATAAGGAAACAAAAAGGAAACCTTACGTATTTAACTTAGCTTAGAACGACACCAGGACAGAAATGTGAAGCATAAAGTTTCGATCCCAGTAACGATCCTAATTTATTATGACGTGAAGGAAATCTTTGTAGAGATCCGCACGGTCGAGTAATTTATGTGAAAATTATTTATGGCTTTATTTTATAAAGTAAATAAATCTTCTGCATGATTGTTTACAACGAAAGTCTATATTCTTTGATTATGTTTTTTGTTGTTTCTTTAATTAAATATCAGTTTGCCTATACTGTAAAAATGATGACATATTCTAAGTCTTTCGAACTTTTTACACATAGGAGACTTTAAAATTGTTCACCCTCTGTATGTAAACAAGAATCCCAAATTCTACAAATATTTCTATGGTAATTGTTCTGATAAACATTCCTCCTTGGTGTCTCGACTGCATGGATTTAAGATTGCTACTGGATTGGCAATTAGGTGTCACCGTTTTATTGTTGAACTTCCTAGATGCAGTTGTAGTTAACAGTTTTTTTCCTGCACTTCTCGCCTGTGGAAATCCCTTCCTATTTCTTGCTTACCAATCTTCAAAATTTAAATGCAATGCCAGTCGCAATCTTCTGTCTACCTGATCCTGTTCTTTTATTGTCCTTTCTTCTCACTTCTCCTTACTAAAGACTTCATATTCTCTTTCACTCCCAGCAATCCATTGTATCGCTTTATCATCTTGATGGAGGTGAAAGGATTAAAAAATATTTCCATACAGCAAGAAAAAAAAAGAAAAAAAAAGATGAAGTATTTTGTTAAGTCCCTAGAAGTTTTTTCACATTTGAGCCTTTAAAATAAGTTACCCACTTTATGTACACACAAACCTTATATTATTAACTTACTGTCAAAATTGATGACATATTTTGTAAAGTCATTATTATTATTAGAAGAGTCTTAACGTGTGGACCTTTAAATAACAGTTATTATATTAATATAATTAATATTATAACGAGAACAGAGGGCTTGAGGAATTTGGTACTCATAGGACACAATGAAGTTAATAGAGACACAGGGAAAAAAAGCGAATAATTTATCTAATGAGCTTGTGTAATTGGTTGACAAAAGTTTTTTTTTTTAAGCATTTGACCCCCCCAAGCAAGGCGAGAAGCGACTTGCACACAATAAGCCATAAATTCGATGGTGGCGGGGTGAATTTATCATTTAATAAAATAGAAAACTGATCACTTAATTTATCTCCAATAGACACGTAGTGATATTAATAATGGTAATATTAGCCATTTCCTTATAAGGTATCATTTACCTTTCATCGATCGAGCAGTCAGTGCTACTGTCGGCTGAAAGGTAAAAAAATATTTCTAGTTTCCTCTGTATTTTATATAGATGGATTTACTGGTTGTATACAGCCGCTTTCTCAGATCGATGGTTAAAAATTTCTGAGTGAATGAATCCTGTAGGTCTTAGTGAGGACCATCCTTCTTTGAACCTTGGGAACTAGCACTAAAGATGCATAAGAAAATGTGACAAATCCCAGAAACCATTTCACTTGAGGACTTTAAACAGCAGCAATAACTAAAATGAATAGCATATGTAACTCAAAGAGGAAAGAATGATATAATCGTGATGTTGAGGTTCCACACTACTCCAAATAAAAGGTTAGGAAGGAACCCCCCATCAATACTGGAAAGAGTGATGACAGCTACTGGGCTTGAGAAGAGAAAGTAATGACATAATCAAGATGCTGACATTCCACACTTCTTCAAACAAAAGGTTAGAAATGAAACCCCCATCAATACTAGAAAGAGCGATAACAGTTATTGGATTTGAGAAATCTCTTTTCGTAGAAAAATTGTTTTTAGAGAAAGTTTTTATAAACATCAGTCGGCAGCACCACTGGTTGCTCGGTCTAATGCTGAATGCTTCCTTATAAGGAAATGATTATTATTATTATTATTATTATTATTATTATTATTATTATTATTATTATTACCATAGGGACGAACTAAAAAGTAATATAGTTGGGTTCAGTTTCGAAAATTGGGCAATACTGTGTTTGAGATTCTGAACGCTAAAATACACTGGTAAAATAAAATAAAATAGAAATAGAAATAAAATAACCTTTACATAATGAAAAGTGTAAACTTCCTGCTGATATTTAAAAGCGTCCGTTTTCTGAAGTTCCTATTTGGCATCCCGGACACTTATAGGCAAACACTAACGATAGACAGACAAGTGAAAGTTAATAAATTTTAGAGACGTAACAGAGTTTGTGTGCGAGTCTGTATGCTCATGAGTGACACTGAAAACATAAGCACGCACACAATTCCACGCACGCGCATTCGCAACAAATCGTCTGTTATGTAAGTAGACAGATTACACACCGTTACGTTGACATATAACTCTCTGAAGACATTCCGATAACGAAGATTTTGGTTCGCGCCCTCCCTTAAGTAAAACGCTCGGCTTGAGCATTTCTGGAAGATAACGATTCCTGCCATGCAGGAATTTTTAAGGATAATGGAAAAGCAAAAGGGACACTTAAACTTAAAAATCAGAAAGAGACAATTGAAATTCCTAGGACGCATAACGAGAAAAGAGGGCTTGAGGAATTTGGTACTCAATGACACAATGAAGTTAATAGAGACACAAGAAAAAAGCGAATGATTTACCTAAGGAGCTTGTGTAATTTGTTGACAACAGGATTTTTTTAAGCATTTGACCCCAAGCAAGGCGGGAAGCGACTTGCACGCAAGCGGTTACAGAGAGTTGGAGCGATAGCAAATAGGAGTGATAGAGGAAAGGATGAAGAGAAGGATAGGGGATAGATCAAGACATCTGAAGACGCTGATTGACATTACATTTGAATAGTTGGAGATTATAGCTATCAGGGAAACATGAAAAGGGGAGGGAGTTCCACAGACGAGAAGTGCGAGACATGAGGCTATTGGAGTAGAAGAGACGGCTACATTTAACAGTTTCGACAGTGAAAGGGTGAGAGCGAGATGCCAGCCAAGTAGAACGCTTAAATTCATGAAGTGATGACAGCTTAAAAATCTTAAAAATGGTAACTGCTCCGATGAGCTGCGAAAGCAGCTCATCGGAGCAGTTACCATGAAAGTATTTGTAAAAAAAAAAAAGACAAAGAGAGGCGACGGTACATCTCTCAAAGAGCGACTGCAGACGAGATGCCAGATCAGGGCCAATTACATTGGATATCTGTCTCTGGATTTTAAGAAGAACCTTGAGACAAACAGAAGGGGCTCCAGATCATATATGGCAGCAATACTTCATGCAAGGGCGAATGGTTGATTTGAAGCGATAAAAATTAAGAGACATCTCAAAAAGCCAAATCTTACTAAGAGCTATAGATCATTGTCATTTTTAATATTATTGTTGTTGTTAATGTCATAATACTTATTGCGGTTGTATAATTCGTAAGCCTTTCTCTTAGAATTGTGGATGAAATAATAAGGATATTCGAGGTTTTTGAAAGTGTCTTCTATGAAGATTTCTTCTTTGGATAAGTATTGAGGAATTCAGATTCTTAGTGCTCTTAAATAGAATCCAATAATTATTCCAGATTTTATTCTGCTGCAATGGCGAGAATAGAAACACCCGACGGCATTTGTTGGAAACATTCATATATCTCCTTTCGACAAAGACAGCGAAATTCTAATTACGTCTATACAGGCAAACAAAAAAAAATGAAACTCCTCGATAACCACAATATTTATGAAAAAATAAACGAACACAAGATCATAAAAAATACATAAAGTTTTAAAAATGAAATCAAGAAATTATTAAAATATGAAGACAATTCCTGGTTAAAATCATCGAATATCACCTGAAAACATCCAACACTCTACGGATTACCAAAAACCATAAATCAAATAAAAAACTGATGACACTAAACCAGACATAATATTACCTATTGACTCCTTAACATCTACTATCTAAAACAATTTATCCAATCTTAATCTTAAAATGATTGCAGCCACATACAAAACTAATAAGTATATGATCAGAACTAAAAATACCCATCACAATCGGAGGCAGTTATAAACAAAATAAACGATCACAACTGTCCCTAACAATACATTGGGGAATCTTGCAGAAATTTAAAAAACGTATCTATGAACACAAAATGGATCTTATACACAGCAATTTATCAAATGCATTATTTATACATAGAAATAAATTCAACAACAACTTCGTTCTAAAGAATGCCACACTTAATAAAAGAGAAAGTAAATTACTTAGACAGAAAATTCTTGAGAGTGCTGCTATCGAATCTTATCAAAATATAAATCTGCATACCGGATTTTTTTCAAATATCATCTTTCCTGAAACAATTACTCTTTTCCAAAGCCAACATATAATAAGATATAAAAATATTTAAAAAAAAAATGAAGAAAACGTTTAAATTCATAACCACATATTTTTAAATTTAAAAGTTCTGAAAAATTATTTTTTATCTGGATATTTTTACTTTGGTTTGTTAAACGAATTCTTTCCATTTGTTCTGATAAAGTCAACCAGAGGACGAAATAAATTCATCGAGTCTTGAATAATCCTCAACAGAATGCAATTATTCTAGCCTCGATGAATTAATTATGATTATTCCAATCCCCCTGAATTTATATATATATATATATATATATATATATATATATATCAGTGGACAACAATTTATTTCATGGGCGAAAGTTTATTTCATGCTTGAAGATGACCTGAAGTTTGCGTTCCAGCATGGAACAGACTGTCGGCACGCGGTGATAACCCCAGTGTCCACTTTTATATTTACACACGTTCTATCTGTGATACTGAGCACCTTTGAATACAGCATACCTGAAGCATAAATATTTAATCACAAACACGCACACACACACGCACACACAAATATATATATATATATATATATATATATATATATATATATATATATATATATATACAAGTGGCCAACCAGCTGTTTCATGCTTTAAATGCACTCTTCATGTTTGAAGATTGCGTTTAACATGAAACTGATTATCGTCGCTGGACCTCAATATCTACTTTTATATTTTCATATGCTCCGATTTTGATAGAGAGAACTTCAACCCGTAAATATAGCATACTTTAGAACTATATATATATATATATATATATATATATATATATATATATATATATATATATATACTGGGTATAACATGAAAATTGTCCAAATCATGTAACAGCAAAATTGTTAGATTAAGCTTTGAACCATTGTATCTTAGAAATGAGTAAAGAAATCTTACTGGAATTCTCCAAGGTTTTTATAGCACTGTTGGACTCTACTTTGTGCAATAAGAATGTATACTTACTCTCTAAGCTTAACAGAAAAATCGTGATGAAATCGATCATAAACAAAAATGATATGTTCATCATTAATTAATCATAACTAAGGATCGGAAGCTCATGAAGTATTGAAATAAAGTTCATATATATATATATATATATATATATATATATATATATATATATATATATAATATATTATTTCAGGATCATTTCCCAACTTATTCAAGATGATCTTCGCCCTCTCTAAACTTTTAATTTTCTTGGAATAACAAATTGGCTCACAGATTTCACGTACGATTTCATTTTGAAGTCATTTTTCACTGTTCTTTGAACTGTCATCGCTGAAACTCCTCTCACACGTACCAAACGTCTTCTGAATTTAGTTGGATTTTTCTAATTGATCTCCTCTTCTTAAAACTTACTCACCGTATGGTTCTTGAATATACTTTGAAGATGGAATCAGAGTATGAATATTGGTACTATTAGTGAAGGCCTGAATAATCTATTTTCCTCTCACCATTGCCCAGTTGAGAAGACAGTGGGTCGGACACAAAACAATTTTTAACTGATCTATTTTTATCTGAATAGCCCAAAGAGGTTTTCAGTGATTCTCACGAAAAATGGTGTCAAGATAGATAAACGTCTTATCTCAATTTAGTGGTTTTTTTTTTTTTGATTTTTTTTTTAAATATTAAACATTTTGTGGGATGGATAATTATTCTATTACACGATTTGGACGATTTTACTGTTACACCCGGTATATATATATATATATATATATATATATATATATATATATATATATATATATATATATATATACACTGAGATATTTATTAGGTTGGTGCAAAAATAATGTCGTTTTATCACATAGTAACATATGTGAGAAAACGACATTATTTTTGCACCAACCTAATATGTAATGGAATTGTTAAAGATTTAAAATGAAATCCGCCGTGCATACACTTTAGATGAATTCAACTTGAATAATTAAACTAATGGGGTCAATCTTATAACAGAGCTGATTCAAACCAACTATATACACACTGAAACACAATCTTTTTTCTACTTACTATTTACATTGTTCGGACTGTTGTCCTGATTTTTATTGTCATATTCGCGACGTTTCTGTCGTTGTACGGTCCGGCCTTATTCAGATGATATATGTTGGAATTTAGAACCGAACGTTTTATTTAGTTCACTGGGATAGATAGTTCTAATTCCACGTGCCATGCCTTTTCTGGATATCTCAGTTTCAGTTTTTTTTTTCCTTTTAGTGGCCATTTATCGAACTGACAACTCCTTGGATCAAGTCACTGGATTACTTCAACCATCGCTTTTTATCCACTGGATACATAGAAATATCTGGGTTGGTGTCCAAGCTCATGCTAAGCCAAGATGTGATGGACCCCAATCCTTTGACAAAGAATCCATCTAATTAAAAGAGAATTCTGGATATAACACCTCAGTGAGAATCCGAATGTGCCGTATCTGCTATTTTTTGGGATTCTTAGCATCGCTGGTGTGAATCATTGCGGTGCTGTGCAAGCTTTAACAACTATAATCTCAGCGTTGGTATTGCTGACATATTAACAACTATTCTTGCTCCCCAGCTATGGGCTAAATAACAGAGCATACTGGGCTTTTTAACCGTCGTTGGCAATAAGTATAGACGAATAACAAATCTGAATTCAAAACGGTAACGACAGCTCTAACTGGTCATGTTCATCTAATGAGGCGTCAGGCATTATGTATGTACGTTTTTAGATTTCATATGATTAAAAAATTTTTGGTTAAAATTAGGCTTTCATTTTCACGAACATTCTCAAACAAATAATTCTTTTTATTGTTGTCGGCACCCGCTCGAATCGGGACATCGAGACTGTCATCCTCTTTCTCTATACCCTTTCTCTACCATAGTGGCGCTGATGGAGATAATTCATTTTTATAAAGCTATAGTAATAATATTCATATTTATATATCAACACCATACATTTTCGTCAGTATAGATGAATTGTCTGTGTTGTGAGTGACGGTCAGGACTTATTTTATTCATACGTATTTTAGTTCAATAGCTGATAGTTTCATTTGATTGTAATATTGACGTCTATAAATTCCGCGTTAACGATTACAGGATTGATTTCCCAGCGAGTGTTTTTTTTTCCAGGGCCCCTTCGTTATGCGTGGGCCGTGACGATTTACGCCGATCTTTTATTTTGGGTAATGCGCAGATTTTATTTTCTGGCACCAAACTCTATGAGTTGATTTCTTATATAAGCAATTTTGCCACACTATTATTTAATTCATTTTTGATTCATAGAATAAAATAGAAATAGCGTCGATTTATTTTTGAAGTCAACATTATTTTGGACGTAAAGAGTTTCTTTTTAATTCAGTAAGAATGGGTAATGCTAAAAATGATAATTTAATATTATTAATTCTTTCCAATCTATCTTTTTATTTGTTTATCTATCTGTCGACCTCAGTTTCTTCATATCTATCTATCTATCTATCTATCTATCTATCTATCTATCTATCTATCTATCTATCACAGTTTGTTTCTATCTATCTATCTATCTATCTATCTATCACAGTTTGTTTCTATCTATCTATCTATCTATCTATCTATCTATCTATCTATCTATCTATCACAGTTTGTTTCTATCTATCTATCTATCTATCTATCTATCACAGTTTGTTTCTATCTATCTATCTATCACAGTTTGTTTCTATCTATCTATCTATCTATCTATCTATCTATCTATCTATCTATGACAGTGTTTCTATCTATCTATCTATCTATCTATCTATCTATCTATCTATCACAGTTTGTTTCTATCTATCTATCACAGTTTGTTTCTATCTATCTATCTATCTATCTATCTATCTATCTATCTGGGGTGATGTCGGAAGGTTCTCCACCCAACAAATAGGAATTTCCAAAAAATGTTTTCGGTTTGGTCAAATCTATGGAAGTGGTAATAGGCAGGTTTCTTAAGTAATAATCGTCGAGTTGAGTTCGAATTTCAGACGAATTTGTTACTTTAACTTTCGCGTAAATAGTTTTGGAAAAGTATGAATCAATTTCTCCTCCCTGGAGTGGGTTAAATAATAATATAAAAAGCAGTATGGGCTCTTTAGACTAGAAGAAGGACAATCTCTAAATTCAAAATAACTTATGTTATACGAGGTGCAGCAATTCTGTATATTCAATTCTTCCAAAATGTGTGGATGGTTTTTCGCAAGACTTAACAACTTTATTCCCCTATACTGCAATCTAGTGTGGATATTTAAAAAGGGCTTAAAAATTGAACCACACATTGAGTCTTAATTGCATACCACCGGAAACTTCGTGAGCAAAATTTTGTTATGGAAAGCGCCATTTTATTAATACTATATACGTGTGCACAGTATTGGAAATAGAGCGTTTATAGATTTGGGGAGGTTCGAAATAGGAATCAACACTGCATGGAGACAGTTGCATGTTTCAATGCGATCTTCAGACGACGATTGGTTTGAAAATTGCATTGAAATGTGGATTCCTGTATCTGCTCTCTCTCTCAACATATATTCGACTCTACCGTTGAATTCGACATTTTTATTGCTTCAAACGTTATATATATATATATATATATATATATATATATATATATATATATATATATATATATATATACCTCATTTAAAATAACCTTTAGACATTTTATGAAATATTTAGCTAAATGAAGACAAGCAAAATTAAATTCAGTCTGCATAACAAGTTGAAACAAATGAGGTAATATATATATATATATATATATATATATATATATATATATATATATATATATATATATATAATGAGAACAATTGGAGTATAATTCCACTGTGCGTAACATTTAATTTAAAAGAGGGCCCAATACATATATGCCTCCTCTAGCGATGTCAAACCACTCACTACTAAGGTGATTTGAGATCGCCCGAGGAGACACATTTGTGATGTTGAAACATAATTGCCATTGTGTAGCGATTTTTGACATGTTTTTGTTTTAATATGCTAAAATAAATAATAGACACACAAACATATACACATACGCACACACCCACACCCACATATATACATATGCATACATACACTGAAACACTTTATAAAGAATTATTGGATTTATTTTTATTACTTCTAAAGTTATTATAGTGGATACTCGTATTTGAAATAGACGGCCTATTTTTTTTATTTAAACAATGTGTATCATTTCCAAACAGGAGAAATGCAAAGGAAGAAAATGTGCTTTCCGAATTGAGCCTGCGACGCCCTTTATCGGAGACACCATCGTTTGATCCGGTATGCTTTTCCGTTCGGCTACTGACAGCTTCACAGTACATCAAAGCTCTATTTTCCCTCTTAAGAGAAACACACTCTCCTCGATATTTTTCTCGAAAGTCCCCATCTTCTTAGTTTCGCGTTCGAAATCTAAGCAAAGCAATTTCTAAATTTTTAATCCGACATTTTTATTACTTCAAATGCTATTGTAATGGATACTCATATTTGAAATAGCCCTGGAAAACCATTCTGGTCGATCCAAGATATTTTCAAGAGTCTCCCATAAAATGAAAATATGAAAGCAATCACAGGTGGGTCGTAGCTGAGCTGGTTATATTGAGAGTCGGTTGTTTTTTATTACCGAGGATAAGCATTGTTTCTGTTAGAATAAAGTTATATGAAACTACTGGATATAGATTGCTGAAAAGTCCTAGAATTTTCTGAATGACAAAAGAATAGCCGAAATCCCTTCTGTCCAAAACTTATGAGTAAAATAACCTTTAGACATTTTATGAAATATTTAGCTAAATGAAGCCAAGCAAAATTAAATTCAGTCCGCATAACAAGTTGAAACAAATGAGGTAACTAATATCTGTCTATATTTCCGAGATCTTTATTTACATTATTCAGACTATGGTCCTCATTTTTGTTGCCATCACAACGTTTTGGCCGTTGTATGTTCCGGCCTTCTTCAGTTGGTTATAATGTCGAACTGAACCCTTTATTTCGCTCGCTGGGGTAGACTGCTCTAGTTCCACGTCTAATGGATGCCAGTTATCTCCTGTTGATTCACCTTTCCATGTTCTCCACTGCCTTAACCGGGTATTGAACTCACAACTATTTGGGTCCTGTCACTGGATCTAACCAACGCCTTTATCCACTGTACCATGTGTCCTTAAGAACAAATGCGTATGAATTACTGGGACTTATAAACTCAATGTCTTCACCTACATTTTTTTACCAGTGCTCATATTGCAATTTTTTCTGTTATCATTCATTTTTTTACCAGAGCTGATATTGCAATTTTTCTTGTTATTATTGAGAGCGAAATAAAGGGTTCAGTTCGACATTCTAACCACCTGAAGAAGTGGCCGAAACGTTATGATAAATATGGCAACAAAATGAGAACAATAGTCCAAATAATGTAAATAGTATAACTAATATCTATTTCATAATCTTAGCTGTCAGTTAAAATTTGGTGTCATTATTTACGGGATGGAGTAAATTTATTCAATAAAATCACCATTGGCTTCAACCACAGCCTCCAGACAACTTTGGAATCTTCTGCAACTCTTCTGGTTGGTCTCCTTATTTAAGTTGGTGAATGCTGCCATAATCCTTGCCTTCAGTTTATATTTGGTGTTACAAAGAGTTTTGTAGGTATCTCGCTCAACTGCACCTCACATATAATAAAGGGGGTTGCAGTCTGGGGAGTTAGGTGGCTAAATGTAACGGGTGATGTGCTTTCAGAAATTGTTTGACAACCATGACTGGGTTCTCCTGCTTGTGTGGCATAGTACAAAGTCCTGTTGCCAGACATGGCTCTTCCAGCAGCCATCCTTCTAACCCAGGGCAGCACCACCTCCTCCAGGCATTTGTTATATGCCCTCCGTGTTGAATATGAGGCCCTGTGGGAAGATGAACGGAGGCATAACGTCGCCATCACTAGGAATCACTCCAAGCAGCTTCATAATCACTATTTGATTCATTCAACTGTTTCTGAATCTTCAGGACTGTCCTTAGATTGACAACCAAAAACTCTGAAATGTTCGTATTGGAGATTACGGTGCAAATGCTAAGCAACACAATATGCCGTTTTCAAATTTCTGGCGGAGTAAATTGCGTGACGGTGTGTTTTTTTTTTTTTGTTTTTTGTTTTTCTCCCAGACGGCGCCCAACTGACTCTACTATACTATGCAGTCGACAAAATCAAAAATGAACAACGGGTATATGCGAAATTAAAAATATAAAATGGTGACAACTTACCTATCGCACCCTATATATATATATATAGGTAAGGAAAGTAATTCAGTGAAATTGTTTTTTCTGATTACACAATTATTTTCTTGTTCCAAACTAAATAATTAGAAAAAAAAGAATAGTCTTACACCAAATGTTTACAAACAGTAATTGTTACTGAGAAAGTAAAATCAATATAGAAGAAAAGAAATGTTATTATGTTTAGACCCAATAAAGACGCATATTAAATTTGAATGTTGTACAGAAAACAGTTCGGTCGTGTATGGTAATCCGTGTAAAAAAAACAAAAAAACATTGACTTATTCCGTTTATTCGAACAATCGTTCTCACTCTTATTATATAGATTGTAAAATAATTGTCGGACTTTGTCCATTTCATAATGTGTGACGTCATTTGTTTACATTTGGATGCGCTTTGAACAGATATGAATGTACGTGAGAGATTCATGGAAGATTGAAGTTTAAAGGCAGTAAATTCGACATTGCTAACCGAACGCGCCTCTGTGGTCAAGTCGGCAAAGTCACGTCAAGCTATGACGGTTCCTTATAGAATACAGGTTCGATTTCTGTCGGAAGACGAATATTTTCTGTGAAAATTTCTCGGACATTCAGGCCGGTAAATGTTGTTATAAAGAGAGCATTTACTTAAATATTTGTATCTATAAAAAGAATGCATAAACATAAAAATGTCTTAAAATATATATTATTATAAACACGACATAATTATTATTATTAACAGGACATTTCGTGGGCGTAATTGGTTAGAATGTTCACTTTCTGACGATGAGGCCTGGGTTCGAATCAGGAAGGTGACTTCTTGATGTTATAAGTCTGGGGGAGGTGATCCCAGCGTGCGACACTTTTGGAATTGCATGAAAACCACGGGTTGACCCAAGCCTTAGGTAGACTTTGGGAGCCGTCAATGGTTGTGCTAGCACAAAATCCCAAGTCATCGTGACCCAGAGTTTGATCGGGCTGGTCTCGTTCAGACTGTTGATCACGATCAGAAACTAAGGTACTGTCGGAGTTATCTCCTCCTTAATTCCCTAAGTGTTCACTAGGGGTCGCTCACCCTACACTATAAATACAGAATGACTTCTTGCATCGCTCTCTTTTTCACTTTTCATTTCAGCGGACGCATTTAAAAATGTGATCTCTCGTAGAGATCCGCGTTTTCGCCTACTTGTGGGAAGACGCCATGAATATTATACACACATACATGTACGTACGAACTTTCACCAAAATACAAACTCATTACGTTCACACACAAACACAAATGTTGATGTCTTTGTCACTTGTAAATCTGTTGTTTAATACATATATTTGTTGATATATATATATATATATATATATATATATATATATATATATATATATATTGGTCTTGTTTGTTTTCTTTACACCTTTGGTTGGACTCAACTTGAGTCCGACATGTTCTTGTAGTTGGACCTTCTTCTAGCAGGAATAAACAGCACGTGTTTCCTAATTTAACAACACTTAAACACCCGGTCCTCTATTGCCCGTTCAGCATGGTTGAAGTATAAACCACAGACGGGCTCTGTGGGTGTTGAAAAAACACAAATGTGCTTGAGCAGACGTCTGCAATGGGTATTAACTAGCCATCTTGGCAGAAAGGCATCCTCAGATACGAGTGGCTGCGCCTATTAGATTTTTATATTACAAACACGACGTTTTGGCCAAATACTCTTTGGTTATATTCAGCTTTTTACTGTATTCAACTAATATGGTATATCTGAGGATTATTTTTGTTTTATCACTGGACACTTAGTTAACCAATTTATCTACGACATCACTGGTAAGTGGTTGTGTCTTGGAGGGCCTTTAAGTCTAATGTCAGGTGGTTTCGTCATTTTTGGATATTACAGCCGCTACATACCGCTTGTTTCATTTTTTCTGCTTTTAAAGATAAGAATCTACCAATATTTTTTATTTTTTTTCAATTTATTCAAAATATTGTTCCCATCCTGATTATTACAAGTGTTATTATAGAAACGACATGTATCAGCGAAAAATAATAGAGACCTGAAGATAACTAGAGAGTATTTGATCGAAATGAAGCAATGGTGTAGTCTATATAGTCTTTAATTAAGTGTTTCTTGTGGTCGTGTGTTCCATCCCTGGATCAACTAGAGAAATAAAACACTCTGTTTCAGCAAGAACTGGTACTACAGGGATAAAAGACAAATTAATCGAAACATATAATATACCATATCAGCCAAAAATAATGGAAATCTGATGATGACCAAAGCGTACTATACCGAAACGTTATGTCTACAATAATACCTATAATAATCTAGACAAGAACAATAGTCCAATAAATCGAATTAGTCAAAGTATATTGAAAACTCGTCATTTTAGAAATGAAAATCAGTAATAGACACCTGAAGATGACCAGACTGTACTTGGTCTAAACGTTGGGTTTATAACAAATATCTATAATAATCAAGATGAGAACAATAATCTGAATAAATTTAATAAGTATATTGATAATTCCTAATCTTAAAAATGAAAAAAAAAAGCATGAAAATATGAAAGAAACTTTTAAAAATGTTTTTACAGGGATAGGGGTTGAAGGATTAGTTATGTGTGGTGTGGTCGGGTTATTTGATTAGCGTCGTCGGAATTGGAATAGCTCGGGTGTGTCGTAGGGAGGCGGGAAGCGAGGAAAAAATTCCATAGATTTTTCAACCGCTGGTTTTTGTGGACAGATGTTAGTGGCACCACTTTTCGATATATATGCCCAACAACAACAACGACCGACAAACACCGCCATATCACAGATTAAAACATTCCAGAAGGTCGTGGGGGTCAAACTGAGTGTGCTGAAAATAAACAAAGACAAAAGGTCGATGGTGATAATGGCGAGAAGATGAAGAAGAAGGAAAATGAAGAGAAGAAGAAGAAGAAGATAGGAGAAAAGGAAAAATAAAGAAGAAAAAAGAAGAGAACGAATGTATAGAGAAGAAGATGAAAATAGAGAAGACGAAGAAGAAACCAGAGAAGAAAGAAGAGGAAGAAAAAATAGTGAATAATAATAAGACAGAAAAGAAAAAGGAAACTATTTTGAGAAGAAGAAAATGGAGAAGAAGAAATTAAATAAGAAGAAAACGGAGAAGATAAAAAGAAGAAAAATAGAGAAGAAAAAGATGAAGAAGAAAATGGAGAAGATAAAAAGAAGAAAAATAGAGAAGAAAAAGATGAAGAAGAAAATGGAGGAGGAAAAGAAGAAGAAATTAAAGATGATGGAAATAAAGAAGTAGAAAAAGAAATTAAAGAAGACGAAGAAGAAATTAAAGGTGAAGAAAATAAAGAAGAAAAACAAGGAAGAAAACTAAAGAAGACGTACTTTGATTAACTCTAGCAATCATTACAACTAACAAGATCTACAGAGATTCCACGGGTACTGACACCGAAGATTATCCATTATCTCATATATCTACTTTTCACTCACCTTTTCCTTCCAATCTTCCTTCGCCGTACACATTTTTGTTTTTTAACTAAAAGCTTTTCAAAGATATATAATGTTATGTTTGTCTAGACGGATTGACCCAAGTCTTGTTCGTAAAACTGGGTACACTATTCGGATTTTGTTGTGCTAGCCCGAAGACACAAGTCATCGTGGCCAAGTGTTTGGATGTCTGATCATGACAGATTATCCGTTCTGTTCTCAAAACCGTAATAAACACAAACACAAATGTGCCTGAGCAGTTGTTTGAAACAGGGAATCGCTAGTCGCCCTAGCAGTGTATATATATATATATATATATATATATATATATATATATATATATATATATATATAATGTCATCCACAGACAAACTGTTTCGATGTTTCACAGTCCATCAGTGTGAATAGACATCCGATTGCCTCCAGCCGAGATCGAAACCCGACTTATTTGGTATCAGTCAGAGATTTTACCCCTAATCCTAAGATGAAGGTGAATTTAGACGTATTTATTTTTAGAAAAACACGCCAGTGACCAGAGAACTCGATTCGTCTTAACGAAGAGCCTTGCATCTGCAGCAGTAATAGTCACTTTTTACAAATTTACTTTTGTCCCCGAAGAGCTCAACCGAAATAATTTTTTCAGGAGATATATATTATTACTCTAAACATTATTCTTAGTCGATATATTTAAGCAAACGTTCCGTTTGTTTTTTAAACAGTATATTTATTTTCGTCTACGGGTCCGAATATTCATATATACATATATATATATATGCAAAATATTTATTAACAATTATAACAAAAACATGTTATAAACCGCTACATAAATGCAATCATGTTTCGACACTCTATGTGTTTCCTCAGGCGGTGGTGCTCAGCTGGAGAATGGACGGTCATTTTATGGTTTAAAAGTAGCAATACACTTAACGGAGAGGAGTGGGAAGAAGAAAAAAGGGCCTGTAGTTGACCTCGATTAACCAATCAAACGTTGGGCGTATGATGAGTTCGAAGTTAACTTCCGTGTTGGATTTCTGTTGCCTGTACAAGTTATTTAGAATCTCACCTCGGTGTTAATAAGGTGTCAAGTCCATAATATTCTTTAGTCTTAACTCAATACATTCTTATGGTGCTTTATTTAGTATTATATATATATATATATATATATATATATATATATATATATATATATATATATATATATATATATATATATGTATATTGACAAAATCCAAAGAAAGGTCTCTAAAGTAATCGATTATGACCAGACATCTCGATTTCAATCACTTATGACAGACGTGACGTGGCTTCCCTCTGTCTTTTCTACAAATATTTTCATGCCAACTGCCCTGAAAAGCTTTCCCCCTGGTACCCTGATTACGTGAATTTAAGCATGCTAGTCGATTGGTATGTAGGTCCCATCCTTTCACTGTTGAAATAGCTAAATGCTACCGCCACTTCTACTCCAATAGTTTCTTTTCTCGCACTTTCTACCTGTGGAACTCCCTTTCGTTTACTTGCTTACCTCATAAATAGAATCTTCAAAAATTTAAATGCAACGTCAATCGCCATCTTCTGTTTTCTTGAATCCACTTCATATTTTTTCCTTTTCGCAATCCTTTCTCTACTCATTCTTCTCTTGTTCAATGTCTATCAGACATTATATTTGATGGTTCCTCGCATGTTGATTTGGGAACGTTTTTCGTACACACCGTTTGATTCAGATAGACATATGTTATATTCTCTAAGAATGGATTCAATAAAGGTTGGCGATGTAATATAATGTTTTTGACGTGTGATTACAGTTTGTAAAATATTTATTAGTAATCCCTTGAAGTACTTTCGACTTAAAGAATTATGTTCTTTGTTAATTAGGGTGGCATTTGAAAAATCAAAGTGATGGCCAGTTTCGTTCATGCGAATCTGAACCCTTATAGCCATCCGCTTGAACGTATACGATAGCTCAAAATAATTGCACATATGCCCTGCTTGTTTTGAAATCTTTGATAGTCTTTGATATAGTCTGACATCGTTTTAACAAAAAATTAAGTATCTATACATTTTTTTCCTGTACATGTTATACATTATATAAAGAGGCACTAATTCAAATTATCGTACATACATACTTGCTTTCATATACATATATACATTTATACTTACATATAGAAAAAAAAACAACGTATGCTAACATTCACACTGAGTTGCAAATACAAAATATAGTCGAGACTCGGTTTTTGATCATTGCCGTTAGGAAAATGTTGTTTCCAATGGAAACGATGTAAAAAAAAAACAAAAAAACACGACAAATTAAGGCAGCTCGATGGATCATCATGGACTGACATCTTCTCAAGAGTCGGACAGGAAGGACAAGTACCTTGCAAATGGTTTCAAAGCCGAACAAACAAATAATTTCTACACGTCCACGAAACATCCACTGAAATGGCATTAATGACCCGACCAGCAAGAGAAATGAAATGTATAGGATTTTAACAGTTTTGAAAGGAAAGCGTTCTATACATACAAGTATCTGTCTGCGTTCTCATATAAGAAAATGCGCAAGCACATATGTGTACGCTTACAAGTGGATGTGTACATATATATTCAGCGTACTTTTACACACGTATGTATGTAAATATTCCGGATGTATTGGCGGGTACACATAGAAAGCAACTGAAGTTGAAAAACGCATACCAACATCTATAATGAGGATGTTTCACTTCGACGTGATGTAATGGTTAACAAGCTTGACTCACTAGATCAATTCCAACTGTGTAGTGAGTTCGATCATCACTAAGTGCTCCATACTTTTGGCATTGTGCCACATCTACGCTTAGTAAATCGCTATACTTAAGCCGTGTAGATAAAAGCGTTGGTTAAAGTATATCGGATACTCTGTGGGTTTAATCCTTGAGTGTGGTAGCATTAAAAGGTCACACAGGTGATGAGTTCGATTCTCACTGGGCGCTCCATACTTACAGCATTGTAAAACATCTAAGCTACGCTTAGAAAATCGCTATACTTAAGTCATGTACATTGTTGGAACTGAGTTATCAAAAACAACAGTAGAAAACCGGAATTGGTTTTAACAATTTTAACCTTTTGGTACAGTGAAACATAATGTAGAATAGATACTAATGAAGAGAATGTTTGGCCGTGAATGACTGTTTTCAGCAAAAGCTACTGCTGCTATTGTTCCTCCTGGTACTCCTTTTGATGTCGGAGTTTTTTTATGTCTTTCGTCCAACGGCCGAGTACAAACTTGTAGGAAAATATTCTCCCTCACAAAATAGATGAAAGTGTTGGTTAAAGTATATTGGATATTTTGGTAGTTGTGGGTTCAATCCTTAGGTGTGGTAGTGCTAAAACGTCACCTATTCTGGTTCAGTGGAACAAATGGACAAGCGACACAAAAGTGAATAAACCTGGTGAGTATTAACTGATACGAGTTATCTCCCCTAAATGATACTAGTTATCTCCCCATAGAATAGAAAGCAAACTGAGAACAGTCTATCCTTTGTTGATTAAATAAAGAGTTCAGTTTGGAATTTCGGGAATGTTACCGAATACGAAAAAATATATATTCTTGACAAGGGTTTTTAATGT
This sequence comes from Acanthosepion lycidas, assembly GCA_963932145.1. NCBI lineage: Eukaryota > Metazoa > Mollusca > Cephalopoda > Sepiida > Sepiidae > Acanthosepion > Acanthosepion lycidas. The sequence goes on from OZ010585.1 coordinate 102,914,387, forward strand.
TATCGGTCCGGACCTGACATCTTGGCTTCAGTCACTTTCCCACCGCTAAAACGGGGCTTTTCGGGGAGGGGGGGTTTCTATAAATATTTTCATGAAAATTTTTCACATTGTTCCTCGTTGTTACCTCTACCGCATGAATTTAAGCACAGTAGTAGATTGAACAGTACATCACATTGGTTTTTTTTTTTTTTGGTTTTTTTTTTTTCTATACAAATAGCTACTAGATGTAACCGTAGATTCTTTTCTAATATTTTTTTTTTTTTCGCAGATCTCGCCTATGGAAATTTTTATCAGTTTCTTGCTGCCTTTTCACCTATGATCTTCAAAAATTTAAGTGCAACGTCAATCATTATCTTCTGTCTTCCCGAATCCTTTTCTTTTGACTTTAATCCTTACTAACGCCTTTCTCATTTTCTTTCACTCTCAGTAAACCCTTGCCTCTTAAGGCGCTCTTGCCTTGCATGGGGTGAAATGATTATATATATATATATATATATATATATATATATATATATATATATATATATATATATATATATATATATATATATATATATGTCTGTGTGTGTGTGTGTATGTATTATGTATGTATAACTATAGATTAATAAATTTACATTTTTTCTCGCCAGTAGCACGACTCGTGTAGCGGACAATCTCAATTCAACATCTGAAGATTGCGTTGTGCATAAATCTTCGAGTCGTGCTACCGATGAGGATATATATATATATTAGGTTGGTGCAAAAATAATGACCTAATAATGTCGTTTTTTGACGTTAAAAAATACGTCAAAAAACGACATCATTACGTCATTATTTTTGCACCAACCTAATATGTATGTAGAGACACCTTTCGCACACGCACATGTATATTCTTTTACCGACTATGCAAACATGTTTGAAAGCAGATTATATCCCGAATGTGAAGATTAATTATTTATTGTAATTGCGTTGTGATTGTTATTTTGGATATTAAAATCGAGTCTAAACTGTAAACATGGAAATAGGGGAGAATTTTTTTTTCTAAAATCAATTTTTAATACATTTAAAATTAAAGATTAATGTCATATAAAAGCTGAAATGAATTATGTCAAATCCGAATTAAAATTATATAACAATTGCAATGAATTATGTAAAAACTGATCGTGTCATATAAAAACTGAAATGAATTATATGAATATTAGTTATTAGTAATAGTTGCATATAAAAAACTAAATTAAATTGTATAAAATTTATTTAAAATTTGTGGATGTACAGGTGGCGCAATGGATATCACCTAGGAATGCAAAATTAGGGAGAGTGTTCGAATTTCAATCGTGTTCATTTCATTCATTTACGCAAACTCCCACCTATGGGTTAAATAGTGGAATTTGTACCTGTAAAAATTTTATCTCAAATAAAGTATTATTCGTACAATCTAAAATATGTGTCGGTTTCAAATAAGCCTTAAAGTGTTTTTAAACTTTTAAAAACAACTAAATTGCGAAACTTAAAACAATATTAAATGAAAATGAAGATGAAATTAAATTTACGAAATGAAATTCATTTAACTTAAAATTAGGTTAAGTCTCTTAATATGCAAATTCATTCAACCCGTCTTTTGTATTGATACACAAACAATGAAATGTTCATAATTGAAAGGTTTTTTTAACCAAATATTTTCTCTTATCAGATTTACTAATGTCCATCATTATAAACACTTTGAATAGTATGTTTTTTCTTTTATACTCTTCGTGTTTACAGGTCCATTAATATCCTTTTCCTCATCATCATTATCAGTCCCATAACCTGGTGTTGTCGTAGGGTCTCTGCGCAGCTGGAGGCATGACCAGCTCCCTTTATATATCTTGGTTGCGTGCCAATATCTGAGTTTCTGCAAACGAACTTCCAAGTCACTCAGTGACGCTATCATCCCATTTTATCTGCTTTTTTTTTTCTTATACTGCCTAAGGTGGTACTTCTTAGGATGGTCTTGGAGAAATTGTTGGATCTTGTGTTCATGCCGCTTCCTGACGGTGGCTAAGAGGTTTTCCAGGTTGGGGGGGGGGCGTTTCTAGTTTGATTCTGCGTCATTTCTGATGCTGTCGATGTGAGAAATGCCTAGGATGGTTCTCTGTCATCTCATTTTCAATGCTTTGCTCTAATTTTTCTGTTAATGTTCAATAACAATTTGTAACGTCTGTTATAAAAGGCGTCTTGTAACCGATATTTTTCAAGATTCCACTCATAAAGTCTTTTAATGGAACCTGACATTACTGGCAATTGTATCACTCAAGATTTTACTCTAGCTTTCAGTTCGAGTTATGGACACCATGTGTGCTGTGAGAAATCGTAAATCATTTTGCTCTTTAATGTTTGTGTAATTAGTACCCCCACCAAAAGAAAAAAAAAACGGATTGTGTGTGATATGTTTGAAGCCACCCACAGTTTAGAAAAGCTGGATTTTTTCAGAAAAAAATTCCAAACTTGATGGGCGGACAGGAAATCTATCTGATTTCGATTCTATCGAAATCCGTGATGCTAATCGCAAAAGAGCGTGTTAAAAGTCTTTTTGGGTTTAATCAACAAGCTTCTAGACAGCATTTTCAGGTGAAGAATTGACAATCTTTTGAAGGAATTAAAAGTCGAAAAATAATTTTCCATAAATCTTTTTTATTTCGTTGAAAATTAAGTTGGCTTTTGTGAAGGTCTCTGATGAGAAATCAATTAAAATTGCTAATAAAATTAAAAATATAGATAAAATATTGATTTGGTTTTACTTGCAAAAATGTCAGTTTTATTATGAGATACGGGTTATTGTTACAAGAGACAAAATGCGCTTTTTTGTCTTTTGCTTATCATTCACCATTCTCTCACAAGAAACATCCTAAATAAATAAGCAGGTCCAGGCCCAAACAAATATAGTTTAATAAACACTTTATAAAATTAAACACAAATAACCATTCATAATTGCTTACATAGATACAGAATGATTTTGAATTTTCAGACAGATGCATAAATCAATGGGAGGAAAATCTTATGGAGGTGAATCAATATTTACTTTTTGTTGGAAACGTTCAGCTCTCTTAATGTAGAAATATTTCAAAATGAAGTAACTGTCATATTTGTAGTTTTAAATACGGAAGAAATGGGCAATTTATTTGTATAGTTTAATAAAATCTATTCTCGATGTTACCGAGATGTTAACTTCAGCTTCTGTTCAGCTAAAGATCAAGTCGTATAAAGAGTCAACAGTTGAGCGAGGTCGAGTGTTGATCTGAAAAGTCAAGCCAAAATCGTGATATAGGAGTTACGGTTCAAGGTGTAAAAAGTCTGCTTTTAAATGATTTTATATATATTATTAGTAGTATATTGTTTTAAAATTAGATTATTTGTACTTGACTGGCAATTATGTGTCGTCGTTTTACTACTGAAATTGATAAATGTAACCAGAAGTTTTATTCCAATAGTTTTTTTTTTTTTCAACTCTGGAATTATTTTCCTGTTTTTTATCTTCCTGGATCCTTTTATTGTCTTTTCTCCTCACCAAAATCTTCTCATTCTCTTTCACTCCTAGTGAATCCCTTCTTCTTAGTGGTATTAACGCCTCGTTTGGAGTGAAATGGTTAAAAAAATACTTAATTCTATATTATTTCTATTACTATATCAATCACACAAATATATCGACGGGGAAAAAATGGGACCCAGTCCATTAAAACCTTCTCCTCATTATAACATTTAGCAACTAAAAAACTAAAGGCCGCATATATATATTTTTTTTCTTAAATTAATTAATTTTCTTACTGGACGTTTCAATTTTCAAATATTCGATTTTTAACTCAGGCCACATGCTTTGAAGTGTTTCACACTCATTCCCAAAGCAAAAAATATTTTCCCCAAAAGACCATTTCACACAAGTAAGAAAAAAACAAAACAAAAAAAACAAAAAAAAAACCCCGAAAGCAAAACAAAAAATAAAAAATAAAATAAAATAAAACAAAAAACAAATTCAATGGTAAATGGTGTCGGTGGCACTGAATAAACCACAAATATTTGGAAAGTTGTTTGAAAGCCGATACTTGGTCTCAGCATAGTTTTCTCATTAGATCAATCAGTCACTGCATGTCAGGTAAACTTGTAAGTAATTAATTGTAAACTGAATGCTTCATATCAGTTCCTAAATTGCTTTTTATGTAATTAAGTCAGTGAACGTTATTTTAAACATGAAATGTCAACGCCAGACATATTAACCCATATAATGACTTCAAGGGCCTTAACTCTGTTATTGTCAGTCTCTAAAAATCGCGTCAACATGACGTGAAAGACATAAAAAAAACCGAAAGCAAATAAACGAAAAAATCCTCCTAAGGATCCTTTCAATGATGATCTAAATCAAGGCTTCTTAACCTGGGCTCCATAGAGGATGCATGGATGGATTTCAAAGGATTCTTGAGGATCAGATAAAAAATAAAATTTATATTCGCTATACAGTCTTTGTCCCAATCAACGATTTCCCATTCAAAGAAATAAAAGAAAATGCATCTTGTCACTGCTTGAAATAAAACGCACCCAGTTACTACTTACAGTGCAAACCACTAGGCGCATCTCTTAACGTGCTGTTGGGTCCATATTTACCATTTAAACGTGTGTCATCTTTCTCTGCACGACCGCCATCTTTACCATTCCAAGAGAGCAAATGATAATTCTCATTTACCACGGTTTATCTCGGGTTGATTATCTTCTCATATACTGTTGAGGATTAATTGACCACAATTTCTTTCAAGAGTGGCTCGCAGAATGGTGATGTGTGTGCAGTGTGCACGAGGGTGTACTATGAAGAAATACGCATACAAGTGTTGTGGAAAAACAATCAGATTGTAAGTATGTGCTTGTCTATCTGTTTTTGAAGGGCTAGTTCTTATACGTGTTCATGACTAAAGGGGCCCGTGACTAAAGGGGCCCGTGACGCAAAATAATGTTAAGAAACACTTATCTAAATGTAGAAATAAGATTCAAATTTATCACGCAACAAATTGTATATAAAAGAATTATTCAGTGCAATATTAGCATCCATCTCTTGTAGCGGATACAACTTAAAAATGAGTTTCTCGTAAAAGTGATTATATTAAATCAATTGGTCTGCTGCCAGGAAACTTGGTTCACAGTGCCGTGCCATACAACTTATCTTGTCAGAATCAATCTTGCATATTTATAAATCTACCATTCGTCCATGCATTGAAATAGTACTGTCATATCTGGTCTGGTGCCCCTGCTATGCGAGATTCTTCACAAAATCAAAAGAAAGGCTCTGTAATCCTATCAGTCCTAACCTGGTAGCTCGACTTCATTCATTTTCCCCCCGACGTGACAAGGTTTCCTTTTCTACAACTATTTTCATGGCAATTGTTCTGATTAACTTTTCTTCTTTGTGTCTCAACTACATGAATTTAAGCGCGCTACTAGATTGGCAGCTAGGTCTCATCATTTTATTGTTAAAATAGCTAAATGCAACAGCATCCTCAAATCTAATAACTTATTTTTTCTCGCACTTCTCGCCTATGGAACACTTTTCCGAATATTTCTAGATTCCATGCCGCCTACAATCTTCAAAAATTTAAATGCAACTCCAACTTCTGTCTTCTTGAAACTTGTTATATTTTTATTGTCTATTTTCCTCACTAAAGTCTTCTTCTTTTCAAGGCCCTTGCATACCCGCCTTGTTTAGGGTGAAATAATTTTTTAAAAAGCCATGAAATATACATTCTTACGTGGTAACATTAAGATTTGTATTGTTTTCATTAATGAAGAATTTGTTGCAAATAAATCAAATTATAGAAAGAAAAATCTGAAAGTGAACTGGAAGTTTTAATTCTCACACCCTGCATTAGCGATTATATCAAAAGACATCAAACACATTTTCCGTTCTCTTGACCATTGTTAGAAAATGTCTATTTACAAGATAAAAACTATAAAATTCCCAGCAATGTTATTTAGTTTCTATTTTAGGA
>OZ010585.1:102925370-102930370 GCA_963932145.1 Acanthosepion lycidas
TTATGTTGTTTGCTAAAGTTATATTTTAGACTATAGGTTGATTTATTTAAGAAATTGTCGGATATTATATGAATTAATGTCATGAAAGAGATCTTTCATGTTGGTTGATTTTGTTTAGCGGGATATCAACCTCTAGGGGTTATTTAAAGCAGAAATCTAAATGTTTTGAACACAATTCTATAGCATCAACTAAATATATTTTAAATGTAATTGTATGCCTTCAATTACAAATAAAATATATTGTTGGACATTCTATAGAATTGTATTTTTATGCTTTCATGGTGGTTTGTTTTTGTTTTCACTATTTTTCCACAGCTGAGATCCTAACAGGAGCTACCACCCAGGCTTGTGAGTGGACCTGGGAACAACAACATTTAAGAGATGGTTCCACGCTCCTCAAAAACTCCAGTCTCTCGATCAGAGGCCTTACTACAGGATGTAGTTTATCGTCATTCCCAAGACTAGCACTTAATGAAGCCATCCACCAAGTCTATTAAAATACCCTTACAAATCTATACAGGCTTGACTATCCAGAAACTCCTCTAATGAAGATATCCTTCAATTATGTTGCTATAGCATACCAAAACACATTAAGAGAGCAAACACACCGCTTGCTTAACATTTAAGAGTGTGGAGTGGCTGCAACGAGAACTACGAGGAAATTAAAAATAATAAAAAAAGAAAAAGGAAAGTCATATTAACTTTCTTAACCTATTAATCATCGGATCATAGTTACGAGTGAAATCCATCATTGTTTATCTGAATCGTTGTATTTTTAAACTTGATAATCATAGCTAGATTTTCACAATGAAATAATAATATTTAGCACTGATTTCTTCTTCTTCTTCTTCTTCTTCTTCTTCTTCTTCTTCTTCTTCTTCTTCTTCTTCTTCTCTGTCCCTCTTGCCTCACACCCGTCTTGTGAATATCAAATTTTCCAAGCCTTCTTTCCTCATTATGTACCTTAAAATGTTCATATATCTCTAACTGATGCTATGTATAAGTGTCATTTTGTTTCCATTTCCTCTAAAACTTTTTCATCTTTGATCCATTGTATCCTCGGCATCCTTCTGTAGAACCACATTTCTGTTGCTTCAAGTTTCTTCTTCATCCATGAGGAGATTGTCCAGCATTCACTGCTGCATGAAGCCATCCACCAAGTCTATTAAAATATATTAAAGATTAAAGGTGAAGGAACGTAGCAAGGAAGATTACATAACAGTTCAGCACTCTTTTCTTTGTTTCTAAGGAAATTTTCATGTTTCTTAATATTTTGCTTAGCTTTTGGAAAGCATCTTTCGCTTTTGCAATATTCCTTCGGATTTCGGTGTCGCATTTTTCGTCCGCTGATAAAATACTTCGTAGATATTTAAATTTTGGTACTTGCTTCATTTTCTGATGAATCTTAATTCTCCAGGTAATGATTGAATAAGTTCATGGCGAATTCTACGACAATAAAATATCTATAAAAATCCCACTGTCGGATCGTTAAACAAATATAACAAAATATCACAATGAAATCATAAATATGACTGCTGGTGGTTATTTTAAGAAGTGGGTACAAATGACAACTTTTTCCATTTCACTGAAACAGCCGTTAAACACTTGTATTTCCCCGTCTTTCTTTCATTTCATCTCTGAAACCGAGCAGCGTGTGTATTTTGTTTTACTACGCAATTAAAGCGGAATAGACCATTATTTATGAGGTATTGGCAGGACGTAACGGTCGTACGGACAAACGCGGGGAGGAAAAGGCATAATTATAATAAGACAATAATAAGAAGAGGTAGAAGAAGTAGGGGAAACTTCGTAAGTAAAATGGATAATAATAAGCGCATTAAAATTGAATTAATATAACTTTTTATTTAATCGCTTGACATCATTAATGAGAAGGATCTATTTCATGAACAGTAGCAAAGGCATTAATATTCATTTGGCAATTGGTGATTTTTAGTTGTAAGTCATCATGCCCTTTCAGATTGCAGGTCATCACCAACTAGTTTACCTATTGAATATTTAGTTATTCGTAGGGCATCCAGTGTGGATTAAACATCTCTAACAATGATATGCATAACTAATCATGGCTCTACAGTTGGGGCCACAGATTTACTTTTTACTGACCTTAGCTGAGTGTAGTACAAATCCAACTGTAGATAAATATAAACAGGAAGATTGTATTATGCTAATCTTCTAAGAAGGAAAGGCTTAAGCATAGGATTTGCAAATTAACTTAACTCTAGATTAAAGGTGAAGGAACGTAGCAAGGAAGATTGTGTTGCGCCATTCTCCTAGGAAGAGAAGTCTTAACCACATGGTTTGAAAATCAGCTTAGCACTAGGTTAAATGTGAAAAGAAAGAGTTGAGGATGATTGCGATGCGCCAATTTTCTCGGAAGGGAGGGCTTATCCACAGGTTTGAAAATTAGCTTAGCACTAGGTTAAATGTGAAGAAATGAGATATGAAAGATCATGTTGCGCTAATTGGGAAAGATCTGTATTCCTTAAGCATCAGCATTCAAATGTCTGACTTTTACATAGGATCGAAACCCTAACCCCTAACGCTGATGTGAGATATACAATTAACTCAATTACGAAATAGAAATTTAATTCATGTATTTTTTTAAATTATTTTATACAGCTTATAATTTGTTTTGAGCTTAATGGTTCGAGATTATCTTGTGAATGTTAAACCTACTCGTGAAATAATTGTCCCCATAGATATGGCCTGATCATTTTTCAAGAATACTTCTTGGCTTCGTTTTGGGGCCTCGGTGGCTATCAAAATTAGTCACGCGTACAGATTGACGGGCGAGTAAGAGCAGCTGTTTACCAAATGTTGTTTACTGCACACGTAGAGCGTAAAACTGGTATTTCTCGTCGTCAGTCTGGTACTTCTGCTATGGCTCTAAAATGGCGGCTTCTTACCAAAGTTTCACAAGATAAAATGTCTCCACGGATTTAAAAACAAAATTATGTATTTATGGGTTCATGTGTTACTGCATACCACGTTACATAACTCTGCGATGAAGACAAAAACAAACACCTTTTATGAACGCATTTAAATATGTGTTGTCTGAAATTCTTTTACCATGATGTTCTGGGTTCTGACAACATTGACAATGGATATAATAGTAATCTTAAAATTATAAGCTGGATAGTAGCTATGATAGAGTTAATTTCGTTAATAAACATATATACTAATTGTAACTGAATGGTTCAAACCGAAAATTTAAACTAGGAATAAATATGGGCAATATTATACTTGTAATATTGAACATATATATATATATATATATATATATATATATATATATATATATATATATATATATATATATATATATATTGGGGGCTCGTACCTTACCCCAAAACAAGCATAATTGTCCATATAAATATATGTCCGTAAAACCTTCGTTTTTGAGTTATGTTTAAAGAAAGTTTACGGTAGATGGCGCTGTGTTGCCATGTTGACAAGGTTATATTTTTCATTCGTGTACATTTCTGGCTAGTCGGTTTTCAATGTTTAAAATGTGCAGTAATGAGTTAGCTGAGAAGTCTTCTGTTTAACAATAGCAGGATATTCATATCTTGAGCAGGCATATATGATTTTTATATGTATGGCCGCGCGAATGGTAATGGACGCGAGGCTGCACAGCTGTATCAGATTGCGTTTACAGACCGAAGGCAGTCGAGTCAGCCAAACTTCAGCATGTTTTTTTTTTATCGTCGCGTTGCTGAGACAGGATCCGTGGCATTACAAACTATGGATCGAGATAGACCAAGATTCGTTCGTACGTTCAACCACGAAGAGATGACACAGATATCAGCACACGTCAAGTGGCCATAGCATGTCACACATTTCATAATACTGCATGTATAATTTAAGAGCAGCTCCTGTATCCGTATCATTTGCAACGTGTGCAGGGTCTTTCGCTGATGGTTTATTGCACAAACTGCCGATCCGTTGTTTGTCTCATCAGTCTTGTTTGCGGATGAGGCAACAATTGGAAAAGATGGAATAACAAATTTACAAAACCACCATTTGTACAATACAGGCTAGATACCAGCATCAGTTTACGATTAATGTGTTGACTGGAATTGTAGGTGACTGCCTGTTAGGTCCATATATTCTTCCAGTACGTCTTACAGGAGCTATATATACAGGGACTTTATTTCGAACGCACTTTCATACCGACTAGAGGATTTACCCCTGCTAATAAGATGACGCATGTGGTTCATGCATGATGGGGCTCCATCTTTATTTTAGTCACATTGGTCGCGATGCAATTGCTAATATTTACCATAAAAGATGAATAGCTATGGGAAGACCGGTTCAATAGACTCCACGTTTCTCCGACCTCAATCCTTTGGATTTTTATCTGTGGAACCACCCAAAACAATTGGTTTATATAGCGGGCATTAACAAAACAGAGACGCTTCCTCCTGTGAAACCATTCGACACAGTGTGGGCATATTTGAAAGGCTCCGATAATCAATGATCCAACGTATGCATGCGTGTGTAGAAGCAAGCAGAGGACATTTTGAATATTTCTCATGTGTTGCTGTGTTGAGGTACATATGTTTATATGGACATTTTACTATGTGTCAGGAGCCCGCCTCCAAAGTTTGTAAAAGTATTTTGGATTGTATATTGGATTGCGCATTTAAAAGCGTCTGCTGTAAACTTTAAAAAAACTCAAAAACGAATGATTTGCGTACATATGATTATATGGAGTTTGGATCTGAGGATTCCTCTCTAAAGTTTGTAAAAGCATTTTTGATACACCTTATATATAGTCATCTACAGACGGACTGTGTTGGTAGGCATGCGATAGCTTCAAGCGTGATCGAAACCCAACCGCTTTAACATCAATCGGAGACTCTCACTTCTACGCCATCAGCGAACTTCACGGAATAAAAAGGAATTTTTTTAATCCATTATATAAAAGACATATGCATTACCAGCTACCAGAGGGTTCATTTCATAGCAAAGAGCTTAGC
>OZ010585.1:102935370-103025370 GCA_963932145.1 Acanthosepion lycidas
TGTTATCTCCTTGCATATCAGTAAGTTCCTGTTGGAAGTTTCTTTTTCCTCTTACCGCTTCCCATACAGAAGATAGGGAGATGCTTCAAGATAAAGAAATTTATCGTTATTACTTCAAAGTAACGCATTAAAACAAACACACACACACACACACACACACACATACACAAAAACATAGAGAATCCCTTTGAGATGAAAAGTACAGCGGAAGGGTGAGGCACGAATTTATGTTTCTATATTCAGAGGTTAACTGGCACAACAAGATAAAAAGGATGAAATTATTTCATTTCGTTTCTTTCTTCTAACTTCTTTATATGTCTTATACTTTTCTTTCTTTATTAAACGGCAACAACAACAACAACAACAACAACGGCAACAACAACAACAACAACAACAACAACAACAACAACAACAACAACAACAACAACAACAAATAATAATAATAATAATAATAATAATAATAATAATAATAATAATAATAATAATAATAATAATAATAATAATAATAATAATAATAATAATAATAATAATAATAATAATAATAATAATAATAATAATAATAATAATAATAATAAACAAATACTCCCCAGTCTTTTGAACAGGTCTTACTGCTATATCATGTTGAAACATAAGTTACCGTACAATCATAGAAGTTAAGCAACGCTGAGTCTGGTCATTACCTAGATGAGTGACCGCTTGGAAATCCCGGGTGCTGCAAGCTTAGATTTGCGAGCGATGCAATGGGTAACGGCTTGGAATTGTTAATCGGAGAGCCGAGTTCCATTCCTACTCGTGTTACCTTGGAAAAGGTTTGAATCCACTTCTTCCCTCCCCCCTAGCTATGAGTCAATTAGTAAGACTAGTATCACTAAATAATTATTCTCCAAAAAATTCTTACAATCTAAAAATATTTTCTGGCTATAAATAACCTGCAGAGGGTTGATAAGCCGTAGAAAATGAATCAATCTTTTGAACAGGAGTAGAGGTTGTTTCCCTTGTTTCCTTGGTTCCTTTTTTAAGTCTTGTAACCCTTGCGTCTTAGTGGCATTATCGCCTTCCTTGAAGTGAATTGATTTAAAATAGTAATAATACCCCGAGGACACTCCAGGCATTGCTCTTATGACTTCTGATCTTGATTAATCAGAGATGTTAACATGTATAAGTTTTGTCTCGGTTGAATTAAGATGGGCTACATTAAATACTCTGCCCAGTGTCATGAAAAATGTGGAGACAACGATGCATATCTCAGAAAACAAATTCAAGGATGAAACAATATGGACAAGGTTGCGAATAGAAATTCTACAAATAAGGTGCTGAGGATTTGAGAAGAGACTTGATGACGATCAGTCTTTTGATACTTGATGTGAACGTACCATTTCATTAAAGATATTAACAAAAGCAACAACGATAAAATCCATTGCAGAGAAATGTCGTAGGAAAGCAGCTGCTCTATAGTTACCCAACCTTTCCAACTCGAAAAAGAAAAACATTACTTGGACATAAAATGAGGAAAAAGGACTTGAAGAAATTAACACCCACAGGACATATCGAAAGCAAAAGGAAAAGAGAAAGACAATGAACCAACTACCTAATTAGCTTGTGTTAATAAATGGCGGAATGTGCGTTGGGGATTTGGTAGGAGGGTTGGTAAAAAGACAAACGTTACTAAGATTTACAAAAGATAAGATGTATTGGGGGGCCAGGATCGGCCACGTCTTAAAGTGAGACGGCATATAGGAGAATACATTGAGAAGGTTGGTTCACTGTGTCGGGCCAGAAAATGTTACTCTCCAGAATCTATCTTATGTATTTATAAGTCTCCTATTCTTGCTAAATCTAGAATATTGCTGCCACATATTGTCTGATGTTCCTGTTATATATTTTGATAAAATCCAAAAAAAATATTATCAGTCCGGAGCTGGCATTTAAACCTCAGTCCCTTTCCCACTGTCGTAATGTAGCTTCCCTGTGCCTTATCTATAAATACTTTCAGGGTAAGTGTTCTTAAACATTCCTCTCTGTTACCTAAACTTTGTGAATTGAAACGCAGTATTAGATTGGCAACAAGGTCTCATCAATTTACAGTTGAATTGGCTAGAGGTAACCGTAAGTTCTATGCTAAGAGTTTCTTCTTCCGCTCTTCTCGCTTCTGGAACTCTTTTCCGGCTTCTTGCTTCCCAGTTAAGTTTGATCTCCAAAAATTGATATGCAATGTCAATCGTTATTTATTGATATATTCTTTACTTTTCTTTTATTTTTCTCGCTCCTTAATAATGTTTTTCTTTTTCATATTCTTTCCCACTCAGGCTAATAGTTACTTATTGCATCACACACACACGCACACACACACACACACACACACACACACACACACACATATATATATATATATATATATATATATATATATATATATAATGGCTTTGCATTGCGAACGATTATTCAGGATAGTCCTGTGTATGACGATAAATTACATCCAGTAATAAGGTTCCTGATCGGCAGATTTGAGGTTTTGAAGAGCATGGAACCCCCTTTTAATTGTTGTTGTTCCCAGATCCACCCTGACCTGGGGTTGTAGCACCTGTTAGGGTCCAGTATGAAAGCAGTGAAAATATCAGCAATACATTTTTTATTAAAAAAATTAGTAACATTAACTATTTTCAGTAAAATTATCAACAATACATTTTTGAAAAATGACCAATACATTTTCATATTAGAATTACCAACAATTTGCTAGCAAAATGACCAACAAGGCATCTTATCTGTAGTTGAAGGCATACAATTGTGTTTAAAATATATTTAGTTGAAGCAATAAAATTGTGTTCAAAATATTTAGATTTCGGCATTAAATAACCCATAGAAATTGATATGCTGTTAAACAAACAAAAAGACGATGCAGGAGGGGCCAATTTTTGTCACAGGACTGCTAGTGATTGGTAATGATCTCCCTCCACCCGATCCCTAAACATGAAACAGGTTTTGTCACAGTGGATGCAGAAAGAGATTTAGCAAATGTTGGGAGTGTCCAGTTTAAATGCGACTAAGCGCCTTTGATATTGAAAAAAAAAAAAAAAACTAAAGAAAAGAAATGCGTCTTAGAATGGCGTAACAGTTACTAGGAGTGGAAAGAATTCTAAATGTGTTTTTGAGCCTAATCATGCCCACTTCTCTATAATTCATTTGACAAAGGCATGAAACCACTTCTCCATGCACACTGTATTATCTCCAGATGTCGCGAAAAATATCTTGATGTGTGACGTAGAAGGCCTTGAAAGAGTAAACATTTAGAAAAGAACACTTTGCCATCCATAACTATCTTGCTTGCCTCGGTGATACTAGCCCCAATTTCTTATCCATATATATATATATATATATATATATATATATATATATATATATATATATATATATATATATATATATACTGTGTATATTTAGGCAGCATATTTTAATTCAAAAAGGCTTGGTTAAATAATTTAGATATATCATGTCGATTAGTTTTCATTGTTATCCTTTCTTTTTTTTTTAAATCTACCAAAAAATTAATCCACAGACTTAAAAGGATCCCAACGAAAACTAATCGACATGATATATCTAAATCATTTAACAAAGCCTTTTTGAATATATATATATATATATATATATATATATATATATATATATATATATATATATATATATATATATATATATATAGTCTTAAGATGTGCTATATTTATGGGATAAAGTGGTCAATATCAGAGATAGAGCGTGTGTAAATAGAAAAGTGAACATAGAAGTCAACACTTAGAGGCGACAGTCTGTTTCATGCTATATGTGGCCTGATGATTACATATAGCATGAAACAGACTGTCGCCTCTAAGTGTTGACTTCTATGTTCACTTTATATATATATATATATATATATATATATATATATATATATATATATATATATATATATATATATATATGTGTGTGTGTGTGTGTGGCGGGGGTGTATGAAAGGGATGGATTTTTTTATTTATTAATAATTTATTATTTATTAATTTTTATTACTTAAATGTTATATTTAGTGGATGCTTATATTTGAGTAGACGCTCCGTTTAGTTATTAAAGAGTATAAATTTATTTTCGTCTACCGGCCTAAACATTCGAGAAATCTTATTCGAGAAAAATATGCGCTCTCAGACAGGATTCGAACCTGCATTCCCCTAAGGGGAAAAACGTCATTAGATCTGATGTGCTTTGGTCTCTAGGCTACACCGTGCGTCGATGACCAAGGAAAGTTGAATAGGGCCTTTAAGCACAGATTTTTATCTGACTCTTGAAATAGACATAACGCGATTTTTAACGTAGCAATCTGTTGAGGGGTCCACCCCTTTTTATACAAATGAACTCACCCAGAATATACATATACTGCTGCAAGAGTAAGAGAGAGCAAGACCGTCGAGTCGAGTCGAGTCTAGTCTAGTCTAGTCTAGTCTAGTCTAGTCTAGTCGAGTCGAGTCGAGTCGAGAGTGACAGAGTAAAAGCTTGTAGGCAACCGGAAGAGTGAGGGTAAGGTAACAGCGTTGTAGGAGTCACAGTGAACGAGCACGTAGACTCAGTAATACATACATACAGCGATACTTCAATACCAAAGACTATATATATATATATTTTGCTACTAACACGTATTCCTGGAACTACTAACCTGCTTTACCAGTTTGTATTATTACGTTAATACATTATCTTCATATATTCATTCCTGGCGTTTGTTATTTATTGGTACCGGATTTCAACCCGAAATCCACAACACAATCTTATCAACAGCAATATCCTCGGGAGCAGAACCCTTTTTCTGCAGGTACTTGACGACACCACGATACAAATTTTGTCCATGTTTACAGGGATTCTCTACTAGTTACTTTTAAAATCTTTAAACTGTCAGATATCAGAATATCTAGAAAGAAACAATGCAGTTATTAATAAGAAGAGTTGAAATTAATGCATGCAAGATTTTACCTCCATTATTTGATGATTGTCAAATACATTTAATAGAACTTGTTTAAAAGAGAACCTCTGACTT
Source organism: Acanthosepion lycidas (assembly GCA_963932145.1). Classification (NCBI taxonomy): domain Eukaryota; kingdom Metazoa; phylum Mollusca; class Cephalopoda; order Sepiida; family Sepiidae; genus Acanthosepion; species Acanthosepion lycidas. The sequence goes on from OZ010585.1 coordinate 102,940,421, forward strand.
TATATATATATATATATATATATATATATATATATATATATATATATATATATATATATATGAGTGTTGACTTCAATGTTCACTTTTATATTTGTATTTAGATACGCTCTATCTCTGATATTGAGCACTTTATCCCATAAATATAGCACATATAACTATATTTCTTCTTATATATATATATATATATATATATATATATATATATATATATATATAATAACAATATATAATCTTATATATCAAGAAAGAGTATTGAGAAATTAGTATAACAAATTGTAAAAAAGTTTTTGTAACATGTTTCATCCGTTAGGACTTCATCGGACTAGGATTGTTGATGTTGCCACGACTGCACATGCACATGAGCGAGAGATATTGTTAGTTTCAATATATATATATATATATATATATATATATATATATATATATATAATACATAAAAGGTTAATGATCAGAGTTCAATTAAACCAAGAAACAGTAGTATTAAAAGTGCTCAAGACTCGTGTGAAAAAAAAAAATTATGTAGATCTTTTAACTTAAAAAAAATAGGTGATCAGTTGATTCCGCTACCTTTGTTTTAACCTTACGGTATCCACAGGCGATTTTTATCAATTGACCTCCCAACGGTTTATTTATTTTTTAAACTAATGAACACTATTATTTTTTAAAAATTAATAAACAAACGCACGACATTGGGTTTGATAGAAAGGAAGAAGAAGAAGAAGAAGAAGAAGAAGAAGAAGAAGAAGAAGAAGAAGAAGAAGAAATGCAAGGGTATTATAAATGTATCGGTAGGGAGGGGTAATTAAAATGTACATACATTTTTTTATTCTTTTATCCAGCCTCATATGAACTCATATGAGGATTTTTTTGTATGTATGCAACGGCTCATAATTTCTGATCTCTTGTTCAAAAGGTTCTTTAGATCTGGAAATGTCATTGTTGCTAATTTTCGTCGTTGGTAGAGATTGCAAATGTTATTGTGCTTAGCCTTTTTTTTTTAATCTTTCAGATTACAATCGGATCCCTGTTGTTGTTGTTTTTTAATTCCACATATGCTTAGCTAGTTTGGTTGAACTCCTAAGACTTACTAGCTTAAATGATGACCTATGATTGTACCACCTTCGTTTGAAAATACCTTAGTATATCCTATGTACGTTTTATTCTGACAATATCTATTACTTCTGTTTTATAGATTATTGTTTCAGTTTTACAAGCTCCATCTATTTTTATTCCTACTGTTTGCATAAATTAATAGTCTTAACTTTATTTTGCTGCACGTTAGTTCTGAAGTTCCTGGTGTTTTATCTATTAATTATTGTTTTTAAATTACTAGTGCAGCTATAGTTTAATTTAATATAATCATTGTAAATTTGTAGTTTTAAAACAGTAATATGATCTTGCTAATCAGACGCTTCCTCTGTAGCTAAAGGGTATAGCACGTCAGGCTATACGACTGTTCCGTGTAGGACACAGTTTCTCGGGCATTCATGCCAATAAATGTTATTAATACTGTTTATTATAAACAGTAGTAATAACATTAAATACAGTAATAATAAACAGTATTAATAACATTAAATAAGTTAAATATTTGTATCTATAAAAATAACACATAAAAAGCAAATATTATATATATATGCGTATATATATATATATATATATATATATATATATATATATATATATAAGCCATTTAACCATTTTATATATACATATATACTAAATAGAAATTGCCGAGTTTGAAGCATATTCGTTAATTTAGTAATATAAGAAAGTGACAAATGACATATTTGCCGTTTCCTTCTCAGTAAACAGTCTGACCTCATCGCCGTGTGGGTTGAACGGACATCAATCGATGTCATCCTACTTATCGTCGTGACACGCAAATCATTGCACACATATGCGCGACTGGACACAAATTGCTTTGAAGTGAAAGATGTAGACAAACGGGGAAACACGGTTATTAATTAACATACACATATATGCAGACGTACGTAGAGTTGAAGATAAGATGGAAGCAAATCAAACGACTGTGCAGCTCTGAATGATTAACGAGATAAACTTATGAAGTTGTCAGATCAAAATCACGCAAATTACTCTGTGATCATATGAGAAACACATTGCAAATATCGTATGTAATCTCTCTCTCTCTCTCTCTCTATATATATATATATATATATATATATATATATATATATATATATATGCATGTATTGTTAAAAACTATATATTTTGTGTCTAACCGCTTGCACTGGCGGTACAGAATCGGAACCAAAGAACTGTCACAAATAACAGAAAGCAGATCACTCAATGACATTCAACAGCGGCAACATTTGAAATGGATAGCAGGAGGAGAAAATACTGACATAATCAAGGTGTTGACACTCCAAACTACTTCAAACAAAAGGTTAGGAAGGAAACCCCCATCAATACTGAAAAGAGTGATAACTGCTACTGGGCTTGAAAAGAAAAAATAATGACATAATCAAGATGTTGACTTTCCACACTACTTCAAACAAAAGGTTAGGAAGGAACCCCCTATCAGTACTGGAAAGAGCGATACTAGCTACTGGACTTGAGCAACTTATATTCCTGAAAAAATATTTTTATAGAAAGATTATATATATATATATATATATATATATATATATATATACAACATATTTTTATTGCTTAAACGTTATTTTTAGTGGATAACCATATTTCAGTTGACGCTTCATTTTTATTTTAAACAGTTCTTTCTTATTTCGTGAAACGGGCTTGAAATTCGAGAAATCTTATTTCAGTAATATAAACTATGTTGAATTTATAAATAAAACCTATTGCTTTGTTTATGTTTCGGATACAAAAATGAGAAGTTATGACTTTCGAGAAGTTCTGAACAAGTAAAGTGTACTTCAAAGGCAAATAGAACCTTGTATTATTATAAAGCTCTTGTATGATTATGAAGTCGAGAGATCAAAGGACGTCGGATGAAACAACGGTTTCTTTTGTAAAGGGGGACACAGTTGCGAATCCTCCCACAAGGTGTTTTATTTAATATGATTTCTTGAATGTCCAGTCCGGTAGACGAAATAAGAGAAGTGATTATAATCATAAAAATTAAGTTTCCGCCCTTAGATTAAAAATATGTAAAAATGCTATAGCTTCAACATTTAATTTAACAAAATTATAACAGAGCGCATTCATGTGTGTTTACAAAAAATCACAAATATCAGATACATTAATGTTTTGTCTCAGCAATTCAGTCTAAAGATGATCACGGATGGAATTGAAAATACTTCGGAAAATAAAAAAAAAAAATCTACGGCACCTTCCTTAACGAATTTAAGATCAACATTAAGAAGTCCATAAGAGAATTCGAAAAGATCACAATAAAAATAGATATAATATGTCGAGATTATTCAACCAAACATGCTTGAATATATATATATATATATATATATATATATATATATATATATATATATATATATATATATATACGAAGGAAAGTCACAAATTATCCGCACTTTGGCCATAACGTATCGTTAGAATTACCACACTGACTATTGCTCGTGCGTGTTTATAGTTGGTACTATTGTGGTCACGTGATCGAAGTTTGAGCTTGATCGCGTCATTTTTCTTGCTGCTTTTACCGTGTAGACATGGCCGCTCTGCCAATAGGGTGCACCAAGGAGAAACCAAGCGCAATGACCCAATTTCTCTGATCGGAGGCTGTGTCAAGGGTTGAAATTCATCGGAGGCTTTAATACAATACAGTGACAGTATACTACCGAGTAGAAATATGTAAGAGTAGATAGAGAAGTTTAAAAGTGGCCGAACAAGTGTGACGCACGAAGAAGGCGCAGGATGCCCGTCAACCTCCACCACTGAAGCTCGAGTGATGGTAATGCCCAACCCGTGAGTTATACATTGATGAGGTAGCATGTTCCCTGCAGATTCGGATCACTCCTATTTGTTCCTCCATGGTGCACACTGCTATCATGTTTGAATTGTCATCCATGGTATTTAAACAGCAAAATTCGGAAGTCCTTAACAATAATAAAAAAATAAATAAATAAATGCGCCTTTCTACGACTGGGTAGTGAGTTCGATCCTCAGTGGGTGCTCCATACCTTCTGCCTTGTGCCACATCTAATCAGCGCTTAGAAAATCACTATAAGGCAGAATAATCTAAGATCGTATTAAAAGCAAAAATCACAACTTTTAAGTATACTCCCATTTTCCGGCGTCCGTCGCGGTTTCAATAAATAACATCAAAGCCCTACTTTTAAAAGCTATATTATTCATGCTGGTAGCTTGATTATTCATAAAAATATTTGACTAGAGACTGGTATACTCTATACTTTATATTTCTTAGTATTTAAAAAAATTTTTCCTCTAGATCCAAAAATAACTAGTTAGAAAATCTTTTTTTGTATGTCGCCATTTTACTAACATCTCTGACTGAGCATTCAACAATTTATATGGTTCCTTACACATTACAATCACCAATATGTATACAACTAGGATTAATGAAAACACCAAAAGTAAAAACAAAATAAGCTCGATTTAAGCCACCAGAGGAAAAAAAAATTGAAGGTGATCAATAATCTAGAGATTTACAGTAAAAAGCAGTACAAAACTTCACTGTAACTTCAGGTTTCACGTTCTGAAGCAATCCCCAGACGGTTCATCGAACGAAAAGTAACAACCTTAGAATATTTGCCTAATCTATGGGGGGAGTGGGGGGAACTAGTAAATAAAATCACCCGCATGGATGAAAAAAAGAAAAGAAAAGAAACAGAGAAAAAAACACACAAGGGAACGAAAAGGTCTAAGCGATTATTAACTGGAGAAAAGAGAGAGAGAGAGAGAGAGAAAACCTCAACAGAGAAACAGGAATACGGACATTTCACCATAGTTAGTAAATATTTATTTACATGTCTACACTTGGCAAACCAATCCAATCGTTTATTCGCTAGCCAGGGAATTAAAAAGAAAGCAGTGCTGGCAGTTTTTTTAAGCATTTCACCCCGAGCAAGTCGGGAGTGCCACTTGTACGCAGGGAGTGGGGGTTAAAGAGAGTGAAAGTAAGGAAAAAGACTGAATAGAGGGGAATTGAGGAAAAGATAATAGAAAAATGGGAATCAAGGAAAAAGAAGATGGCGATTGACATTGTGTTTAAATTTTTGAAGATTTTAGTTTTCAGGGAAGCATGTAAAAGGATGGGAGTTCCACTGTCGGGAAACGCGAGAAAGGAAGCTGCTGGAGTAGAAGTGGCAGTTGCATATAACTATTTTTTAAAAGCATTTCACCCCAAGCAAGGCGGGAGTGCCACTAGTACGCAAGGGGCTACAGGGCGTGTAAGGGAAAAGACTGGGTATAGGGAGACTGAGGAAAGGATAAAAAAAATGGAGAAATGGAAAAATCAAGGCAACAGAAGATGTCGAGTGACATTACATTTAAATTTTTGAAGATCATAGTTATCGGGGACGTATTTTAACAGTAAAAAAGTGGGACCGAGATGCCAATCTAGTAGCATGCTTAAATTCATGTAGTCGGGGCATCAGTGAAGATGGTTCATCAGAACAGTTAACATGAAAATATTTGTAGAAAAGACAGAGGGCAGCCACATCACATCTATGAGAAAATGACTGAAGTCGAGAGGTCAAGTCATGACCATCTGCATTTGCCCTGAATCGGCTATGAAAACTGGGGCTATGGAATTAGCAAATACTAAACACTTCAGATGCTTCTGTATGTAGATCAATTTAACAAATTTAGTATAGGAGATAAGGAAATTGGATATAGAATAGGCTGTGCTAATAGTTTTTCACAATACTACAAGTTGGTACAGAACCAAAACATTAACCTAAAATCTTGTGTCATGTTCTTAAATAGTCTTATCAGATCGAGACTTTCAGATGTCATGCATGACACCAAAATAACTCAGAAATGTCTAAACTGCCAGCTCTATACAACTGCTTTCTCGGATCAGTTATTAAAAATGGTTTTAAGCTAATGAAGCCTATAGGTTTTAACTTAGACCATCCTTATCGAACTTTGTGGATTGGCGCTTCAAAATCACAAAGTACTTTAATGAATAACAGAAAACAAATCAGTTAAGGACTTTCAGCCACGGCATCAACTAAAATGGAGAGTACACATAATTCGAAAAGAAAGTGGTGACATAATCAAAATGTTGACGTTCCACATAACTTCAAGCAAAAGGTTAAGAAGGAAAACGCCATCACTACCGGAAAGGGGGATAACAGCTAGTGTAATTGAAAAACATATTTACCTAAAAATTGTTTTAATAGAAAGATTTTATACGTATTAACCGACGGTAGCCGGTAACAAGTACATATTTATAATCATTCTCTCGTACCTTTTATTCTTTAAAGGCATCTTATGTATGGCTATTGTATTTCTTAATTATGCTCAAATATCCGAGTCGCTGTCTGATACACTATATTACTTTCAAGGCAATCTCCTCTCAATGGATCAATTTCTTTTTCTCTACAATTACAACTTTTCTACGTTAGCGGCAGAATTGGGAATATTCTTGTTATTAATATTCAATTATCCTTTGCACATTCTCGCACCAGCTGTAGCTAACCTTTAAATTATTCCTATTGAATATTTTAGTAAGGATACCTGAATTTTTTAAATATTTATCAACTAATTTTAGAAATATTTTTCACATATTACTATTTACTATCATGCTATACGGCATATATATATATGTGTGTATGTATGTGTGTATGTGTGCGTTTGCGTGTTTGTATGGATTTGTTTATACACGTAAATACGTAGATACACATTTTAATTTATGCATGCGGGCCCCAAGGTGTTTTAAGGAATTCTCTCTATTTCCCCGTGTGCATACTTAAGTTGGTTTCACTTCATTTTGCGTCGTACCTTTTTTTAAAAATTTAATTCGCAGTATAATTTCTTTGTTCCATATTTACCTTGCGAAACACTCGGTGGTGTGAGAAGCACGCTACTTATAGGTTGTCCAAGTCTTCCAGTCCCACCGAGTCGAATTGTGGAGAAGCAAACACTGTGGGGACCATAAAAATATTTAGCTTAGAAGTAACACCACAAAGGGACAAGAAAGAGGAAAAAAGTAGATCGAATAATAATAATAATAATAATAATAATAATAATAATAATAATAATAATAATAATGGCAGTGTACCCGTCAAAAATGATGTGGTCAATTCTGCCTAGGATCAGAATATCTTTACGTTCTGCCAATTATTGTGTTCCTCACCATCCAAATATCGTCTAAATTTGTGTAATATCTACACTCCATGCCCACACTGCGGTCTATGAAGTGTTATACCCCACCATATATATATATATATATATATATATATATATATATATATATATATATATATATATATATCTTTGTGTGTATATATATATATATATCTTTGTGTGTATATATATATATATATATATATATATATATATATATATATAGTTTTGTTACAGAGAACTAATAGGGCACTTCGATTAAGCAGAAATCACTTGTACGAAAACACTTGTACAAACACAAGAAAATTAAATACATTAATTTTTTGTTTTTTCGTGCAAGTATTTTCTTTTCTGAACACAAAGAGTGTAAAAATGTATCTAGACGACTCACGTTACACCTAATCTGACAATAGCTCAATTAGGACTCAGGAAAACGTACCAAACTCCAACCACAACATACCAGTAGAAAATACAATGCAAATATTATGATCTCATCCACATGTAAAAAAAAAAAAAAAAAAAAAAAAACAGATTAAAAACAATAGAAGCACTAATAATAAAAAAGAAAAAGACAACACTCAGTAGTATTAACTATGAACACGGCCACAAGACGCTGACCGTGTTTGGAAAATAAAACATCCCTATAACTTCAGACACATATAAAAAATACTTAAAAAAGCTAAAAATTAAAAAAAAAGTCCTTGATAATAGCTAAAAGAACAGCCGAAAGCGTTCAGATATGCAGAGGTTTTGGACATTTTTTACACAGTCTGTGCTCAGAAAACACTCGTACGAACACAAAAAAATAAATAAGAAACTTAATCGAAGTCCTTTTGTAAGGAAACTTTATTGAAACTTTTATAAAAGAGGGTTTGCTGCCCAAATACATAATTATACATATATATATATATATATATATATATATATATATATATATATATATATATATATATATATGAGGTGGGATCAAACATGGTTTAGAATCCGACAAAATGATAGGAAAAAAGAAGATATAGGAAAATGATATCATCAACTTTTATAATATCCATACTTAAAGATTCTAAGATCAGACTACCAACAGCTGCATCCGGTGTAAACTAAATTCTTTTGCTCCCACAAAAACACTTCACTAATCATTATATGGACACTACCAGACAGAAATAAAATGTCCACTTGACGCACACACGCGCAGCCGCAAATATATTATTAACCAAATCCCACATGAATCGACTAGAATTATGATACAGAAACACACAAGAATTACACATAGAAATGTTACCAGATAAGACAAATACACGCGAGGTGTACTTTAACAATGAAAAACGAAAAAGGTAAAAATAAAAAACACCAGAATTTTATTTTCTATTTAATTTCTGGTGAAGCTTAATTAAAAGCGAAATATGTTAAATTTGTTTACAATTTTTCGCGTCATAAACTATCTTTCATATTTACAAATCTACCATTTTTCCATGCATTGATGGGTGCTGCCATATCTGCTCAGGTATTCCTGCTATATATCTTGAGGTTCTCGATAAAACCTAAAGAAAGTTCTGTAATGTTATTGGTCTTTACCTGGCATCTCGACTTCAGTCACTTTCTCAGCGGCAGGACGTGGTTTTACTCTGTCTTTTCTATAAATATTTTAATAACAGTTGTTCTAATGAACTCGCCTTTGCCCTCATGAATTTAAGGGTACTACTAGATTTGCAAGTAGATCTCAACCTTTTTTTGTTGAAATTGTCATGTGTAAACAAGTTCGATTCTAATAGTTTCTTTTCTCGACTTTGAAACTCTCTTCCAGTTTCTATGTTTTCCTGCAACCTACAATTGCTTTTCGTTATTATTTTGTATTAATGGTTAAGATCGTTTTTCATAACAATTCTTAATTTTATATCAACATACAAGACTTTTGTAATTTTAAAATAAAATGTAACCATCGGATGTATATTAAATATTTTACAAGTATCCGAATGCTTTTTCTCTTTCTTTTTTCTTTTTATCGAATGTTCTCTCTCTCTCTCTCTCTTTCAACACACACACATACACACACACACACATATATATATATATATATATTTAGAAAAATAGTATGCCAAATTGATAGATTTCCTGTTGTCATAATGTGTGATAGTCAGGGGCAAAGGTGAAAGAGAGAAAAATAGAAAGAAAAAGAATACCAATGAATTTGACCACATTGAGAAAAATATTCTTTCGCAAAATATTTTTTGAAAACTTTTGAAAATACCAGCATCTCTCGTTTTGTGCGCATGCGTAGACGTGGCAAAATCAATAAACTCAGTCCGATGAAATCCTAACGGATGAAACGCGTTACAAGAACTATTTTTCCATAAAATTTTCGTTATATCATATGTGTGTGTGCGCGTGTGTGTGTTTATTCTTTCATTAGTAAGGTAGCACGTGCCTTACACACTACCAATACTTCAGATAAATAATGCTCCATTCACTTTTGATTACGAGATAAGAAGGAAGGAAAAAGATATGTCAGAGACGATTTTTGCTTGTAGAGAGAGAAAAAAAAGCATAAGATAATAATTAGAAAGAATGAAAGACAGAGGAACCAATAATACACTCATTCAGAAACCTTGTTAATTTTGTATCTTTTTATTTGTATGCTTTTACTTCTTTAAATCATGACATATTTATATTTATGGTTGTTTTTGTTAAAGTTGTTAAGCTCAGTGGAAATTCCACGTTGTTTTATAGTCATGGAACTCGAAGACGCTTATTCAGTCATTAACTTAAGAATTATGATTCATCAAAAAAAAAAATAAAATAAAATAGGAAAACCGTGAAATTTTCACGGGTACTGCTAGTAATAATAATTCTTTTATGTAGTGTTCCTTCAAAACGTAGACGACCACATCTGTCAACAACTTTCTAGCCTTTCTAGCCTTTAACGATGCTTGTATGTATTGCCAGAAATTTCCTTGAGACTGATAATGGCGCGGTCTTCTGTTAACTTCTCCTCCGTGATTTGATTCCTAATTAGCTAACCGTTGGCTCATCAAAACTTTTCCGCCTTTTGATAGGTTTTATTTTTAGTCCAACAGGATTACCCACCACCACTGTCGCACCCAAAGGAGATGTATTGGGGAGCAAGTTTAGTCACCAACCATTTGACAAAAGAGAGGAAAAAATAAATTACAAGTTTTAAGTTAGTTAAAGTTCTAAACGATACCTTTCTGCACGGAAGCCTACATCAAGTGCCTTGAGGATGTAGTATTATCCTGGGTCAAAAGGGTGGCTACTGGAAGACCCTTTGTCTGGCAACAGGTCTCTGCTCCGTGCCACACAAGTAGGAGAAACCCAATCATAGATGTCAGACAATTTCTGCGACCATATCAGCCCTTACATCTGGCCACCTAACTCCTCAGACTGCAACTCTTTTGATTACTATGTGTGGGGCGCATTTGAGCGAGAGACCAACTCCTGTTAATACCGAAGATGAACTGAAGGCAAGGATTATGGCAGCATTTACCAACTTAAATAAGGAGACCGTCCAGAAGAGTTGCAAGAGATTCCGAAGTCTTCTGGATACTGTGGTTGAAGCCAATGGCGATTTTATTGAATAAATTTATTCTTTAGTATTTCAAAATATTTTTATGCATTTTTGTTAAAATGAGATGTCAGTATTATTTTTATTTTTGCGTCATTTAGACGACAATTTATTTATCACCCATCTCTCTCTCTCTCTCTCTCTGTATATATATATATATATATATATATATATATATATATATATATATATATATATATATATATATATACAAATGAGATAAAGAACAGATGGAGTAAAAAGCCACAGTTCGTAGCATTTACTTTTAAGTGCTCAATACAAAGTAGAGCAATATATATATATGTGTGTGTGTGTGTGTGTGTGTGTGTGTGTGTGTGTGTGTGCGCGCACGCCAACGGATTACGTGTAGAATCCCCGACTGACACCAATTCAGTCGGGTTTCGATCCTAGCTAGAGGCAACCGGACGTCTAGCCACACCGATGAGCTGTGATACAGCAAAACAGTCTGTCTGTGGATGACAATATATATATATATATATATATATATATATATATATATATATTAAAGTTAGCAGTTTCGTATTGGGGGCATTAAACTTAACAAGCCATTGCTTGTCCCACTTAACAACAGAATGTTGATCATTTTTTAGATCAGCTGCCAATCTGACATTATCGAACCAATCGGACTTACTATTAAGACAGGAGTCAATGGTTGCGTCATCATCTCAGATATCGATACAGATACCAAAATAAGAACCTTGGGAAACACCTGCATTAATGCAAAAAGACCCTGTAGATTGGAAAACTTTAATTTCGCGATTTTACAAGATTGAATCAGATAAAAAATTCGTCCAAATATGCCATAATCTTTCGACTTTTGAAGAAGACCAATATGTGAAACCCTATCAAATGCCTTCGAGATACCTAAAGCAACAGCCTGAGCTTCATCATTCTTATCTAAAGCGTGATAGATTGTGTTCATCTTGTCTGGTTTTCGCACTTTAGCATGTTGAAAGTACCTCCTCAATTGAGAAAAAAAAACTGGTGTTATATAGCTCTCCCAGTCCCAGGATCACGCTGACTATTGATTAATACCTGACCAGTATCGTTCATATGCAAATAGCGCCACCTACTGTAAGTAGAATGTCTTCTCTCAACAGCCCAATGCGGAAGGGGACGCAACTTCTGTGATTACAGCACCGCATACAACCAACTCGGAGTTTTTATCGGACTGAGCCTATTCTCTGTTACATAAACTCTTTCAGCAATAACCGTTAATACACCAGCGGTTGACGTAGAGAAGCGAAAGCCATATTGTTTATCTGAAAGAAGATCCTACGAGTTGATTAGAGGCTCTACTACTTTGCCAAAAAGGGGTAGAAATCTAATAGGGCGATAGAAAGACCAGATGGTTCGTCTGAGTTCTTAAAGACAGGAATTACTGAAGATAATTTCCAACAAGAAAACAAGAAGCGCCAAGGCATTTATTGTACAGTTTAAAGAGAACAGGAGCTAGTTTGGGAGCACATTTCTTAAGGACTATTTCAAGGACACCCCCAAGTCCACATGCTTTGTGAGGATCCAGTTTAGATATGATAGCAGAAACCATGGACAATAGGGACCCAGTTTTGAGTGGAAAGTCAGGGAAATATACACCAGAAAAATTAAGAGTAGAATTTGAAGAAAATTTAAGAGCAAGACATTCAGCTTTATCAATGGAAGAAGTTAACACTTCAAATCTAGTCGATAAATAGTAGATTTACTCCTGTTTAACGTACTGTTACAGAGCCGCCGGTAATCACGAGAGCCAAACTTGTTAGAAGCTGTGAGGTGTCTAATTATAAATACTTAGGCACTTTGAGGCCACGTTTATATTTGTTATGAGCAGAAACAAATAGGTGCCTGTTGTAACTGGAAGTGAAATGATTCATGTGGGCTATAGCAGTAGATCAGGCCGGTGTAAACCTAATTGTGGTTGCACCTTATATTTCCGAGATGGAACAAAACCATCGGTGCCAGCTTTAACCTAAGAAGAAGCCTTTGTGGCACAATTCTCAATAGGAAGGTTAAGAATCTCTATCCAAGGGGCATGTTGAAGAAAGTCACGAAATGATTCCCTGTCAGTACAATGGTAGCAGAAAGAAAGTTTCTTGAATAAGAGGTTCCTTTCTAATAGATGACGCAAAAGAAATACCAACGGAAACTACCGCGTGATCCGAATTGCCAACAGGACAGAGTTGTGATGCTCGACAAGAGCTAGGAGAGGGGGTTAGGAACAAATCGCGTAAGAAGCATGTTGATCAGATTTATTAGGAAAACGAGTAGAGAAATCCACTATTTAATTAAGACACTGAACAACGGAAAATTTAAAAGCCTGAATACCGGTAACATCACTAATATTAGAATGCTTAAACCACTTCATGTGTGAGCATTAAAATCACCAAACGCAAACATGTTCGCAGATGGATCTAGAAAATATGCATTTCTATATTGTCAGAAATTTTGTTCAATATATTGCAACCCTGAAAAGAAGGAGTGTGATAAAGGGAAAAAGATAGCTAACAGAGTGCAATAACAAATGTCGAAAAGGCATGAAAAATCATCAGGGAACTGAAGGGACAATTTCTTTGCCATTGGAATATTTTCCCAGATATAAATGTCAAGGCCATGCATATGTATGCTAGAATTTTTTGATAAAGAAGAAGAAATCCAGGAACAGAGAATGACAATGGAAACAGTTAAATTATTTACGCAAAGTGCGAAGATATCTGGATAACTTTTAAAGAGAAAAGATTCTACACTACAGAAATTGGAACGTATTCCATGAATATTGGAGAAAAAACGGCTGAGCGGGTAGGTGATTTTTTATTTACGTGTTTACACTTATTTCTTTTCAATGTGTTTGTCATGAGATTTTGTTAAAAAGACAAAGGCCAAAATAATTGTCACTATTGATCATTATTACAAATGTATGATTTATCAGCAATACAAATTGGTCAGAAGATGGCTAAACTTGGGATTTTCCACCGGAAATACATGCAGGGACACCTACCCAAGCACGGCATGTCACTACAAATACCCTAATATTATGCAACCGCTGATCAGAGCAGTATCTCTAGGCGTTACCAAACATTTCGGTTCCTTATTACAAATGGATAAAGCAACCAGAAAACTGCCAATCCGGTACCCTCATAATGATAAGTGGCAGCCACTGAGCAGTCAGATCCCGGAAAAGTTAAGATAGTTAAATTATTAGCGCCATGGAAGAAGAAAGAACCAGTTACCATATCCAAAACAGGAAACATGGGATAAACCTCTACTCCTGCACAATAAACATGGAAAGAGTGCTGGTCGGCCGGCCGATAGTGGGTGCTTTTATCATGACACTATCGCTAGGAAATAATAATCTAGATCCCTTCTAGGCCAAGGGGGAATTACTGGATTATTGAAACCTCTCTGAAGGATATTCCAGGACTTTGAATGAAAGGAAAATTAACATAAAATTAGATCACTCAATCAAGTTAAAATTAACAGAAAAATGTCAATAATTATGAATGAATATTTACATATAGAAGGAAAAATAGTACATAGTTATTGTCAAAAGACTATTTTATTTATTGTTGCTAAAAAGATTTGATAATTAATAAGGGAAATAGCCTATACGAAACCATTAGTCAAAAATAAACAAAAAAAAAGAAAGAAAAAAGAAAATAGACATTACGACTAAATTATAATCGTATATACAATGTTACAGGATAATTTTCTGTCAGTTGAGAGTACCTCAGGAGAGGTTTGCACTGAAAAGTTATGTCAGAGGTTAGACAGTGATAAAAAGAAAATGAAGTAAAAATAAAGATACAATTAAGAAGAGTGAGATAGAGGTAAGATTCCAGGTGTGGCATTAAGTTCAGATATATGTAATTATTATGAGGCTTAGGAATCTGTTTGCATATTAATCTATTCAGTTTTAACTTAGTATAAGTTGTGATCTCTCCTATCAAGTAAACGGTGACTCTTGTCATAACAGATTTTACGACAATTATTTTAAGCTCGGTGCCCAAAAGACATATTTTTAACAGGTTCCTCCGACACTGAAATGACCAACAACAATGCAAAGGCTTATACCTGTGGACAAATATTTTTTTTAAATTATTCAAAAACGAAAAGTAAAACTTACTTTCAATTGCAACAAGTAGATTTGAACAGGAGGCTTAATAATAATAATAATAATAATAATAATAATAATAATAATAATAATAAGTAAATGGCTTAAAGAAATAATAATTAAAATTAATTCCTTAAAGAAATACAAGAAAATCGTACTCATAAGTACAGCTCACACCATACGAAGGACTTTATCTAAAATGTATAGGATCTTAGATTGTCTATTTTTTGGTAGAAAATGCTCAGTGGAAAATGTCATGATGTCATTTCTGACTTTAGGACACTTGTTGGGGCCCGGAAGGAAGTGAGTATATAACAGAAATCAAAGTAAACAATAAGAAAGGGAATACAAAATTAATTTTTATGTGCCATGTCCTTTCAGGACGTAGGCAATCATAGCTCTCCACCTCGCTCTATCTTTTGCAGCTCTAAACAAGTTCCTTCCCTCTGCTTCCCCAACCCCAAGACCATGTTCTGTCATACACTTGTTTAAGTACGCCAGGTATGTCACGCGTTGTTTTCCCTTGTCTCTCTTTCCCTCTATTCGACCCGTGAGTATCAGATTCTTTAAGCCCTCCTTCCTCATTATGTGTCCCAGAAACTTTAGCTGCCTCTTCCTGATGTTAAGTATAAGCTTCCTCCTTGTTTACATCCTCTCTAAGACCTTATCATTGCTCACACGCTCGGGCCATGATATCCTTAGCATCCTTCTGTAGAACCACATCTCTGTCGCCTCGAGTTTCTTCTTCATCTTTGAGGAAATTGTCCAACATTCGCTGCCATAAAGAAGGGCAGATGTCACGTAACAGTTCAGTATTCTATGGTTAACAAAAATGTATTAAATAAAAAAATTTCAAAAGCTAACATGGACCTACGAAGCCGCATTTACAGCATTTTCCTATGGTCAAATGTGTCAGCTTTTCGGTGGATTTCGGCTAACTGAAGAGGTCGGGGTGGAATAGTTCAAGTTAAGTATCGTCGTGTTCGACTATCATCCCAAATAACTTATTTTCAAAATGCCGGCCTCCCAAAACATCGACAGTTGGCTATTTATATCTACTTACTTCTAAAATTCTCCTTCTACCCTACCTTTGCACTTTTAGGGCAGGAGTGCTATCCTATCCCGCAAGTCATGAAACATTGCAACCCTTTGTCTTTCTCAAAAAAGAAGAATGGATATATATATATATATATATATATATATATATATATATATATATATATATGGAGATGATGTGACAAAGTGGAAAAACGCGTTACCTCCGACGTTTTTTTAGGTTCATATTCTTCAGCTCGGAACTAATAAATATCGGTGAAAGCTTTTCCATTGTGTCATATTATTAGGTTGGTGCAAAAATAATGACGTAATAATGTCGTTTTTTGACGTATTTTTTAACGTCAAAAAACGACATTATTACGTCATTATTTTTGCAGCAACGTAATAACTCTACTTTTATTTCATATACTATTATACATCCTACAAACAAGCACACACTCACACGTACACACATACACACACCTTCACAAAAGCTCTCTCTCTCTCTCTCTCTCTCTCTCTCTCTCTCTCGCACACAAACAGACACATATAAGATTTGTTATTATTAACAAACTATTTAACATTTTAATGCTCCCCCTTCGTGTTCAATACAACGCTGAACCTTATCAACAACACTTTTACAAACCATTTGACATTTCTACATTAATCTAAGAAAAATTATCAGAAATTACTTGTTTTAATTCAGGTATTATTTTCGGATTGAGCCTGTAAACAAGATCTTTCAGTACACCCAACAAGAAAAAGTCTGGTGATGTGAGGTCTGGCGATCGTTTTCTTAATTCCTCCATGTCGTCCTATACACCTCAGCTCGGAATTATAACTTAGCCATTCTCGAACGCGTAAGCCATAGGTAATCTTAATCAAACTTAACTAATACAACTTATTTTTGTTCACTAAAAAAGGGCGTTAATTCTGCCGCATGACAACATTTTTTTTTTTTTTTTTTTTTTTTTTGGTGGAATAATGGATAGCGGATTAAGAAATCAGAGAGCCGAGCTCGAATTCCAGTCGAATCCATTACATTCACTTACGTGCAAATTCCCTTCTTCTCTCTCCAGGAGAGACTGGATTCTATAGCCTTGGATAGCAACTGGTCTAGCAGAAGGACAATTCTGAATTCAAACCCTGCGGACGGTCGTTTGGGGACCTTGTGGCACGTAATGCACCAGGTCTCTGTATTCGACCCTTCAAAAAGGTGTGGATGGTTCTGCACAAATTCAACACTATAATAAAATCACATGTGCTTGTGTCTGGCTGTCGTATATGAAGAAATATAGTTTTAAGGTGTGCTCTATTTATGGGATAAAGTGCTCAATATCTGAGATACAGCGTATGTAAATATAAATATAAAAGTGAACATTGAAGTCAACATTCAGAGGCGACTGGATATTTCATGCTAGACGCAATCGTCAGGCCGCGCAAGTTGGAGAAAAACAAGTAAAATAAATTAGCACAAACAAATAAATGAATAAATAAATAAAACAAGCCACTCCCGCAAAAATAACCGTCAGAATATATTACCAACAATGCACCAATGACACATATATATAAATAATCGAAAAAAAATCCAACATTCGATTGCGTCTAGCCTGAAACAGCCTGTTGCCTCTGAGTGTTGACTTTAATGTTCCCTTTATATATATATATATATATATATATATATATATATATATTCCACTTATTTTAATTGCGAAATATAATTTCAAAATTAAAAAAAAAACTAATCCCAGCATAATATATAACTATGCCAACATTGTGTTAACAAGATATATTTCAAAATGACGTAACAGTCAGTTCATATTCAGCACCTCGGGATTGCTAGCGATGAGGGATAACATGGATAATTATTAATACATATATATATATATATATATATATATATATATATACACATAGTGTAATCCGGATATAAGAGAGTTGCCGGGACCGGAGAAGAAGTATCTTATATCCGAGTTTCTCTTATATCCGGGTTTGGTCTATTTTGTTTAGGTAAGTATGGCTCTAATTTGGGATCAGAGAAAATCTCTCTTATATCCGGGTTTCTCTTATATCCGGATCTCTTATATCCGGGTTACATTATATATATATATATATATATATATATATATATATATATATATATATATATATATATTAGGTTGGTTCAAAAATAATGTCGTTTTTTGACGTTAAAAAATATTTTTGCACCAACCTAATATATATATATATATGTTTACGCGAATGTCAACATAAATTTAGACATTTTTCTTTTATGTGTTATGTCCTTTCATACCTTCTGTCTTTTATAGGTCAAAAGCAGCGTATACCATTTTATCATCGATTTCAGTCCCTGTTCTACCAAGCATTCATACAAATTTTGTTAGGGAGCTTCTTCTCTGTTTCTGTCTGTTTCTTTACCTTCCCTTTCTCCTGTGAGTGTTAAATTCTCTAAATGCATACTCATATTTAATTAATTACATATTTATACAGAAATGTATGTGTGTGTGTGTGCGTGTGTGCGTGTGTGCGCGTGTGTGTGTGTGTGTGTGTGTGTGCTGAAGAGATTGCTTAACTGGCAAGATTCAAAATCGCGCCAAATGCTTCAGTTTCGTGATGTCAGACATTTACAGAATTCCATTGAAAGTGAAATATTTGAACGTTGCTTGAAGGATTGTTAGGAATGTGTTGGAGATCGGTAAACGTCCATTGTCTTGTGCATATTTATGTATGTACCATTACGCGCAAAAATAGAAACATATTTAAAAAAAAACAAAAAACATGGCGTCCCTTCAGGTTGAGGTTTCATGGTTTTTATTTTTTGACATAGGTTCTCTTTATCTTCTTACGCCTGGGTATGGCAATAAGCTAAATCTGGCAGCAAGGTCTCTGATCAGGATATTGTAGGTTTTAAGGAGCGTGGAACCACCTCTTAATTACTGTTCTTTCCTGTTGTAACTCGGGGAGGGGGTAGTACGTGTTAGGCTCCCAACTATGGGAAAATAGTGAACTCTCAAACAAAGATCAAAACGTTTTTATAGTAAAAAATACCAGCAATATATTTCTATAGATAAAATACCAATACATTTTTGTAATGAAATAACCAGCAATACATTTTTATATTTAAAAATACCAATAATTTTCATCTGAATTTCAATTTTAATTTTAGTTTGAATTTTATATTACCTTGTATTTTAAAATTGAATTTCACGTTGAATATTATTTTGAAACTTAATTTGTATCATTTCCAATTTACCTCATCTCGAATCTGTAAATATTTTATTCATTTTAATGTATAAATTGTCCACTTTTTTATCCAAGGGTTGTAATGTTTCATGACTCGCGGGATAGAATAGCACCACTGCCCTTAAAGTGCAAAAGTAGGGTAGAAGGAGAATTTTAGAAATAAGTAGATATAAATAGCCAACTGTCGATGTCCTGGGAAGCCGGTATTTTGAAAACAAGTTATTTGGGATGATAGTCGAACACGACGATACTTAACTTGAAATGCTGAAGCAAGATTTGCTCAGAAGTACTTTATACAATAAGAGTAGTTTTAATTACCAACCCAGACTTATTCTGGTAATGGATGTTTTGACTAATACTAAGTTAAAACTTAATATTCCCTTTTTTTTATTTTTTTAGAATTTCACCCCAAACAAGTCAGAAGTGCCACTAGTACGCAAGGGGCTACAGAGAGTGAGAGCCAGTTTACAGACGGTTGTCTAGGGAAAGTATAAAGAGAGGGTGGGGAACAAGATCATAGCATCAGAAGATGTCGATTGACATAAATTTGAGTATTATAGCTATCAGGGAAGCAAGTAAGAGGAAAGGAGTTCCACAGATTGGAAGTGCGAGAGAAGAAGCTGTTGGAGTAGAAGAGGAAGTTACATTTAGCCATGTCGATAGTGAAAAGGTGGGACCGAGATGCCAAACTAGTA
Source organism: Acanthosepion lycidas (assembly GCA_963932145.1). Classification (NCBI taxonomy): domain Eukaryota; kingdom Metazoa; phylum Mollusca; class Cephalopoda; order Sepiida; family Sepiidae; genus Acanthosepion; species Acanthosepion lycidas. The sequence goes on from OZ010585.1 coordinate 102,960,345, forward strand.
CCACGCTTAAATTCACGTTAAAATTCATGCAGTTTCGGAACCAGTGAAAGTAGCTCGTCGGAGCAGTTGCCGTGAAAATACTTCTAGAAAAGACAGAGGGAAGACACAGCACGTCTGTGAGAAAGTGATTGATATCGGTCTATGGATTTTGTCGAGAAACTCGAAACAAACCTCGGGTGCTCCAGAACATATATGGCAGAATTCAACATAGTGTAGTCTCGACATTGTCCACCGGAAGTGTTTGCAAGGACACCTTTTCATGTGTTACGTGGCACTGAATGAACCTCGATATTATCCCTTGGTATCCCATGAAATCCCTTATATATATATATATATATATATATATATATATATATATATATATATATATAACAATATCATTACTCAAGAAAAAAAAGAGTAAAGTTGGCAAGTGGGAAATACTTGAATAGTTATAAATATCATTGTTCAAGGTTGTATGTATCCCGAGTGTATAGTGTAGTGAATACTAAATACAAGGAAAGACAGAAGCGAAGTTACTGTTTGTTGATAAAAGGCAACAACAAAATCGCCCTGACACCAAGCTTGTGCATACGAGCAGTCATGAATAGATCCTGATCGATGTTACGATACTTGAGTCCAAGACCATCGTAATGGCCGAACAGGCGACAAACAGAGGTACCACAGCCTGGTAGGTTAAATCAGAGAAATGTACCAGGCACGTGATCAAAATTGTCCCTTTTGTGATTGGCGCACTGGGGATTATTTGTAGGAATCATTTTGCTTATCAAGACTCACTGGCGTTATCAGATATAATTGGAAATGCGCAGTTGGTAGCGCTGTTTGGAACAGCTCATGCGTTGAGGAAATTGTTGCGTCACTAAGCTGCGAGTAAGTGTCAGAGATCTCTATAATAATAATCTACAGTTTGTGTGCAAAATGTACTACAAGTGTGTAACACATTGTCAGTAACTTCACTGAGATGTCATAAAAAGAGTAGAGACGATACTATGGCAAAGTGTATCTCATATTAGAGGTAGTATGAACTTGAGTTCACGGTAAAGTGTTACAAACAATCACCAATGTCAATGTCCGTGAATGCGCAAATGAAACTTATGTCGGATACGTTAAATATTTGAGCTTAACAACTTTTACAAAAAATTGCAATATCAATCACAAATCTGAAATCCTATTCGTTATTTGAAGGAGTTCAAATGAGAAGATTTTAAATTGTCAGCTTTTCCATTTCACTGAAACAGCCGTTAAACACTCCTTTCTTTCTTTCATTCATTCATTTTCTCACTGAAATCAAGTAGCGTCTCTGATATGTTTTGTTTTTCCACACAATCAAAACGGAATAGTCTGTTATTTATGAGGTATTGGCAGGGCATAACGGTCGTGTAAACTAACGAAGCACAATAATAATAATAATAATAATAATTTGCAGCTGTGTATGAGTTATGGGGTCCACCCCTTTTTCATATGTGGACTCTACCAAGTGTACCTGGACTGCCGCCGTTAAATACCCAGAGTTACAGTCAGTGAGAGTAGTCAGTAGTCGGATAGAGAGAGAGGATATACGGAGAGTGAGTGAATATACGAACGGAGATAGTGTGAGGTAACCTCTTGTAGAAGTCAGTTACAAGCATGTAGACTCTTAGGAAGTCCCACTTCGAGACTGTATATATCTATCTGTATTTGCTACTAAACACGTTCCTGGACTTACTAACAGTATTACTCTTTGTATGATTGTGTAAATACATTTTATTTCTTATATTTAATTATTGAATTTGTCATTCCTTGGAGACCGAATTCATCTCGGAATCCACAACAGTATGAAAGCTACTGCAAGTGTGCAACACATTGTTAGTAACTTCACTTAACTGACATAGAAAGAGCACAGCCGATGCCATGGCAAATTGTACCTCATAATACACCGGAGGAAGTAAGTCCTCGAGTTTACGGTAAGGTATATCGAGAATTCACCAACATTGGTAAACGAAAATGCGCAACTGAAGATCATGTGGGATGTGACTATCTTTACTGACAAGCGCTTAGAAAACAATTGCCCTGAGATAACAAGGGCAGCCATGTTTTGGATGCTGATAAACGCTACGATGCCTTGGGATACGAACATCGAAGGAAAAAATTACAAAATTATGACCATCTGGCAGAGGAAATCAAAGAAATATACCAAGCATTGTCTCAAGTTGTCCCTTTTGTGGTTAGCGCATTCGGCTCTATTTCCAGGGATCTTTATGCATAGCAAGACGTCTTGGGATTACCTGACATCATTGGAATAGCTTACATGATCCGGAAAAGGAAAACTAACGAAAACATATTTACCGACATATCATTTATTATAGCAACGTATCTTATGCTATGAAGTTTGTATAAATCATTATAAAACCGCATTGAAAGTGGCGGGGTGGGGTTACTGACATTTACAAATTATATTAATGGTGCTATCTTGGGTATTAAATATTCTAGAATCATTTTAGAATTTGTGGTTGTCATTCAATCCTCCTATTTGTTGCCATCATCTAAATTCTTTGTTAATGGCATTTTACGCGGCCACTTTTGTGGTCACTTGAAATTAACGATCTATTTTCTCTATATTCAATTACTGAACGATGCCCTAACATTTTCGGTCAATAAACGGCTAATTGTAGAATTTGGTACTCTTTTAAAATTCCTTAGCTTTTATTTCGCTGATAAAATCCTTTTTTTTTTTTTATCTGACACTCCTTCTAACTTCTACACTAGTAAACAACCTGTTTATATTAACGTTGCAGATACCAAGCGCATTGTATGATTTAAACATGCTAGTAAACTGACTGATTATGTTTTAAACAGTAACGTGAGAGCATTAGATAAGACTCAGTATAATCATTAATAATTAGTGCTTAACCCAGTAATATCTACTCACCCCACAAAAAAAAAAATCTGACGGTGAGCATTAATGGGTCATAAGTAGAAATTTATCATTAATACCAAAATTTTATAAACATATAACTAATACCAGATTTTTATAAATCTATAATATTGGATTTTTATTTTCATTTCTAGATTTCATCCAGGATTTATAATAAGCAGGAGTTTCATAAAGAACTGTACCAAATAACACGAATAATTTTGCCAAGTAACAGAAAATGTGGATAGATAGGTTTGGCTATCGCCCGGTTCACTCTCCTTCCTCATCTGTTGAATATTAGTAGAGTTTCCCGTTTAGGATTGGGTTTCTGATTCTTTTTAAAGTCTTCTCTTTCACTCCCAGAATCCCCTTGCGTGTTAGTCGCCTTACTTAAGGTGAAATTATTAAAAAAACAAAACAAATAAAACGCATCATTTGAGTACTTTCAGCGACATGAACAATAAAAATGGATAACACAAAGAGAAGATAATGACGTAATCAAGATTTTGATGTTCCACACTACTTCAAACGAAAAGTTAAGAAAGAAACCCCCATCCATAGAAAAGAAAAGAGCGATAAGAGTTACTGGACTTGAAAAAGTTATTTTTCGGCAAACTTTTTTTTAAGAGAAAGATTTTATAACTTTCAGCCAACAGTTGAGCTGGCTTCTCGTTCAATAAATGCCATATATTACCTTAAAAGGAAAAGGCTAATATGACCATTCCTATAATTAATACCAGAGTTTTATGAACCTATAATTAATACCGGGTTTGTTTTAAAACTCACTGGGGAACAAATTTAAATTTTTTGTGTATTGAATTAAATTTGATAGTTAGTTCTATATAATGGGGGTGGGGACTGAGCACGAATTTTTAATCAGATTTGCTCTATCAGGTCCTCATTTAGCTCAACACCCTCGCTCTTTCGTTGTATTCATAAAAAGGTCCTTTAGAAACCTAGTTGCATTATGTAACTAGGTTTTTATCTAGGAATTTGTACATATTGTTATGCTATTGTTGTATTATGTATACTTTTATATGTAACAACCTAAAAATATTTTTAATTTTGTCATTTTTAATCCATTTTAATATTAGTAAATTAAGCTAAAATTATCATAGAATTCTAGAATTTTCTCGAGCGTTCCTGTTTTCTGTAGAATATTCTATACGGACAAATAAAATATATAAAGGGGACTCGTTTCCGGAGTTAATCGGCCAATTCAATCAGTCAGTCGGTTAATTAATTTTGGGCATTAATATAATTTTGAATTGGCATATGATTTAGTAAGTAATTTTGTCATCGTGATTTAATAGTTGATTTAATTAGGCCTAATTTATATTGTATCTACTCATCTGTGTTTATAATTTAATTTCATAGATTGTAAGTACCTATTTCATAAGTTTCTATTTAAACCAATTTTTGTGTTTATATTTCAGATTTTCTTAAATTTGTAGGAATTCAGGGCTTTAGATACTTTTATAAATTGACAGAAGAATCAAGCAATATCTCAAGAACAAGAAAGTACAAATGCAAAAACAACTGCAATTTCTTGTTCTATATGTTGACATTTTACACTTCCACATCAACGAGCAAATATTACTGACTTCGTAAAAAGAGCTTGCTTAGTTTATTTAGGCATAAAAATGGAGGACCAAGATAAATCGTGGGCTCCGCATAAAACCTACACTATATGCATTGAAAGAGTGCGCAATATTGGACGAAGGGTTCTGATTCAAAATACATTTGGAGGTTCCTATGGTAAGTTTATAATTTCATAAAACTATGTAATTTAATCACTAGTATACTGTAACTTACTTAAATGTAATTGTAATTTAGGTACATGAACGAAAATTTACAAAAAATGTTTATAAGTATCTTAGACATTGCATTTTGATAAAATTCATAAAAATAAGTCTCTCGTCTCTTTTGTTAACATTTTACATTTTTTTCCATAGCAGGTTTGGCGAGAGCCTACTAAGCATGAGATCGCATGCTACTTTTGTTTTGTCAAGACTTCGAGCTTCACGAAAAAAAAAAAAAAAATTTTATCGGGTATCCAAATTTTGATACCGTGATACGACCTGTGCTACATTCAAATGAGATCCTAATTTCAAAATTTAAAGGTCTGCCAACACAAGAATTTAGGTGATCTTTCTGAAAATATTGTTATGCACTCCGAGGAGTCAGACACCGATTTTGACCCCAGCGTATTTGAAAGTCAAAATGATCCACAAAAGTTTGACCAGGCCTAGTTTAATGATCTTGTAAGGGGTCTAAATTTGCCAAAAAAAGGGGGGGCTGCAGAAATTCGTATTCATCGCGCCTAAATCACCTAAAATCAAGCGTCAGATATCATTCAGTAAAATACGTGTTCCCCCAGTGAATTAATACCGGACTTTATAAGCAGATGATTAAATTTTAGTTATGGTTAATTCTGGATTTACGTCCTGGATATGACAATAAATTACATGCGGCAGAAAAACCTCTAGTCGGGTGGTTTTGAGGATTTTGAGAACTTCTTAATTGCTGTTGTTCCCAGGTCCATCCTGACCCAGGGCGGTAGCACCTGTTAGGGTCACAGCTATGAGCAAGTACTTAATCCCCAAATTTACGTCAAAACACTAGGAAAATATAAAAACGTTTTTATATAAAAGCACCAGCAATACATTTAGAAAAAATACCAACAATGCATTTTTTTTGTAAAAGAAATGACTAATGCTTCCAAGAAAAATAAATTTTGGTATTAAATGACCTATAAGGAGTTGATATGCTGCTAAATAAACAAACATGATACTAGATTTTAGGGCAAGTATTAATTGGCCAAATGTTGTTTATAGCAGCAATGATGATAATGATAGTGATAATCTATATTGGTTTGGCCAAAGTGCGCCTCGTAAGCCGCATGCAACCGTTTGACTCTCTATATGCGGCTCATCGTAATATCTTAGAAAAGTTACATTTTTGTTTCTATTTAGAATAAAAGGCAAATAAGAGAAAAAATAAATTTTATAGTTATTCATCGAGTATGAACTTTGACTCACTGGATTAAGACAAAAGTTTGGTTGGTAAACATATTGAAGAATTTAAATCGTAATTTTAATGCTAATTTTGTGGGAAGAGTTGTTCTTCAGTTCTGAGAGAAAGAATGGTAAGAACCAAAGTGATTAAAATATTTTTAGGCTAGCAATGCTTACAGATTCATGCTTTTGTCTTAAGCGTCCCGAAATTTCTGGCCGCCCTCAAGCAACATTAAATATAAGAGGTGGATCTTACATCGTGAGCTACACGCGGCTTTTTGATATTTTATATTACAGCGCGTGGAAATATGTTAGCTTGGTGCCTTTTATCATAATTATAATGCAAGAACTACTCTGGCAAAAATGTTTTTAGTATATCAAGGCTGGAGTGATTGCCATCTTAACTTTTTTTTAACTTTAGTTTTCATCTTTCTTGTTATGGTGGAAACATTCTTTGTCTCACTTGAGGACTACCAACAACGGCAACAACTAAAATGGATAGCACATGTAACGCAAAGAGAAAACAATGACATAATCAAGTTGGTGACATTCCACACTACTACAAATAGAAGGTTAGGAAGGAAAGGGCTTCCATTAATATTGGAAAATGCAATAACAGCTATTGGATTTGAGAAAGCTATTTCTCTGAAGAATTATTTTTTTTCTTTTAGAGTATTTTTTGTACGGAATTGTCACAATTTTGACCCTTTCCCTTCAACAAATAGACAGAGAATTGGTTTTTGTTTGTTCTTCCAACTTTATTTGAAGGTAGTCAGACCAGGAAAAGACGTTTTAAGTCCTATTGTTTGCAATTAGTCATTTAGATTCGTATAATGAATAAATTATGCGTATATCGTTAGAAAAAGTTTCACTCATCAATTGATATTATCCGCTAATCTACAATGAAATTCGAAATATCCGTTGCTTAAGGTTTAATTTTTTTTTTTTTTTTTTCACAAATCTACTGTTTACTAATTCAAGGCAGGAGAGGTTATTGTGTATTTTTTGTACAATATTGTCACCATTTTAGACTCTTTTCTTCAACAATTAGACAAAGCATTGGTTTTTGGTTGCTCTTCCAGTTTTATTTAAATGTAATCAGCCCAGGAAAAGACGTTTTAAGTCCTATTGTTTCCAATTAGTCATTTAGATTCGTATAATGAATGAATGATGCGCATATCGTTGGAAAATGTTTCACTCATCAATTGATATTATCCGCTAATCTACAATGAACTTCGAAATTCCCGCTGTTTAAGGTTTGATTTTTTTTTTTTTTTTTGACAAATCTAATGTTTACTAATTTAAGGCAGGATGGTTGTTGTTTTATCGTCAAAGATTTTAATAGCATTAGTTTCCATCTTTATTGTTATGTTGGAAACCTCTGCGTAAAGACTCTACAATAATCTATTCTTTCTTTCTAATTGAAGCAAAAATAAATTTCTTGTTTTATATTCTTATATAGATTGTTACTTGTTTGGCCTGTTGTTTGTGTTTTCCTAAAGAACCGTGCAAAATAACAGAAACCACATTACTTGTGGAGTACCAACAGCAGCAACAACTAAAATGGATAGCACAAGTAATGTGAAGAGAAAATAATGACATAATCAAGATACTAACATTCCACCCTACTTTAAACAAAAGGTTAGAAAGGAAACCACATCCATATTGGATGTAATTTAGTAAAGTAATAGTAAAGTAAATAAGAAAAAAAAATCAAAATTTATAATTATATGAATTTCGGGCCACTGAATTAAAACATAAATTTATAGAAAATATTTAAGAATTTCAATTAAATTTTTTATAGTACATCTAATGGAGGCATTTTTTCTCGGTAGTGCTGAGGGGATAAATGTTGAGAAGTTTAACGATTTTGAGGGATACATTCTTTTTTTACATTTAATGTGCGGCACGTATAAATATATTAACAAAACTTCTTTTGTTTATCATCATCATTTATTCAATTACCGCTGTGGTGACCCCCCCACACCTCCATCTCTCTCTCTCTGTTGCTGTCCTTATAGTCTGAGCCACCGTCATTTTAGTTCACCTCTTAATATCATCAAAACAAAACATAGATGGTCGTCTCTGGCATCATTTGCTCCCCAGTAGGTCCAGCAGAATCTCCCTATCGAAGTCGCCTGATCGCATTACCCAAAGTAATGGAGCTTATTTCGTGCCATCTGCTCTCTCGATACGTCCTTTGGTATCTAGCTCTGATTTATTAGCAAATCGCGCTGTCTATGGCACTCTAAGAACTCTGTGATACGTCCATCATTTGTTCTCATAGTATAACAAAGCTAAATAAAAAAGAAATGTAAAGCTCTATAATTGCTTATTTACCAGATATGAATATTAAGGCGACTCGATTAAAAGAATTTTGCTTGTTAAAAATATTGAAGAACTTAAACCCTTATTTTAACATATTAATGCCTACCAACCAAAAAATAGGTCGTTGGGGATTAATAGGTTATAGGTAGAAATCTATAATACAATTTTTGTGACAGCGAATGCTGGACAATCTCCTCACAGATAAAGAAGAGACTTAAACCAACAGTAATGTGATTCTACAGAAGGATGATAAGAAGACCGGTCATATTTGCACCGAGGAAGTTTTTTGAGATACTGATCGGTCCGATAAGGTCAAATTGATGTCAAAATCTCTTTTCTCTATATCTATATATGAAGAAGTGCCGGAAATTTTTCGGTGTAATCTTCCGGACAAAATATTAGCAAATAATAACTATCAATTAGTTTTTTTTTTGTTTTTGCTTTTTTACGGTTAAGGGCTTCTTGGTTTGTTTGAGAACTTTACAGCACCTATTACATATTTATTTTTCTATTTTTATTTGGTTTTAGTTTCGTTTTCTCCAACTTTCTGACTTCACTTCTTTATACTTCTTTTCTGCCACTTTCTCTTCCTTGCATTTCCCAGTGGCTTCCTACATAATATTGTTATGTAGGTTTCTCGGCCAGAAAGCGTAACTGGTTCCAGATTAGAATTCCCAGGAAATAAACAAACAGTATATCCTGGTAATAGACAGAAGAGTGTAAATAAATAAATAAATAAATAATAATAAATGATCGTAAACAGGTAATTGCATCCTAGAATATGGCAGGGCTTTACCTACATTAAAATGAAAGCAAAATTTTGATATGGATATAAAATTGTAGGTCCTGGCATGAATAATTGTAGAATATCCAGGAGTTGATGGTAAAAAAGGCGCCGAATGAAAAGGTCATTATGGAAAGAAAATAGCAAGAAAATGCCTTACCCGGAGAACCTTGCACAAGAATCCTAATAGATAGTAAATAAGGAATTATTTGGCTTGGGAATGAGTACTTGAAGAAGGAAATTGATGGGGTGAGTTATGACTTAAAAGAGCAAGCTTTGAGAAAAAAAGTTATAGAACAGTTAATTTACCATTGCGCAGACTGTGTGGGAAAGCAGCTAAAAATGTGCAGCACATTGTCAGTGGATGCCCTCATCTGGCGTAAAAAGAGTACAGACGACATGATAGAGTATCCTCAGAATACATTAGGGACTATACAGGGAGTGTGGTCTGGAATAGACAGAGGCACGAGCGCTTACCACTGTCGATAGCCGAGAATGGGCAAATGAAGCTTATGTGGAATACGACCATCTTTAACAAGCGCTTGGTGCACAAGATCAGCCATGAATGGATCCTGATAGACCTTGCGGTGCCTTGGGATAAGAACATCGCGATGGTGGCGCAGGTGAAACACCAGGAAGGGCAAATCGGATCAAGTTTTTCCTTTTGTGGTTGGCTAACTTGGGACTATTTTCAGAAATCCTTTTGCTATACAGGACGCCTTGGAGAGATATGACATGATTGGGTTTGTGCAAGGACCTGGAGAACGAGATTAACTGGATGTGGGCAATAAAGACCGAGACTGCACCAATATTAATCGGACCTCTGAACCTCGTGAAAAAAAAGGAATGATCAATTTTATTAACAATGTGCCAGGTAGCATCAGTATACAAGTTGCCCAGAAGATCGCCCTATAAGGAATATTCCATATATTAGTGCAATCAATTAAATGACGATTCTCATATAGGACATAAGGATACAAAACAGGAAACATAACATACACAAATAATAATAATAATAATAATAATAAATTATGTAAACAACGTATTGAGGACTGGCCCTTTTAGTGTATGATTGTGCAATCCAGGTACTGAAGAGTTTCAGAGATCAATATATATTGGGCAGGATATTCATTGGAAGCCATTTCGATATTATAGTGTACCATTTGTCTGAAAGTCACGAGGAACCAATCATAGAATGCCATGACGACAATAGATTTGGGGATTTGACCATTCTTACTGGCAAACATATAAAAGCTAATACACGAAAAAAGCTGAAAAACGATCGTTATACTGAAATCAGATAAAAATATATCTGTTAAAAATACATGGCAAAATTATTAAATATAATGATCTTGAAATTGAATAAATATGACAGCTTAAAAAACTAGTTTAATCATTTCATCCCAAGCAAGGCGATAATGTCACTAAAACGCAGGCGTTTACTGGGTGTGAAAGAGAATGACAAGAGTTTAGTGAGGAGAAACGATCGTAAAAGAACAAGCTTCCGATAGGTATAAAATGGCGATTTGCATTGCATTTAAATCATTGTAGGTGGCAGGGAAGCAAAAAACCTGAACAGAGTTCCACACGTGAGAAGTACGAGAAAAAATACTATTAGAATAGAACTTACGGCTACGTCTAGCTAGTTCAGCAGTAAAACGGTGAGACCTAGTTACCAATCTAGTAGTAGGATTAAATTCATTTAGTAGAGTCACCAAGGAGGAAAGCTTACCAGAACAATTGTTCCATACTCATTCTTCGTGCTGGTGACAGTCTTGGTTGACGATCTTGATTCATTCATAACGTTGCCTTCTTCTTTCTCGGCCGCTAATCACCAGTTGTTCTGAGATAAAAGAGAGACACCAATAAAGGAATTTTAACTTACCTATTTTATTAAACACGGCGACGTGTACATGTTTAACTAGCCAATGAGATCGCTCTCTCACCCCCACGAACAAACCACGTCTACATTGTCTGACGTGTAAAACTTAACTCACTGAAATCCATTTCTACATCTAACATTCCCACGCTAGCTTCATCAATCACAATCGACTTCCTTTGTTTTCCTGTATCTAACCTCAAAGATCAAAATGATGAAGTCAAAGGAGAAATACAATTCTCTAAGAAATAATATCTGCTAGACAATTGCCATGAAAATATTTGTAGAAAAGAAAGAGAGAAGCGATTTCACAGTGATGGGCAAGTGGCTGAAGCCGAGTTACCAGGTTAGGACCGATAACATTACAGATAATAATAAATGGAACCCTGGATACTAACAAGAAATTTATTGAAAACACATTAATAAGATTCCTGTTGGCTTTTGTTTGCAAGAGTTTTAAAAGATTGCACCCTGTGGTAGCCATCCAGAAGACAGCATTCCAAAAAATAAAACGGCGAAAATAATGTGAAGTGTGACTGAAAATTAAGGAAAGTCTCAACGAGAAATCTTAAAGAAAATAAAAGCAAAGTGGACATTCACCATCAGAAAGATAGTTGGAATTTCTGGGTCATAAATCGAGGAAAGAGGCCTTCGTGATTTTGACACTCATAAGACATACTGAAAGCAAGATAGAGAGAAACAGCGAGAAACCTACCTTATGAGCTTATATAAATTTACGGTAGAACGTAGGGAGGAAAGAATAGTAAAAAGACAAAAACCGTTTAAAGCTACAAAAGATAGGTATTTGTGGTGAGTCATGATCGCCCATGTATTGAGGAGTTACAGCACATAAAAGAAGAGAAACCGTGTCCTTATCATATTGCGTTTTTACTCAACCAGTTACTATTCATAGTGACCGTAACAATAACATTACGAAAAGCAAAAGAAATTGACCTGTAGAGAGGTTACATGATTAACATCTTTGACGCTAATTCTGGTGTTGTTTAGCGAAACTAATTATAAATGTAAAAGCCTGAATAAATGGGGAATTTTCGAATTAAAAATTAAACGGAAAACATATATCGTAATATATAGAGCAGCCTAGCTTGACTTCATAAGTTACGCGTCAATGTTAAACTTGGGCAAATGAAAGCAAAGCACTCAGCTGTGTCAGGTGATGTATATGTGTAGCTTTAACTATGAATTAAATTAAGTAAACGAATTAAAAAAGTAAATTTTGTTTCTGTCTTACGACCGGGAGTGGCCTTATAAATTAAGAAAATGAAAGGGTTTTTCATGAAACTCTCATTCTCTCTTCGACGAATTTTGAAAAAAGAGAGGACTCAAAAACCAAAGTGAAATTAGAGTTGTAATCTTTCTACATCCTGTCATGGAAGATTAAACATCACAAGTTTGCCCTTCAAATTTATACTGCAATGTATATCAAGCTGCTGCAAAGGGTTAAAAAAAATCTGGAGTTCTTGAACTTTGTCATTTGACATTGAAATGAAACGAAGGAATACAAAAACACAGCATCTCCCAAAAATTGGAGGCCAAGATTAGGCGAACGGATTAATTTCATTTGTTAGTAAACGGAGAGATTTTTGTCATGAATATCAGGCTTCATATGTGATGTAAAGAATACTTCTGCCTTCGTTGAAGTAAAAGAATGGAACAAGAATGAAGAAAACGGAAAAGGGAAATGGTCAGAGTTTAAATGAGCCTGTACAACAATTCATAAATTAAAATGCACACTTTTGAAAAATATTTTATTACAAAAGCATAAACAATACAATATGCGAAATCGCAATGTCGTAGGATGTTGAATTTTAGCCTGCGACATTATTTCCCTGTTCTATTTAAACTTTGTAAACATCACAAATATACTTGTATTTTTTTTTTTTTGCTCAACACTGAGAGAGAGTCGCTGAATTTGATTTCAGTGAACATGTCATTTTCCCAATTTTATTATTTTTAATTTAAATCATATTGTATAAATCATCCAAATATATCATTAATAAAATACCAACAATAAACAGTCGCCTTATATATATATATATATATATATATATATATATATATATATATATATATATATATATATATATATATATATGAAGTATCCCTATTAAAAATCATTTATAGTCGGATAAAATAATATCGGATTAAAATTCATTATATATATATGTATATATATATATATACATATATATATATATATATATATATATATATTTATATAAATATATAAATATATATATAAATATAAATATATATATATATATATATATATATATATATATATATATATATATATATGAAGTATCCCTATTAAAAACCATTTATAGTCGGATAAAATAATATCGGATTAAAATTCATTATATATATATATATATATATATATATATATATATATATATATATATATATGAAGTATCCCTATTAAAAAATCATTTATAGTCGGATAAAATAATATCAGATTAAAATTCATTATATATATATATATATATATATATATATATATATATATATATATATATATATATATATATATATATATATATATGGATTGTTCATTTATTAATCCGACATATTTTAATTTATAGCTTAAACGTTATTTTTAATGGATACCCATATTTGAATAGATGGTCAATTATTTATTTATTAAAAAGTATATTTATTTATTTATTTCCATCTACTAGCCTGAATATTCGAGAAATCTTAGAAAAATATGATTTCTCTAATATATATATATATATATATATATATATATATATATATATATATATATATATATAATGTATATTTGGGTAGCAAACTTTCTTTCAGACATGTTTCATTAAATATGGCAAATAAATAAACTGTATGTTTTTATTGATTTTTTCTAGTATTTAAAAATTTTAACAATTTTATCATTCCGTTAAGCCCACAAAACGGAAAGAAAATTAAGAATATTAATGCATATATATATATGTATGTATATATATATATATATATATATATATATATATATATATATATAGATAGATAGATAGATAGATAGATAGATAGATAGATATTTACGTATGACTCTTTATTGTTAACATTCATCATCAAACACTGAGGAATTTTCTGGTGCACCCGAAAATCATGTGATTCTTTCAAAAACTTTAGAAATATATATACAAAGTACATTTTTGTCAATCACTTTATATATATGTGTTACTTATTCTATCATATATATATATATATATATATATATATATATATATATATATATATATATATATATATATATATATATATATTGATGCTTGGATGTAAATTCAATAAATATTAGCACTCGCTAATTTATAAACTTAAAGAACAATGATTTTGTTTCACTTTCAAAAGCTCTCCTAACTTGAGAGATTAACGAAATATAATCCTGCTTCTCTCCCACAATAGATTCGCGAGCTTATAAAATCTTTTATCATTATATCTCAGGTCCATAAGAAGGTACTACGTTAATTTTTAGTCTGTTTTCTAGTTACAAATATTAGGCGGCACCCAGTGAGGATGAATCTCACCTACCAGTAAAAATGGTCTATTCAACTAGCACGTTGACACTCGAATGAGTTGCCCATCAAGGTCGAACGATATTCGTTAGAGTTTTCGTTACATTTTTTCTATTTGTTTAATCACTGTTTTCTTTCTTGATTCTCATATTTTTGATATTTTGTGTTCGTTTTCCTTCTACGAAACCTGTGAAAGAGTCAATCCTGAATTTTAGGTGGTTATGAAATATTTTTGGGGAAGGTAGTTTTCATTGTCCGCACTTATAAATAAAGATAACAGCTCACCATTAAAATGACTTCTCGATTTCGATCCCCACTTACCCTCGTTAAGTATAATATTTACGTTATCTTTATGGAATGTCACGTAATACTAATGATATCTAAAGTGTCTTTAACAGCCTTTCTTTTTTGTAGGGTGAGGTGATCATTTGAAAACATGAGTGGAATCTTATATATTGGAATTTTAGCGAGTCAGATATTTAAAAAATACGCATTCATTTTTTAAAACCTATTTTAGAATTCCATTTATTATTTTTTACCCTTTCTTTTTAAAAAAAAATGTCTTCCTCTTTTACTTTCATAGAGTAGAAGTGGAAGGCTTCATTAGATAATGCGGAACCTCCACCATTAAACACTGGAGGACACAAGTTACTTCTTCCGGTGTTATATAAACAGTGTATATTTTATCTGTATTTTCTCGTTGGTAGTAAGAATAAAATAATTCAGAATTTCTACTATCATCGTCGTTGTGGTTATTTGACAAGTTTGTAAACCCATTTTTTTTTTCATTTGTTCTTGCGAAATTTTTTCCTTATTTCATCCTTGTTTTTTTTTTTATCTTTCTTCCTTCATTTGCTTTTACTTTTTTTCTTTCCTTGTTAATTTTTCACTGCGACCTTTTCCAATTCTTTCATTAATAGTTACTCTCTTCATTTTCTTTCCTTCTTTGTTTCTTTCTCCCTCTCTCTTTCTTTCTTTCTTTCTGTTTCTGTCTGTCTGCTTTGTCTTTCTTTCCACCTTCCGTTGTTTCATTCTTTCTTTCTTTCTTTCTTTCTTTCTTTCTTTCTTCTACTATTTTTATATCCCTTAATATTTTCTATATATTGTTATATCTTTACTTTTGTCTATTTATTTTTATTCTTTTTTCTTTCTTATTACCTCATTTCATTCGATCATTTTTCAAATTCATTCGATCATTTTTCAAATTCATTCGATCATTTTTCAAATTCATTCGATCATTTTTCAAATTTATTCGTACTTTCTGATATTCTTGTATTTTTCTAATTATTGCTTAATTCATTCCATTTTCCGACACTTTTTTTTTATTGCTATTATCTTTTTCACTGCCCATCCTCCTTCCAGGTAACCTAATTAACATAACCTCTTTTTGGACCACACCTGTACATCATAGACTCAGTCAATTCTTAGCGGCTCCTTACGAGATTTACAGTTTTCTTTATATTGAATGTAAGTACTATTTATTCGTCTCGCCTGGTTAGTTTCATGAAACACGTGTATGTGTGGGCAAGAACAAAAATTACACTATCCCATGCCCACTGTCACGTTGACGTTGGTATCTAGGGCCATCTTTCACTTTCGTGCAATAAGGAAGGTACTTACGCTAGTCTAGGACAAGTTATACTTTACGACTAAGAAAGAACAGATAATTCACTTCTATCCAAGCCCGACCATCGGAGAGTGTGCGCTCTGGTAATTTTGACATCACCCCACCCCATTATAGCAGAATATAATACACGGCTGTTTAATCAGAGGTACCGTGTATACAGGCCAGGAGTAAAAATTTGTCCAGTTCTCGCAACCACTGTTAGGCTGGCGTCCATATCTACCAATGCAAAGTAGGAGGTGCTGCCAAAGGGTTAGAATCCCCGGAACATGACATCCCATGCAACTTTTAATAGAAAGGACAACGGATAATTCATTTTGATTCCAGCCCGAAGGCCTGAGAGTCGAATGGGATCGGTATTTACCAACGCTGGCACGAAGTAACACAAAGTCAAGTTTAATGTGACATGGTCATACGTGTATAGATAAGACAATGACAAATTGTTGGTGTTTGTATCCATCATACCTTTCCTTTAATGAAATAGAAGTGCTGGCTCAGGGCTAGTATACGAAGGACGAAGCATCCCTCGGAGAAAACACATAGATAATCTATTCCTAAGTAGACCTTCAGAGAGCAGCACTTTGATCCTAGTACGGCATCTTGATCCTCGAAATGTAGTTTAATCCTGGAACGGCATTTTGATCCTTGAGCCCACTTGGACGCTCCAGGTAGATCTTCGAGCGGCATTTTGATTCTCGAGTAGCGCTGTTAGCCTCGAGCAGCATTTAGATCCTCTGGCGACTTTGATCTTCGAGCAACATTTTGGTCCTTGAGAAGCACTTTGATCATAGAGCGGCATTTTGATCACAGAGTAACACTTTGAACCTCTAAAGGCGTATGACTCCTCCAGCGCACTTTGATCTTCGAGCGGCATTTTGATCCTCCAGCGAACTGTGATCTTCGAGCGGCATTTTGATCCTTGAGCAGCACTAAATGTGATGATGAATGTGTAAGTAATCCCAGCATAGTTGATGGGTACTTTGCTTGTGAACATAAAAAAGACATCAAGAAATGTGTTCAGTACTAACAAAATTGTCGTAATTAAAGCAAACATTAGTCGTTCATTTCATTTACGGCATTTTATAGAATATATTCGTTACCGTTTCAAAATATACCATTAAAATGTCAACATTTGAAAAATCCTTTCACTTACGAGCATTTTGATGCGTATTTATTATTATTATTATTATTATTATTATTATTATTATTATTATTATTATTATTATTCGGGGACGGGGCATATTCCCAGGAAGCATTTCTTCCACTCTGTCTAGGAGAGTCTGGGCCAATTCCTCATAGCCGTAGCGTCTCAACAGGCACGTGACAAAGGAATCTGACGAGTTTTTTTTTTTTTATATCTAATCCCATACATGCAGAGGAGTCGAACTTTAACCTTTGGACTTGTGCCAAAGTTCTTTCGAGTGGCCAACCGAATAAATATCGGTAGAATTGCATTTTCTCTAATATTACAAATGTCTGAAATATAATTGCGCACGCACGCACAGACAACGAATGTTATATAGATGTAATTTTCTGGGTTTCCAGCGGACATACGTACAGGCTTTGAGCTTTCTATAAATTGACAGAGAAAGGAAGACTTATTTAATTGGATGCTCGCCAGTTAACATTTATGTGGCGTGACTTTCGCCACTCATTTTTTTCTCGTCCTTTGTCTGTCGTTAATTATAAATAAACTATCTCCTTTTTTCTTTATATAACTGTTTATATATATATATATATATATATATATATATATATATATATATATATATATATATATATATATATATATATATAAGTTAACGATATATATTTTTATATATCAAGAACAATTTTGGAGAAAAATGTATGACAATGTGTAAAAAGTTTGAGTGTGACGCCTTTCGTCGTTTAGGATTCATCGGGCTAAATTTACTCCTAAAGGACGAAATACGTCATACATAACATTTATTCACTTCGTCATATATATATATATATATATATATATATATATATATATATATATATATATATGTCTGAGTGAATAAACTACAAAGAGTATGTCTGCTTAATTTTATTATAATCATTTCATATTCACGAATATTTTCCGTATATTACATTTAAATGAGGCGAGAATTGCACTGTAACAATGAGAATCACTTTTATTTCCAGAGTAGTTTCCACCTCTTTCTGAGATAATCATCAGCGATGCAACCGGGATATGATGATCAGAATTACGGGATTTGTGATCGTGATTGTTGGGACCCCTCGGGCGATATCGTTTCCTTATTTACTAAAGTTTCTCGTTTGTGATTCTGTAGCACAAGCCTAAAAGGTCTGATGAAGAGTTGTCTTCTTTAAGACCGCAATTCGCTTGAAGTGATTTTTAATAATTAATTTGAAATAATGGTTGCATATAGATGATGGTTTGGACATTTCTTAAAGAGTTGAACGCTTGGCATCAATATAATTCTAGATCTGACAAAGATATTTAGCCTCCATGAGTAGTGAAAAAAATTCAATAAAACCCCGGATACCCTTATCGTATAATGCTTTTTACGTCAAAATAGGGATGGACAATAATCCAAGTAAAATTAAAGTTAAGAAAAAGAATAACTGGGCCCACCTTGGTACGTTAAAACGGTTATCACTCAAGCGAAGGAGGTGTGGCAGACATTACACTGGTTATTCCTTTTAAAATTAAACCTCGGTAGCCATTTGCAAATGACGCCGCTGAATCAACCAACTTGCAATTTAATGTAAAAGGAAAGACAACAAAGATTTGATGAAAGATAAACAGCCACGAATCGACAGACAATGTAAATTCTCAGAGTATCGGACATTCGCGCTAAAACCAACAACATCGCCACTATCAACACGCCAACCTATATCGCCTATTAATAGTTGCCATTTCCATGAATGAAACAGACGACAAACATTACTATTCTGATTTATAGTTACATCAGATTATCGTAATTCTGTCGACACGTTAATAATGACAGAGTATCTCGCTAACAAGATTGTATGATCAAATATAATCTTTAAGTTGATCCAATAATCACAAAATACTAAATTTGTATCAGTTTTCCATCAGCGGTCAGGTTAGATTGGCTATTTCAACAATAAATCTGGAAAAAAATCTTACACGACTTCTTCAAAATCCATCGCATTTCGTTATTTTCATTAAAAAAAAACAATAAAAATCCAATAAAATCTCTGAAATATCAACTTAAATTAGATTCTCAAATTTTTCTTTTTATTAATTCACTTAATTTTTTTAATAAATTTTGTCTGTGTCCTTACTTTACATGAAGAGGACAAAAACAACCAGCACAGACAGTATCTCTAACATTTGAAAATATTCATTGCATAAATAAATACAAATATGACACAAGGCCAAAACAGAATTGGGAAGTGTTGTTTATCAAATTCTTATCTTTTAACCAAGCTAATCACGATTACTGGCCTAATCGTTCCAGAGATCAAAACTTGGCATTTATACTACAGACGCCATAATACCATAATTTCCCTATAAAGTCTTAAGCATTGCCATATGTACAATTTGGAGGCTGGTAAAATACAGTAACATTGGAAATTCTCCCAAAGAAATATATATAATGATTACGGAACAAAGCAGAAACTGTTAAACTGTTAAGTATGAAAATATAATTACACGGCTTCCCCACCAAAGCTGGATGTGACACTACTTCGTTTTAATGCGGGGAACTTCATACGCATACGGGCCAAGAGCAAAAATTGTTTCTTTTGCCCAGCCCCCGTGACCACTGTCATCGGTATTACTATCAACTAACCTCTCCTCTCTTACTGCAACGAGGAAGGTGCGGCAGCAATCCCCGGGGCTGAGCAACTTCTCCATTCGAAACTGAGGAGAAACTATTTATCTATATATCCAGGTACGATGAGAACGAATAGATTACACTTCAAACGTTTAATTTAAAAGAGAGCTCAATACAAAGTAGAGCAATATTATTTATTTTAGGATATTACATCAAAAACATGTAAGAATCGATACGATGTATTTTGCTATTGAAGCCAAATTAATCGTTTACTCGCAGTCATTTACAATCGCCTGAGGAGACACATTTTTATGGGTTGAAACATGAATGCAATTGTGTAGCGATTATTATTATTATTATTTTGTCGCAATATGGCCCTTATAACATAAGCGGTATAATTTAATTTGCATAACAATTATTGAAAGCATATTTTAATAAATATATCAACCGTGTTATTTATTTTTAATTAAAATTTTTAAAAATGCCACACATAAGTAATGTTTCTGCCAATAAAAGTTTTTAATTCATCGTGTTTGTATAGAAAGAATTTATATCTGCCATAAAAATCCAAAATTCAATCATAAATCTACATCATTCGTACTAATATGTACAATTATATTATATGTGAAAATTTAGGACGACGACAAAGTCGTTTGATATTTCCCATTACTCCAAAATGGTTAGTGTCGACAAACATTTATGGAATTATCTAAATAAGTCAAAATAATTAAGGTTACTTAAAAATTTATCGAATTATTTATATCAGCTAAAAAATAGTAAGTTTGCTGAGTTCATTTTTTATTATTATTAAACTAGCTTAAAAGATTTTAAGCAATCTCTTGCCAAGGGCTAATTGGGCCACCGTCCCAAAACTAGGCAACCTCTGGTCTAATTTAGAAAACAGCAATGATGATTTTAAAGAAATAACTTTGGATTCCTCAATTCACTCCATGGATCTTCAAAACCCGACTTTAACTCTGATTCGGGCTATAAGTCCAATTCCGGTCAAAAAAAATTCCAGTTCCGGCCGAAAATTGTGTTCTTCAAATCACAAATTCTGCGGAACTTCAAAACCTCACGGCACAAAACCTTTCACTTTAACTCTGATTCCTTGCCATTTTGAAGAATTAAAATTGATTTCCTCAATTTAAAATTTTAAAGACATTTTAAACTGAATTTAAAACAGTTTTTTAATTCCCAAAGCTGTTGTGTTACTTTAAACTCAATATAGATTTAAAAATTTTAAAAGTCCTAATTTTTTTAGTTATTTTAAAATTTGAACGTTTAATTGTTCCCTCTTCATTCGGACACAAATCCCAATGCTGGATATTCCAGCACCAGATAAAGGGCACATTTTTACTCCCGTGATCATCCTGATTCCAAAAAGGTTTAATATGTCTATGTAGAGCAAGTGTGGCTTCAGTTAGAGGGTTTTCAGACACACGGATGGACAGGCAGTATCTGTCGTTTATTTATTTAGATATAAACATTAGAAACATATCTAAATGTTTTTTTTTTCATACTTAGCTCTATGTAGCTATGTCCAGAGTTGGAAATTCAAATGAACTTAGTATAATGACAAAAAGATCTTTAGAAAATAGATGTCTTGCTAAAAATGTTTTTTATACATAAATTTCAGAGAGATACGAGAACTTCTGTTTCAACTGTAATTTAGAGAATGTTTATAGAACTGGCATTTGGTGAGTTTATGTAATACGACTGTCTCAATGGATATTTTGTAATTTTCATGGCAATTGTTCTAATAAGATTTCCCCCTTGGTATTTTGACCACACGAATTTCACCAAATTTAGCCAATCGTTTTACTTTAGAAATAATGAATTTATCGTCCTAATTTTTCGGCATTTCCGAAGAGGTTATTTTTATTTCTCTCTGAAAATGTGTTACTTTAACCTGTTGAATGATCTCAGCTCGCCTTTTTCTCTTGGCCGGCGGTCATAAGTGGATTCGATTCGGCAATCAAAGATTTGAACTTAACTATTTTATTAATGCCACTCACTGGGGAGCCTTTTCAGAAACGAAAGAGAACCTGTCTACATTGTTTCATGGTTAAGACTCGACTTGCCGAAACTTTTCTCCTATCTCCTTTCCCACGCTAGCTGAGCCAATTAAAATCGACTTCCCATCTGATTCCATAGTCAACCTCAGGAAGTCGGAGAAGAGAAACACTTCTTCTATGAATAATAGTCTGCTTAACTCTTATTTAACAGACAGACTAACGCAGAAATCGTTGTCTATAGTTCTAAAATAGTATATATAAATGTTTCCCATAGTTCCACGTACATATATAAATGTTTTCCATAGTTCTACGTACGTATATAAATGTTCACAGTAGTTCTACGTACATATATAAATGTTTCCCATAGTTCTACATACGTATATAAATGCTTCCCATAGTTTTACATACGTATATAAATGTTTCCCATAGTTCTACATACGTATATAAATGTTTCCAATAGTTCTACATACGTATATAAATGTTTCCAATAGTTCTACATTCGTATATAAATGTTCCCCATAGTTCTACATTCGTATATAAATGTTTCCCATGGTTCTACGTACGCATATAAACGTTTCCCATAGTTTTACATACGTATATAAATGTTTCCAATAGTTCTACATACGTATATAAATGTTTCCAATAGTTCTACGTACGTATATAAATGTTTCCCATAGTTCTACATTCGTATTTAAATTTTTCCCATAGTTCTACATACGTATATAAATGTTTCCCATAGTTCTACATACGTATATAAATGTTTCCCATAGTTCTACGTACATATATAAATGTTTCCCATAGTTCTACATACGTATATAAATGTTTCCCATAGTTCTACGTACATATATAAATGTTTCCCATAGTTCTACATACGTATATAAATGTTTCCCATAGTTCTACGTACGCATATAAACGTTCTCCATAATTCTACGTACGTATATAAATGTTTCCCATAGTTTTACATACTTATATAAGTGTTTCCAATAGTTCTACGTACATATATAAATGTTTCCCATAGTTCTACATTCGTATATAAATGTTTCACATAGTTCTACATTCGTATTTAAATATTTCCCATAGTTCTACGTACGTATATAAATGTTTCAAATAGTTATACGTACGTTTATAAATGTTTTCCATAGTTCTACATACGTATATAAATGTTTCCCATAGTTCTACATACGTATATAAATGTTTCCCATAGTTCTACATTCGTATATAAATGTTTCCCATAGTCTACGTACATATATAAATATCATGTCATCCCATAAGTTCTGTCCGAATTTTGAATAAAGAAAACAAGTG
Organism: Acanthosepion lycidas; assembly: GCA_963932145.1. Classification (NCBI taxonomy): domain Eukaryota; kingdom Metazoa; phylum Mollusca; class Cephalopoda; order Sepiida; family Sepiidae; genus Acanthosepion; species Acanthosepion lycidas. Next base: position 102,983,505 of record OZ010585.1, read on the forward strand.
ACCAAATGTTACATTTAATTACAGATTCAAACAACAATGTATTTTCCCTGATTATCTATGACTTCCTTCCATCTATTAACAAGCTTACTAATTCAATTACTGTAAAATTCTTTTGGCTTTGATTTGAAGAACTCACAAATGTCAGTTTTAACCTCTTCTTGTGTTACAAAAACTGTTTTCTTCCAAATGATTCTGTAAGCTACAAAACAAATGGTACTCTGAAGGAGCAAGATCGGGAGAATAAGGTGGATGAGAAATTTTCTCCCAACCAAGTTCTTCGATCTTTTGTGACGTGATTCATTTACCCAGGACGCGGATGCAGTAATAGCATAGCATTTTCTTTAGAATTTCGACGTTGCTTGCCCGCTCCGCCCAAATTCTTCACAGTATTTTTTAGTTACACGCTTCTAATTATTTGCGTTGAAGAAGTTAAAATATAATCGCGAGGGATAACAACAGATTTCTCTTTTGAATTAAATACAGGTTCTGTCAGGAATTGTCATAACGGTGGGAATTTTTCAGCTTACAAAATAATCGTGCCGATTCATGCAAATGTGAGAGTATATATTTTTCTGAGTCGCCATGTTTGCCGGAAGTAAATAAATGTACCATGGGTAAAAAAAAAAAAAAAAAAAAAAAGAAATAATAATCGAGTCGTACAAAATACGAAACTTCGGGTCGAGGGTGGTTACTGAATTTAATCATGTAACCGTGCAAATATTTGTATTTGGTATGCAAGAGCTGTTGGTTTTCATTTCACCCCAAGCAATGCAATAAAGCCACTAAAACGAAATCTGTTACTGAGTGGGAAAGATTTATTAGAAAAAGAAAATCATCATTAAGGAGAGAGAACAATAAAAGAATTGGAATTAAGAAGAAGGAAGATGACGGCTGACATTGCATTTAAATTTTTGAAGATCAAATTTAACAGGAGAGCAAGAAGCAAGGAGAGAGTTCTACAAGCGAGAAATGCGAGAGAAAAAACTGTTAAAAAAAGGTATGCATTTATCTTTCTCGGCAGAATGTGTTTCTTCTCATTTGTCTCTGTAATTCCGTCAATAAATGACCCCAATCCTTTTAACAAGGATTGACGTCATACTGAGAAAAGAGAATTTAGCAGGAAAAGGATCCTTACTTTATTCCAGTTACAGGATCGGTAAGGCTTGTTAACCGCAACATCACCTGGAAGAAAATCCCCGAAGGAAGAAAAGAGAAAAAAGAAAACTTTCACTTTGAGGTGAACATTTATGTTTCCCAGTTTGGCTTCAATCCCTATTTTATGTATTTACCCATATCCTCTTGAGATAAGGAATGAGCAGACCTAATCCCATTTTAATGCAAAGATTTTTTTAACCACAAACGTCAAGAAATATATTGACTCTCCTCTTTAAACCCTAAGCGGAGGTGCTTCTCATCCGTGGTACACTGTTGAATCGTTTTGAAACACCTGCTTCAAACCAATATATGCGCTGATAATTTAAAATTTATTTTAACCAAGGAGTGTCCATGTTGTGCCATCAATTAACACAGTCAGTAGGTATGATACTTACTTTTTTAGGTATGATACTTACTGCTTTTCTCTGCACCTCTTCACTTTAATATGTCATGTAAGTGTCAAATTCTCCAACCATCTTTCCTCATTATGTGTATCAAAAATTTCAGCCGTCTCTTTCTAAGCCTAAGCAAAAGTGTCTTAATCGTTCCTATTTTTTAAAACTTTCTCGTTGCTTCCATATTTAATCAGTGGTATTCCTAGCATCTTTCTATAAACCACTTCTATGTTGCTTCGCGTCTCCTCTTCATCTGTGAGAAGATTGTCCAGCATTCACTGCTATATAGGAGGATTGATATTGCATAGCAATTGATTTGGTTTGGTTTGTTTTGTTTTACGGCATATCAACCTCAATGGGTCATTTAATGTCGACAACTTTTTTTTTCCTGGTAATATTTTTGTTTTTTCAAAAATCTATTTCTGTTAATATTGTTTTTCTGAAAAATATATAGCTGGTAATATTATTGTTTCAAAATCGTATAGCTGGTAATAATATTTTTTTTTAAAAACGTATAGCTGGTAATAATATTTTTTCAAAAACGTATAGCTGGTAATAATATTTTTTTTCAAAAGGGTATAGCTGGTAATATTTTTTTTTTCAAAAACGTACAGCTGACAACATTAATTTTTCAAAAACGTATTATCAGAGGCCTTGCTGTTGGACGTAGTTTATCATCTTACCCAGGACGCGGATGTAGTTTATCGTCATACCCAGGACGCGAATGTAATCTGAGTGTTAACTAATTGCCTATGGCTGGGACCCCTAACAGGTGCTACCACCCCGGGTCAGGGTGGACCTGATAACACCAGCAATTAAGAGGTGGTTCCACGCTCCTCAAAACCTCCTGATCAGAGGCCTTGCTGTTGGACGTAGTTTATCATCTTACCCAGGACGCGGATGTAGTCATAGCAATTGAACACATTTATGCTTGTTTCTCGTGAAATTTTAAGCAATAAACATTATGCCGGATAAAATACTTATAGGTAGAAAATGAAGAATATGCAGTTTAAATTATTTATAGGTAGCCAATAAACGATCAGGCGCATGAGTAAATTCCATAAGAACGACTATAGATAGAATTCTATCTGTCCATTTAAGCTTCTTTGTCTGAAGTAGTAATGGTGTCCTACCTATAAATATAACTCCCGGAATACGTGGATGAGAGTTCGAGTATCATACCAAGGTATTTTTTTAAAGATTTCATTCATTTTACTTGATATTAATCTGTAAGCTTTTTTTTTTATCTTATTAAGCTGTCATGATATACCAAAGTCCAATTATTCTGATGGTTTCTTGTATCCAAATGGGTAAGTCACACTTGGATTAAAAGTGGTTTCCCTTTAATGAAAAGTAGAATACTGGCTTGATTGCTGTCGGGATCTACATGTTATTTTTTGATTTAAAAAAAATCTACTACTAATATATTTCTTCGTTTGGATGGCAGACAGTCTAGGACTGACAACTCTTGAAAACCGTGAAAAGGTAACAGGAAAACAATCCACTACTTTTCGAAAAGACAACAAAAACATAGCAATGAGCAGGTTAGATATTAAAGGAAAGGAAGCTGTGAAGAGTCGTGATTGTATACATCTGAAAGGGACATGATCTTTAAAATAACCGTTTTATGTTTAACTTTGTAATGTTATTTTTATCTGTCTTTCGTTCAGAAACCTATAAAAATAGACCTGTGTATGTACGTGAGTGCGTGTGTGTGTTATCATGTCTGTGTACGTATATGACTGTATATGAACCTTCCAATGTAAAAACGTATTGAGATTAGATGAACGTCTATGTAGAGACGTTTATCCTCCTAACTGTCTCTAGACGCCTTCATTCTTCCGTTCCAAGTCAGATGCTAACCGTAGGGAAACACGCATGTTCCGGTCCAGACTCTTGACTAAACGATAGAGACAAATCAAGGAAAGGCTCCTTCTTTCCAAACATTGTCGTCAGATATGGAACAATAAAAGGCAAAAAATAGGTCAAAAGTTTGCTCTTTTCCCGTCACTATCAGACAACATTTTCTGGAACTTACTTGCTAAAATTTTCCGGATTTCAAAGATGAAGTTTTATGACATAGATGATTTTTTTTTTGTTTTTTTTTTTGGTACAATGACTTTTCAAAATTACCGGAATATATTTTTAGAGTTATTCTGGTAGTGTTTGCAACTAATAGTTTATTAGTAGAACACGATGGTTTGTCAAATAGTAGCTGAAAAACACAATCTTAAAACAAAATGAAAAAAAAAAGAGAAATGAAAAATCTATGCTACATCATTGAAAAAGTAAAATAAACACACAAAAAAATAATAGAGGAAACGGCTATGGGTCTATTTTACATGTTAACCTTTGTTGTAATTATTAAATATGGATTTATGCATGGAATACCCAGTGAGGATTGAAGTCCCTACATACAATCGACAAGATCAACCACGCCAACCATTACCCGACGCCGAGGCACCTATTTAGTTAAGGTGGTTGATTTTACGATATATCAGCGCTTGTTGAGTTATTTAATGTATTTAGCACGAGATCCCCATTTAGGAAGTTACTCACTACTCGGTAACAATTATCAGCCAGAACAGCATCGCTCACCGTTACAGAAATTCGAACACTGCAGCAAGGGATTAATATCAAGACGAATTGGATTCTTTAGACTTGTAAAGGAAATTTCTCTGTAAAACTACATTTCCACCTTTCCCTCTTCTTCTTTCCTTTTTCTTTTTCTTCTTTCTATTCCTTGTCTTCTTTCTTTTTCTTTATATTTTTTTCTTCTTTCTCTTCATATTTTCTTCTTTTTCTCCTTCTTCCTCATTTTCTTCTTTTTCCATTTCTTCTTCTCCCTTTGTTTCTTATTCTAATTCATTCTCTTCTTCCTTTTCTTCTTCTTACTTCTACTTTTCTTCTTCTTTTTTTTTCTTCTACTTTTTCCATTTCTTTGTTATTTTTTCTTTTTTTTCTACTTTCTCTTCCTTTTCTTCTTTATCTTCCTTTCATTCTTCTTTCTCTTCTTACTTTGTGTATTCTTTTTTTATTTTTATTTTCATTTCTCGTTTGTTTTTCTTCTACTTTTTCCTTTTCTTCTTTGTTATTTTCTTCTTTCTCTACTTTCACCTCCTTTTCTTTTTATCTTTCTTTACGCTTTCTTTATATTTTTTCTACTTTCTCTTCATTACCTCCTACTCCTCCTCCTCCTCCTCCTCCTCCTTCTTCTTCTTCTTCTTCTTCTTCTTCTACTACTACTACTACTACTACTATTTACATTATCCTCTTTATTCTTTCTTCTCCAAGAGAAAATAAAACTTGTATTTCCAACGGAAAGTGATTGTAATTATTGCAAACAAAAGCGATAACTAAACAGATACCAAATCAATATGGAGTAGAAGGTGATGTAAAATAAATTTCCAGATTTCACTCGACATTGCTTTCTCTTTAACATAATATATTTAGCTTCAAATGCAAGCAACCAGTTTTATTAAAGCAGTTAGTGTATCAAATGCATGAGTAGCGACTGTGGATATGCGTGTGTGTAAGGGATTCCATTTAACTAAACAATGCCAACGTAGCTGAATATTGCTATACTGTAAATGTGTTTATTCTAGCCGAGCTATAGGCCATTAAGATTTAATTATTCTTTTCTGTCGACAAGATTTGGTTTTTGGTTATCCAAGAGACGCACAAATGTTGGGTCACTCGGAGAAAAGAAACGTGACGTGATTGCCTAAGGATGTTGAAATTGACGTGTGGGGATGGGTGAATATCTGTTGGTTGTTGGGGAGACGTAACGAAATTGTATCGGAAGGAACGGCATGAGACATTGTGCGGATATGAAGAGATAAGAAGGTGATTTTTAAAAGATGAAGTAAAATTAGAAAGAACAAAAGGAGAGCAGAAGAAGAAAATGGATGGAGGTGTGGGAAGGGAGAAGAAGAAGAAGAAGAGAAAGAAGAGGTGAAGAAGCAAAAGAAAAAAAAGAAGAGTATATGAAGAAGTTGGAGAAAGAAACGGTGAAGCAAAAAAAGGATGGACCAGGAAAATAAAAGGAAGAGAAGAGGAAGAGAAGAAAAACAATTGTGATGGCAATATTTAAGGAATTTTGCAAATGCATTGGTTATTTTTTTCTGCCTGAGTAATCTGTGATTTTTTATCGATTGTTTTAATCGTTTCATTCCAAACAAGGCGATAAAGTCACTAAGACGCCGTGTGTTACAGGGAGTGAAAGAGATAGAGAAGAGGAGGGGTGAAGAAAGGACAATAAAGGAACAGGGTTCAAGGAAACAGAAAATGGTGAGTGACGTTGCATTTAATTTTTTGAAAATTCTGCGTTAGTAATACAAGAGTCACTCAAAAAGTAATGGCTGGTGATATTAGCCCTTTCCTTATAAGGAAACATTCGGCATTCATTTTGGAAGGGAGACAAGAAATCGGGAAGGAGTTCTACATGTGAGAAGTACGAGAAAAGAAATTGTTAGCATAGAAGACACGCTTACATCTTGCTAGTTCAACAGCATCCATTGTCGCAAGTAAGAAAAAATTCTGTCTTTTAAATTATTAAAAGTAAAAAATATTTATAAAATTAAAATTAATGTATTTTTAGAGTGATTTCCTGTGCACACTGATGATTGTTATTGCAATGTGAGTTATGTCCGCTTTGAGTGGCGCCTTTTGATACCGTAACTGTTTCTTTAATAAGAAGGATAGATCCAGCTGCGTTAGTAGAAAATATACAAGAGTCAGTCAAAAAGTAATGCCTAATGATTATAGCCGTTTCCTTATAAGGAAACATTCGGCATTAATTAACCGAGCATCCAGTGTGGTTAGGGTTACGCTTCTCCCCTCACTGCTTGAATATCGGGCTTAAATCAAAGTCTAGTATCTGTTCTCATCTCTAATGATAATATATTTAACTTCAAATGCAGGAAAACAGTTTTATTAAAGCAGTTAGTGAATCAAATACATGAGTAGCGACTGTGTGTGTAAGGGATTCCATTTAACTAAACAATACCAACGTAGCTGAATATTGCTATACTGTAAATCTGTTTATTCTAGCCGAGCTTTAGGCCATTAAGATTTAATTATTCTTTTCTGTCGACAAGATTTCGCTTTTGGTTATCCAAGAGACACACAGATGTTGGGTCACTCCGAGGAAAGAAACGTGACGTGATTGCCTAACCGTTTCCTGATAAGGAAACAGTCGGCATTCATTAGTCAAGCAGCCAGTCGTATTCGAGTTACGCTTTTCTTCACTTCCTAGACATTCGGCTGCAATCAAAATGTAGTAACTGTTATTGTAATCTTTAATTGTAATGGCAATATTCACCGTTTCTTTATAAGGAAACATTTGGCTTTCATTGACCAAGCAGCCAGTCCTAATCGAGTTACGCTTTTCTTCACTCTCTGGTTATTGGGATGCGATCAAGATGTAGTATATGTTCTCATCATCTCTAACAGTAATGGTACTATTAGCTATTTCCTTAAAATAAAATAAAGCCACTCGGCATTCATTGTCTGAACAACCAGTAATACTGTCCTTTAAAATCTAGAAAATCTTTCTACAAAAACAATTCTTCGGGAAAATAGGCTTCTCTTCACAAAATTTACAGTATTTCCTAACCTTTTATTTGAAGTTGTGTGGAACATCAACATCTCTATTATGCCATTATGTTCTCTTCGAGTTACATGTGACATTCATTTTAATTCGTATTAATGCGGGGGTTCCCCAAGGCTCTATTCTTAGACCTGCGATGTTTCTTACCTTCATCATCGATAGCATCATCAGTTCCCAGTTCGGTATTTATACTGATGGCACAACTATTTGCTCTGTATGATAGGTCTGACAAAGTAAATCTGGCTGCTGCTCTCGAAAATGATCCAATCAATTGTTAAATGAAGCAAGAAATGGCTTGTAACTTATAACCCCTCCAGAACGAAACTGTTATCTTATAATCATCATAGAAAACCATTTTTGCCTTCAGTCAACATGGCTAATGCAAACCTCCAGAAAATCAAATCGTTTCACCTCCTAGGTCTTAGATTTTCTACCGACATCAAGTGGAGTGTTTATGTTGAATCAATTGCTAGGTTTGCTCCCAGTTAAGTCGATTTACTGTGTCGTGTCAGACAATCATTTTCGTCAGAATTCTTCATGCGCATTTATGAATCTACTATTCGTCTTTACTTATTTCAATTCCAAACAACAACGTATATGGTTTACCCTTCAAAGTAACCCCACTTGAGTCTAATGCAATTTTTCTATTCTTCTCTGCCACACATATGTACTGCTGGAAGGATTGTTTTTGGATGCCCGTCAGCTCCTCCGTTACGACCTTGTTGAGAGCCCCCACATCTTCAAAACGGGTCCCTTTGATGATCCCCTTGAATTTGGAGAAAAGAAGAAAGTCACTCTGAGGAAGATCCAGTGAATAGGGAGCTTATATGTTCTTTCGGCCAGGAACTGCCGGATACCCAGAGCTTTGTGAATAGGTGCATTGTCGTAGTGAAACAACCACGATTTGTCCTGCCACAACTATCGTCACTTCTCGGGCTCTAGGCGAATCAAACGCCGCGGGCTCTCTTTGCAGTCTTGCTAATTGATCGTCTGGCCCTGTGTCAAGAACCCACTGTGGACGATACCCATAACTCACATAATGCATCCAGTCTTGTTACTCGTCAAACAGACCTCATATTTAGTATGGCGCTCCTGTAATATATCTCCAGACAAAATGCAATAAAGGGTCTGTAATGTTATGGCCATGACCTGGCATCTCGGCATCAGTCACTTGATTTTTCTATAATTAGTTTCATGAACATTGTTCTAATGTAATTTCCTGCTCGGTACACCGACCGCATGAATTTTGGTATAATATTAGATTGGCAACAAGGTCTTATAATTTTACTGTTGAAATAGCTAAATATAACCGTAAGTTCTATTTTAATAGTTTCTTTTCTCGCACTTCACGCCTGTAAAACTCTCTTTCGGTTTCTTGCTTCCCTGTCACCTACAATCTTAAAACAATTAAATGCAACGCCAATCGCCATCTTCTGTTTCCCTGTACTTTTAATGTCCTTTTTTTTTCAATAAAGTAGTCTCGTTGTTTTTCATTTAGTAACAACTAGCGTCTTAGTGGCATTATCTCCTTGCTGGGGGCAAAAGGATTAATACATTTTTGCTGATGTTGAAAGTCCTTAAGTGCCGTTTTTTTTTTGTTTTTTTTTGTGGTTCTGTGGCGCCAGTCTATGTAGTTCCATGAAGGGTGGTCCTCTCTAAGACCTACAGGCTTTAATTTCTCGAGGCCATAGACTCACGCATGTAACATGTAAAAATGAACGAAATTCAAATCTAAACCTCGGCATAGCCTCCTTTCTTCTCAGTTGTTGGGCCTTATCTTTGAATGAGGGCATGAATGCACCGTCTCGTAGAAACTTTGTGACTGATTCCTTGGCTGTCAGCGAGTCGTCTCTTTCCGTTTACCATTAGCGTAGAATCAGTCATATGAGCGCCTCCTTCATGAGCCCAGATAGTCCGAGGTTGACAAGTCATTACTATTGGATAGCTATAAGTAAGGTTTTTTCTTTTCGCTACCCGTCCTAATCCCTGTTCTGTCATCCATTTGCACAATCTCGTTAAGTAGTTTACATGTTGCTTCCCTTTTTCCCTTCAGTATATCCTATGTGTGTCAAATTCTCCAAGCATTCCTTCCTCGTTATCTCCTAGAAGTTTTCACTGTCTCTTTTTGACTCTAAATGTAAGTATCCTTTTTGTTTCCATTTCTCTTAAAACTTCCTCGTTAGCTACATGTTCACTCCATGGCATTCTCAGTATCCTTCTGTAGAATCACATTTATGTTGCCTCAAGTTTTTCCTCATCTACATGCGTGGGGAGATTGTGCTGCGCTCACTACTGTATAGGAGAACCGATATTACATAAGAGTTGAACTCTCTTTTTTTTCTACCGAATTTTTCCTGTTTCTTAATACTTTGCTTAGCTTTTGGAAAGCAACTTTCGCTATTCCAATTCACCTTCGGTGTCGCATTTTACGTCTTCCGTCAAAACATTTCGCAAATATTTAATGCTTGATTTTAGTATTTCCAATTTGTAGTTAGCATCTTGGGCTATTCCTCGTGCAGTCGGCCTAACTCAAAGTCGCCTTGCTCTGAATGTTGGTAATATGTTTGTTGTCATAACTGGCAGTATTGAAATCAGGTATAAACTCTAACGGTATAGCTCGTTTCTAGTTAAACAACGCAGCGGCCATCACTTTCCCTTAGGTATATATTCTCATAAAATTCTTCTTGGTTGAGTCTGTGTGGCAGCATTTCATAGATCTTTTTTCTGTTTGGCTCATAACGGAGAATCCAGGTCTGATCACCTATGAATATCTTGCTTGGAAAGGGGCGAATCGTGTAGTGCAGCTCTTGACGTTCAATGGCAGCAACGGTCATCTACTCTTATATGGTGTCTGTTAGCATTCTGGGAATTCACCTTGTGTAACCAACAGACTTCATATACCATCTTGTCTCACTTAAAGACGTCAACAGAAGTTTGCAGTAGTTATTCTTCTGCCAACTGTAATGAAAAATAAAATTGTTTGGTCTTATCTTCATTTGCCGCATCAGCTGGCCTGTGATGCCTGTCACTAATATCAGTTTCTCCTTTCTCTCTAGGGTTCATATTAAATTTATTGATTCATCTCTTGACTTAGCAGACATTTTTATTTTTATTTTTCTATCTATTCATTCAATTTTAACTAGAAACACAGAAAAAATCTTGTGATGTCACACTGCATTTTCCTACTTATAATCCGCCTTCAAAATGGTTTTTCCCTATGGATTCATATTGAAAGCAAAGAAGTATCACAGAATTCATGATTTTGAAAGAAGATTATGGGTAGCGATAGTGCGTGTAATTCCAGAAGTCTTTCCTGAGTTTCTAGACACTTAGCGGGTTATACATGTAAAAAAGTGGCAAATTTATTAATTTATTATCACTGTTTTATCTTTCAGGAATAATTGACCTTGAATAACCTTGAATAAATTTCTTGAATATTTAATGACCTTGAATAATCATTTGACTCTCGTGTAATTATTTAACTCTGTTTTTTTTTATGATTGATTAATTGCTGCTCGTTCTCGTGACTCGTCATATAAAGGTTATTTGCAGACAGCTTTCGTCTTTCGTTCTGTCCTTACTGATTTTGAGCGTCAAGTTATCGTAATTTTCAAATTGCGGATTGACGAAATGTGCAGAAATTCTTCCTGAATTTTTCAGTCACATCAGTCGTCACCAGTTTTCAACGATTGTCTCACGTCTTTCTGAATATACTTTTTTTACTGGGCAGGTTGTAGTTAAAATGAATGAATAGATAAATAACATAAGATAAAATAATAATATAAAATAAAGTAGAGAAATCTGACTAATACTTTGAAAGTCATATTAGAACAGATCTTGCGTTTTGTTTAACGACACATTGCATTTTTATATTATAGAATAAATGGTGGAAAAGATGATAAATTATTAGGTTGGTGCAAAAATAATGGCGTAATAATGTCGTTTTTTGACGTTAAAAATACGTCAAAAGCCGACATTATTACGTCATTATTTTTTGCACCAACCTAATAAAAAGATTTATTCATTTACATATTCACCTAAACGGAAATCAGACAGATAAGAGTTGGATTTTTCGTATTTTCAAATTTCTTCAAGGTTGGTACACGGTTTCATTAGAGGTCATTCAATAAAATATCAAGTCACTATTAATAATTGAACAAAGCCAGCACATTAACTACAGCTGGTATTGCATCAAAAGGAATTAAAATAAATCATAAAAAGATGATGTGACAAGCTTCTCTGGTTGATCGGATAGTTGCGTACAGTACACAAATGTCAAAGATCTTGCACAAGTAAAAACTATAATTTCGAGTGTTGATGTGTAAACTTTCCAAGCAGGCAACTAAAGTGTTGGTGAAACACTTGTTTTAGCCTTTTTTGACTTTCGTTACTACTAAGCCGAGTAAAGACTGCTAAGCACTAAAATATTAGGTTGGTGCAAAAATAATGACGTAATAATGTCGTTTTTTGATGTATTTTTTAACGTCAAAAAGCGACATTATTACGTCATTATTTTTGCACCAACCTAATAGCAATTCCAAAAGGTCTCTCTTGACCTAACACTTAAAACATGTAATATTGATGGAGCGCCTCATAAGTAAAGCATTCGCAACTAGAATGCTCTCAAAGAGTATATATCTCCGTCAATACCAATTTCACTAAAGACTGAATTAAAACCAATTCATACAAAGATGGAAAGCAGGGAAAGTAATAAGTTTATCCATATGTTTAGTTTTAATATATGTAATATATATATATATATATATATATATATATATATATATATATTTTCTTTATGTGATGTATCTCTTCAGGACGTAGTGAGTATGACTCTATGAAATGTCATGTCCTTTGTATCTCTTAATACATTGGTCTTTTTATTATTTCTCCTAAACTTTGTTCCATTTACTTGAGCTCACTATATTATGTGTTGTTTTCCCCTGGCCCTATCTGCCTTCAATATGTTTTGTGAGTATCACATTTTCCAAACCTTCTTTTCTCATTATGTACTCTAGAAATTTCAACTGTCTCTCCTGGTGTTACGTATAAGTGTCCTTTTGTTTTCCATTTTCTCTAAAACTTCATCGTCGCTCACATGTTCGGTCCATGGTAGCCTCAGCATTCTTCTGTCGAAGTACATTTCTGTTGCTTCAAGTCTCTTTCTCTTCTTTGAGGAGATTGTCCAGCATTCATTGCTATATAAGAAGGCAGATATCAGAAATACAATCCTATGTAAACTGAAACTCTATTCCAAGAGATTAAAACCAGAAAAGTAACTGAAATAAATTATATATTGTACTTCTGATGCATGACTCTTCAAATCCAAAAATGGGTTTAGAATATGAGGCTAGTTAAAGAAATCTAGTGAAGGTAATTTTACTATGGGAAATTTGTTTACACAGTGATAAAATTAACAACCACCCAAATCTTTGTATTTTTACCAGCTCTATATTTTTATGACTTCTAGTTTATTCATTCACTGTGAAGAAATATTTTAGTAAAAAATGCTTTTCAGTTAAACTTAATAGTCTTTTTATTTTTGTTAAACCGCACGCACAAACAAAATGACTGCTTCTCATTTGTTGGTCCCCTTGATATTTTTTTTCTCTTTTACCTGTAATTCTACCTGCTTTGTCGAAACTTCTGTTAATGCCATGATTCGTCGGGGAATAGCCAATCACAAATTTTCTTTATTATTTGTGACTTTTCAAGAAAGATAATGGAGTGGTTTCCTGTTGATTTCACCACAGTCACAAATTCAGAGTCCTTTTTCTCTTGAACTGGCTGCCATCTGAGAACCCAATGTGTACTACTATTTAACCCATAGCTCGATTCAGTACTCTCTTATTTTTTCTAACGAAAGCTTGGAACGTATTTTAATTCTCAAAGATTATTGCGTATCCACACCAAAAGTTATTTCCTGACTCATCACCCACCCATCTATAAAATTTCATTGGAATTCATAAAAATAGGTATCTTCACGAATTGGGTATGCGTAAGGTTGAAATGATTTTTTTTTTTAAATAACAAGCTTGCCTGAAGCTCTCAATTTACCTTTAACTGAAAGCTAAATGATTAAATTTACTATACTCGGTAAGCAAAATACTTTGGTTTATTTCAGACAAATTATATTGATTGGAATAGACTTTCATATTTCTTTTAGTAAAAACGACAACGTCAGTCATTTTTTAGACATTTGTAAACAAAACTTAATTTTCCGCTTTAAAAATCTTGCAAAAATAGAATATATATTTCTGAAACATTATTTGAGGAAAATTACCAAATTTAAAGTTAAGTTAATATTACTTACTTATAGCATAAAATGTTCTATAGAAGCATTTCCTAACGAAGAGGTCTTGTTTTTCTCAAGTGTTAATCGATTTATTGACGGCGGATTGACCGCTGAATGTGTTCCTAATTAAATATGGTGTAATAGACGACAAAGTTCATTAGAGTTTTCTTTTTCCCGTAAGTGTGGATAACCCTTAAAACACGTGACATTTTAAGAATAAATTTATCTGTTTGTACATCAGTACTTCAGAAATTCTGCATCTATATACATACATAAAAAGAAATCAAAATTCTTTCGAAAATAGTCGGGGTCTTCAGATTGTAATAAGCTTTAAAATATATGATTAGTAAATATAGTTTTATTTAATAACAATATTCATTAAGAACATTAAAAGATTGAGAAATATTATAAATTATTCAGTTTTAAATTGTTAAAAGTAAGAACAAATTTTCTAAAAATTATCTTTAATGGATATTATTAATAAAATCAATTAAAAGGTTCTCTAATTAAATAATGTCTTAGTTTTATTGCGTTTTTTTTTAATTTTTGATTCAGAATAGATTTTCTGTAAGACCGTGTCCGATTTTGTAAAGAAAATTCGGTGATTTAGATTCTTCAAAAAATTCTGCTTTTAACTAATATTGTCACTAAGAATTACCTCGATGAATTTACCATAAAATTAAGTAACGGGAAGAAATACATGTAAAAAAAATATATTTTTACCAAAATTTCCTAATAAAAAAAATTTCAAAAATAATTTCATTCGTTTTTGAATAAGTTCAGAAGATTTCATTAAAATCTCACAATTATTTGATTTTTGCAAGAATTTCCAAATTAATGTGTCTGCCACCGCAAAAAGAAGATAAAAACTTGCTATACTAAAAGTTAGTACAACTGTTGACGCAAGAAAAACAAGTTTGTTTTTTTTTAAATCAAAATTTTGAATGTTTTTTAAAAAGTAAAAAATATAATTAAATAATAAAAAATACTTCCTTTCCTCTTAATAATATAATGGTTTTGACGATAAAACTATGATTTTCATTACGTTTGGAGCATGTTTCATCATGGTATGCCGATTTTTCGTGGAGGTACCACCATAAAAACCCTTTAATATATTGTATGGACAAATAAGCATATATATATAGATAACGGTAGATTCGACTTCTGAAGAAAATATTGGGTTATAAGATTAATTCGATCGTTTTCCCAATGTTATTTCACTGAACACGCTAAATATTTTTACCTGAGTGTTTCCTGTTTTTTGTAACTTTAATCTTACCCTACATCTTCTGATTATCGTATTATATTATTGACTAATTTTTAAAAAATCGTTAATGGATTAAATGTTAAAAAATAACGAACGAATTTATCTGACAACCCGATAGAATTTACAAACTTTTTTTTTTCTGAATTTTACCAAGAATGGCGTGTGCGCACCTGCCCGATTTCTGTTTGTATTTCTGCATTGTTATTTGTTTTGCTTCTACGTTTATTGTTATCGAAACAGTTGAGTATGTGTTTTCTTTCTTCAGAGAGATTTTGTTTTGGCAATCTCTTACGTAGCCAAAAAGAAAAAAGCGTTTGTTTATTTGGTCTGATTTATTTTCTGTTCAGTTGCTTTGAATCTTAATTTATGTGAACTGATTTCACACTTTCATTGACAAAATGTATTTGTTCGAAATAAAGAAAGAAAAAAAGAAGGAAAAAGAAACAGAACAATAAAAGAAGTAAAATAAAAGGCATGAGTTGGAGAGGAAATGTCAGGGAAAACGGACATGAAGAATGAATGAATCAAGGAATGAAAAAAGCAGAAATAAGACAAAAAGTAATATGATAAAAAACGTTGTAAAAAGAATGGTCATGACGAAGAAGAGGAAGGAAGGAAGGAAGGAAGGAAGGAAGGAAGGAAGGAAGGAAGGAAGGAAGGAAGGAAGGAAAGGCGAAATGAAGAAAATGAAAGTAGAAGTTAGACGAAATGGGAAAGTGATAAAAATAGAAGAAGAAATTAAATAAATAAAAGAAGAAATTAAATAAATAAATAAAGAAAGAAAGGAGATGAAAGTAGAAGACGAGAAGAGAAAGTTATCAGAAAAGTTGTAAGAAGAATGGTCATGAAGAATATAAATGAATGAATGAAAAAAGAAGGAAGATAATAAAAGTAGACGAGAACTGAAAGTGATAAAAATGATTGTAAATTGAACGTTCATAAAGAAGAAATAATGAAGGATAGCCATGAAGAAGAAGTGAATTAATGAATGAAGTAAAGAAGGAATGTAGAAGACAATAACAGAAAGCGATAAAAAGATTGCATGATGAATGCTCATGAAGAATGAATGAATGTATCAAGGAAGGAAGGAAGGAAGGAAGGAAGGAAGGAAGGAAGGAAGGAAGGAAGGAAAGCAGACTTAAAACAATACAGGAAAGTGATAAAAAAAGGTCGTAAGAAGAGAGAGAAATGGGAAAATAAAGAGAAGAAGCAAGAAGAGGGCTATGAGAACGATGGAAAATGAGAGGAAAAAATGTAGGAAAATTAGAAAACAAAAAAACAAAGCTAAAAGACCACAAGCAATGGAGGTTGGGAGGTGGGTGTATTAAGATGGACGAAAGAAAAATATTTTATAAATAGAGGATTTTGTTCGCATCTCTCTTTCTTTTAATCATTTCGCCCCAGGGAAGGTGATAATGCCACTGCGACGCAAGGGGTTAAAAGGAGTGAAAGAGAAGGAGAAGATTTTAGTGAAGAGGAAATTGACTATAAAGGAACGATTCAGGAAGACAGAAGATAGTGATTGGCTTTGATTTTAAAATTTGAACTCATCCCCACTGTTCATTTTTTTCCTTTTCTAATCTTTCTTGTGCGGTTAGTGTAACTGATATCAGCATGGATCATGGAACTGAAGAACAGAGTTCAAATTCCGGCGTAGTCTTCCGCCATTCATTTTCGAACAAATGTCCTTGGAAAAGGCATGAATCCATCCTTTCTTCGTCCAGCTCTGAGTTGACTGGACTCTCTGTGGACGAAATGCCTTGGGTGGCAACCTGTCTAAGTGAAAGAAAACTCAGAATTCAAAACCGTAGAGAAGGTAAGGGGAAATCCCTCCACTACTTTCCTAAGCAGTCATGACAATTCAGAGATAATAAAGAAAAGGAATCTGTGGAGAAGGCAACGGGAAACCACTCCGCTATCTTTCCCAAGAAGTAATGGAAAATCTTCTTTTTTTAAATTTAAAAACAAGACATATCTATGGTGAGCCATGATCTCCTATGTCATGAACGAACATGGTATTAAAATAAATTTCCTGGGCTTGTTTTTGCTTAGTTTTACTCTAGGTGGGACAGTTGTATTACTGAGTGACGTCACACCTTTACGACGTCATTCAGTCTGAGTTTATAAACAGTTTTTCCTCCGTGTGGTTGATTTGAGGGGAAGTATTCAACATTATTGAAATTATGAGTGTACAATTTGGCAAATATTAAGACGTTGCTCCAGGTTATTCAGGTTATCAATAATGGCTTTTGTTCATCAGAAATAGCACGTTATTGTCTTCCAGCTGATACTGCATAAGAAGAAATAAAATTAGTCAGAAATAGACAACAATGGAAAAAAAATCTTGCTCAGTAGCTGAAGTAGTTACGCATACTCAGTCGGTACCACAAGAATTAACTCATGTAAACGAGGAAGATTGACACAACGATATCTGAACGAGGCTCTCTACCCTTGAACACATGGAAGTCATATATACAAAACATTGTTTAAGATGCTAGAAATATGGTTGCTTCATTTTATTGCTCCAGGAAGCATCCGGCTCCTTCTGCTTCATTATTGCAAAAGCCAGATTTGCTCAAAAATTGAGTATTGATATTGCAGCTAGTCAGTCCTCGCTTTCCAACCTAAAGGTTTAAAACCGTTCATGCAAGTTTATGAAAGACGAAATATATTGCATCCTTCAAACTCATTCCTACAGACGTGATATTACATGCTTGTTGCTACTCTATTACCATTTCCATGGCAAATGTTTACAGCAAGGACAAACCATGCTAAATCTATGGAGTCATCCTAATTTCCAATTTTCACCATATTCCAAATGTTAGGAGGATCGATATATATATACAGGGTGTGATGGGTAAACTGTCGACATATATATATATATATATATATATATATATATATATATATATATATAGAGAGAGAGAGAGAGAGAGAGTCATTTTATATATATATATCTGTATATTGAGCCATTATATATATATATATATATATATATATATATATATATATATATATATATATATATATATATATATATCCAAGTATAGGATTGGTGTATACGGAATAAATTCCAATAAGCAACAAATACTATTCTTGAAAGAGTGCTCAATACAGAGTAGAGCAAATATAATTATTTATTCGAAAATTATAGCATAAATATGTTATAAAATAACTAAAAAAATAGCCATTTTGTTTCAACACTTCTGGTTTCTTATCAACTGATGGTGTTCAACACACACGCACACACACGCACACACACACACACACACACACATATATATATATTTATATATATGTATTTAATTTTGCGCATACGCGTTGTTTCCTTTTAATTTTCTCGACTGCACAGTATAGTAGGGTCAGTTGGGCACCATCTCTGAGAAAAAAAAGAGCACAATAACACATTTCACTCTGCAAAAAATTCGGAAACGGCATGCCGTACTGTTTGGCATTTGCACCGGAAGCTCTAATACGAACATTTGAGAGTGTCTGGATGTCAATCTGAGGAGAGTGCAGAAGATTTGGAAAGAGTTGCATGAATCAAATGGTGATTACAAAGGTACAGCAGCTCGGAAAACTCTGATCATTCTGATAAGATAAGATCTACTGAATTTGTTGTTGACGTCCTCTGATTCAACAAGGACGCCTACATAAAGTGCTTTGGGGAGGTAGTGTTGATCTTGGTCAAGATGGTGGCTGTTGGAAGACCCTATGTTTGGTAACAAGAATCTGTACCATGCCATAAAAGGAGATGATCTCAGTCATGGCTACCAGACAATTTCTGCGACCACATCACCCCTAACTCTTCAGTCTGCAACATCCTTGATTATTATGTGTGGGGCGCAGTTGAGCGAGAGACCAACAAATCTCCTTGTAACACCAAAGATAAACTGAAGGCAATGATTATGGAAGCATTCACCAACTTAAATAAGGAGACCGCCCAGGAAAGCTGCAGGAGATTCTGTAGTCTTCTATAGGCCGTGGTTGAAGCCAATGGCGATTTCATGGAATAAATTTACTCTTCAGTATTTCATGATATTTATGTGTAATTTTGGTAAATATATCTGTTAAAATGAGAAGTCAGTGACATTTTCATTTTTGCTTCATTTAGATGACGAATTATCCATTGCACCCTGTATAAAGTAATATCTTGTTTTGTAATAAGAAAACTAAAATCCATTAATTCCTAATATATATATATATATATATATATATATATATATATATATATATGTGTGTGTGTGTGTGTGTGTGTGGCTCTTAACAGCTTTTGGCATTTTGCTATCTTTCCTAATCTCTGTTCTGCTATTTCCACATCATTCAGTATTATTGTGTCCCCCCTTAACTGTCCTGTGAGTGCTAAATTTTCTAAACCCTGTTTCCTCATTATGTACGCGAGAAATTTCAAATGTCTCTTTCTAATTCTAAGTATAAGTGTCTTTTTTACTTCGACTTACTTTAAAACTTCGTCGTTGCTCATAAGTTCAGCCAATGACATTCTCAGAATCCTTCAATAGAATCACATTTCTGCTGCCTCAAGTCTCTCCTTTATCTATGAGTAAATTGTCCAGCATTCACTACGATATAGGATTGCCGATATTACATAACAGTCCAGTACTATTTTCCAACCGATTTTGCTTTTGTTTCTTAATTCCGTACTTAGCTTTTTGAAGCCATCCCTCGATATTCTGAAGTGCCTTTGGATTTCGGCGTCGCATTTTTCATCTTCTGTTAAAACACTTCTTAAATATTTAAATTGTTTTACTTGCTGGATTATGGTGTCTCCAATTCGAGTTCTAAACTTAAGTTGTTCCTTTTGCCAACACCCAAACATTCTGTCTTCTCAGAGTTGATGTTTATTCTATTCTCGCTTTCCTTCAATTGACCTCTTCCTCTGGCTGACAACCATACATTCTGTCTTTTTGCAACTGATGTCTAGTCCTTTCTTCTCGCTTTCCTTTACTTGGCCTCTTCCTCTTGCTGGCAACCATACATTCTGTCTTCTTACAATTGATGTTTAGTCCGTTCTTCACGCTTTCCTTTACTTGGCCTCTTCCTCTTGCTGACAACCATACATTCTGTCTTCTTACAATTGATGTTTAGTCCTTTCTTCTCTCTTTCCTTTACTTGGCGTCTTCCTCTTGCTGACAACCATACATTATGTCTTCTTAAAATTGTCGGTTAGTCCTTTACTCTCTCTTTCGTTTACTTGGCCTCTTCCTCTTGCTGACAACCATACATTCTGTCTTCTTACAATTGATGTTTAGTCCTTTCTTCTCGCTTTCCTTTACTTGGCCTCTTCCTCTTGCTGACAACCATACATTCTGTCTTCTTACAATTGATGTTTAGTCCTTTCTTCTCTCTTTCCTTTACTTGGCGTCTTCCTCTTGCTGACAACCATACATTATGTCTTCTTAAAATTGTCGGTTAGTCCTTTACTCTCTCTTTCGTTTACTTGGCCTCTTCCTCTTGCTGACAACCATACATTCTGTCTTCTTACAATTGATGTCTAGTCCTTTCTTCTTGCTTTCCTTTACTTGGCCTCTTCCTCTTGCTGACAACCATACATTTTGTCTTCTTACACTTGATGTTTAGTCCTTTCTCCTCTCTTTCCTTTACTTGGCCTCTTCCTCTCGCTGACAACCATACATTCTGTCTTCTTACAATTGATGTTTAGTCCTTTCTTCTTTCTTTCCTTTACTTGGCCTCTTCCTCTCGCTGACAACCATACATTCTGTCTTCTTACACTTCATGTTTAGTCCTTTCCTCTCGCTTTCCTTTCCTTGGCCTCTTCTTCTTGCTGATAACCATACATTCTGTCTTATTACAATTAACGGTTAGTCCCTTCTTCTCGTTTTCCGTTACTACATTCTGAAGGAGTGCTTGTAATTTACTTTCAGCAACATTATATCATTTGCATATCTTGTACTGTTAAGATTATGGCCGCCAATAATTATTCCCGGTGGCACCTCTAATTCTCTCAACATTGACTCACTATAAAGGTTAAATAAATCTGGTAAGAAGATACACTCTTGTCTTATTCTCCTTTCTATTTTTATGTATTTACTGAATTCATTTTCTATTTGTATGTAGGTTGTTTGCTTCCTCTGGATTGTTATCGTTCACAAATAAATTAAACCTGCCTAGCAGTTCAAACAGTTATTTGTAATATACTTAATCAAACACTTTTGCATAATTTATAAAACATAGGTTTACATCCTTTTGCATTTCTATTGCACTTTCTTGTGTCATTTGGAGCATAAATATTGTATTCCTTGTTCCAGTGTCTTTTATGAAACGACACTGTGTTTGTCTTATTTTGGGTTTAAATCTGCTGTATATTCTATTCATCCGATTTGTTTTGTCTTGTGATTCTGATTGTCCGATTGGATCCACATCCTTTGATTCTTGGGCAAAAGTTTGAAAATGGATCTAGTTAGACCTTCCGGTATATCACCATTGTCGTATATGTAGTTTAAAATGTCTGTAATCTTGTAAATGCTGAAATCATCTAAAGCTTCCAGCATCTTCATTACAATTCCGTCTGGTCCTGCTACTTTGTTTCTGTTCAATTTAGTCAGTGCTGATTTCACTTCGGACTTTAATGTTTCTGGACCTTTCCTATTTTTGTTTATTGCAGGTTGTCCCTTTTCGTCGTGGAAGAGTTCTCAGATATTTCGTTTCATCTTTGAAGTTGGGGCAACGAATGTCTTGTTGGTTTTAACGCCTCAAAAACGAAACTTCTCTCTATCAATCACTTAAAAGACCCTCCCTCACCCCTCCCTCGCTATCAACATAGCTGATACTAACCTCGCTGCGCCTTCCTGGGCTAACATTCTCGGCTGTCATGAAGTGGAAAGATTATATTGAATCCATTGCTAGGACTACTGCTAAAAACTTGGTTCACTGTTTCGTGCTAGACAATTTTTCTCTCCAGAATCTATCTTTCATATTTATTTGTCTACAATTCGTCCTCGCCTTGAATGTTGCCGCCAAATATGATCCGGTGCTCCTGTTGTATATTTAGAGATTGTTGATAAAATTCAAGTAAGAATCAGCAATATTATTTCTCGTACCCTGGCTCCTCGGCTTCAGTCTCTTTCCTACGGCTGTAATGTAACTTTTCCACCCCTTTTCTAGAAATACTTTCATGGTACTTGGTAGGATAAACTCTTCGCTATGGTACCTCGACTACAAAATTTAAGCATGGTACTAGATTGGCAAGCAGGTCTCATCAATTCACAGTTGAATTGGCTAGATGTAACCGTAAGTTCTATGCTAACCGTTTCTTTTCTCGCACTTCTTTTTTGTGGAACTCTTTTGCGCTTTCGTGCTTTCCACTCAAATTTGATCTTCAAAAAATTCAAAGGCAATATCAATCGTTATCTACTGCCTTCTTCTTTACTCTTCTGGTGTTCTCACACCTTAAAAATGTTTCTCTTTTTTTCTTATTTTTTCAAACTTATTAAGCCCTTGTGTCATGAGATGATATGATTTAAAAGATAATAATCTTTTTCTATTATTAGCTTTTCGTCATTTTATTTATGCATCTTTCAGACGAGCATGTCTTTTCTCCTATTTTCTCTTATCCTTTTATGCATTTTATGTCATGCTTATTGTTTCTATTTCAGCTCACTTTTCGTTCAGCCATTCTTCTTCTGTACGTCTGTATTTCTTTGTTTAACGTCTTATATTCTGTGCTATACCTTGGCATTGTTTGCTGTATCTTTTACATCATGCTGAGAATTTCATCCATTCTTTCTTTTCTTGTTTAGTATGCTTGGGGATCATTTCGTTTACTGATGTTACTATCACTTTTTTTTAATGTACTCCACTTCGAATTTCCATCCACCTTTAGTTCACTTTATCTATTTCAAATATTATCCATATACAGCACCTTCATGGTCAGATCGTTCAGAAACCTGTCCTATTGCGTTTTAGGTGTCACCTTGGCACACTTTACCTTGAGTAATTTCACTCTAAGATTAGATATCACTGAAAGGTGGTCTCTTCCGCAGTCGACATTATCATTATTTTTGTTATTAAAGGTTTCAGCTGTTATACACCCCGCGTTCATCAGGGGTATGTCGATCCGGGTATCTGTTATGGTAATTTACCCACGCACGCATGGACTCTCCCAGCTATAAATAGGAGCAGGTAAAACCTTTTGGAGAGTGAAGTTTCCAACAGTCAGCTCTGAGAGTCGGACCGAACATTCTTGCTGTAACACTCTCGTTTGTATATGTCTGTATTACTGTTTCTCTTAATATATTTGTTTAATTCAATTCCTCTCGCTGTGCCTTTATTTCTGGCCCTAACAAGGCTACAGCAGTATGCTACACGGAATTTCGCGCCGAACCCTTTATTTAATCTAAGGGATTAGACTGTTCTCGTTCCATTGCCCATGTCTCGGGATATCTCGTTTAGGTCTTATTTTTTAGTATTGATTAGTTATTGCTCGACCTGTTTCTACTGAATCCAACTACAGGGATTGAACTCACCATAAATATGTCATCAATTTCACGACCCAAATCTTTCATCCCCTAAGCAATAGCCGAGTGGATTAAAGTTTAGGCCTTCCCCAGATTCATGGGGTCGCGGGGTATGTGATATTACCCAACGCGTGTTAATAGAGGTGGTGAATGTGATACGCTTGGACGATCATGTCTCTTTTCGATTCATGATCGCCCAAGGATATTTATGTATGAGTGAATGTAACGAATTCAACTGAGATTTGAACTCTGATCTACAATTTCGCATTCCGATCCGTTATCCATTGCATCATCGGCACACATCCAAACTTATAGCACTTAGTAGCACACAGAGCGGTTACCCATCTTGGTATTGACCAAGTTTAACGTTGTTTAACTTCAGTAATCTGGCAAAAACCGTGTTTCAACGTTATAACCCTTCTGATTTCTTGCTTCCCTGATAACTACAGTCTTCAAAAATTTAAATGCAACGGCAATCGCCATTTTCTGTCTTTTTGAGGCCTGTTCTTTCTTTTTCTTTCTTTTTTTTCTTTTTTTTTTTTTTTTTTTTTGGTCGTTTCCTTAATCCTCCCCATTTTCAGTCTTTTCAAATTCATTCACTTTCACTCCCTGTAACACCCTGCGTTCCAGTGGCATTGTCGCCTTGCTTGGAGTGAAATGAAAAAAAAATATGGCCGTAACCCGTTCTCACATCTTGATATTATTTAATAGGTAATTAAATATGTCTGGCGTTGACAACGCTTATAGAGTCAAGGAGGACATTCAAGTTGACTGGTGCCAATTTCAAGTCGCTCACTTCGTTCTCATCTCTACCGGATTTACGCACGTTTTATCACACAAGACCAGAGCTTGCTTAGTCATCCGTTTCTTTTTCTATCACACGCCAGGAAATAAAAGCGGAATTCTCCAATAGTGAAGGACTCGAGAACAGGCCAGGAATAACAACTGGCTGTCGGGATGAGATAAGTTTTCACAAGAGAATTAATAAAATACGACTGCCGGTAGGATTTAGTCGAAATGCTGGAAAGTGAAAATGGCTTCGTTGTGATCAATAGAAAATGCTTTCTTTATACTGGAATGGATTCGATTTACTGACCAAACCTTTCATTGATGAGAGTTTGTTTTGGTCAAATCACCCCCACTTCCATACACACAAAACATGCGTATGAGGAAAAGAGAAAAGATTATGTATTTCGTCTGCAAGTTTGTCGGGCAGACGAATTCATTGATGTAGTGAGTTTAAATTTTACTGTGTGCCTCAGCATAGCACACGTTTAAATATTCTAATTAGTCGCAGTTTATTAAATATCTAGGCGTCTTGTATTTGACGAGAGAGTTTAGCAGAACACTACAACGTTAATGAATTCAACTGTCACTGGGTCCGACACATTTAAGGCCCGGTACTATATACACACACACACACACACATATATATATATATATATATATTAAGATTTTTTTTTCTCGGACATTCAGGCCGGTAAATGTTGTTAATACTGTTTGTTATAAACAGAGCATTTACTTAAATATTTGTATCTATAAACATAATATATATATATATATATATATATATATATATATATATATATATATATATATATATATATATATATATATATATATATATATATATATATATATATATATATATATATATATATATATATATATATATATATATATATATATATATATATATATAACTGATCCAGATAACTTAGGGGTAGGGTCTCCGACTGATGCCAAATCGGCCGGGTTTCGATCCCGTCTTGAAGCAATCGGATGTCAGCGAAACTGATGACCTGTGATACAGCGAAACAGGCTTATATGTGGAGGATTATATATATATATATATATATATATATATATATATATATATATAAAATGTGTATGTGATGTGTAATAAAATGGAAAAATATAACTCGTTTTGTACTTTAAAAGAACTTCATTGGGTTAAAACGTCTTACGGTGCTTCTCCAGCAATTTCCAAAGTTAAGCAACGTCGAGCCTGGATGGGTAACCGCTTGGAAATATTATGTGGTGCAATGGATAACGTCTCAGAATTGGAAATAGTCGAGCCGAGTTCCAATTCCAGTTGTTTTCGTTGTGTATGTATAGTGTTCTCCCAAATGTGTTCACTTTTTAAGTGAAAATAAATGCTGTGTTTATTGAATTGCAAACAAGATTAATGGTTAAAACTAAGAAATATCAATGTTTATTGATTTCCAAAGAAAAATAAGTGGTTTAAATTAAATATTAAATGAAATTAAATGCATGTTTATAAATGTTCAAATATGGCGACGGATTCAAAAAGGGAGGACATTTTGGAAGATAAATATAGGAAATGTAATAAAATCTATAATCTATATTGTAAAACACATCAAAGTTTTAGAAGCATTGTGCCCTTGACTCGGTGACCCACAGTTATAACATTATAGAAGGTTTAATAATTATAATCTACATTGTTTGATATTAATCAGTATAGTTCGTAAGACTATATTTGTCAGCCATTTTGATTCTGAATTGTATAGCCTGTCTAGAGAACTGATGAGTCTTGTTATCCTTTAAATAAAATAAGACCTTTGGTTATTGACGCAGAACTGGATTCGGTTAATGACAATATGAATAGAGTGGTGCTAATATTCTAAATTTATTTTAAATTATTTAAATTTTATTTTTTTTCACCGATCCCTAAAGAGTGGCTTTCTCAATGAATTTTTACCAGGATGAATCAAATGACAAGTCATTCTAGGATCGGCTCTCGGGTGTAGCGGATAATGGCTCGGAATTAGAAATTCCAGTTGGGTTCGTTACATTTACTTACGTGCAAATACCACTGGGAAAGATAGGAATTCATCTTTTCGCCCCCAGCTATGGGTTGAATAGCAGGACAGATTTGGTGGCAACACAAAAAGAAACGGCAAACTACTTCAGGTTATTTTCTGACAAAAAATTTTTTGCCGAAAGAGACATGATCGCATATGGCACTTAACTGACCGTCTGATATTTTATTCTGTAGAATTCGGGGTTGCTCATTTGTAATTGATTAGACTTAGATACAAGTTCTGTGGTCTTTAAACAAAGTTAAATAAATCAGAAATTTTTGTTGCCATCCCGATTCAAAAAATGTTAAAGTTAATCATATTTCTCCGATGGCTACTCTTTTACTCTCTCTCTCACTCTCTCGATCTCTCTCTCTCACACACACACACACACACACACACACACACACATACATATATATATTAATTTTTATCAATTCACCCCAAGCAAGGTGATAATGCCACTGAGACGCAATTGTTCAAGGGGAGTGAAAGAGAGTGAAAAGACTTTAGAAGGAACCGGAAACCCAATTCTACACAGGAAACAAGGGAAAAACCTTTACTCCAGTTTAAAAGGTGGGGTGGTGGTAATATGAACTATACGATAGGCGAGTCTATTTACTACTAATTAATGTGATATATAGTGATTCACTAAGCGTAGGTTAGATGTGGTACAAGGCAGAATGTATGAGGCACTCAGTGAACATGAAACTCAGTACTCAGTAATAACTGATCTAGCAAGACAAGCTCGCTAATCTTTAGATCTCACCGAAGTGCCCGATGTGATTTTTGTGTGATTTTGGTTTGATAGTTTATACATAAACGTATACTATTGTGATTTACCGTATACTCAATATATATATATATATATATATATATATATATATATATATACAGAGAGCAAGTATTTACCCAATATTTTTTTAAAAAGAGCCAACAAGGTTTGACTGTTTATTTTATTGTATTTTTCAAATAAGGAGTTGAGTATTCGACACGAAGGCCAGTACACTGAAACCCTCGATCACGATGACTTGTGACTTCGTGCTAACACAATCATCGACGAACAATTACATCTACCCAATTTCACTCATAAGCCGTGGTTCTGTCAATAGTATGATTTCCAGACACTTTCCAAAGGTCCTGCATGCTGGGGTCGCTCCCGCCCTTGACAGATAAAATAAAGAATCATCTTCCTGACAAATCGATGGTACGATTCGAATTAGGAATTCATGTTTGGAAAGTGAACCCGAGTTCTATGGTTGGAAGGTAAAACTTGTAACCACTTGGCACCGCCAATTCTGTGTAGTCCATTCCTTACGATTGTGGCAAAGAATATAAGCTCTGGTGTGGTTATATATAACGGATAATGGCTCGAAATTGCTTTATTTTTACTTATTATGGCAAATAAAGCATAATATATATTTTTTTAAATCCACATCACAACCAAAATCGTTTGTTGTTCCTCTTTTCTTTTTATTATTAATATATATATATATATATATATATATATATATATATATATATATATATATATATATATATATATATATATATATCATAATAGATATATAAACATATATATTTTATCCAGCTATGGACAAATAGTTAACCCATAAACTGGGGTCAAAACGTTTAAAAAATAGGTTGTATTACCAGCAATACGTTTTTGTAAAAAATTATTAGCAGCAATAAATTTTTGAATAAAAAATATCACCAATACAAATACCAAATATATATATATATATATATATATATATATATATATATATATATATATATATATATATATATATATATATACGTACTGAAATAATTGTTGATAAACTCATAGAGCTAGGAAACGCCGCAATTATATATACTAACATAAAAGACAATTAATAACTCGAAAAATAAAAAAAATAAATGTGTCAAATGCTCGAATCGAATAGCAGGATATATATATATATATATAGATAGATAGATAGATAGATAGATAGATAGATAGATAGATAGATAGATATAGCGCCATGTCTTAAGTATGATAGTTTATAGGAAATCGTGTACTGACTGCTTCCTCATCATTCAGACGTAATCTATCAAATATTTAATCTGTCAAATTTCTATTTCCTTTTTATTGTTGCAAAGAACTCAATGGACACATTTTAGAATGATACTAACCGCCCACTTATCTCCCAGCGTCGATGAGCTCAGCCTCATCGGGTGTCTCAAAAAAAAATGTGAGTGACTGTCCCGAGAATCTTTCCTTCTGGGATGAATACATGTCATATTTACCAAAATAGTTTTACATTGTCAATTCAGATATTTTTATCTTTACTCCCGGAAAGATGCAGTAAGAATTAATGTGTGGTTTTGACATATTTTCTTGTGAAATAATTACATCAGAATATAAATATAGTCATATAAGTAGAACTCTGCGTCAATCTGTACTTATGCCTTAGCATAAGGTTAAGGCATAAATAATTTTTGTTTGTGTTTATCAATTTTATTCTTCAAAGAAAACAAAGTACAATGTCATTTTATTTAATTATTCATCATTATTTTCAATGAATTGTTACCGCTTATTAATTTAAGGTTCTTTTCGATAGCTTTTGAATGAAATTACGCAGATATTAACTTGAGAACATTTTCATTGAAATCTTGAATTTGGTTTTCATGAGTGTAAGTTTTTTTCTTGGGAAAAATGTTTTCAGCTATGGGCAACACACTGCGCCGTCTTAGCCTCACGTTTTCAACTGACTTAGAGGGGGAGCGACCACATCGAATCAATAACTGCAAGGAAAGTTGGGTCATTGTGTCGTGCCAGAAAGTTTTTCTCGTCAACTTCATCTTGCACATTAACAAATCTACCATTAGTGCTACCATATTTGTTCTGGTGCTCCTGCTATTCATTTCGAGGTTCTTGACAAAATCTAAAGAAGGATCTGCAATGTAATCAATCCTGACTTGGTATCTCGACTTCAGTCAATTTATCACCGATGTAGCATGGCTTCCCTCTTTTCGAAAAATATTTTCATGGCAACTGCTCTGACGAGGTTTTTTTCCCCTAGTTCCCGACTACATGAATTTAAGCGTGCAACTAGATTAGCATCTACGTTCCAACATTTTACTGTTGAAATGGCTAAATGCAACCGTCACTTCTACTCCATTAGTTTCTTTTCTCGCACTTCTCTCCTGTGGAACTCGTTTATTTGCTTCCCTGATAACTACAATCTTCAAAAAGTTAAATGCAACCTCAATCACCATCTTCTATCTTTTTGAACACCGTTCATCTTTTATCCTTTCCTCAATTCTTCTTATACTCAGACTTTTCTCTCACTTTCACTTCCTGTACTCTCCTCATACTAATGGCATTCCTGCCTTCTTTAGGGTGAAATGGTTTTTAAAAAATAAAAAAAATAATCAGTTGATGTAAGATTAAGTGAATATGTTGGGTAGGGTAGAACAAACCAACTATAATGCCTTAATAAACATATTATCAGCAGCAGCCCTGAGGGTATAAAAATAAGTGAACTCTTAAGTAACATTCTCTTCCTGTTTTTCCTCCTTTCGAAGTGTGATCCACTAACTTTTCACACTGAAGCAGAAAATGTGGTCACATTCAAATAGATTCATTAATAATTTTCGTCCTGTATTCCATTTTATTCTAAGGGAAAGAAACTCTTAGATTTCCTTTTGTTATTTTTGTTAAATAAATGTCATCTTGCATCGCAAATCAATCAGTCTCTGTTATTTCGCATATGTACCTTTTTACTTTCAGTAATTTATATAAAATATTCTCGCAGAAACCTTAATAATTATAGAAGTAGTCAACACATTAAACAACGAAGTTCTAATTTTTTTCTGTGGTATTTTTACTGTATGCGGCCTTGTGTTGTCATGGGCGAGAACAACATTTTGCTGTTGACCAGGGCAGATCTCTTTCCAAGCAAAGTGTGACGACGTATTCCGCATGTCGTTCATTGCCCAACTGTGATGACACCTAAGGGTGGCTGTGTCTGCATATAAACCAAACTCGCTATGTTCACAGGTTTGTCACCTTGACCGTTATCGAATTCAACAAAGAATAATGGTAAATGCTTTTCAAGACACTGGTTGGGAAATAGCAACAATACGATTTCTCACTTAACCGTGTTATTCTTCCTTCCGCCTTCAGAATTAGACTGTTACTCTACTAACTTCCGACCACGGAAAGAGGACCCTTGCATTCACTGACCATCTAGATGACTGCTGATTTTTCACTGTTCGTTGGTCCCTTCTTCACTGCTGGTCACCTATACACTGCTGACTTCTTCCCTTTCTCTGCTTATATAGATACTGACTGTGAAGCATCCCCTATCCGTCCACTTGTGTTCCAGAAATGTAGACCACCCAAAATCTGAGTGATTAGTCAGTTTTTCAACGGATTTTACTATTATGATTATCTAACATCATTAACAAAATTTTATGTTTGCGAATTCAAAGACGGACTGGAAACAGGAATCCTGAAAACACTGACAATTAAGTTGACTCAAAGATGGACTGGATGCGAAATTCCATGGAAACCCTGGAAATCAAACCGACTTAAAACGAAAAAGGAATTTATCTACGGATATGTGAGAAATCGTATTGTTACAAAGTTTTATGGATACGTTCTAGCTTCTCGACGTATAAATGTGCATTTGTTTTTTTCACTCCGTTTTGAGAACTCTCAAGGAATGATGCTTCAACTATCCTGCCACATGCTCATAGTTTGAAGCAACGGTTGAAAATTTTTGTCTGCGATCCGCTGATTGAAATCGTCCAAGAAAATGTTCTTACTTATTTCAAGGTCTTTCTATGGTGCTAATTGTCAGATTACAAGAGCTTGTAAACGCTTCAGACTTGACTTGCAGCAACATTTTATGTGAATGCAAGGTCTGTCACTGATGTTTCGCTGCCAGCTAAGCAACACCAAGAGTATCTTTCCACACTTTCACAGGAAGATCCCCTCTAATTGGCGGACGAGTTGCATCGAGGTCGCGAAAACCGGTTCTCAAGATATTCAAAACAGCTGTATACTTTCAGACCTTCACACACACACACACACACACACACATATATATATATATATATATATATATAAAGAAATATAGTATTAAGGTGTGCTATATTTATGGGATAAAGTGCTCAATCAGAGATAGAGTGTGTGTAAATATAAAAGTGAACATAGAAGTCAACACTTAGAGGCGACAGTCTGTTTCATGCTAAACGCAATCGTCAGGCCTGACGATTGCGTCTAGCATGAAACAGACTGTCGCCTCTAAGTATTGACTTCTATTTTCACTTTTATATTTATATATATATATATATATGTGTCTGTGTAAAAATCTGTTGGTAAGTAATCCAAGTGAATCTTATTAATATAAAATATTAAAACTGATCCATAACATAGAGCTCAATATATTTATTATAGGGCATAGAAATGAATTACATAAAAATTAAACTCAGTTGTACCCCATTTTTATGATTATTTAGCTTCTCGGGATAAATTCCCTGGAGCTTGTCAATACTAAAACGTTTAATAAAAATGAATCGAAAGGGTTTTTTTTTTAATTCAAAATTAAAAAAGGATGGAAAGAAAGAAAGGAAAAATAGAGCAACAAACCGCAAATAAGGGAAAAAGCATTTAAGAGGGAGATAGAAAAAACAAAAAGAAATACCAGAGTTGTTTGGGAGAACAGGAAGATAGAACATATAAAAGTCTGGAAAGGGTTGAAGATTAACAATGACTTATATTTAAAATGTTAACTCTTGTTCAAATAGGAAAAAATAAAATTGGAAAAAATTACTTAAGAAAATACAATCATTAAAGATAAGAAAAGGAAGAGTTTTAAAGATTGTAGATAAAAGAAAAATTAGAATTTAATATTAAAACTATTTAATTTTAATATTAAAGAAAGGAATTTAATATTATAATAAAAAAATAAGACATTATTAGTATATAAACAAAAAAAACCTGAATATTAAAAATAATAAAGGAAGAAATTAAAATAAATAGATAAAAGCCCAAAAGAAAATTTTACAAAATAAGGTAATTTTTTTTAAATAGTTTAATAAAAGGTAAAAATTAGATTAAACTTAAGATTAAATTTAAAGATTATGTAGATTAATTATAGATTAAAATATAAAAGATTAAATAGAATCAGATATGTTAAAAAATAATTATAAATTAAATTATAATAGATTAAACAGATTAAAATTAAATATAGATTAACTTATAAATTAAAATTGATAAAGTCATAAAGAGTCTTTTTACAGAGGGAAAATTCAATAACAAATAACTATGGACAACCACTGCACAAAAAAAAAACAAAAAAAAAACAATAAGCCATTAAACAGGTAAATAAGTGTAAAATTAACTCATCGATATACTTGAAAACACATAGCATATCAGGTTTTAAAAAAGAGAAAGAAGAAAAAATAAAAAAAGATAGAGAGAAAAAAGTCAAAATAATTTTTTTTAAAGGATATGAAATATAGGATATGAAATATCTTATAGGATATGAATTTTTAAAAAATTCTTATAGGATGTGAAGTATAAAAAATAACTCTTTAAAAAGTGTATGAAGTAGAGAAAAAACTCTTTAAAAACAATTCTAATTAACTAAAAAGGGGAAATATAGAAAAATAACTTTTTAAATAAATCTTATCAAATGGGGGAAATAAGATAAAATCTATATTATTAAATAAATTAAACAAGTGCCATATCAGTTATACATAAGTAAATAATATAACATAGAAGTAGAATAAACAGAAAAGAAGGAGAGTTCTCAATTGAGAAAACTACAGATATAAAAGAAATTTGATGAGATATGGCTAACAATAAAATAAAGGAAAAATAGAGGAAAATAAGAGAATTTCATGTACCTGACATAAACCACAGAATCATATATAAAGAAAACAATAGGTAGAGAGTTAAAAAAAAAGGAGTAATCAGGAAAAAATATTAAAAAAATGCACATACAGAGAAAAACTTCACATATAGAAAAAATCCATATATAGAAAATAAGTGAATGAGGAAAGTGCGAGGTTGAAAAAATATTATATTTGTTGGAATCTACTTCTCTGACAACACCTGGAAAACAATTCATTCCTTTTGTTTAGTAAAATGTTTTGATAATTAAATTTAATAATTCTAACTTTCTCCTCCAAATATAAATTACATTTACCCTTAAAGCTACTAGGTGTCTGAGCACAACCTATGAATTTCCAGTCAATTTGAGGGTTCAGGTTTTTCTCCCTCAATTCCCAATTTTTTTGGAGAGAACAGTTTGGTGCTTAAGTCTTGGGTTGGAAAAAGATTGTCTATGGTTATATAGTCTTTGTTTCCACTCCCCCGCAGAAATCCCAGTATAAGTATGATGGTTTGGTCCATTTTCTTTGGGGTAAACGGTGGCTTGATAAATAACATTAGATACTCTACATTTTCCATCGACTGGGCAAAGGTTGCTATTTCTACAATTACAAGAGGGTTTCATACTAGAAGTATTGATGACACCATTGAGCTTGTTAAGAACAGATTTTTTGTGGGAGTCAATTTTGTTGTTTGTATATCGGTTCTCGTACAATCACTGAAGTTAAGCAAAGTCGAGCCTGGTTAGTACCTAGAAGAGTGAACGCTTGGGAATACCAAATGCTGTTAGCGCTGATGCGCTGTTGGTATAATGTTGTATAATGGATAATGGCTGGGAATTGTTAATTAGAGATCCGTGTTTCAATTCCTGTTGCATTCGTTATATTTACTTAAGCGCAAATAAACCTGAGAAAGTCATAAATCCACCTCTTCTCCACGAGCAATAGGTTAATTAGTAAGGCTTCTATAATTAAACCATTATTTAAAAAAAGAAGCCTTACACTCTACAAAAAATATCTGAAACACCGGTTGTAGTACAATCACCGAAGTTAAGCAAAGTCGAGCCTGCTCAGTACTTGTATAGATGGGTGCTTGGGAATACTAGATGTTGTACACTTGGAGTCTAATGAATAACGCTTCGGAACTGGAAATCGGAGAGCCGTGTTCTAATTCCAGTCGAGTTTGTTATATTCTCTTACGCGCAAATAC
This sequence comes from Acanthosepion lycidas, assembly GCA_963932145.1. NCBI lineage: Eukaryota > Metazoa > Mollusca > Cephalopoda > Sepiida > Sepiidae > Acanthosepion > Acanthosepion lycidas. The sequence goes on from OZ010585.1 coordinate 103,017,622, forward strand.
TCCTGGTAAAGGCATGGATCCACATCTCACTACAAATATGGGTTAATTAGTAGGAATTGTATCAGTAAATAACTCTAAAAAAAAGTCTTACAATCTAAAAATATTTTCTGGTTTTAAATAACATGCATAGGGTTGATAAAACAAATCACTATTCATGGAAGTGTAAATCTATGATTTTTAAACTTTTTTATTGTAAATTTGGACACTATTGTACAGACGAAAAGACAATGACTTCAGTATAGTGAAACAAAAACACGCACACAAACTTCGATAGATATAGAGAATTTGCGCAAAATAAATAAACAAATATTAGGCTGAAGTAGAACAAATAATATAACACAGAGAAGGATACATTAATTTAGAGAAACACTTCTTTTTTCTAAAAGCCAACGAGTCTTCCCAATTTAGACAATCATTTTTGTATAGTGGTTTACAGTCATGCAAATCCGTTGAAAGAAGTACATCTATTCAGATGTGCCAACTGAAATAGAAAAATCTATATCATGTGTCGACAGGGTTCCGGTTTTGTCTAGATTCTTTGATTCAATCAATGACCCTTTGTACACCAAACGGATATGTTTAAATAACAAAGTGTGTCGTGACTTCACCGCCTCATTTTGAAGAGCTACTGTGGACATTTAGGAAACCAAGTCATGTATCTGTTAAAAGAGTTTTTAAAGCCAATCATAATGGCACTGATTTTAAGTGAGTTGAATATTTAATTCTATCACGTGTAGACTATTTGCTTGCATGTGCGCTAATATGAACATCTCGCATATTCATCAATATTTATCACCCACACTTAAATGCTGTTCTGATCTTTTTTTTTTAAATTTGTTTGTCACTATATATAGCCGGAGCCTAATTTAACACTGTTTTAATTGTTTAGATTTTGGAAGATATTTTTCAATATTTAAATGTGCTTTCAGTAAAACACATCTCAGTTAAATTTAAATTTTAGCAATTGATTTTAACATGGCAAATTTGGAGATGACATCTTAGGCTCTTTTCCATGCAGTCAACCATAGGTTCTGTCTTCTTGCAATTGATGTTCAGTCTTTGTTTTCCATTACTTGGTCTTCCTCTTGCTGACAACCATACATTCTGTCTTCTTACAATTGATGTTTAGTCCTTTCTTCCCGCTTTCCTTTACTTGGCCTCTTCCTCTTGCTGACAACAATACATTCTGTCTTTTTACAATTGATGTTTAGTCCTTTCTTCTTTCTTTCCTTTATTTGGCCTCTTCCTCTTGCTGACAACCATACATTCTGTCTTCTTACAATTGATGTTTAGTCCTTTCTTCTTTCTTTCCTTTACTTGGCCTCTTCCTCTTGCTGACAACCATACATTCTGTCTTCTTACAATTGATGTTTAGTCCTTTCTTTTCGCTTTTTCGTTTTTACCTTACTAGATGGAAATTTTAATCAATTGGTTCGTAAATTTGAAGTTGTTTTACAGTAGACGGATGAGTAAAGAGACACAATGTTTTTTTTGTTTTTTTTCAAATAGTAATATTTGCTTGTTTAAAAAATATTAGAATTAATTATTTTTCTTTCAGGAACATAGCCGTATCTTTGATGCTTCACTGAGCATAATCAACCATCCAGATCCCATCTGTATGGTATATCAATAAATATACACAGTAAAATACACATAAATTGTAGCAACTTCACCCAGACCCCTTTTAAATACTACTAAACGACCAAAATGAAAGAACGCTTTCATAACATTTTTCCATGTATCTTACTTCAACATAAAACAAAGCATATCACTGCATCTTCTAATTATGTATCCACAAACATGTATATGCAAAAAAGCAAAGTATTATCTACCATGTATTCACTTGTGAAAGCAGAACAACCTATATCGTATTTTTATTGCTTTAAAGCTTCCAAATTAAATTTCGTCCTTAAATGACCCATAAGTAGTTGATGTGCCGTTAAAGAAATCAAATCTTTCTTACTTACATGTGCTATCACTTTTTGTTGTTGCTGTTGATCGACTTCGTAAATAATTTTAATTTAATAGAATATTTTCACGATATCTTTGAAGCTAAATATTTAATTCAAAACACGTCTAAATAGCAAATATTGTAGTCTCGTGGGATAAGTTTTAAAACAGCTGCTCAAACACACACATACACAAATACCCACACACACTCACATACACAGATATACATATATATTTTAGGTTGTTGCAAAAATTAAAAAATAAGTCAAAAAACGTCATTATTTTTGCACCAACCTAATATTATATGAGATAACGATATATATTTTATCTATCAAGAAGAATATTGAGAAAATATGATAAATTGCAAAAACGTTTTTGTGAAACGTTTCATCCATTAGGACTTCATATGTGACTCTATGCCGAAATCCAAATATTTAAACCCAATTGTATGTCTTTATCCACAGTTAAAATGTATTAGTCATTTTGCTATTAAATGCATTGTTGGTAATTCTACTATAAAATATAGTCCTATTCGTTTGGCTTAAAAATATATTGTCTCTAAAATTACTATAAATACGTATTTTGATAATTTTACTGTAAATAGGCCGTGTTGGTAATTTTACTATAAATATGTACTATTGTTAATTTTTCTTACATCATCTCCACTATAAAAAAATATTTCCACACTTTTATAGTGTTTAGTTTTTTTTGTTTTTTGTTTTTTTTGGAGGGTTACTATTTGCCCATAGCTGAGACCCTAACAGGCGTTACCACCCGCATCATGGTGTACATAGAAACAACAGCAATTAAAATGGCGTTCCACTCTCCTCAAATGCTTCAATCTCCAAATCAGAGGCCTTGCTACGGGATGTAGTTTATGGTCATACCCAGGAGTAAACTCGAAGAGAGAATAATGATATAATCAACATGTTGACTTTCCACACTAGTTTAAACAAATGATCAGGAAGGAAGCCTCCAGAAGTACTAGAAATAACGACAACAGTTAATGGACTTTATAAATTTCAACCGATTGCAACGCTGTTAAATCCATGAAGGCTGAATGTTTCCTTATAAGAAAATGTTTATCCTTATCATTAAAAATTCTTTGATCAGATCGTAAGTTAGTTTTAAGGCAGTTGGAAGAAAATTGGTTGTTCACAAGAAATATAAAACACGTTTTAAGGATTTTATTCGAAAATTCTTGACATAAATCGAGAGCAAGAACTTAACTTCGAAACTTCTAAAAATGTAATGGGGGGCAAATATTAATACCTAGATCGATGATAAATATTCTATTAACTTTGAATCCACTATCAGAATTTGGAATAGTCTCTTTTGTTATTTCCACCAATAAGAAGAATGAATAATATATATATATATATATATATATATATATATATATATATATATGAAGAAATATAGTCTTAAGGTGTGCTATATTTATGGAATAAAGTGCTCAATATCAGAGATAGAGCGTGTGTAAATATAAAAGTGAACATAGAAGTCAACACTTAGAGGCGACAGTCTGTTTCATGGTATATGCAATCGTCAGGCCACATGTGCTGTTATTTTTCTCGGCTACTTATATATATACGGGTTAGTGGTGCATTGTGGGTATTCTGTTATGGCGGTTATTTCACCGGAAGTCGTTTGTTTATCTATTTAGGTCAAATTATATTGCTTGTTTTTATTTTTGTTTCTTATTTTATTTATTTATTTATTAACGTAGTAAAAATTTGTTTATATCACTTATTTAACAGTTTTGTTTTGGTTTGGGAATTTAATTAAAGCTATTTGTTCAGTTTTGCGGTTGATTGTTGTAGTTCATTCTAAGTATTATTTTGGCGGGAACAGTTTTTAATTGATTATCTTTATTTGGGATTGGTTTGTTTATTTATTTACTTGGATGAATTTAGGTTAATTTATTTTACTTGTATATTTTCTCTTTTCGGTTTTCGATTTTTAAGTAACATAGTATTTTTTATGTTTTATTTCTATTTTTTTTTTTTGTTATTTTGTTTATTAGTATATTTATTTGTTTTTATTTTATTTTTTCCGTTTTTAATTTTTTAGGTTACGTAGTAAAAATTTATTTTCATGTCTGCATTTTGAGATGAGTTCGGATCTTTTGTTTAATAATTTATTTTGGTCGGGGAAAGTAATGATAGCTATTTTTTCCTCCGAGCAAAGTTTGCAAGTTTTTGATTCGTTATTGTAGGCTGATGATTTTTTCCTTATCTTCCAAGATATTTTTGGTGTGATGTTCGTTTTGTTTTTAATTTCCCAGATATACTTAGAAAGCATTGTACTGCTTGCATATTTACTATCTGTGAAAGATGTTTTGTGTGTATAATTTCTTTGTTTCCAGGGTCCTTCAGTTACTCCTATGTATACTTTTTCTTCATTATCTGGTGATTTTATCGTGGCTTGGTATATTACGTTGTTTTGTAAACAATTTCCTCTTTAAGGGACATTCGTTCTTTATTCTGCAGTTGCACGTGGGTTTAATTTGTTCGTGTGGTTTGTTGATAATTTTCCTATTGTGCTTTTTTATTATTTGTGCCATGCTCTCGGTGCAGCTGTAGCTGATTTTTACTGTGTTTTTGTTGAATATCTCGTGTAAGGTGCTTGATTCTGGGAAGTGTTTGTGTAAGAGTTTGAAGAATTTTCTTCAGTAAAGAACGAATGTCCCTTAAACGGAAATTGTTTACAAAAAAACGTAATATACCAAGCCACCTTACACAAGATATAAGATATAAAGTATACATAGGAGTAACTGAAGGACCCCGGAAACAAAGAAATTATACACACAAAACATCTTTCACAAATAGTAAATATGCAAGCAGTACAATGCTTACTAAGTATATCTGGGGAATTAAAAACAAAACGAACATCACACCAAAAATATCTTGGAAGATAAGGAAAAAATCATCAGCCTACAATAACGAATCAAAAACTTGCAAACTTTGCTTGGAGGAAAAAATAGCTATCATTACTTTCCCCGACCAAAATAAATTATTAAACAAAAGATCCGAACTCATCTCAAAATGCAGACATGAAAATAAATTTTTACTACGTAACCTAAAAAATTAAAAACGGAAAAAATAAAATAAAAACAAATAAATATACTAATAAACAAAATAACAAAAAAAAAAAAATAGAAATAAAACATAAAAAATACTATGTTACTTAAAAATCGAAAACCGAAAATATACAAGTAAAATAAATTAACCTAAATTCATCCAAATAAATAAATAAACAAACCAATCCCAAATAAAGATAATCAATTAAAAACTGTGCCCGCCAAAATAATACTTAGAATGAACTACAACAATCAACCCCAAAACTGAACAAATAGCTTTAATTAAATTCCCAAACCAAAACAAAACTGTTAAATAAGTGATATAAACAAATTTTTACTACGTTAATAAATAAATAAATAAATAAATAAATAAAATAAGAAACAAAAATAAAAACAAGCAATATAATTTGACCTAAATAGATAACAAACGACTTCCGGTGAAATAACCGCCATAACAGAATACCCACAATGCACCACTAACCCGTATATATATAAATAGCCGAGAAAAATAACAGCACATGTGGCCTGACGATTGCATATAGCATGAAACAGACTGTCGCCTCTAAGTGTTGACTTCTATGTTCACTTTTATATTTATATATATATATATATATATATATATATATATATATATATATATATATATATATATATATATGTTGTGTATACGGTAAATCACAATAGTATACGTTTATGTAAAAAAACTATCAAACCAAAAATCACACAAAAATAGATTTTTACAAAAAAATCTATGAAAATGTTCTACAGAAATGTTCAAGATCCACGGTTTTAAATTTTGCTTTTCGACCATTAAAAGGGTTCTATAAATGTGTCTATGTGTGAAAAAGAGACCAGAGACTGGAAGAAGTTTAGATTGTAGTGTTCCGGGAAGCAGCTATCTGTTCCCCAAAGCAGCGGTGGAAGAAGTTTGATGGGTGTAATATTCTTCTTTAGTAATGGAGTACGTAGGAAATGTGGGTGATTCAATCCTGTGGCGAAAAGGGTATTGGGTGTAAAGGTCTGCGCTAGGGGCAATAAAGAAAGGATCTCGTCTGAACATTTGCCATAGAGTTAGCGACAGAGTAGCTTGTAATGTTGTGTCTACTGGGAAAGAGATTGTAGGGTGGGAAATAAGTAATCCTGCCAGAAGGCAAGTCTGTGAAACGATAATCGCTAACGACAAGATTCTTTAGTCTATGATGTTCGTCTCTCATCGTCAAAGTTGGGCCTCTCGATAATATACCGTGCGTTCGCTGAAAAAGTGCATAAAAAAGAAAAATTTGTCACGGCAGGGGCCTCCGTCGCACGAGTGAACAGCCGTCACTCCTCGTCAAAGTTCGGACGCGCGACAACGTGCTGGCGTGGACGGGAGCGCGCCAGCCGCCTCCGTGTCGCTCGCCGAAAAAGTAGTTTATGATGGTAAATTATTGCAATTAGTCAAGTTGAAATTAATGATTGCTGACATAGAATAAGATAATAATTAAGTTGTTGACATTTGGTATTCTTAAATAGTTGGATCATTTCGTCACGAATGGGGGAAAAGAAACCTGACTCGACTGAGATATGGTTCTATTAACGAATGTTTAAATTAACATAAACAAAGAATGCGAAAAATAAGAAAGTTCTAACTAGAACATGAAATAATGGGGGGGCGCTGAAAAGTTATCAGCACCACTAAGAAATCTTTCCAAAGAAAATTTTTAAGATTGTTCCTTTCGTCAGATTTTGTGAAATTCGTTGAACCGATGATTTTTCAGCGCCTATCACGCAATGAAAGTGTTGTTGTTTACTAAGCTTGACTTTGTTTGGGGCAAAGCCACAAATCAAACTCCTTATCCGGTAGTAATGGTCAACTGGACTAGCTTGTTAACCATTACGCCTATATAATGTAACGGCTGATAACAATCAGAAAAGACTGAAATTTGGGTGATACATATTGGGGAAAGAAGGCTTGAAGAATTTAATACAAGACACATCAAAGGCAACGGGAAATTATGGATTAACTTATTGACAAATTTTGTGCGACTAGATGAATGAAGAAGAAAGAAAGGACATAAAGAGATAACAGCAAAAACCAGGAAATTATGGAGAGTTATAATCAACCATGTCTTAAAGGGACACGGTACAGAGAAGAAGAATTCTTCATCCAATGCAGTAATACCCAGTTTAGCTGTAGCGGACCGTGGGTTTGCGTGTTGTTAAATTAGGGACAGGTGCTAGAAGAATGTCCACTACAAGAATATGGCGGACTCAGAGATTGAATCCACAATAAAGAAGTGTAAAGAAAACCAACAAGATCGACATATATATATATATGCTTTCCCTGACAATCCACTTAGGGGAAACCTGGGTAGGTTTGTCTGGCTCACTAGGTTTGACTAGGTCTGCTCTACGGCTGTATTGAGCTCTTTTTAGTTAGTTGTTTACTCGTGTCGTTTTTTCTTCTTTGGGCTTTGAACCTGTATCTGTGCGATTTTTTCCACAGACTTTCATGTTCCTGGCTCTTTCTTTTTTTTTAAAACCTTTTTTTTCCTTCAAGATTGATTTGATTATTGGCAAATAAAAAATTCGAAGGTTTTTCTAGACGAGTATAGAGTTACCTATATATATATATACATACATATATATATATATATATATATATATATATATATATATATATATATATATATCGACAAATATATGTATTAAACAACAAAATTTACAATGGACATAGA